>CM062804.1:943245493-944445493 GCA_031772625.1 Pinus tabuliformis | reverse complement strand
AGGAAAACCATCAGGAGAGTGAACCAAAGCCTACTCCACCCTTTCTGAGAGATTAACCGCCACCACACAACCGAACCCAGAAGAAGATGAGCTTTTGGGTGAGCTCAAACAGTTGTGTGTTAAAATCCCACTTCTCCAAGCCATCAAGGATGTGCCAATATATAACAAGCTGATTAAGGAGAAGTGTTTCAAACACCCAGGCAGACGGAAGAAAGATGCCTCAACTATCAACGTCATAGGACAACTGTCTGACCTTATGCTAGGACAAGTCATCTGCCCAAAATACCTAGATCCTGGAAGTCCTGTAGTAGATGTACACATCAATGGCACCATTATCCCCCACACCTTGATTGATCTGGGGGCAGCCATCAATGTGATGACCAGGGATACCATGCTTAAACTCAATCTTCAGGGTTCCTTGAGAAAGACTTCGACAGTACTGCAGTTAGCAGATCGCTCCACCGTGACTCCCGAAGGGATTGTGGAGGATGTCTTGGTCTCAATTGATTCTTGGGAATACCCTGCAGATTTCCTGGTCCTGCAACCAAAGGCCAAGCTTACTGGATATCCTCTCATCTTGGGGAGGCCTTGGTTAGCTACTGCAGATGCTTACATAAGTTGTCGGGCAGGGAACATGACCATCAAAAATGGTCCCATGTCCAAGCAGCTAGTCCTATACCCTCCTGCCCAACCTTCTTTAGAGCATGATTTACCACTCTGGTTGGAGGACGGAGAGGAAGACGAGGTGTACTCTGCACCTCTGTGCACCCTAGATACCGCTAGAAGAAATTCTCCTACCGAGGATGATTTAATTGAGACCCTGATCCAGAATCCACCTTCCAGTGCACTATCTTTAGAGAAGTTGGTGGAGGATGCCCAAGCTAGCCCCTTAGTGGACCTTTGTACAACCAGCCCTGTAACTCCCAGAGTCAAAAGTGTGGAGTTCGGCCCTGAGAGAGCGTTAAAGATCAGCTCCTCTCTGTCTCCTTCCCAGGAGAAGGAGTTGTGTAGCCTATTGGCCAGCCTCTTAGATGCTTTTGCTTGGAGCTATAAGGAGATGAAAGGAGTCCACCCCTCGGTCTGTACCCATCATATATACATCAAAGAGGATTGTAAACCAATTAGGCAACCCCAGAGGAGAATGAATCCAGCCCTTAAGGACATTGTCAAGGAAGAATTGCAAAAACTGTTGGACGCCGGATTCATTTACCCCATCTCAGATAGTGAATGGGTGTCCCCTCTGGTGTTGGTTCCCAAGAAGAATGGGAAGTGGAGGATCTGTGTAGATTACCGGGAGCTGAACAAAGCTACCAAGAAGGACCATTTCCCTCTACCCTTCATAGATCAAGTGTTGGATGGACTGGCAGGAAAGAAGTTCTTCTCTTTCCTGGATGGGTTCAGCGGGTACAATCAAATCCAAATCAGCCCGGAAGACCAAGATAAGACCACCTTCACTTGTCCTTGGGGTACCTTTGCCTACCGAGTCCTTCCCTTTGGGCTATGCAATGCTCCTGCTACTTTTCAGAGAGCTGTCTTGAGCATCTTCTCGGAGTTGGTCCATGATGCAGTGGAAATCTACATGGATGACTTTACCCCTTATGGGGCCAACTTCCAGGAAGCATTGTCCAACTTGGGAAAGGTCCTAACCAAGTGCATCGAGATGAACTTGTCCCTTAGCCCTGAGAAATGTGAATTCCTAATGACTGAAGGGACAGTGCTAGGCCATACCATTTCTTCTCAAGGATTGCAGGTGGATCCTAACAAAATTGCTCTCATCAAGAGGGTTCCACCTCCTCAAAAAGTAAGGGATGTCCGGAGTTTCTTGGGATTAGCAGGATACTACCGGAGGTTCATTAAAGACTTCAGCAAGTTAGCCTCACCGTTGTTTGGTTTGTTGGCAAAAGATGTGGAGTTTAATTGGACTGACGATTGTCAGAAGAGTTTGAATGAATTAAAAGACAAGTTAGTGTCAGCTCCAATCCTAAGAGGTCCAAACTGGGCCCTACCTTTCCACATCCACACTGATGCCTCGAACAAAGCCATAGGTGCAGCCTTAGGACAAGTTGAGCAAAAACTTCCATATGCCATTTACTTCGTTAGCAAAAACTTGTCCAAAGCAGAGCTGAATTACACTGTAACCGAGAAGGAATTCTTAGCTGTGGTTCATGCACTGAACAAGTTCCGACATTACATTACTGGTTACCAGACTTTTGTACATACTGACCATGCTGCTATTAGATACTTGATGAATAAACCAGATGTGAATGCTCGTATTATTAGATGGTTACTTTTATTGCAGCAGTTTGATCTAACCATTGTTGATAAACCAGGAAAAGAAAATGTTGTTGCTGACTTCTTGTCTAGATTGGATTTGTCTGCAGATGAAGATGGGACGGTGGATGACCAGATGCCTGATGAGCATCTGTTTGCTATCTCAGTACTCTCTCCATGGTTTGCTGACATAGCAAACTACCTTGTTTCAGCTCAGTTTCCTCCGCACCTCTCTTCAAAAGAGAAGAGCAAAATCATCAGAAAGAGTGCCTCATTTACATGGATTGGGGGCAACCTGTTCAAGCTTGGCCCCGATCAGATCTTAAGGCGTTGTGTAAGGGAGGAGGAAGTCTTTGACATTCTCCTCACCTGTCATGATGGGCCTTGTGGAGGACATTTTGCAGCAAAGAGAACTGCCTTCAAGATCCTGCAGGCAGGCTACTATTGGCCCACACTTCATCAAGATGTCAGAAGATATGTTAGCCAGTGTGACCAATGCCAAAGAATGGGGAAACCGACCCAAAGGGATGAGATGCCTCTCCAACCTCAAGTGACTCTCGAGCCATTTGAGAAGTGGGGCATGGACTTTGTGGGCCCAATCAATCCCTCTTCGAGGCAAAGATCCTACATCATAGTGTGTACTGACTACTTGACAAAGTGGGCAGAGACTAAAGCAATCAAAGCAGCAACTGAAGAAAAGGTGGTTGAGTTCTTAAGAGAGAACATCTTCTACAAGTTTGGCTACCCAAGAGAGCTGGTGACCGATCAAGGGAGCCAGTTCACCTCTAACTTGGTTGAAGATCTATTGGCTCATCACAAGATCAAGCATAGGACTTCCACCCCTTATCATCCTCAAGCCAATGGGCAGGTGGAAGTCACCAATAGAGCTCTAGAAGGGATCTTGACCAAAGTGGTAGACAGCAGCAGAAAAGACTGGGCAGATCGCCTAGTTGAAGCCACATGGGCTTACAACACCACTTGGAAGACCACCACCGGTTTCACACCTTATGAGCTGGTCTATGGGAAGAAAGCTTTGCTGTCCATTGAATTTGAGTATAACACTTTGAGGTTGGCAGCTCAGCTGGACCTAGATCTCAGCCATGCACAGCAAGAAAGGCTATTGCAGCTGAATGGACTGGATGAACACCGCATGCAGGCCCTCCTTCACTCAGAGGTGGTTCAACTTCAGAGGAAGTTGTGGCATGACCAACATCTCCATGACAAGCAATTTCAGCCGGGAGATTGGGCTTTGTTGTATGATTCCAGATTCAAAGATTTCAAGGGGAAGTTGAGAACCAGATGGCTAGGACCATATGTGGTGGAACAGTGCCATGACAATGGATCTGTCCTCATTCGAACCATTGATGAGGAATCCATTCCCATGCTTGTAAATGGGCACCGATTGAAGATCTATAGAAGACCTCTCTCAAGACAAGAGTTTATCAGCACTATGGAGAAATCTGTTTTGGTCATAGAGAAGGGTTCTGCATCCACTTTGGGCATACCCTGAAGGATCTAAAACACAAAAAAAAAAAAAAAAAAAAAAAGGGAAAAAATAAAGATCCTTGGGTGAAAACCTCTCTGAGGCGCCCAAGGCAGGCAGTAGGGGTGAAAACCTCATTGAGGCGCTCCTATTGTCTTTCAAGAAAAAAGAGGAAAATAAAGATCCTTGGGTGAAAACCTCTCTGAGGCACCCAAGGCAGGCAGTGGGGGTGAAAACCTCATCGAGGCGCCCCTATTGTCTTTCTAAAAAAAAAAAAAAAAAAAAAAAAAAAAAAAAGAGAAAAAAAACAATCAGCACAATAAAAAGGTTTGCATGCAGATGTTCTATGGAGGAGAAGAAGCCTCTCCACTCCAAGCCAGGGGCCTTCATCATGCTAGCAAAGGATGTCATCAGCACCTCCTCCAAGAACAGCAATGTTTTTAAGGTATGTGCAGTTATTATCATGCTTTGGATCTTCTACAGGAGGATACAGTTTTTCTACAGGAACAGACAGTCTTCCTACAGGAAGACGTGGATCTTCTACAGGAAAGTGCCAAATTTCTACAGGAAGCTCTGTGTTCTACAGGAAACTTCCTGTAGAAGGTTACGATGGCCGAAATGTGTTTCAAATGAAGATCTAGCGACTGAGGAGTGGATTGAATGCATGCATGTCAATGATGGCACCCCTGAACATTGCCATTATCGTCCTCCACCACCCTCGTCGCCATGCAACACAGATCCCTGCAGCAGCACACCAAAGTAATCAGTTCTCGTGAGAAAGCACCTGTCAAAGAGAAACTAAGCACCGAGAACCATACCACATCCATGTTGATACATCAGAAGCGCTGGGATCATGATCGAGAAGCCAGAACCGCCAGCATGCAGCATACACCCGAGAAGAAAGAACGGTGACAAGACCCCTCGCGGGGATCCTGTAACAGTTCGACCTGCTCAAGTGAAGACCGTTCACAACACCGCCATCTGAGATCAAACACGGGCGCATGAACGCAGATCCATCCACTCCATCGCCAGCATCCTGTAACCACGAGCCTACAGGAATGTGCAGCCACATGCGGCAGGTGGATCCATCGCTAAAAAAATCTGGAAATCATGTGCAGCCGCGCGCAGGTAAGTGTTCTAATCCTTCTCTCCATCAAACTGCATGATTATTACTTCGATTTGTTTTGCATGGCATAAAGGTGAATGGTTGAGCGGCCTAAAGGCCAGTGATGGGCCACGTCGGTTAGTAAAGGGATAGTCAGAGGACGAGGTGGCAGCCACGACGAGAGACACACGCAGCAAGCACGTGAAGATCAGTCCCGTCAACCGAGAAGTGAAGTTTAACCGAAAAGGGCGGCGGCAGATCTGTGGGAATGAATGCGGCAACAAACGAATGTGCAGGCGGATGAGGGGTGACGTCACCCAACGGTCCGGCGGGGATAGCTCACCCCCGCGCCATGAGCTGCGCCGATTCAAAATCTAATCGGCTCGATTAAGCGTGTATCTCCATCAACCTCACTTCAAAACTCGAGTAGATCCTCTGCTTACCTCTGCATGTTGACACGCCGAGCTCTCGGCTACCTGAACGCTAGTAAAGCACCTCTCGATCGCCAGCCAGCTAAAAGCTCTTCCCGAAGCCTGCACACTGCTCCTACAGGAACAGTTTCTACAGGAACGCCGTCCTACAGGAAGCAGTTTCTACAGGCACGCGGCTCTACAGGAAGGTGAAGTCTTCACGTAAAAAAAGGTGGCAGAAAAGAGGTAACCCTGCAACTCCTTCCGCAATTGGTTTTTTAAAAAGGTGGCAAGGCAATTAGTCACAGTGTGGTCATAAAAAATTTTGGTTTGCCGTGCCTATACTATCGCTCCTACAGGATAGCTGTATAATCACACTGTGGTCTGAAAATTCATTGCATGTTCTGTCTTTAAGACCGAATTTCCTGTGTATCCACCACCTCTGGTACAAACACTGTGTTCATCATGCCTGGCGGGTTTATCAGGCGAGAACCCACTAATTCAAATGCATTAAGGAGAAACCCGGCAGTGGTTGAGCTCTTCACTAGAGCACAATGGATGCCTTTCTGTGATAAACTACAGGGCTACGATGAGGAAGTAGCCGAGGAATTTTTGCAGGCTCTGCAGCCTAAATCACAGACGTTGGCCACAGTAACCTTCAGAGGTCTCAGCCTCAAACTCACCCCCGAGCATATCAGTCGGATTACAGAGTTGCCCATGGGTCTGCCGTGGGACAAAGAAGAGCGGAAGCAGAGCCAGCAAGCAAAGAAGGAGTTCTTCCCACTGGAAGAGTCATTCACCGAAGACAAAAATGGAGTCAAAAGGGCAAGCCTGTTGCCGCCATGGAACGAAGTCAGTCTACAAATTATGAAATATATCACCTGTGAGGGCCGATATAGCATTGTATATGCGTATCACTTCAGGCTGCTTAACGAACTAAGACACCAGATTGACCTCCCTGCAGCACAGAGGTTGAGCATTCCTTACTTTCTACTACAATCCTTAATGGAGTGTTCCACCAAGCTCAAGGACGGAATTCCGGACCAGATAGCCCACCATGGGCTAGTCAAGCTCCTCGTGGAGGATGCTCTCCGCTCATATAAAGTTCCCCTCGCTTGGGAATCATTTAGGAACTTATCAAGAACGGGGAACATAAAAATGTTGCTTGAAGAAGCGGAATCCTCTAACGGAGAAGAAGACGAGCCGGCAGCCGGGAGTAAGAAAGGAAAAAGCCAAAAAGTTCCGGCTCCAGCACAGAAAAAGGAACGAAAGAAGAAGGAGGAGGGAGAAGATGACAAAGTCAAAGAGGACACCCTCATCCTATCAGCAAGAGAACAAAGGTTGAAGAGCAGGGCAGTCAAAGCTGAGGTGGCCCCTGCCAGCCCAAGCACCTCGTCAACTTCTGCAGTCAAAGCCAAACGCAAAAGCCACGCAACAAGGCAAGAGAAGGTGGTGAGAATTGCATCTGCAGGAACGCAATCACAGGCTTCTACAGGAAGCCCGAAAACGCAAACTCAAGCTTCTACAGGAAACCCGAAAACAAAGGCAAAGGTTTCTACAGGAAGCCCGAAGATCAGTAAGGAGCAGGCTTCTACAGGAAGCCCAAGAGCAACGACCAAGGCTTCTACAGGAAGCCCGGAAATTGCTGGGAAACAGGCTTCTACAGGAGGCCCAAAGATGGAGATAAAGGCTTCTACAGGAAGCCCGACAGTACAACCACAGGCTTCTACAGGAAGCCCGAAGACAGAGACAGGGGCTCCTACAAGAATCACTAGGCTGGAAAGAGGGGTTCCTACAAGAGGCCCGAAGGTCATTGAAAAACAGCCTCCTCTAGAGAGCCCGAAGACAAAGAAGGAATCTTCTACAGGAGGCCCGAAAGCGGGCAAAGCAGGGTCTTCCACAGGAAGCCTGAAATTTAAAAAGGAGGGGCCCTCTACAAGGAGCTCCGAGAAAGCAAAACACAAGAAAGAGAAGGCTGACATCCTCGATAAGGAGGCAGCAGCGGCACTGGCTGTCCTCAGCACTCCTCCAAAACCGAAAGAGAAAAGGGAGAGGGAGACCCCTCTGCCACCTGAAGCCACGAGAAGCAAGAGGATGTCCCCAAGCAAGCCACAGCCTTCACCCAGTGGCCATACCACTTCAGGGGATGTACCTACTTCACCCATTGCAAGAACCCCCTCTAAACAATCAGCTACCCCCGAAAAAGGGAGCCCAAAAATAACTTCCTGGACACGAAAGATAGGCCAGTCGCCTTCTGAAGCCCGACTCAAGGAAATAGAAAAAGGGAAGGAAGCATCACCCTCATCACCATCAGGGGCAGAAAAGGCAGGACCATCAAAAGCAGAAAAGAAACAGCCTGTTCCGGTCCCGAGTCCTCGGCCAAGGACAAGGAGCAGGGGCAAGGTTGCTCAAGGATGAGCAAATGGTTCAGCTGGGGGGTGATGATGAGCCCCAATTTTGGTACAATTTGGGCTCATTTTTGGCCTATTTTGCTGGCTCAAACCATTCATTTTTATTGTTTATGCATACACTTCTTAGTTTATTCATGTTGTTTGTAGGAGAAAGGATAGGCACTTTATCCACGTAGCTAATGCATTATGATTCCAGGTTTTGGCATTAAAAGGGAGCAAAAGACAACGAAAAGGTGGCAAGGAGACAACGAGTTGGCATTGCTGACATAAGGAGAGGTTGTCCACGGTTTTGGGGGACATTCCTCGTGATCCTCACCAAGAACTCCGAGCCCACTTCAGCCTCCCTCCGAGCTTAATACACGGCCAGCTGTTCTACAGGAACAGCAGTTCAAAACTGCTCTACAGGAAACAGCATTTATGACCATCCTACAGGATCAGCAGTTAAACTATAGATTGAACAGCCGAGCTCCTAGAATCATTGATATCTGTTGGAGCATCGTTTTGTATAAGTATAGAAGCCTTAGCCTTGGTTAGGTTGTTGAAACTCTCGTATTACTATTGTAATTTTGGAGCACAGCTCAAGTTTCGTTCTCTTTTGTAAGCCAATTTGGCATGTTATCAGATTATGAATAAAGAAGGCCACTTTTGAGTTAGTTCTGAGTTTTCTCAAGGAGCTATAGCTCTCAGGTGAGGGCCCAACCTGAGAGCCATAGTCCTCCTCCGTGTTGTAATGCATTTACCATTAGTTCCAGCACTTGAGTTTGTTTAGTTTCCTATGCAATTCGGATTTCCAGCTTGTTGGTTTAGTTGTTTTCATTAGCATAGATAGGACTGGTATGATGCTTTGCTTTCAGTATTCGAGTTTGATAGGTTGGTAGAATAAATCTCTTGGAGCTCCATCAAAAACAGGTTGCAAAAGGCTCACTGCCATCTCACCGTTGGGATTGGGGTGTAGACCATGATCAGCCACCAAAAAGAACAGCAGTCGTTTCATCTCCACGCAAGTTGCCACATGAACGTTTTTATTGAAAATCCATTCATATATTCTCGACATTGATCCATACTGCACTCTCACGCATTAGTTTCATTTCTTGTTTTCCATTTCGGATTTGTAGGTTTCATGGCATAATAGGTTAATGAATCTCTTGTTTTGATGCACAGGTCATTTGTTTCATTTACGCTGCTCTTTCTCAAGCCACTTCCTTCGTCGTTTTCTCCATCCACCTGCAAGTTCTATTCATCCTCTACCTCACTCACTTGCCCTCCAACTCTCTCATTCCACGTACCGCTCCATTTCCTTCACTCTCGTTGATTTCACCCTTCCAAAACATCAACCCATTGCATGCACCCTTCCTTCGTCTGACTTGCCATTTCCTAAGACATCATTAGGTCCATCTCCATCTCCCTTAGCCTCCCACACCACTCCATCCACTCCTAAAATCTCCACGACCAACCATCCTGTAGACGTGCACAGCCATCCTGTAGAAAACAGAGTATCCTGTAGAATTCCCAGCAGCCTTCCTGTAGGAGGCCATTCACTTCGTTGCCGAGCTTCTGAACGTGAGGGACCTCTGTGGATGGGTGCTGAGGATCCTTAGGAACCTCTCCAAGCCTCCCCAACCTGTCCCACACTTTCCTTCCATCTCCATCCCACCTGCACAATCAAACCCTAGTTAGGCCAAGGTCACAATCACTCCACACACTTAAAGGAAAAACACAAAAACACATTTCTCATGATGCCAGTAGCTTAGACCCATGCATTCATACTTGTTAGAGGCAATGACAGCATTCATAAGAGTTGCACCCACATTCTTTGCATTATAGAGGATAGACTAGTTAAATTAGGGTTTCATAGATTTACATGCTTTAAGTTGCTTTTGATTCAGTTTGTCAAGTAGAGTAGCCTTTCTTTGAAGTTAACTTTCGTCCATCATTGATAAAGCTTCTTCTGTGAGCCTATAGAAGTTGGCTTAAGCCCTAGCGGACTTGTGCCAGCTGACCAAGTGACAGCTGCGACAAGGGCTAGTACTTGTGCATACAGCACCGTCGCTTCCAAGTTTGTACGAACTACCGGGTTGATAAAATTAAGAGACAGGAAGCCCCAGGAGTTGTAGCATTATTGCTACAATACTGGAGCTCACCACTCCTCTCCACCCTATAATTGCCGTCAGTCCTTTTGCAAAATGGGGTATCAATTTTATTACATGTAACCCTCACTCGGCCAGGGGGCATGCGTATATCATCCTTGCAGTAGATTATTTTACCAAGTGGGCCGAGGCAATGCCTACATTTGAGGCAGACGACAAAATGACTGCGATTTTCGTGTTCAATCATATAATTTCTAGGTTTGGTGTTCCACAAGCGATTATCACTGATCATGGGTGTCATTTTCGAAACGTTATGATGACTGAACTTACAGGCCAGCTTGGCTTGCGTCATGATAGTTCAACTCTGTATTATCCATAGGCTAATGGTTTGGTTGAAGCCATCAACAAAGTTCTAGTCATCATGATCTGACGAATCATTGGGATTCATAGGTCGAATTGGCATAACATGCTATTTTCAGCGCTTTGGGCGTATCGAACCTCAGTGAAAACGTCAACAGGGTTCACTCCTTTCCAACTAGTTTATGGTCTGGAAGCTGTGTTACCCATTGAATGCGAAATCCTGTCATTGCAAATGGCCATTGAGTTACTTCCAGCCACTTCCGAAGAGGAAAGACGTTTGTTATACATGGCTCAGCTAGATGAGAATCGACGTGATGCTACATTAGCAATCGAAACTCATGCAAAACGTATTAAAGCTCAATATGATCGAAATGTGACCCCTCGAAATTTTTCGGAAGGAGACCTAGTCTTATTGTACGATCAAGCAAATGATAAATTAGGCACTGGAAAATTCGTGCCTTTGTGGCATGGTCCTTATGTTGTTAAGTGAAAGCTAGCAAAAGGGGCCTATGAATTGGTAGACTTTGACGGGGTCTCTTTAGGTAAACCCAGAAATGGTCTTTACCTGAAGAGGTATTATGCTTAAAAATGGGTGTGGAGATTTTTAGTTAGGTTAGTGTTTTCTTTCTAGCTGGTGTGTTTTAGATTAAAAAGTGTGGTTAGCTTAGAGAGTGTTTTTCGTCATTATTCCTGCTTATCTTGGTTTTACTCTTGATATTGCAGATGTTGACGCCTCTCCAAACATACATTAGTTTTGCTGATGGTGCTTGTTGTAATACACGAAACATTTCTTCCGCAGCTCGGGTTATCTATTCGCCCTCTGACGAGTTGGTATCTATGCATGGGGTAAGCCTCGGTCAAACAACGAACAACATTGTCGAGTATAGTGCAGTGATTGAGTTATTATCTGAATCTATTTCATTTGGGATTCGGAGTTTGATAGTGAGGTTAGATTCTGAACTCGTTGTATTATAGCTTAATAGAGTATATGCCATTAGAAATCCAGTGTTATTAAGATTATTTTTGAGAGTGCGTCTCTTGGAACGTGAATTTGATTATATTGAATATCAGCATATTCCAAGATATTTAAATACATTAGCAGATGCAATTGCTTCTCGAATGTTAAGTAGACATTTGCAATAATCATACAAATAAATTTAAAAACATTCCATAACATGTTTTACAAGATAAGCCGGTAATAGTGATATAGTATACTATAGGAGTGTGTCAAAATATACATCGTATTCGATCATAGGTTGAAAAACACCTTATGATCGGCAAAAATGATAAGTACAAAAAGCAAAAAATGTCATATGTGTCTACAATAGGCGATCATCCTATCACTGGTGATGATCTCGATAAGAAACCACTATACGGGCCACCTTACAAAGGAACCTCCTGAAAGATCCTGGGACCCCAATCACATAGCGCTGCAGTCGAAGAGGAATGTCATCTATGCCGGTCTCCAAAGTGTCTCTTGTCAAACATTCTAGATGGCACTCCAATTCGGCCAAGGTCTCTGTTGATTCGTCCTATGGGGCTGGTGCCGCGGCAGCTGGTTGTTTCCTCTCATAGGGCTGGAGAGCGGCTGGTCACCGTGGACCCACATCTGCATTTGAAACTTTTACTATCAATTTTGGGACGAGATAAAAACAAAAAAAAATAATTAAATTAGGAAAATGTTGAAAATGATTTTACCTGAGTCGTCCCATTGCTCTCCTGGTAGAAGAGCCATGTCTGGGTCACTGCGAAAATCTACCCCAGCATAAGGAAAGTCCTGAATAGTAAAAACCTGGTTTTCCAACCAATGGAAATACTCAGGTTTGAATCGAATGACCTCTGTCCCCTCCTCAGGATGACGGGCCATAACTGCAACCCATCGCATCAGTTTGGGCTCTCGAGGAAGTCCAGCTTCAACAATGAGGTGCTGTGGGACCAACATTGGGACCCTCTCCAAACCAAAGCTCACGACTAAAGCACCATATCCAAAGGTCTTCAGTTGTCCGTTCTTGGCTCTAGTCAGTTGGCCTTTTATATTAGCCAACACAACATCGCACCAGTTGAAGATGGTGCCTCGAAAGAAGTCAACTGCCATCCGCATCTGGGATCCAGTGGCTACATGTAGTGTTGCACTCCCGCAGAGTCTGGTAACAGTAAACACGATTACCATGAGTTCAGGAAGGGATATGGTTTTGATTTCTATCCCTTTGTCTCTAGTCTGGTTGTTACAAAACTCTATTCGGAGGCTATCGACAGACTGGCCACCTGGCCTAGTCCCGAATAGAGTCAAGTGTTCACCTCTCTTAGGAAAACCAGTCAAAAATTATATGTCTGCCGGCTCCATTTCGAGCTGGTGACCACCAATGAAGAAGCACTAGTCCTATATGCTCCACCTGTCTACCAGCCACTGCAGAAAGTCCACCTGGGCCCTCATGCCAGGTATGGCCCAGAATTTGTATAAGCCGCATGCCTTCAATGCATAAATCGAAGCTTGATGATTCATTGTGGCGAGATCTACGTCCTCATGCTCCCGTTCTCGCCAATCAAGCATGATGTATACTCTACATTCAACAAAAAGGCAAGTTAGAATATCTAAAAGCAAAATTTTTGGGTCAAATTTGAGTTTGTTATGTTTAAAAAACCTTTGCGCGGGGTACGCACCCTCTCTGTTAGAGACAGTGCGTGGGTCCGCACATTGCCTTAAGGGCAGGTGTGGACCCCCGACTTTTTTCCTTGTGCGAAAAAGTCGGGGTCCGCGGGTCCCCTGTGTTATACCTGCGGACCTCTACGCGCGGGTTTTTTGACCTAAAAGCTCCTAAAAAATGAAATTAAACCCTAAAAATCAATTTGAAACGGATGAAATTAAAGAGTACGATGATGTGGATTACCTGGAGGAGACGACGTTCGATTCCAATGGACGGATTTTCCGCAATCTTCACGGGAAGTTTCTGACCAAAAGCTTTATTTTCTCACCCAAAACTCAAATGGTAAAAATGAATTTACGAAAGCCCTTTTTATAAGTTTTTTGAATAAATGAGTTGTTAATTTGTTTATGTTTCACTTTAGAAAGGTAACTTTTGCAGCATTTTTATCCATTTTAAACAGGTATGAGTAATGTTTGAGTTTTTGTTCAGGATAACGGATTTTTCAGGCGAAATCGGTCATTTTCGACAAAAAAACATTAGAATCACCTTTAAGCTCTTTTTTGACTCCTAAAACATGAAAAGATTGCCGAATTTTTCTTTGTAAACTTGTTAAAACGGAACTAAAAAGACGGTCCACTTACAGCTCTTTTCTGACCGTAAAAACACGAAAGATTGCCGGATTTTTGTCGTTTCAAATTCGATATTGGTTATAAAACGACGTGTCGTTGACCGCTTTTTTACTTTTTCGGATCAGAGGCACTAATTACGAAAAGTACTCCTTGGTCATAATGATCAAGTGGTTCTCTCAAGTATTATTTTATACTTTTTCGGGCTTGGGAGACACAAATTTACGAAAAAGGACAACCATGGAGTCTTCTTAAGTTTTTTCAGACTCTCTAAAATTGAAAAACGTTGAGTTTCTCCTATACTGGACTCGTTAAAATTTAACAGTAAAGGACCTGTTCAATTACAAACAGGAACGGACCACTCCTTCTTAGGGTTTGAATTTAAACTAAGTTGGACTCATCCGAAGGATGAGCTTATAATCAAGCAAATGTTATCCTCCTCAAGCTTGTCAAAAATAAAGAGGTACTTGCTAGAAATGGTGGGGGAAAAGAGAGAAAAATGAGCCTGTTTGTCATACTTTGTAACCACTCTTGAACACGACACTTTTATTCACCTGGGTTGGGAAATCCTTTCCATAAACAGTTGATCAAACCACATTGAAAGTCTTCAGCCAGTTTCTGGGTATTAACTTTGGGTCAATTGTCACCAAACCATCTGCTGTGTCGTTATGTGTTCAAGAGGTCGGTGAAAATAAGCCATTCATCTGCAAAATATCTGTCTTCCATCTTGACCATCCCTGAGTTAGTCCTTGCAACTAAATTTCTTCAAACTTGATCTATGATTTCGTGTTGTGGGCTTGCCTATGACGGATCGCTTTCTATCGACTTCAGCTCATTATCTAGAAAGATGATCTAGAAATCGTCAATACCTTGGGATCTGCATGCCTCAATGGCAGGTTTCTCGCCTTCGACAATAGGTTGCATCATTGACCTTCGGTCAAAGGATTCCGTGACATGTTCGACATCAACACATCTATTCACATCTCATGGATTGTACTGAGTACTTTGAGAGCCATTGACATTACTAGTGGTTTCTCTCACACTTGTTAACAGTTTACATCATTGACTGGTAATCAAGTGGTTTCTACCATGTTCGACTTCAACACATTCATTCGCATGGATAGAATCATACTATTTCGGGAAGTAGAAATGAAGATCCTGGATCTAGTTTCCACCATCCAGGCTGCGAGGAATTTTGTATTCATTATACTGTGGACTATTCATAAACAGATGGCTACGTCCATACTGTGTCTATATCTGTGATGTATTACAAGATCATTCATATATCAGAGCAGTAGTTAGTTTTCTAGTCAGCTTCGATCTGAGTATGGGAATGCCTACCTTAGCGATGATATGATCTCATATATATATTTTGCATTGAATGTTTTTTACAGGTTCCAAATGGGCTCTCCACAAGATGATCCTCGAAATGATAAAGTACTTCACTCTTCCTAGATAATAAATGAAATCCTCATCTACTACAGACTTCGCACTTTAGGGGGCAATCTGTTACACAAAATATTGTCACCATGACTATTTGCAGTCAGTATGGGTCTATCATCATTCATACTGTCCTCCTAAGCAAGTCTCAGACCTCAGCTCTTCATGTCAAGCTTTGAAAATGAGAGAAAGACCTTTGAAAATCAATAAAGTTCTGGTTCCGCACTTTCTCTCACTGTTGCCTGCGGTCCCGCACCCCCTGTTCACATTACCTGCGGACCTGCCCGCTCTGTCTCTAAAGGAGTGGGTGCGGACCCCTGTGAAAGTAAAAAAGGCACAAGTTTATTCTAAAAAACTCACTTTGGGTTAATTCTAGATGATTCTAGAAGGAATTTTGACGTGGATGGTTCGCTCTTAGGTGGTTCATGCATCCCAAAAGAGAAGGAGCTAATCCCTTGATGAGAGGAGCTATCCCTTTGAAGGAGGGCTTTATCCCTTTGAAGGAGGACCTAGTAACTTCCCTCCATTGCACTATAAATTAAGGCATTGGGCTAGTTGCTAGAGAGGTTAGAAGCTGAACATTTTTTAGGGTAAATGCTGGTGGAATTGAGACTTCCTAGTTAAGCTTGAGAGGAGAGATCATATACCTTTTGGCTTCATTGGGAAGAGAGTGAAACTTGTCAAATTAGAGGAGACTTCTTGCTGGACCCTGGAAGGAGCTTGTACAGCATCAAGGCATAGGTTGTAAATTTCTTCTTTGATTTGAATTAATATAATCAGATTCATTTTTCTCAACAAATTGTCTTATGTCATTTGTTTCATGAATTCCTTGGTCATCATGTTAAGTATGCTTTATTACATTGGCTTTTCAGGTGCTAATTAATTTGTGTGCTTGTTTGTGTTTGCATATTCGCAACAAGGGAGCTCATTTGGATCAAAGGAGCGAGGCTTCCACAAACTTGCATTGGACCCAAGGTAGGTCTAAAACACTTGTTTTCCTTTGTTTATGAATTGCATATTTAGAGAAAGATAGGATTTGATTGGCTTGCTTGTCACTAGATATCTTTAGATACTAGGGAGGTCAATCTTGTTCGCAAGAATGACTCATTCCGTGTGACAGCTCTGTTACCAACTTGATCTAAATTTGGAATATTAGATTTCTATTCTAAGATCCTAATTAGAATATAAAAATGTGTTGAGGTTTGTACTCCAAAATAGCCAGTAAAAACATAAGTTTTTTATGTGTGTTTTCTTAAGTTAATTTCATGAAAATCTTTAAATATGAAATCAAAATACTGAATGGAAGCATGCATCAATAAGTAATACACTAGCCATTGTTAAAGGAATTCACCCCTCCTGGGCTACATCTCCTTGGATCAGCTCAAATGGCATGACCCCTTCTCATTATGCTCAATGTCTAGAAAAGAAGAGTACATAAACTGCTGAAATGGAATGGCTAGTTTCTCCTTCTAAGAAACAACTTCTACAAGAGTTATCACTCCATATACATTTTAACGTACATTCAAACATGTAAACCTTCAGCAAACATAGGCATCTTACACCAAGACCCCATACTCCAACTTCAGCGAGCATAAACAATACCACAATCCACTTGAAGTACATAAACAAGTATCTTCTCCAAAACACATATAGAGAAAAGAGGAATAAAAGCTACATCACTAATGTAATGGCTATTACCGAAAACACATGGATGATGGAAAACCCCTACAAGTTCATCTCCATCTTCAAACTCCTCCATAAACTGAATCAACATTTTGGTTGACCATGACACCCATAGGCTTCAATTTGCAAAAATCCTATCCAAAAGTGTTCCTTTGATCTTAAGACCTACTCCAATGAGTCCAAAATATCCAAAAATGGATACCTAGCCTCCTTTTGCATCCAATTTACTCTAAAACTAAAGAAGTTATGGCATCTCCTAGTTTCTCCTCTATTCACTCCACAATTTGCACCAAATTCAGCATCATCCTACAAATTCGCTCCATTTTCCACTAACAAAGCAACAAATTCCCCAGATTTCGGGTGGATTCGTATGTTCATTAATTTGTTTGTTGAGGCCTTAGAACCAAAAAATAGGTCATATGGGGGCCATGAACCTAGTGGCTAGCCCCAGTGTTGGGCCCCTTTCTCCAGCGATTAATGTAACTATTTGTAGGTGGTTAAGAGGAGTAGTCACATACGTGCTTGTATGACGATGGTGGTGACCATCACATAACCTTTTACAGGCAGGCGGATAGTGTTCACATGGTGTGGGGGGGGGGGGGGGGGGGGGGTGCCGGTTAAGTCCACTCGCTCCCTAACCTGAGAGTTAGTAAACTTTAAATCACACCCGAAACCATAGTCTATTAAGTAACAACCTACAGGTGGAGTGATAAAGTATTGTCATGTGTTGTGGGAGGTCGCGGGGTCAAGCTCGGCCTCCAACCTGTCTTGCCAATAAAATTTTAATTGATTATTAGGAGGACATGTGGCGTGCCTTCGGCGTAGCCACGTCTCACCTCCTGATTGGACTGAACCCAAACACTTGGACCAAAAGGACTTTGCCAACTCAAAAAAATATTTTGAGAATATTCCTTTTTCCACCTAGGTTGTACGGATGCCCAGTCAACCTCTTGCAAATTTTTTACCTATTTGACAAAGTGAACAGATCGCATTTTTAGGAGCATACGGTGTCCGTTTTGCATGAAATGAGTTGTGCCAGATTCAAGACGACAAGATCTACACAACGGTTTAGGTTCCACACCATTCTGAAAAATTTTATTTTTGGGCAAATTTTGAGCTCCTAATAAACAACCTTCCTTGTTTCTAGGATCAAAATATTATAACCTTTTAAACCATCCTTATACCCAACAAAGATGCACCTTTCAGATTTACTATCCAACTTGGTTCTTTTTACCTTTGGAACATGTACATAAGAATCACAACCAAATAACTTCATATGTGAAAGACATGGTTTCTTATTTGTCCATACCTCATGTGGATACTTATCCTCCAATGATGATGAAGGTGATCTATTAACTAAGTAACATCCAGTCTCCACTGCCTCTACCTAAAATTCATGTCCTAACCTGGCACCACTAAGCATGCTTCTTTCCTTTTCCATCAACGTTCTATTCATTCTTTCTACAACTCTGTTTGCTGAGGTGTGTATGGAGTAGTCTTCTATCATGATATACCACACTTCTTGCAAAACTCTTCAAATTCCTTCTCGCATAACTCTCCACCATTATCTCTCCTCAACACCTTTATCTTCTTCTCTGTCGGGTTTTCCACCAAAGCCTTAAATTCTTTAAACCTTGTCAAAGAATTTAGATTTATTCCTAAGGAAATATATCCTTGTATTCCTTGAGAAGTCATCTATAAATGATACACAGTACATAGACTTACCCAGTGATGGAATTGACATAGGTCCAAACACATCACTATGCACAAGCTCTAATATCCCTTTCACCCTCTTAGCACCAAAGGGGAAACTCACCCGATTTTTCTTCCCATATACACAATGTTCATAGAAATCAAAATCCAGAGAGAAATTAGACATACTTTCTACAATACCATTACCATGAAGTATTTGAAGGCCCTTGTTTCCAATATGTCCAAGCCTTTGATACCATAACATGGTCTTTTCTCCAGAGACCACAAGGTTTTCTACTCCACTTTCAGGAACCACAGAACTGTTGAACCCATTAAAACTAATGCTACCTAGAAGGTTTTACAGAGTTCCAATATGAACTCCTCACAGCAATACCAATTCTCCTCGAACCATCTTGCAAGTATCTTTCTTGAACATTGTTTTTACACCTGCATCATCCATCTTGCTTACAGAAATCATATTTTTGGCCAATGCAAGAATATGTAGAACACCCGAAAGTGTTCTAATACTCCCAGTTTGCAACTTGAACTTGACTTTTCTATGACCGATGATACTAGCCATCCTATCATCCCCTAAGAAGACATCACCACCATCATATTTCTCATGTTTGCAAAACCAATCCCTGTGGGGAGTGAAGTGAAAGGATGCACCTGAGTCAATCATCCATGCTTCATGATCTACATGTGTACTTGAAGAAGAAGCCAAGTACACATCCCAAACCTTCATCTGAGGTTTTGTTTGCCTCTGTAGAAGGAGCATCATCAGATCCCTTTCCTTTCTCAGGAGCTTTAGATCTACAATCCTTTTTGAAGTGGCCTTCCTTTCCGCATTTCCAGCACACCTTTACAGGTTTCGTGGAGATTTATATCTCCCTCTATATTTAGATATCCCACTTGAGGACTTATTTTTATTTCTGTTCTGGGACCATCCTCATATAGACAAGGCATCTCCATTCTGTCCCTCCATATTTTTCTGTCTCATCTCCTCCGACAACAAGGATGAGATTATTTCATCAAACTTCAAGGTAGTTGTATTGCTACCTATTGCAACAACGAGACTATCCCACAAATCTAGTAGAGAACATAGAAAACCGATGCACTTATCTTCATTTGAAATTTTAATATCAACAGATAAAAACTGAATTACCATAGTACTAAAGCATTCAAATTCTCTGTCTTCGTGTCTCCATCCTTCATCCTCATGTTATATAGTTTTTCTGTAGGAACAGTTTTTTCACCAAAGACTTAGATTGGTAAAAAGTCCCTAACTTGTCCCACAAAGCCTTCATCGTAGCTTCCCATGATACATTCAACAATATTGAATTTGAGATACACAACTGTATTGTGCACTTTGCTTTTTGATCCAACTTCATCCAATGTTCATCTGACATTGACATTGGTTTAGTACCTGGATCTACCGAGATCCACTTATCTTTATCCACCAACAGATCCTCCATCTTGAGTTTCCACAACTCAAAACTCTGACCATTAAATTTATCAATATCTATCTTTCCACTGCTCACCATCTTTTTTCACCGCAAGAATCGATCCCACAGATCTCCCACTAAACAAGGTCTACCACAGGTTCGAGAAAAACCCCTCAACAGCAAAGGCATCCCCTTGAAGTCGAAACAACTCTAATACCAAATGTAGGTTTTAACCCTGTACAGAAATTACCTGCAAACGAATTCTTAAAAACATAAAATAAAAAATGGCGAGAGCATAAAAGACAAAACATATATACACATAGATTTTCCCCTGGATTCAAAAACAGGGACTACCAGATTGATTTTTCATTATATTCCTTTCAATGTTACAATACATATATATACATGCTGAAGCATCCATAAACCCTAATGCATTAACCTTATATAACATAACCATAGTTCCCTTGATCGGATCTACAAGATACCATGGGCAGAAGACCATCATGCCCAAAACCATGTGCAAAACCCATGCACAAAACTGGCCATTGCTTAGAACTTGTTGTAACTTTTAGAATCCATTAAACATAGGATGACAAGACTAATAAACTAAAACTAACTCCGGGACTAGGCCTGACCATCCCCAACCGGGACTGACATTCTGTCAAACACTTGGCATCAATGTAATCTACAGGTGTAAAAACATATTTAAACATAGGGGTCTCGTACTTATCTGAGAATCACTAAGAAGCATTGTTCCCTTATAGCATTTGTTGCATTATCATCTATTAGGTCATAAATAAATTTTTTATTTATTTACAAATAGAAACATGAGGAGAGTCCATACATCATCACTGTCAAAATACATGCTTATAACCAACAACATAATAACATAAATACCATGAATACATTAACCATAGAATCCACATATAAACCAGTACATTTACACATGAAAAACCAAGGGAATGAATTTCTCATTAATGAATGTAGAAACCAACCAGGGATGGGACTACCATGTTCCACCCGACCATAGATTGGTTGAGCCAAATCTCTCTTCAGCCAATCACCCTCGTGCCATATTCTAAGCATGAATGTGGGACTTATAACCAACCAAAAAGAACCAAACAAGCATGGATGCTACCGGAGTTCTCCACCTACACCATGAGGAATTTTAGTGCCTCTTAGTCTCTTAGGCTTTACCATAATCCACAATCTGATCCAAGGATCACTAGGCCCTACACCGAGACCCACTCTCCAGGATTTACCGTACATCCCATCCTGAGACTACTAGGCCCAATGGAGAGAAATCCACCTCTTGGATTTACCGTATATCCCACCATTTACCGGCATGGATTCCTAGGCCCACTAAGGCACATAATCTTGGATTTACCGCAACCCACAATCTGGCTCAGGGATTACTAGGCTAGTGCCTTTATCGTGATCCATAGTTCGGTTCAGGGACCACTATGCCATGTGTTTGTCATTTCGAAGGTCCAAATCAGTCAACTTCGAATCCATTCGAAAATCTAGCTCAACCGAAGTATGAGAACCCATCTCATCAAGGATATCTAGAAATGGCAAGGATATGCTGAAAACATTGTCACACCTGGAAAAACCCATGCCATGACAGAAAAGAACCACATGCAATACCATGCATGCCAAATCTAGCAAGGAAAACACACATGCAGATCGATACTTGCAAAGAATATTGTTGTAGCTGCTTGATCCTACTCTTCCTTGCTTGCTTCTTCCTTCTTCTTGCCTTCTTTTGCCTTTGTTGCTCCAATGCCAAAGTGCTCCAAGAAATCCCTAAGTTTCCAAGAGTATGAGAGAGAGAGAATAGAGAGCCTAAGCTCCAAAACGGAACTAACAAAATTCCACCAACTGATTCTCATAAGCCTTTTTATCAATGAGGCCTCTATTGTCTTCATTTTCCATTATTTTCCTTCATTTTCCTCCTCACATGCAATCTGTGACCTTTCACCTTCCATTTCTGCTAATTTCCTTTATTTTCATAAAAAAATGTGCCAAAAATGCCATTTTTCCTTTCCAAAGTCTTAGCCATTGCCTTTGCCGATTTCCTTAGCCATAATAAATCAAATGAACACACACTAGGATGTTTTGCCTACCATTCAGCTTGGAATATGTGTCCTTTCAATCATGGTCTTATATATTTTTACATGGAATTTTCACTAGGGTTGTTACATAAAGGTTAGTTGAGTAGTGGAATAATTGTTAATTTAGCGATCTCTTAGTTAAACTACTCAATTAGCTAAATATAGCCCAAACATGCATGGAATTCGAATTACTTAGCTGGAGTGGAGGAAAAGGGACATTGTAATTATCAATTGTATACTAGTTGAGTGTACAGGCTTAGGAATTAAACAAATGATCAATTCCTTGGGATTTATGTAAGGAAATAGGGAATTCCCCTATTATTATTTAGAAGCCTGATTTCTCCTGAACTTCATAAGGAAATAGGAGGAATTTGGGGCCTTGAATTGGCTAAGTGTTGGCCAAAGTAGGACAGTCAGTAGGAGAACATGTTTACAGTGCAGGGTGTGCTTCAGGATTGAAGCAAGACATTGCAATAGTTTCTCATTCTCATTTGATTAATGAAAAGAAGGGGGGGGGGGGGGATTTCCGAGTTGGGTTCCCCTGTCAAATAATTGTGTTCTTGTGGTTTTGATGGTTGCATGTCATTGAATGTGTTTCTAAATTGTGATTTCCATTCTGCAAAATAGTAGAGTAAATTTGTAATCTCTTGATTTCAGTTCGATTTCATCATAGTAGCAAGTTACTATTAATTTCTACAGCGCTTGTTCCACCATTTAATACCCAACTAGATCCTACCTAGGAATATACCAAAGTGTATCCCCCTTTGCTTTGACATCAATGACAACATTCCCCAACAAGAATATCAAGTATACACTATGCATGTAATTTTGAGTATTGACTTTACAATTAGGAATTAAAACTTTAAAATGATTATGTACAATTTAATTATTGTGTTTAGGTTTCTTGTCAGGTAAAGTTGAGTCACTTATATTTTCTTATTGTTTACAAGTATATTTGTGTAGAGAAATTTATGTTTATAGAGAACCAAAAAATACATAACTACTATATACACATATCTTAAATTTGTTTATAGTCTACATGTATATTTGTGTACGTAGATTTGATGCCCATAGACAACTAAAAAATAAATAACTACTATTTACATGTATACATGACAACATTTAAAAAAATAAACAAGGGTAAATCCATTTAAAACTCAATAAATTGGGTTTATCTTGGGTGGTTGAAATATATGATTATTATTCACCCCCTAGGTTCAACTTCGCAAGTGACATGTTGAGCTCATATTAAGTATATTGTTGTAATGGCTTTGAGCCTTACTTTTGAAGAATATCTTACCCTTGCCTACAGGCTAGAGGGTGGCAAGGCATGGGTGCTTTGTTACATGAAAAAAATGCATCTTAAACCTAGATATATCAAACACCAACAATGATCATTTTTTTCAACAATAACTAGGAAATATATATTAGTAAAATATGTGGCAAATGCATGTAGCAAAGATATATGGAATGTGTGCTTCAGAGAAATAGAACGGAGATTTACAACAAAACAAAAAAAAATTCCCCCACCATTAAAATGAAAAAAAACGGAGAGATTCAAATCTAACCCTTCCAAAGCTCAATCTTTGTTGGTTTTATACCTTGTACAACAATTACCTGCAAACGAATTCTTAAAACAGAAAATATACAATGGAGAGAACATAAAACAAATACATAGAGATTTTCCCCTGGATCCCAAAACCAAGACTACCAAATCGATTTTTCATTTATGTTCCTTTTAATGTCATAATACATATATATACATGTCGAATAATTCATAAACTCTAATCCATTAACCCTAGATTAGAACATAACCATAGTTCCCTTGATCGGATCTACAAAATACCTTGGGCAGAAAACCATCCGGCCCAAAACCATGTGCAAAACCCATGCACAAAACCATGGGTAGGTTCGTCCACTATCTTTGGGTCCGCCCCCATCCTTGGGTCTGCATATATATAGGAAAAAAATTCCCGAGGCAATGAATAGGGGAGGTTGTCAGCCACCCTGTGACCCCCCCACGCATACGACTAGTCATGGAAAGAATATAACACACACCCAACCATCTTACTGCATCCTAAGTACAAGAGTAGATTCTTACGAATTATTACACAAAAATCATACAAAAACAAAGCATAACCAATGATTGATTAGAATGCACCCCACACTAAAACCAAGGAGTCTATAGTTCGCTCAAAACTAGAATTTCTTTCTTTGCAATTTTTTTTGCCTCTTGCCAAAGGAGGGGAGGAAACACAAACTTTTCTTTAACACTTCTACAAGGGAAGGAGAGGAAGGAGCATTGCCACGCTCCTCCTCTTTCTCCCTTTTTTTGGATGAACCTTATTTTTTTTAAACCAAGGCCTTATCTTGTGAAGTTGATGAAGTAACCTTTATGGGAATTACTTTTGGAGGATCTATGTCCTCTAATCGCACTGGAATTGATGATGCCTATCACAATTGAAATCATGAACTTTTTCTACTTCCTCCTAAGATTGTAGAGCTCCGAATATATTACTAAAGCAAGGGAGTTTGAGGCTTGCTAGCAAACTCATACCTCCTTGGGGCCTAATTCTTTATCTTTCTTGAAACTGTTTAAAACCGTGCTTATCATTGTTCTAAGGAGTTGGATTTGGCATAGAATATAACAAAGCATCTTCGACATTTAGACAACATTTTGCAAAGTTCCCATCCTCATGGAAAGTGTTATATTTGAAAGGAACTTGCTCATAATCAAGAGATTGAAGGTGAGTCCAACCCTCCAAACCAAATTGAATCACTTCAGGTAATCCCTTATCAAAATCTATTTCCATGCATAATCCAGCACAAGTGAAAATATTGCCTTCAGGTTCAGTGTGGGTTATCTAATGACCCAAATTGTCTTCGATTGCTTTGAAGGTATCATCACTCCATAAGAAAATATGAAGGTGCAAGAGTCGAACCCATATAGAGGCAGAAGGGATTTTCATGTCTGGATGAAGTCAAGGGTCCAATGAAATAGGAACATTCCCTTGGAACCCATGAAGTAAGGATCATATCTTCTTTGCTTTCAAAAATAAATGTATAAAAACCTTTACCATATAAAACAAGGAAATAGGGTCTTTGATCATCCCAATTCCTAGGAGTCCATTCATAAACAAAGCTAGGATTGGGCTAGATCCTTGTAAACTTACTTAATAATCTCCTCTCTTTCAAAATAATAATATTTTTGAGGTGTCACCAAGGATCCTAAGTCTATTTTGGGAATGGCATATGCCCATTTAACACATCTACATTTTTCAGAGCCAAACTCACCTCCAGAGAAAGATCCAAAAAAAAACATTCGCATTAGAATTGAGAGGAAATGACATAGTAAAACCAATGAGAAGATTCCTCAAAAAATAAACAGGATCAAGTTACACATAAGCATAAAGGCCCTTCATAACCAAAAAAAATTCCTTAAAAAATACAATTTTTTAAACTGCAATTTTTTTATCATTTAATATAAAACATTTACATAAAATTAAATGATGAAAAAAATACAATTTAAAAAAATTGATTCCTTTAATACTTAAGGAATGAAAATTTAAAATAAATCTATATTGATTTTAAAAATCCTAACCAATATTTTAAAAAAAACACACATCTTAATTTTTTTAATATTTTAAAACACATTATAACATCTGAATTTTTCTATATTAAAATTATTAAAGATATTGTTTTTAAAATAGTATAATTAAAATGGCTTTCCATTTGATGTGAAAGCACCTACTTTAATCTTTGGCATGAAAAGTAACTTTATAATATTTTTTAAATCCCTTCTTCCTAATACCGTGGTCTTCATAAGGATGGTAATGCTATGGATTGAATACATACAAACGTATTTAAGTGAGAAATAATTACTTTCCAAAACTCTAACCTCCCCGTGACAGTTGTTAAAATCAAAAATTATAAAAATTTATCTCTCGAGGCCAATGAGGTAACTTGCTTCCTAACTGTTAAGTAAGCATAATCTTGAGAACTTTAAAGTTGTTATTAAAAGGAAAGATTTCCAACTTTTTCCTTTCGTTAAAGCTACTTGAAAAAAGTGACTATTCTTATGAATGAGTAAAATTATTATTCTGGCTTCAAATATATTAAAAGTTATCTCATTCTAAAATAATCTTGTATAAGTTCAATATAATTTTAAAATACAATTCATGTTTATTTTATTTTAATACACTTTTTAAAATATTTTTAAATTCTTTAAATGAATTAAATAGATTCAGCCTTCAAATTATAATTATAATTATATATATATATATATATATAAAATATGATTCTATTATGGGTGGTTAAAATAATCCTATATATATTCTCATACGGAATATCAAGTATTTAAAGAATCATTATCTCATTGCAAAATAAGTTTATAAGTTTTTGTGTATATATAATATCTATAAAATATTTTTAGATGAGATGTTAGCAATGAGAATGCTCCCATGCCTAGAGCAAAGACAAGAAGCCATGATTTAAGAGTACTCACTTATTTAACATCCCAAAAGAACAGTTAGCATATCCACAATTCCTCCATCACATGCAAGTATCTATGACAATGAAAGTGCACAACACATCCATGTTTATAGGTGGAAGGAAATTGACTTTGTCAAGCAGCAAAGGACAAAACAACCTTATTGTTTCCATTCACCACCTACCAAACTAATAGCTTCAAAAAAGAAAAGGATTCGCATCAAATTCCTTCAAACATACACAATTTAATATTTGATTTCGAGAAAGTTGGTGGGTCTGCTCTTACTAGTTATGAGCTCATGGACCTCCTTCTCCTCTACGTTGAACCGTCAAACCTACAAACTACTTATGTTGTGATCGAGAGTTCAAGGAGCACCTTGAAGAAGGACATGAGTAGCTCAATGTTCATTGGTTTGTGGACATATTCCTTAGAACCTATCACAAATTGGATTATATAAACTCAAAGATGCATACCATGCCACAATGTCATCAAGGAAGAAGGGGTCATCATGAAAGGAGTGGACCATCTGACTCTAGAGTTTAATAGAGAGCTCAGGAGGCCACGAACATCTTTTGGGAGTATACTCCTTCCAACGTTTGAGCCACAGTCACAATTGCAATAGTAGAGGGGGAATCATACATGAATGCAAACTCACCCATGAAGTAGAATTTGATGAGGAAATGGATAAGTTGATCCTACATACTAGAAGCATGAGTAAGAGACACCAAATACCTTAATACCATGGACTTGTATTGGCACACCAATACCATGGTTCGTAAAACTGTTGTTGGAGAGGGATGAGGCACATTAGGAAATTCAACTACATATGGATGAAGTCCAAATATAAATCAAAGAATTCAATTCCAAGCTGACAAATTTGGCAAAGTAGTTCCATGGGCTGGAGTTTGTAGCATCCTAGCACCCTCCTAGATAGCCATCCAGTATAGAATTCAAGACTCCATCTAAATGACTCTCAGCATGATCAGACTCACAAGTTGTTTTGTTATCTATCATAGCAACAATAGGCATGTTAGATTATATCATAATATACGCAGCTTCTTGGCAAACTTTCTTTCATACAATTTTCTACCAAACATTATGCCACAACATAGGTGGAAAAGGTTATTGAGTCTTTTTTCTATTGTTGGTCTATTTCCCCAATGATATACTAATAAAATTATTGCATGTAGAATTTTCTTCCTTCCAGTATAATAGAAATTTCTAGATAGCTTACCTCTAAAACATCTTTATATGATGCAATGCAACCTTTAAAATAAACTTTTAAAAGTCAATCCCTTTCTTCATGGCAGGGAATCTATTAAATGGACAAGGACCAATAACAAATAATGCATGATGTAATGTGACACTTTTTAACACTAAAACCACGTATAAGGCCTCTACCTACAGGGGGATATAAAGGCATTGCCTAGGTGGGCGTGCAAGGTTGTCGCAAAATCCGATTGAAATTACAAATGTTGCCTACCTAGTCAATGGATGGCGTTGTGAATTATTCCAATATGTTGCCTTTCATATGAGTTGGGATACCTTAGGTGTAGGAGTTAAATATGCAGACCCATGGAATTAAACATCTCTTGGTTGTTGAAGTTACCTTCGAGTACACTTGGACACACACACTTGGTAGCACTGAGTGCAGTCGGGCACACTTGTTAGATGCAAACAATCAATGTTTAAGGAAACAAGGAAATGAAAGTTGACAAATGACACTTAGGTCCACCCAAGAGTGAAGGGGCTTGCAAGTGCCAGGAAAGTATCATACAAATGGAAGAAACCTCAAAGGTGCTAAGGCATAGAAGAAGAAAAGGATTGTGTCATCCATTTTAGTGGAAAAGATCCCTACAGTTTGTGTTAAGTTTAGGGTTGGAATAATAGGGTGAATTGCATTGGTTGAATTAGAAGAAGACATGACCTGCACAAGGTAGGCATGTAGTTGCTTCATGGGTTGGATTGATAGTTATTGTAGGTAGTTGTACCTTGTGTAACTACACTATGTAAATCAGTTGTAGGTAGTTGTCTGTATTCCTTTATTATACATTTGAAATTCTTCATATAAATAAAGTTTAATGCATCCACTTTGGTGTTGCCTTATATACTTGTGTGTTGTGGTTACTTTACTTGAATGAATGTTGTATTCCTTCCTTTGCTTTGTGTTGGCTAAGTATTGAAATATGGCTAGGTATAGATATCGTTTATATGTTTTATGGCTATAGTTGGATGTGTGCATATTTATTGGGTTGACTTGGTGGTATTAGAATCAATTATGCATCTAACATGTTGTAGCTTAAGGTGAAGTTATGGATAGAACTTAAGGGAAGAGGCATAGTCTAGTTGTAGTAGGCATAGATTGGTTAAGCCACTATGGTTGAAACAATGTAGTGCCACAAAACTAGAGTCGACAAAAATAAAAATAAAAAATAAGTGAGAATCTTAGGTCCATGACAGGCAGTATAAAGGTTCAACTTCTCCAAGAAGCTTGTTTTTAAACCTTATTAGATGTTCTTCACTATGTTTCATTAAAGAAATAGGTTATGAGGGTAGTTCGACCAATTAGAGACAAATTTGTAATCATATTTTAATAAGGAAGTTACTTGGGAGGCTTCAATACTCATTGAGGCAACATCTAACAACACAATTGTTGAAGCAATCCTTCTTTCATTAGTTCTCATTAACAGTGCTAGCAATCATCGGAGACCAAATAAAGGAAAAGGATGATATTCAATTATGAATACATGATATAATTGTTCTAGGAGAAACTTAGCTTGGTGTCCCACCATGCTTTGCATTTTAGCCAAGTTAAGATGCATGCAATAATTAGAGAGGACACACTTCAAAGTTTCTTAGGTTCAAGTGTTATTGGGCCTAGGTGTTCCCCCATATACATTTTGAAAATGGCATTGTATGGTATTGATTTGCAAGCCACTTCAAGTAGAGGTAAAGCTCTCACTTCTTCTTGTTGCATTAAATTTCCTTTAGCATGTTGTGCATAATAGTTTTAGGTGGCAGGTGGAAGGGAGAAGCCCTTTTCATAGGATTCTTTGCAATAGATATGAGCCTTGGCTGGAAACTAATGTCAAAATATCAGTCATTTTTATTATGTGGATTTGATCATTAATGGAAGGATAGTATAGGCATTGGTGGATTCAAGTTCCTAGCACAACTTCTTGAAGAAGGAGTTGGCTAGTGAACTTGAACCTAGAGGTTGGATCATGTGGTTCTTCAGTAAAGGCAGTTGATTCTAAGGCCAACAAAATAAGTGGGGTTGCATATGTAGTTTGCATATAGTTGGGTAAATGAAAGGGTTATGTAGACATTATAGTATTGTAGATGGATAAGATTGAAGTAATTATTGGGTAGGAATTCCTAAGGAGAATGCAGTTAATTCTCATGTCTTTTGATACTAGGTGGACAAAAACAAGGTGTGTGCACAATTGCAAGGAAGTTATATGGGAAGTATAGATTATATTTTCATCAAGCATGAAGAGGAAAAAAGGTACCCATAGTCTCAACTTTTTCCAACAATTATTGGAGAAATTGATGAGGGTGGAGTGGGGACACTTGTTTCGCTAGCACTTTCTAATGTGTTGGATGACTTTGCATATTGGATGCTTAATTCTTTACCTAAAGTGGCCCAATATAGGTGCACCATTGACCATCATATTAAACTTGAACTAGGATTGCATCTTCCAACTCGATCGCCCTATCAACTTTCTAGAATCCAATTAGAAGAGTTGATGAAGAAATTCACTAAGCTCATCAATGTTAGCTTAATTAGTCTTCTAGGTCCCTGTATGGGACACCAATACTCTTCCAAAAGAAGGACACACTAGAATTATGGTTGTGATTGGCCTATCATGGATTGAATGAGCAAACCATCAAAATATAGTACTTCTTACCTTTTGTAGAATGTTGCTTTGACAAGTTAACCAAGGAAAAGGTTTTCTCAAAGTTGGACTTGAGGCAAGGATATTACTAAGTAAGGATTGCAAAAGGAGATGAGGTGAAGATAACTTGTGTGAAAAAGTAAGGAAATTTTGAATTTCTTGTTATGAATTTGGGTTATGTAATTCTCCAACTATGTTTTGCACCTAAATGAATGATGTGTTTAGATCATTCTTGGATAAGTCAATGGTCATTTACCTAGATGACATTGTGGTGTGTAGTGAGAACATGGAAGACCACAAGAGGAATTTGGCACGAGCCTTTGAGGTAATAAGGAAGAATAAATTATAGTTGAAGAAGTCCAAGTATGTGTGGAAAGAATTCTTAATAAAGTTTGACATGACCATTGAGTTTTAACTGGGCAAGTTAAATCTATTATTGAATTCCTTAAGTAGTGACCCACCAAATGACCCAATAAGTACTCATTGTTAGGCAAGTTAAACCTAGTATTGAATGCCTTAAGTAAGAAGGCACAACTTGTATCATTAGATGAGGAAGAGTTATTGGTGCACATGGGTATCCAAGCACAGGTTTTCACAAACTTGCAAGATAATATCAAAGATGGATTGCACAAGGATCCCATAGTGTTGAACATTATGAAATGGGTGGAGGGAAAAACAAGGAAATTTTAGATGGACAATGAATTTTTGTACTTTACTGATTACATCTATGTGCCTAAATCATATAACCTTTAGAGGGAACTCTTTAGAGAGTGACATAATTTGTTGAAATATGGCAACAAGAATATTCCAATTTAACTTGTCCTTGAATTAAATTCTGAATTAAAATCGAATTTAGTCTTAACAGCTACTTGGAAATAATTAATTTATTTATTTTAAATTAATTAGTTGGAGAAATTCAAGTTAGAAGTCTTTCTGAAGTCATGCAAGATTTATCCTGTAAATTAAGGAGATAAGATTGATTTATATTTGAGTTGTAATTAGTTAACTCAGTTTATTGAGTTAAGTCTAGTTAAATTAGTTCCAAACTGTTTGAGGAATTAATAGTGAGTTAATGGTCAGTTGATGCATTAATGCACTGAACTACTGCTACTCCAGTTAACTGAAGATTCCCCCTTTAGAAACTCATGCATGTCTATTCTGAGAAAGACCCAGTTGAAATTAATGTTCAAGGACAGTGTACTATCAATTGCATGTGTTTTATCATGGAGAAAACTCATGCATGCAGTCAAGGATAAATCCTTGAGGATTGCGCAGTTCTGGAGAGAGATCATCTAGTTGGTTGAAGGAGAATCATCCACAAGGAACAACGCAAGGAAATAGGAGCTTGGAGGGTAGAGAGGAAGGATGGAGAGAAGCCAAGATTTCCTATGAGCATCTATGAGGATTGTACTGAGAGTTGGCTAGCTATGAGAGCTAAGGCTTTGTATAATTCCTATGTATTTCCACCATGTATGATAATACAGTAGTGTGGGGTTTTTAGCTGAGGCTTTCCCCAAAATATTTTCATGTGTATTGTGCCATTGATTATTCTTCTTCTGGTTATACTTTTCAACTCAATCTTTAAGCTTCCACAAATTGATAGTAGAAGTAGGTTATAGTATTCTGCTTTGATTTATATTGCATTATCAGCTTAACCTACCATCAAGTTTTCTACATGGTATCAGAGGTGGATTTGTAGAAATTTTCTACATGGTATCAAAGCTGTGAATAGTATACTGAGAAGAGAATTCAAAGTTTGAAGTTGAGGGTTGCAGGTGCAAATTGAATTTATATCATACTTCAAGGTTAGCCAATGGTGTTTTATGGCTTGAGACTCAAGTATGCGTTGGAAGCTAGCTCAAATTACATAGCATGGAAAGATAGAATGGAGGTTGTATTAGAAGACAATGGCTTGAAGGAATTCATTGATAAAGGAATCCCAAAGCCAACTTCAACTAATGCACAAGAGTTGGCTGAGTGGAAGAAGTGTGTGGCGAAGGCGAGACAGATCATCCTTGAGGGAGTTTGAGACCATATTATCTCAAGTCTCCATGGGAAGGATACTCCATTTTCAATGTGGAAGGCATTGAAGGACCTCTACCATAATAGTAGCGACTGGAGGAAATTGGCGCTCAAGGATAAGCTTCGAAGAATCAAGATGGAGAAGGGAAATATTATTTCCACATATTTGAATAAGCTCACCACCTGCAGATATGAGCTTGGCAGTGTGGGAATAACTATTGTCGATAATGATATGGTAAGCCTCGCTCTCCTTGGCCTTCCAAAGAGTTGGAATAGCTACCAAGACTCTGTGAATGGAAGGGAGAAATTGTTGGATTGGGAACGACTGTGGTTGGATCTTATGCAAGAGGAGATCAGGAGGAGCACTCGAGATGGTTCTTCATCCAAGAATGATGATGAAGAAAATCTGGCCTTAGATAGTAAGGCAAGGAAAGGGAAGGGGAAGGCTTCCCATTTCAAATCAAATTCTTCTCATGGAGGGAAGAAGGGTGACATGTCTAAAGTAAGATGCTTTAATTGTCACGAGATGGCACATTATGCGACTAATTTCCCATCGAAGAAGTCCAAGAAGGGATCCTCAGAAGGATCGGAAGGTGAGGCATTAACCTCTTAGTTCGAAATGGACTTTACCCTCATCACATGCATGGTGTCATCGATGATGGGTTGTGTCTGGTATCTTGACAGTGGAGCCTCATTCCATATGACTGGTGATAAAAATTTATTCAGTGCCTTGGAGGAGAAAGACCTCAAGATGCACATAGAGATGGGTGACGATAGAAGGTATAGTGTTTCAAGAGTGGGCACGGTTGCTTTTCAGAGGGAGCATGGAGCTCCTCTCACCTTGACAGATGTGATGTATGTGCCTGGACTGAAGAAGAACTTGGTATTAGTCGTGATGTTGGAGGACAAAGGCTACGATGTTGTCTTCAATAAAGGAAATGGGTTGCTAAGACACATAGACACGGGTCAGACCAAGAGGATAGGGATTCGGGTGAATAATATCTATAAACTAGAGGTAGATGATTGTGTAGCATTGAGCATGAAAGCAGAATTGGTGAAAAGCCAAGACATTGGCAAGTTGTGGCACAGGTGGTTGGGCCATTTGCATCATGGGGCTTTGAAGATATTGTAGCAGATATCTACAGGACTTCCCAAAGGTAAACTTGAGAAAGTTGACACATGCAAAGGTTGTACCTTAGGAAAGTACACCAAGTCTTCTTTTCAAGATCGAGGCAATCGAGCAGAGGCTGTCTTAGAGCGAGTTCATACTGATTTGTGTGGACCATTCTCGATGGCATCCATAGCGAAGAAAAGGTATTATGTGATTTTCGTTGATGACTATTCTCGTAAATGCTGGATTTATTTCATGCAGAAGAAGGACCAAACCTTCAGAAAGTTTTGTGAGTTCAAAGCTTTGGTCGAGAAAGAGTCAAGGAAGAAGATCAAGGCCTTGAGAAGAGACAATGGTGGAGAATATGTCTCTCAAAAGTTTAAGGACTTCTATGTAGCGGAAGGAATTAAACGAGAGTTGACGGCACCTCATGACCCATAATAGAATGGGGTGGCTGAGAGGAAGAATAGAACTATTGTAGGGGCAGCACGGGCAATGTTGCATGACCAAGGCCTACCACTTCATTTGTGGGCTAAGGCATGCAACATAGTGGTCTATTTGCAGAATAGTAGCCCGCATCACATACTTGGGATGAAGACACCAGAGGAAGTTTTCTTCGGTAAGAGACCAGATGTGGGTCACTTCAGGATATTTGGCTCATCAGTATATTTCCATGTGACAAAGGATGCACGGAAGAAGCTTGAGCCGGCGATAGAGTTGGGGATATTTGTGGGGTACACTGATACACCTCACAACTATCGGGTGTACTTGCCTACCAGTCGGAGGACAGTGGTTTGCAGAGATCTCAAGTTTGATGAGTAGAAGGCCATGCAAGCTTCCCTTGAGAGGGAGCTCCAACTACAGGCTGTGGAGGAACTGTTGGTTCATAAGGAGGAGGAGCCTCAGACTTATGCGAAGCAGCCACATGCAGAGGTTCCAGGAGTGGAGACATCCACTCAAGCAGAGTCTTCTAGAGATGGACATAAGCGCACAAGAGAAGCTGAAAATTTTTTGGAGTATACGAGAGAGAATGTGGGAGCACCATCTTCTCAACGCAGACAGAGGAGGTCACCTGAGAAGTACACTGGATACATTTCCCTTGCTGGGGAATGTGTTGAGACCGAGCCATCTTCCTTTGAGGAAGCAGTGTAGCAACCAATTTGGGTTGATGCTATGGTGGAGGAGTATGACTCCGTAGTTCGTAATAGTGTTTGGGATGTGGTTCCAAGACCGGAGAACAAGTCAGTTGTGAGTTCCCATTGGTTTTACAAGGTAAAGCAAGCTGTTGATGGTAGTGTGGAGAAGCATAAGGCAAGATTTGTTGCCCGTGGCTTTTCACAGGTCGAGAGGATCATGTTGCTACAGTATATTTCGATAGAGGAGCAAGATGCTGATATTTTGACAAAGGCATTATCAAAGTGTAAATTCGAGTTCCATAGAGACAGGATCGGGGTGGCAGATAATCCCTTTCTTGTTGAGAGGGAGTGTTGAAATATGGCAACAAGAATATTCCAATTTTAATTTGTCCTTGAATTAAATTCTGAATTAAAATAGAAAAAAGTCTTAATAATTACTTGGAAATAATTAGTTTATTTATTTTAAATTAATTAGTTGGATAAATTCAAGTTAGAAGCCTTTCTGAAGTCATGCAAGAGCTATCCCTTAAATTAAGGAGATAAGATTGAGTTATATTTGAGTTATAATTAGTTAACTTAGTTTACTGAGTTAAGTCCAGTTAAATTAGTTCCAAACTATTTGAGGAACTAATAGTGAGTTAACAATCAGTTGATGCATTCATGCAATCAACTAGTGCTACTCCAGTTAACTGAAGATTCCCTCATTAGAAACTCATGCATGTCTATTCTGAGAAAGACCTAGTTGAGATTAATGTTCAAGGACAGTGTACTATCAATTGCATTTGTTTTCTCATGGAGAAAACTCATGTGTGTAGTCAAGGATAAATCCTTGAGGATTGCGTAATTTTGGAGAGAGATCATCCACTTGGTTGAAGGAGAATCATACACAAGGAACAACGCAAGGAAATAGGAACTTGGAGGGCAGAGAGGAAGGCTGGAGAGAAGCAAAGATTGCCTGTGAGCATCTATGAGGATTGTACTGAGAGTTGGCTAGCTGTAAGAGCTAAGGCTTTGTATAATTCCTATGTATTTCCACCATGTATGATAATACAATAGTGTGGGGTTTTTAGATGAGGCTTTCCCCAAAGTATTTTCATGTGTATTGTGCCATTGATTATTCTTCTTCTAGTTATATTTTTCACTTCGATATTTAAGCTTCCGCAAATTGATAGTAGAAGTAGGTTATAGTATTCTGCTTTGATTTATATTGCATTATCAGGTTAACCTACCATCAGATTTTCTACATGGTATCAAAGGTGGATTTGTAGAAATTTTATACATAATCTACTTTGGGTGGGTGATGGGCCTTTTAATTACCTTTTTGGTTACTTAGAGAGACAACCAAAAGACTATTCATTTAATTTTCAACCCAATGTTAATAGGGAACTTGTGAATTGTTGTGCACTATATATGATAGTAGAATTGTGTATTTGTCTAAAGTTGTAGTGACTAAATGATTATCAAAGTTCAAGATACAAATATTTTTTACAATTCACGAGCTAATCTAAATCACACCTTCAATCCAATCCACACTTTCTAAATGTAAAGGCACTTGTATAATCTATCTTGCGAGAAAGTAAATCTCACTTGCAGGAGAGTAAATCACTCTTGCAAGAAAGTAAATCACACCAGCTTCTAAAGGTGACTTATTCAAGTGTCAAAATGATCTTAGTTGATGTAACTAATATGCAGTTTCATGTGCAATGAAATGCATTCAATCACAAACTATTAATTGACACTTGCTTATAAAGGAAACATAACCATAAACCAAAGGTTGATAAATATAACCAATCTAAATTGTTTAAGAAAATACAGTTGTCATGATTTTGGAACCAAAATAATTTTTAATACTACAACAGATTTGTAGCAACAACCCTAACTCATGAGATGATATAAATCCTTCACGAAGACAATTAGTGAGTAAATGATGATAATATTAACACCTAAGTTGCAACAATAATCCTACAACTTAGAGTTGCAACAATGCAATTTATTGAAGCTGGAGAAATACGAAAAGTGGAGTAAATGTAGATATAGAAATTAAAATTATATCTTTGCTATCAATATGGATAGTACCTAGCTAAGGAGGGGGGCCTATGATCAGGTGCTCAAAATTATGCTAAAAAATCAAAGTTTTTGAATTTTGTCAAACTTAGCTTTAGATTGAAGAGCTCATCATTCTGAATCCAACAATGCGATTGGAACTCAAATCCGAGCTCACATGCAGAAGTTAGAGCAAGTCAAAGTTCAGGTTTGACTTGGACACATGGCAGGATTGGATGATGTGGCAAGGCCCTTCAACGAATGAGGAGGTGCCACAGGTCGCCATTGGACCCCACATATTGCAAATCTCAAGTTACAGGTGGATCGTGTTGAAGAATTGGCCCCTAAGCAGGGAAGGGATGTGATGCAATAAATTGCAATTGCACATCGGCGAAGTGAGTGAAGCACTACATAATCGGCCCCCGACGGGATCATGGTTGCGATGAAATATTGCAATCATAAATAAAAAATAAGGCAGAGTCTCACATTCATAAGATTGTTGGTACTCTGCAATTGAGATTAGCAAAAGGTTTCGGATGTGATACAGTTATGAACTAGGTTTAATTGTCTATCGGGTCTGCCAAATCGCAATCACCCAATCATCACCACATTCACAAACCTTAAGTTCGTTGGTCCCTACCGATTGTGATTTGCGATAAAATAGCTGGCCAAGAGAATATGTCTTGCCGCGTAGTGAAATTTTCACCCAATTAGCATGTTTTTGGGGCTAATTTGTAGGATCATGCTGATGTGGAGCATATTGTGGAACGAATAGTGGGGAAACTAGGAGAAGTCATAAATACTTCAATTTTCCACCAAATTGGTTGCAAAAAGAGGCTAGTAGCCATTTTTGGGTATTCTAGACTGATTGGAGTAGGTTTCAAAAGCATTTGAGCATTGTAAACATGGATTTTTATACTTTTGAGCATAATAGAGAGGCCCAAGCCATTGGAAGCTGGACCAAGGAGACGTAGCCCAGAAGGGGTGAACTCCTTTATCATGTGCTTGTTGTAATGTATTTTTAATGATGTTCTGTATATGTTTATGTTGATGTTCAGTTTCTAGTTTATGTTAAATTGCTCAGAAAATTAACATAAAAGCTTTTCATTTTACTTGAAAAAATTGATGGATCCTTGAGCACAATGAAAGCATTTTGTTTATAATATGAGGAAGATCTTAGCACTGCAAACTAATATTCTAAATCACATCAATTTGGTATCAGAGCACTAGGTTTGCTTTGTGAAAGAAGGATTTAATTGTTTCCAAGTTTATGTCATGCTTACAAGGTTAAAACTCAAAAGAGGTGAAGGAAATTTGGTTGGAAGCCCTAAAGTTGGGTCAAGGGGAAGAAGAGCTAGGTTGCCACAATCTCCAACACAGTTCAACCTCAAGTTGCAGTTGAGACTCCAAAGATCATGTCTCATGAAGGAGAACCTACAAACATGACAGAAGATGAGAAGACCTTCAGAAAGGCTTTCTTTGATATGACAAAGATGGTGAAGGTCCTCTATGAAGAGAGGAATAGCATGTTGAAAGGAGAAAGTTCCAAACCTCCCAATAAAGAAGGATCTTCAAGAGGAGGTAATGGGAATGGAGATAAACCTCCACCCTCTCCACCATCTTCTTCATATTCTTATTCACAAGCATCTTCACACTCTTCCACTAATACAACCCTTACTCATACTCATCATCATTATTCAAAAGGGACCAATAAATCACCTTTTTTAAAACTTGATGTTAAATTCGAGTTGCCTATGTATAATGGTGAAGTGAATGCAGAGAAGCTTGATAATTGGATTCGTAATTTGGAGGTATATTATAGGATTCAAAACCTTCAAGAGGATGACATAAAGATTCAGTTAGCTTCCTTAAGAATGGAGGGTGCAACACTTGTGTTATAGTGTTTTCTTCTCAAAGGTGTACGAAAATAAATCACCTAAGACTACGGATGACAAAAAGTCTCAACAATATAAATGGTTGCTAAACATTGTACATCTGCAGCAAATGATAGAAACAAAACCTGCCAAAGTCCTTATCTATGCCATGATCATAGTTAAACAACAAAATGAAATAGTAATAAATGCGGGTAACTCCAATAATCCAATGGAAACTAGATATACAAAGAATAGATTTTATTAAATAACACTTGTGAAGGGAAAAAATAATGTTATCAGTCCCCCTCTATGGGATGGGTTCTTGGCTATCATCAAACTTCTTCAGCTTGTGTAGAGTCTCTCTCGTCTATAATGTGTAAACCCAGCAAATAAAATGTTTGAGCTCAATGGGAACTCAAATGGAAGAAAAATGGTGTGCGACGGTAATAATAATGAGAGTTACAGCAGTGAGTGCAACAATGAAAATAATCAAAAGTGAATAATGAATAGAAAACCCTTCTAGTTATAACAAAATAGTGAGTTATCCTCGAATAATGAGCAATAATAAAATATTATTAACCCCATTCTAGGAATAACCATTTGGAATATTTTATTATATTTGATTAGGAGGGAAAAAGTATTTAAACTTATATTTAGAAATAATAAATGAATAAGTGATTTATTTATCATCTCAACAAATATGTTTAAGGAATAATAAACAAATAATGATTTATTTAATTATTCCCGAGGGATTTAGTCAAACTTGACAAGGAATAATAATTAATTAGTGATTAATTAATCATTCCTAGATAAAAATAAGATAATTAATAATGTATCTGTTTATTTTTCATAACTGTGTCAAATATGACAAGGAATACTAATTAATCAATGGTTTAATTAATTATTCCTATAAGAAAAATAAATAAATAATGATTTATTTAATTATTCTTCATGGGTTTAATTATAAATTACTTAACAAATATGGTTTATTAAGTAATTTCTAATGATGAAAGTAATTTTACTATGGTAAAATTGACCTTACATGGTGTACTTCAATCCATCTAGTAAATTAGGTTAGATGATCAATTTTTTGGTGATAACAGATTGCCCCCCAACGTACGACTGTTAGGAGAAAAACGTATGACCGAAGTATTTTGTAAAGACACAATCACTAGACAACAAAGTGGAGTTAGAGAGAGAGAGAGAGACCAATAGAGCTGAAGCGAAAGAGGATAGGGACATAGGGGGTGAGACCAATACAAGTCTCATTTTATGTTGTGGTATCATATCTCAGTGAGGCAGGGGAGACATAGCTATACCTACCGAGATAACTTAGTACAGAAATAATGATGCACCCAAAAACATAAAACTAAGCAATGATGTACATGCTGAATGGTACATGACATGCTGGCATAACTGAGCCAGAAAATAATACAATGTGTCCCATATACATAATGCACCTGGGAAAATATGAGTCGGGGCTGAATACAATAATATCTGAGTACATGAGATATAACGTCCCTTCCCTCAAAAAATGGGTGGGAGGGAGGGTAGAACAACTGAAGAAGTCCTGCTGAACGGGGAAGGGCTCTACAAAACTGAATGGATCATTTGAAGGAGATGTGCATGCTGAGAACACTGCGATTGGTAGGAATGAAACCCATCAACTCTGCAGAACTGCAACTGAGGTTGTAGCATAATATGAAAGCATTAGGGAATGTGGGGGGCTACCTGAAGGGCCACCCCCTCATGAGGGCTGAAACATCTCTCGCACAACCGGAAATCGTTGGTACAATCAGTTGCATTACTGGCCCATCAACTATATGAATTAGGAACATGAAACAACCAAGTCAAAGGGAAATAATGAGTCCTTTTTCTTGATTTGAGGCATCGAATAAATGAGCTGATGTCGACAGAATAGGGCTCATGATAAATGAGGCAATGAGGATCCTCAACTAAGGCATGAGGGAAAATAGTAATGTGGCTGATGGATTGACACCAGGGACGATGGAGAAAATGGGACTGAGGGATAAACAGACTACTTCCCTTGTTAGAGCATAAAGTGCATGGTTGACCTGGCAGCCACTGACTCGACTCTGAAGGGGATGGGGGGAAGTATGACTGGAGACCAAAATGGGCAACACAGGATGAACGATATGAAAAAATGGATGGAATATTATGTCATGATATAATGGGACGTGAAACAGACTCCATGGATGCAAAGGTGACTCATCATGGATGCTCTGAACGAGGGTGACTCGATGACATGGCCACACAGAATAGACCCGATGGGGACCATGAAAGCATGAGTAAATGATGGTTACTCATGAAGAAAATCGACATGTGAGATGACAAGCACCAAGGGAAGGTGGTCCCAAAAGTACAAGCGTCGCATATGAAGAAATTCATTTTGAGAGGTGATGAAGTGACCCTTCTTGGAAAAATTACTTCCTAGTAAAGTATCAAATCATCAAAAATGAGAAAGACCCATTATAATACTCGATGAGAGCTTTCTAATGGTGCTAACGGTTCGTCAAACTGAGCTATGGTTTTGTCACAATGGAAGACAAAAAAATTGTATGTTTTTTAATAAAAGGACGTTTTCCCTCCAATTTACATTCATTTGCTAAGTGAGTTGTGATGAATTTAGAGAGGAGGAAGAGGCCCTAAATCTTGTGGAGGTCGTATCAGACAAACTGACAGTCGGAATCAGGATTTGCGACTTTCAGGTAGGTGGCCTTACTCATCTCTTCAATTTCATCGGTTTATTTCCTTATTTTTGGCACCCTGCAGCTCCCTAGGAGACCCCTGCTCCTCTTCACCACTGCATTGCACCTTTTAGGCCCAAAAATATGATCTAGCTCATAGGAAACAGGTGAAAACCTGCGAGCTCGCACTTTCTAGGTAGAAAACTGCGATTTGGTGCTGGAAAGAGGGGTGGTTTGTTAGCTTGGTGGGCGTTGTAGGTTGATTAGTGTAGGTCAGTGTGTTCTTCTCTGAACTGGCAAGACATGTGGTGTTTTGCAGGCATGGCAAAGTTGAAAATCAACTGGCATGAGTGAGACTTATATACCATTCGATCCAAGATTCATAGGGATCATGGGGTTCGAGGGGCGTTAGCTCTCTAGAGGGTTCTCAAGTTGGTAGAGAACCCATTGATGAGGGAAGGTGAACCCTTTCTATTGAGGATTATGAGCTATTGAGATCTAGACCAGGAGGTATTTGTAGTGTAGGGGCACAAGATTGAGCTCACATTACAGGATATTTATTTCTTGACCAGACTCCCTCCCCTAGGGGTGGTGGGGGATATACATCCGGTGTTGCCTCGTGGGAGGAACATTAAAAAGTTTGTGGAGTGCCATTGTCCACGGGATGTGTGTGCGAAGGGCACGACCATCCTGATTAGTGATATAGATAGGCTAGAAACAAAGGTTGTTTCCGCAGCAGTGTTATGGGTCTTGGGAAGCCAGGTCCACCACATCACTGATGGGAAGATGATGTTGGTTGAGAGTGTTTTGGTTGGGACCTACTATGGGTGGGCCCAGGAGGCAGGTGAACTGTGAATGTTCTTTTGGTACAGTGTTGTGGGCATTCTTGTTTGAGAAGATAACCACCGTCCATCCTCATGTACAAATCCAAGATGGGGGCCCATAAGAGCCCAGGATGTGCCACTAGGGGCAGCTACTACGGAGAGGAGGATGAGGAGGGAGTCGGACGGGTGTTCTGACCTAAATTTTTCACACATTGGGATCATATGCCCCTCTACATTGATGATTATCCTTATAGCGGGATGAACTATCAGGGTGATCCTGACTTACCACTTCCACCCAGGCGAGCATGGGGACCAGACGGTAAGTGTTAAGTTGTTATTTTTATGGTGCATTTCATATTTTTATCACATGTATATGGTACTAAGTGTAAAATATGTGGTATGCAGACATAACACCGATAAAACCGGCAGGATATGTAGGATGAGCCGCAATGCTAAGGGTTGTAGATCAGGGAGCATTGTTGTCACATCAAGGTCCATAGGATGGTGCGCTACTCACTAATCTACACCTTAGGTGTGAGGTACTCTTGAGTAGAGATTCTGAGCGCAGATGGAATGAGTTAGATGATCGATACACAGATGAGTGTACCGGCCTTCCCTAAGAGTGGTGAGGTATCATGCAGCACATGGCGATGGCTGGTTAGGCAGTACGTGATCTACATGCAGGTGGAGCAGAGCCTTTGGCGCAAGATCCGTCGGATAGTGACAAGATATGGGGACATGAGGGTCCCTTTGGTTTTGATTTTTGGAACATGTTATGGGCATGTCCGATGTATTTATAGCTACGGGCTCAAAACACTTGTATTTTTTATGTGATACATAATATGATTATGCATTTTATATGACAATGATGGTTTGCCATGTGTTTTGTTTTATGGTTGTCCTTTGTGGTCTACATGTGATAAATGCCAATCTAAAATATTATTTACAATGGTATCTACATAGTTATTTTGGGCTCTAGTAACATGAATAAAAGTAATGGTTTCAAATTCACGTACCAACATCTTAACTCGTAGGTATTTTCTAAATATGACTTGGTTATGTACATGATACACACCATTCAATTGCATGACAAGTAGCAAGGAATCTAAATGAACATCAAGATGAAGGATGTGATGAGTGAGGGCATCGACTAACAAACCTATCACTGCATCATATTCGACCTGGTTATTGGTGGCAGATCCAATGCACATTCCGTTCGAAAGGACTAATGTATGCAAGGGGTAAAAATGGCCCAGGATGTCGAGGCAAGATTCATGGAGAAGCGACTCGCACCGTCAGGATTACCAATATACGGTGTGGATGATGGATCCATCTGAAAGGTGAAAAAGACAACGAATGAGATGATGTAGCCTACCTAACTTCATGATAGAAATAAAGACACACAAATCAAAGCAATATGTTATGAGAAAAAAATCTTGAGGTAGAGTGCGTTAGGAGAATTAAGAAGGAGATGGCCTTCAGAATCCTCCAAAAGGTATGCCCCCTTGCCTAAGTAAAAGGGTGATTAAGGGTAGAGATATCTTCCATGATGTCCTTATCAGAATGGAATATGGGCGGACGAGAGGAAGACTAACTACATGATGCGGTGGTTGTACCTGGTGCATCAACCTGAGAAAGAAGGTTCACATACGCATCATCTAGGATGGTAGACGATGAGCTAGTAGATGGAGGATCTACGGATGTTGAGACCTGGGATTTTTTCGAAAGGGGTTCGATAAAAGTGCGTAGAAACCTCCGAAAAGTTTTCCTGCAAGGAACTCAAGGATGACGATAGGTAGAAGATATGGCCCGTGAAGTCCATCATCTCAATATTGGGGGGAGGGATCACGATAGTGGGACTAGAGCCCCCTGTTATGGTTTACAAGTGGTACCAGAATCCAAGGTATAGGAGTAGGTAATCCACTATGATTGGTCTCGTATTCGCGAAGCGCCTCAAGGAAATCGTGAAATTCGTTGAGACGGGGGAACAATGGGAATAGTGACCATGATGATCGCACAAGGCACAAGGGTGATTTTTGCATAACGTTCGGAGTTTCTTGGTTGAACCTGGTAAGGTGACACAAACCTCAGGGATATTTGACTCAGGGAACATTTCATGAACCAAAGGATTGAGATGAGGGAGTTCAGGACAATTATTAGTGGCGTGCCCAACAACTTTAAAAAAAGCGCATGGAGGTGATAGCTTTGGGGCCTTGGGGGCTGGAGGAGCTTGGGGAGCCTTGTCCTTAGGTTCTTTCCTCTTGGCTTTTGCCCCCTATTCAGATGCTTTCGCAATAGGAGCGGGTTCCTATTGAGGTTTTGATGGAACTAGAGCAACGACGGGGGCCGCAGGTACCAGTTGAACTGGGGTCAAAGCATGATAAGGTCTTAGCTAACCAAGCGGAGTGCTTGCAGGGGGATCAATGTACCATACTGGGATCCCCAAAGTCATATTAGGGAGGACCAGCGAAGCCATGACAGGGACATAAAAGATTCCTGGAGGAGGAAACAAGAAAGGTATCTGGCTTGCAGGGTAATGTCCTGGCGGAATAGCTCCTGGATGGTTGAGACCTGGAGGAACAATTCCTAGTGGGAACATAAGAGAGGCACCCATAAATGGAGGAGGTCCTGGGGGGTGGATCCAAATGGCTCGGCTGAGAGGGTAACAATAGGGTGTTGAGGAGTTGGTTGTTGATCAGATGTACCAAACTACTTGTGAGCAACCTGTGACGCTTGTAACAAGCAAACACTTAAATATCTAGGCTCAGAGATGAGAGGGGGAGGACTGGGGAAAGCACCCAACAATGAGGAATCTTGGTAGACCCTAGTTGAAACACCGATGAGAGGAATTGAAGATTTCTTATCTGACATTGACAAGATAATGGACTCAGGGGAGGTCACCGATGTCGGCTCGTAGTATGTCAATTGATCGATGGTGACGATATTCCCTTCATGGGGGAAGCACATCTTGCAGAAAACCGCAAATGTGACGGCTGACATGGCATATGTGTAACTACGACCCAAGAGAATGTTTTAATATAAAGGGGCATCACTAACTTCAATGTCTACTTGGATAGTCTTGCCCACAAGAGTCACAGGACAATAATGATAAATGTCGAGATGCTAGGAGGAGTGATCGTCCCAAGCACGCAAAGTGATGGTGGATGGGGATAGCTCAGGTGGCTTAAGCTGTTTCCAAATGGCAGCGTACATCACACAGGTGGATGCACCTTCGTCAATAATGCATCAAGAGATGATGGTGTTACAAACTCTAACTAGTATCTGGAAAGCAACGGAAGAAGGTAGTGGGGGATGTTCTGATGTATCAACTGGGAAGACAATAAAACAATCATCGGAAGGATCTACTACACCCAAAGTAGTTATTAGAGATTTATTTTGAGAGGGGCACGACTGGAGGACTTCCAGCGTTGACATGGCAGTAGGTGATTGTGCCAAGTCATCTACTATACTGTATGTATGGGAAACTCGGTTAGAAGTCGCGTTACGATGTAATGGTCCCTTGGGGATCTTAGGAATTTCCTCAACTTTAGGCTGAGTGATATGTAGCGGACCATTTGGTGTCGTAAGAGGCTTAGTAGATGTTTTGGTTTTGGACTCAGTTGGAGATGAAGTCGATGGCTTTTCGTATTAACGTGACCGATTTTGCAGGTTGATACCGGAGGGATCAACCTCATTAGAATTCATCATGAGGATATGGTAGTCACTGGGACCAAAATGTTGGGGGGGATGGGCTGCTTGACTTGGCTGAGGTTGAGTAGCAACAAATCCTTGCTGAGGGAAAGGATTTATAAGCACAGCCAGTTGAGATGTTGTAGGATTATGAGGTGATTGCTGGATGGGCGGCTGACTTCTAGAAGCTGCTTGATCTTCCCACATTTGGCGCATATGGGGTCAGAGAGGAAACTCATGTGTATAATAGCCATGTACAACACAACATGCACAAGGCTTGTTCGTACGAATAGCCTTGTTCTGCTTGGGCTGACTACCCTGTTGTTGGTTGTTGGTGTTAGAGTGGTTCCCCTGGGGTTCACTAAGTTGATTACCTTGATTACCCTGGTACCCTTGTTACCCATCCCCTTATTCTTTTTCTTCAAATTTTGGGGATTGGTCACACTCTTATGTGCAAACACTTGACCCTGAGGGGGCAGTGGCTTCTAGGGCTGAGGATGCATGGGAGGTTGCGGCGTTAATGCTTGAGGGGCTGGAGCACTGGGTTGTGCATATGGATAAGATGGAGGAGGAGCAACAGTTTGGTAGATAGGTTGAGCATTGGCTAGCCCTGAAAACATGTTGCTAGTAGGAGGGGCATAGGTGATGCAGGAACTAGCGCCCCCCTATAGATAACCATAACTGTGTTGAGTATATGTTGAAGGATGTGAAAGGGTTCCAACGATACCATCGGTGGCGTGAGATGCCCGCATTGCATTGGCACCTCTAGGATGGGGGAGGTCTGGAATGATGGTATAAACATAACCGGATTGCGCATAAATCAGGTCATATCTCAAAGAAGTTTGGAGAGCTTCTTCCTCTGTCTGAGGAAAATGGGACATGACATCTTTCAAATGGGTGATAAAAGGCTCCTAAGAAACCAATCAAGATAAACACGGTCTTCGAAGTGTTGGGGGGGGGGGGGGGATGGCGTGTGATCCTCCTTCTATGCCACTCCTAAACATGATCAGAAAGACGAGTGGTGGAGGAATGACGGAATGAGGTCAAGAGCTCCGTACCAGTGTCGTATCGGAGATGTAACTAAAAATATGAGAGGAACGCTTTAGCAAGTGTCACGAAAATGGAATGAGATGCGGTGGTATGGTCTACATACCATTTTGCAGCATCTCTAGTGAGCGTGTGTTGGAACAGTTGAAGACGAATGGAGTCATCATTAATGGAATTGGATGAACACCACATATGGAAGGAGCAGACATGATTGGTAGGGTCCTCTCCAGAATTACCCTCAAGGTTTGGAATGTCGGAGGGAAGCTTAGTCAGCATAGCAGGCCAACCAGCATCGTGGTGTATTGGATGATTTATCAACTGGCTAAAATCTTGGAGACTTATCCCAGCCATAAAAGCAAGCATGGGGTTGTCGGAATGGTTCCTGAGATGGTTCCGCCAGATGTGACCACCAGAGTAGAAATGAAGCCAACACCAAGTTGGGTTCCTGCACCAGTTGCGGGTTCAGACATTGTGACGATATGCATTGAAGGAGGCTTGGAATCAAATGAACCTAAAGAAGAGTTGGTATGTGAACTTGGGGGACTATGAACTCGAACGCTACGGGGAGGAGTAATATGCCCAAGCGGAAACTGGAGATGAAGGCCTAAGAGTCTCCATGACAAATGCCTTGGTAGCGCAATGGTGGTAAGACACAAGTGACACGGAAATGGTGAAGGGAGATCAACAATGTGATTTTGTCTCTATGTGGGGAGATAAATTAATTATGTTAAGTCTTGTCTTCGCGGTGTAAACCAAGAGGCCTTCACTTAAGGTGTGCTTGTGTGTTTATTAATTAAGCCAAATCGTGTTTGAAAAAAGAAAATAAAATTGCTGAAAATAAACTGAAATTAAAAACATAAAATGAACAACGAATAAATTAACTAAACCCCACCCAAATTGGGTTTACAAACACTGTGTTGGTTGGTGGCGAAATCAACTGAAAACACACTAAAAAAGGTCAAGAGATCTAAGTGTCAGTGTGACTGGGATCAAATGACACTAGGGTGCTAGAAAGTGGTGTAGCAAGAGAAAAAAACCAGAGAGGAAGATCGTTGCAAAAATATAGGAAGATGGGTGTAAAACTTAGGGAAACCGATGGGACCCTAAGGCAAATGACCAAACAAGCTTTAAAATGAAACTTTGGATGGAAACAACCTACCTTTGAAGATCTGAAACACAAGGGTATAGATTTGGAAAATATGGTTGAAAGTGTTGCAGAAACTCAGACTTCTTACTCAGCTAAACTCCTTCTATAAAGGTGGAAGTGTACTAAAATCCCTAAGGGGCTAAATTCCACTTCGATGAGTAAATCAAATTATATCAAGGCCTAAGTGGGATAGGAAAATGGTCAACCAACCCAGCAGAGAGCTCTCGAAAAAACCCAGAAACAGATCTAACAAAATCCCAGAAACCCTAAAAATCGCAGGCATTGACCTGATTTTAGGGGATCACACTTTTTGGGCTGAAAGGTGTGCACTAGACCTCCAGATCGCACTTTTGGGACAGAAAAGTGTGATTTCTACTCCTTGATTCTCGGTCAGCAAGTCTTGGAAATATTTGTCGTCTCCGTTGCAGCTAGTTCTTATGACTTGTGGAAAAGACCAAAAAACTTCCGGAAGTTAGAAATTTGATAGATCTAGGGTTAGAAAGTTAGTAACCAACAAAATCAAAATAGTAGTAAATGCAGGTAACTCCAATAATCCATTCAGATATACAAAGAATAGATTTTATTAAATAACAACTGTGAAGGGAACAAATAAATGTTACCAGTCCCCCTCTATGGGATGGGTTCTTGGCGATCCTCAAACATATTCAGCATGTGTAGAGTCTCTCTCCTCTATAATGTGTAAACCCAACAAATAAAATGTTTAAGCTCAATGGGAACTCAAATGGAAGAAAAATGGTGTGCAAAAAAATAATAATGAAAGTTACAGCAGTGAGCGCAACAATGAAAATAATCAAAAGTGAATAATAAATGGAAAATCCTTCTATTTATAACAAAATATTGAGTTATCCTTGAATAATGAGCACTAATAGAATATTTTTAACCCCATTCTAGGAATAACCACTTGGAATATTTTATTATACTTGATTAGGAGGGAAAAAGTATTTAAATTTTTATTTAGAAATAATAAATGAATAAGTTATTTATTTATCATCTCAAGAAATATGGTTAAGGAATAATAAACAAATAATGATTTATTTAATTATTCCCGAGGGATTTAGTCAAACTTTACAAGGAATAATAATTAATTAGTGATTAATTAATCATTCCTAGAGAAAAATAAGATATTTTTCATAATTGGGTCAAATATGACAAGGAATATTAATTAATCAATGGTTTAATTAATTATTCCTAGAAGAAAATTAAATAAATAGTGATTTATTTAATTATTCTTCATGGGTTTAATTATAAATTAGTATAGTAAAATTGGCCTTACATGGTGTACTTCGATCCATCTAGTAAATTAGGCTAGATGATAAATTATTTGGTGATAACAACTTGTATGATGGGAATCAAAGACCCAAGAGGAGATTAAAAAACATGGTAAGATATTAATTTATTAGAATGATTTCATTGTTGCAATCAAAAGAAAATTCTACCCTCTAGCTTATATGCAGAAATCCATCATGAATTGGTAAAACTTTAAACAACTTAAAGGTCAAAATGTGCAAGATTACACCCAAGAATTCAGAAAAAGGTCTTTGATGTTAGGTGTAGATTTACAGTCACGGGACACTTTGTGAAGTATATATGGGGTTTACACAGTTACCTTAGGCATACTATCTTAATGTTTAATCCCAATAATCTAGATGATGTGTGTGTGCAAGCCACTCATCTTGAGGCAAAAGGGAAAAACACCCCAGAAGAAGGTAGTAAAAAGCCATTTAAGAGAAAGGAAAAGAAAATGCTTTCAAAGGGAAGACAAAGAAAAATGTGTCTATCAAAAAAGAAGGAGATAAAATTACATGCAAACATTATTGCAGAGAGGGTCACGATGAAGCTCATTATTGGAAGCTTCATCTTGAAATGAAACCAAAAGGAAACAACAACAAGGGAAAACAGAAAACAACTGCAACCACTCAACAGGATTTGCGATCCGATTCGAGTGATGAGACTGTTGACACCTAATCCGAAACAGATGGGTGAATTGGACAGTCATCTAGAAGATGAACTGATCCGTTTTATTTTTGTATATAAACATGAGTTAGTTAATGAATAAGATCATCAGTTCTTTTCTCCCGCTCATCCTGGAGTTACCCTGGCCTGACATGGTATCAGAGCACAGGTCCCAGAAATAGCTGTAACTCCTGCCTCTGCCAGGTTTCTACTGCCTCATGAAACCTCTATCCTGAGAGACTGCGCATCCGTTTTCTCTGCCGTGCCTCTGTCCTGGAGACTGCGCAATTTTTATAAACGTTTGCCTGAATTCGCTGCCCCTCTCTGCGCTGCCTCTGACCTGACATATCTGTCCATATTCCAACGCATCTGCGCATCCGTTTTTCTGCTGCCTCTCCACAACGTGTACACCAGGAAAACCAGGGATGGTCAAGGCGCGGGATTTGGTGGAAAAACTCAAATTTTCCTCTAAAGCGGCTGATTGAAGTTTTGTTCACGGGTGAATGGTAAATTGTTCATTTCATTCTCCACTGCATGAAATTGCCTCACTTTTCCATGGTAGCAGAACTCGTAAGACCACCACCCTTCATGTCTTAGGAAGCACTGGCCATTCAATGATTAAAGAAGCTCATCAGGTGTCTTTGTCCTACTCTGCTTATCCATCAATGCCGTAACGCTACTGCTGTATTGTTGATTGGATTTTTTAAAGCCCTTATTTTCATAATTTGGTAGAAAGCAATCATATTTCTCTCCATTGAATGTAATGCATGCTGTAGCAATCGCTCCAAGGCATAGGCTTCCTTCGAGACAACAGAATAGACATAGGTGGATGAAATTCGCGATACCCATCGCCCAAACTGGGATCAAACGCTTTTAATCGGGGAGTCAATTCGAAATAGATGAATCTTGCGCTGCTCTTGCTATCTAAAAAGGGTTAGGGTGTTTATTATGGCCCCTTCTTCGTAGCTGTTATACAATCCTGTAAAACGCAATCGCCCTCGAACAAGACAAGTCTGTCGTGCAACGTATGTACAGTGGAGAACAAATCAGCCGGAGAAATTGCTTTTTGAGGATGCATAATGCAAAGTTGTGCCAAATACGAGTAACCCCTCTGGCTATTCAATATTTTGGCCCCTCGACTTCATCATTTTCCGTGTCTTGCTGCGCCCCTTGAGCCGTGCGGTGCTTGGATCTTCTGCGGTGCTTGGATCTGGTCATTGGTGTTTAAAAATTGGGCCAAAGACACTCCTGTATACTTCAGCGCCACAGAAAACTCTTTGGCTGCGGCCTCTTAATGATCCCATCTTTTTTTTTTCCCGAGATATGTCATTGCTGTAACATGGTTGTTATTGTAAACATGGTATTGTAAATTGGTGTCAGAGCAGAGTATTGTCATCAGTGTATGTAAGCGTTGTTTTTTTTTATGAGTTGTTGATTTGGCAGCACGAGCCTTTAAATATTCCACAGCCTCGTTTTGATTGAGCAGTTTTATGTGATGATAGCAGTTTTTGGTTGAGCAGTTTTGGGTCTAAAGCATCTGTAGTATTACATGATATATATTGATATATTGAAGTGATATATTAATACATTGAAGTGATGCCTTGCGCATTTTTTTTCAAAACAGTAGTATTGCAGTGATATGTACAATGAAATGCTGATTTTTTTTTAAGCAAATATTAGAGGGATTTGAAGGCTGTAACGTAAGGATTTTTTATCAGCAAAAGTAATTTTTTACAGAATGCATTCAATCATTTCTATGGTAGGAATAGTTCTCACTGGCAAGGAGAACTATTCTGAATGGTCTCGGATGGTAAAACACACCCTCATCTACAATGAGTTGTGGAAGGGAGTGTGTGTCGGAGAAGAAGACAAAGACCCTGTGCAGCCTACATCAGACAAAGAACTCGCCATTTGGGAAGACAAGAACATCAAAGCCTATGCATTGATCACAGCATCTGTAAATGAAGAAGTAAGTCGTCATATTTCATCCTATTCCACTGCCTTTGAAGCTCTACAAAAGCTGAAAGAACTCTATGATACACATTCTGCACTTGAAGTTGTTCAGCTCATGATTAAACTCTTCACTCTTGAACTGAAAAATAATGATCCTCTTGCTCTTGCATCTGAAATAAAGTCTATAATGCATGATATTAAATCCACTAAGGTTGAGCTGGATATCTCTCTTATTGCCTTTCTCAAAGCACTCTATCCTACCTACTCCAATTATCTTGAGTCTTTACAAGCAAATGGAAATCTTAAAGATATAACCTTTAACTCTCTTGTGAAAAAGTTTGCTGAAAGAGAGAAAGCCTTTGGAAAGAAAACAGTCCCTGAATCTTCTGAAGAGACTGTTTGCCTTGCTCACAAAGAAAAGCATCCTGCTCAAGATTCTACAAGAGGAAGAGGTGGACGAAGAGGAAGAGGAAGATACTTCAGAGGCAGGGGGGGCAGACATTCTCAAGCAGAAAAGGTAGATCTGCATTGCATTCGCTGCAAACGAAATGGATCACATGATGCTTCTACATGCAAGCTACCATGGGACAAGATTGAGCAGAGAAGAAATCAGCAGAAAGGTAAAACTGATGACACAGACAAAGGTAAAGCACCTGAATCCGCTCACTATATTGAGGCACAATGTAACATTGGAGTAAATGAAGATTTGTTTAATGCTTCACTTGCTTCTTCGAAAAATGACTGGTTGCTTGATTCAGGAGCAACCTGTCATATGACTCATAGGAAAGATTTCTTTGAAGATTTCACTGACAATGTTGATGGAGCAGTATACTTTGCAGATCAGTCAAAAATCAAGCCATCAGGGCTTGGCACAATCAGGCTTAAACTGCCTGGTCTTCCAGACTTTCTTCTGGATCATGTTCTATATCTCCCACAGCTCAAGAGAAACTTGTTGTCCCTGGTCCACATCCGCAAGCAAGGTCACTCCATTCACATGTTTGATGGCAAGCTTTTGGTAAGAAAGGCATCTGACCACTCACTTGTCATGAGGGGTATAGAAGAAGAAAGACTTCTTAAACTGCAAGGAACCTCTGCTCATGCACAACATTTCTCATATATTTCTCATCATGAAGAAGGTGCACTTCCATAAAGTTTATTATGGCATGCTAGATTTGGACATTTAAACTATGATAGTCTCCGCTTGTTGAAAAAAAATGGTGTTGCTGGTTTGCCTACAATTCCTAGAAAACATAAGCAATGTGATGCTTGCATTCTAGGAAAGCATAGCAAACAGTCTTTTCATGATTCACATTCAAGAGCACATAGGAAGCTTGAACTCATTCATTCAGATTTATGTGGTCCAATGCCTGTTTCTTCTGCAAATGGAAATAAATATATCATGACATTTATTGATGATTACACCAGAATGTGTTGGGTTTATTTTTTGAAGAACAAATCTGATGCTTTTCAAACATTCAAGAATTTTCATAAATGGATTGAAAATGATGCACAATCTCATATTGGGTCTATTCGCACTGATAATGGAAAAGAATATACATCAAATGAATTTGAACACTATCTTCGCCAACATGGGATTAAACATCAAACAACTGTGCCTTATAATCCTCAACAGAATGGTGTAGCTGAAAGAATGAACAGAACAATTTTGAATATGGTACGATCCATGCTTTTCTTCAAAAATGTAAAGACAATGTTTTGGGCTGATGCTATTCTATGTGCTGCATATATAAAGAATAGATGTCCATCTAGTGTTATAAAAAACAAGACTCCTTATGAATTGTGGTATGGACATGTTCCTTCGGTAAAACATCTCAGGATTTTTGGTTCCACCTGTTATGCTTTAATACCAAAGGTACATAGAAACAAACTTGGTGCTAGAAGTCGTAAGTGTATCTTCCTAGGGTATTCAAACACATCTAAAGCATACCGCCTCTATGATGAAGTAAATAAAAAGTTTGTTTTATCTAGAGATGTCATTTTTCTTGAATCATCCAAATCTGACAGTGTTGTTGAGCGGCAACTTGATCGCTTGGATAGATTCACAAAACCGAAATCATTCCAAGAGTTTGATAATCAGATTCCACATCTTGAAGGGGGGATTCCTATACTAGATCAACATGTGGAATCTCCTTCTGAAGAACAATCTCCCCTGCATGACACTCCAACAACGGATGATGCTTTAAGTGATGTAATTGATAGAATTGGGAGACTTAATCTTGATTCAGTCCCAACTCAATCAACAGAACAGCCTGGACCATCTCAGAAAGGTCCCCCAAAGTGGCTGACAAATACATTTGAAAGTGTTCATCCTGATGAAATTGGAAAAACAGGAACCAGAAATACAAACCGACAAGATGGAGGTGATGTAGATAACTCTAATTCACCTATTGATATGGATGTTACTTATGATTGTGAATTGAACTTGTCTACAGATTTTGAACCAACTTCCTTCAAAGAAGCTGCTTCTCATGATGAATGGAAAGAAGCAATGTAGAAGGAGTATGATGCCCTCATAAAGAATGGCACTTGGAAGCTGGTTGATCCTCCATTTGGAACTAAACCAATTGGCTGCAAGTGGGTCTACAAGAACAAGTACAAAGCTGATGGCTCACTTGACAAGCACAAAGCTAGGCTTGTGGCAAAAGGTTTTGCACAGAAGGAAGGGGTTGATTATGAGGAAACTTTTGCTCCCACAGCAAAATGGGCCACCATCCGGACACTCTTTGCACTAGCTGCTCAGAACGGTTGGAAAGTCCATCAAATGGATGTAAAAACTGCATTCTTGAATGGAGACCTAAAAGAGAATGTTTTTATGTCCCAGCCTAAAGGATTTGCTGTGAAAGGACATGAACACAAAGTATGCAAACTTGTGAAGTCCTTGTATGGCCTCAAACAAGCACCACGAGCCTGGTATGAAAAACTAACTGAGCATCTTCTGAAACTCAACTTCAAACATTTTGATCTTGATGATGCAACTTTATTTGTCAAGAAAGTTGGCAAAACAGTTGTATATCTTGTGGTATATGTAGATGATCTTTTAATGACAGGGAACAATGAAAGCTATATTGCATCCATAAAGAAACAATTAGGAAAAAATTTTGAAATGATTGATTTGGGCTATGTTCATTACTATCTTGGCATTGAAGTAACCCAACATCCAAAGTCCATATTTCTTTCTCAAAAGAAATACATTGGAGATTTGTTAAACAGATTTGGCATGACAGAGTGCAATCCCCTTTGTACTCCAATGGAACAAAACTTGAAGCTCACATCTATTGAAGGAAAGGAATTTGAGGATGCAACAATGTATAGACAGCTTGTAGGAAGTCTCATCTACCTCACTACTACCAGACCAGACATTTCATTTGCTGTTGGAATCCTCTCCAGGTTCATGCAAAAGCCTTGTCAGGGACATTGGTCTGCTGCAAAAAGAGTTCTAAGGTACTTGAAGGGAACTCAAGACCTTGGAATCAAGTATACACAGGTGGACGACTTCGACTTGATTGGATACTCTGATTCAGACTTCGATGGAGACAAAGAAACTGGGGTATCTACTTCAGGATATGCTATGAGTCTTGGATCAGGAGCTGTCTCCTGGAGATCACGCAAACAATCAGTACCAGCAGATTCCACAACAGAAGCAGAATATGTGGCAGCAGCTGAAGCAACGAAAGAAATTGTGTGGCTCAGGAAAATTCTTGAAGATTTGCAAGTAAAACAAATACAATCAACTCCACTCATGATTGATAACACATCTGCAATAAAGTTGGCCAAGAACCCAAAGTTCCATGATCGTACTAAGCACATCAATACTAAATATCATCTGATCCGACATCATGTTGAGGCCAAAACAATCCATCTCCGTCATTGTTCCACAAACGAGCAAATTGCAGACATCTTCACCAAAGCGCTTGGAAGAGAAAAGCTTGAAAGATTCAGAACGATGCTTGGACTCACCAACATCCCTTCAGATTAAGGGGGGGAATGTTGACACCTAATCCGAAACGGATGGGTGAACTGGACAGTCATCTAGAAGATGAACTGATCCGTTTTATTTTTGTATATAAACATGAGTTAGTTAATGAATAAGATCATCAGTTCTTTTCTCCCGCTCATCCTGGAGTTACCCTGGCCTGACAGAGACTAAAATCACAACCATGGGGTTAAAAGGAAAAGAATCAATTTCCAGCACTAGTTCTTCAGACTCACAAAATGGAACTCCAAATGAAAAGAGGAGAATAGAACTATTTCACATAAGGGTGATCTCAAAACATAACAAGATTGATACATTGTTTGATAGCGGCTCTCAAGCCAATCTTATCTCTGAAAACATGGTCAACAGTTTAAATCTGGAAATTGTTCCACATCATAAATTGTATCCACTTGGATGGGTATGTAACAATGCGCAATTTCCGGTTACTAGAAAGTGTAAACTGAGATTCGCTATTACTGCAAATTGCATAGATGAAGTGAAGCTTAACGTTGTGTCGTTAGATATTTGTGGCATGGCTTTGGGCAGCATGTACCTTTATGACAGAAAAACTATCTTCCATCGACACAAAAATAAATATGATTTATTTGAAAATGGAGTAGAATATATTGTGAGCGTTCACAACAAGAAATCAAATCTTTCACTTATTAATGTAGGGCAGATGAAAAGACTAGTGAATTTGAGCAAGAATTTTGTGCTTCTCATGATCAAACCCAAAAATGATGTTGATAATGAAGATTTTAAAGGTTGTGATTTGAATTTGAAATCTAAATTGGTTGACGTAGTTAACCAATATGATGAAATGTTTTAGGAACCAAATGGATTACCTCCCAAGAGAGGAATCCAACACAAGATATAGTTGCAACAAGATTGTCCTCTTCCTAATGTTGGCATGTACAGGATGTCAGTGACAGAAAGCACAAAAATTAAGACACAAATCCAAGAGTTGTTGAATAAAGGGATCATCAGACCATCTTCCTTGCCTTGTGGATCACCTATTGTCTTGGTGCCAAAAAAGGATTGAACATGGCGCATGTGCGTGGACTTCCGAGCATTGTGTTAGGGTCCTATAATTTATAGGATCTCAAGGTAATTAAGTATTGTATCTCAAGAATTTTATTTTGTAAATACTTGTCAATATGCCAATGATTTCCAAATAAAATAAAATAAAATAGAATAAAAATGAAAAGAGGGTACAAATAAGAAAATAGAAAAAGCAAAAACATTGAAAAAGAAATAAAAGATTGAACCCCACCAAAAGAAAGAAATTTTTTTTAAAAGGAATAATACTCAAAAGTGTTGCAAGTTTAAATGCCACTACTAATAGTTAGTTTTCTTCACTATTATTAAATAAAGGTTGTGTGCAGCTTATTCAAAATGCCACAATCACTAGCTTTTGGTTTAATCATACAGTGTAATCATGGTTAAACTTGTTTAAATTTCTGTAAATTAGGTTAGAGAATAAAGACTTACCCAACAGTTTAATCTGGGTAAATCAGTAGTTAGGTAGAAAATGACATTGATTCAATTGTTTAATCTGGATCAATAGAAGAAATAAGAGATAGGTTAGATAGTTTTTCATTTTGTATAAAAGAAAATAATGTGGGTTTTCTAGTCTAAGTGCACCCTTTGATGAAGAAAAAAATGTTAGTTTAGCTAAGGGTAGGTAGATTAGATGATTTGTAAATATTTGCCTATGTCAATTTTTTATCCTAAGTTTTAAGGATATGGTGAAAAAGGCCAAAATATCCACCATAGGATAAAGTGTTTCCACTTATATTTCATACTTCCTTTTATCCTAAGTCGGGAAAGCAAAAGTGAAAGGCACATGGCGACAAAGCTTGTTTGTCATATTATGGTTAAATTACAGCAATCTTGAAGCATCAAGATTTGATCCCGCTCATCATCCACGGTCCTCATCCACCTTCGGCCCCCCCTTTCCATCCTACCTTTACCATTGGTGGGGATCTGAAAAGATGGTTTCTCCTGTCGGGCCCCATCCTAACGTGGCAGCGCCTCATGATTTCACACCCCCCCCATCACAATCTCGCTTATCGCTTCCTACCCCCTCTGAAACTGTCATCCCCTTACCTACTTTACCGCGCCCCACCACGACTCCTCTGCCACTCTCCTCTCGCCATGTTGCATTGTCGTTAGCCAATTGAATGCTCTCCCAGAAAATGATTGTTTGACATTAATTTCATTTCTCCGGGTAACCGTTCGAAAACTAACAGTCCCACGCCATTTTCAATGAAACTTTCCCAATGTTTGAAATCTTCTGAACCCATCACTCTCCTTATTTACTTCTCATCCTATTTCTCTCCTTCTTTTCATTGTTTATTTTTTGTTATTGAAAACTTTTCACAGCGATCACTCTCAGAGCTATTCCGCGACCAGACCAACCTGAAAACTAATAGTTCCCTATTTTTTCACCTAAAAGTTAGTTACCCAAACACTTTCCTCGATAAGTTCTTCTGTAATTCCTCTTGTTTTCCACTTTGTTACATTCATGCCTCTGAAGACCATAACCCAAGACAAAACTATTAATCCTTTAATTCCCCCTTCTGTAGACTTAAATCATATCCATCTGGCGACAGGGATTATAGGATTAATGAAACCCAATGTGACTGTGATTTTTTTGAATTATATTGTTGGTTAGAAGACAAACATGCTGATAAAACTGATGAAATTGGGCTCTGGGAGTCCAATCTTCCTCGTTACATTTCCCCCCTGGCATTCCAAGCCCCAGAGTTTACCAGAAGGTGTCAGGCATATTATGTCCCTGCTCAAAGATCTATCATTGCCCCTACAGGTGACATTCTCTTCACAATTACTGCCCAATCCATTGGCCAAATGATGTTGCCTCCAAATATGGAAAATAATACTCCTTTCTCCTTAGAATCCCTCACCCAGCTTTATCAGGAGCTGGATTTCTCCACCAGAGCCAAAATCTTTGAGATCTTCTTTCCTGAGAATGCCCATTTACCCAAAAAGAATCCTCCATATCTTTCCTCCATCTTCCCTGATCAAGCCAAATAAATCATATCCATGATTTCCTATCTTTGAGGTTATTATTATGATCAATGGGTAGATGATCCCATTTTATGATTCCTCTCCATATTTTCCACAGACAACAAGCCTTCCATTGTGTTTAATTTCAGCCAATTCTTGGCTGACATTACTCATGAACAATTCATAAATTTTCCCACAGAGCAAGTGTTCAATTACACCTCCATTTTGCTTTATATGTTCCTCTACTATCAGGAAAACAAATTCAGAAGCTTGATGATGCAATAAATTAGTAGCCAATGATCTTTTGGACATCCTTGGTCGTGAAAGAACAATAAGATTTTCCTTATAAGCAGTTCATTGAAGATTTTTTTCATCCTGCCATGAACATCCTTAACATTGCAATTCAGCCCAGAATCAATGAAGAAATCAAGAGAATTTTGCACCTAACAGATCAAGCAAAGACTGGGGATTGGTATTTATACCAAAATTACACAGAGATCAGGGTTTATGGTCATGAATTGGCACCATACAAACTCCCAAAATGCCTCCCCATGAGTATTTTTTCCCTGAGTATATTAGACAGATGTTGAATTCAGATGACATCCATTTTGTAGTGGCCAAGAAGAAATCACAGTTCAAAATAAAGACACGGGTGGACCCATTTGTATGTAATACTAGGACAGCAGTGAAGAAGCTCATAAGATGCTTAAAGAAATGAATTTTAGTCTAAGTTTTACTTGGTCTTATGACCCTTGTGGCATTATTTCAAAGCTTAGAGTGTAGAATAAAAGGACTCCTTACGTTCATACTTCAAGACCTAAAATAGAGCAGTGTGCTAATCAACTGGAATGGATAGAAAACACCTTATAGGAAGCCGAAGAACAATTATTTTCCACTTCCAGTTTGCAATCTCCCACTCCCCAAGAAAAATCAAGCAAAAGATAGAGGGAGGAAGGATCTTCATCAACAACTGGTAGTGAAGCTAAAGAGTTCAGGATCAGCTATAGGAAGAGGACAAATATGACTCCTAGAGTAGAGGTGGACAAAGAGACAAAAGAGCAAGTTGCCATCATAATCACAAATTCACAACCTGCAACCAACAAATTCATAACATCTCCTACTGGACCTTCGTCATCACAAGGTCAGAAGGAAACTGAGCTAGAGTCACAGAATGTCCAAACAGAAAAAAGAAAAGACAATTTTTTACAGGTAAGGGAGATTAAGCTCAGAAATGAGATTCTAAAAAATAGTACTTATAATTAGTTTTGGAAGCAGGCCTCCAACTCACAGAGTAGGTTGTTGTCAACATTTGACACAGAGCATGGAAAGATGCAGATGGCCTTCCTTGAGGCCCAAATTCCACAGCCAAAATCAACAGCAGGCTACAAGAGTACTACGTTTGAGTTCAGCACAAAATACATTCATCACATTGATCAAATGGAGATGCACAAGCAAACTGGTGAAATGATATCTTCCACGTTGACTAACACTACTATGTCACTATATAAATTGTAGGTTTCATTTTCCAATGTTTAGTGACAATTGAAAATGGAGAAGGTGTCCTCCTTAGCAAAGGATAATAGGATCAAGTCTTTGGAAGACTTGGTGGTTAAGATAGGGTATGACCCTAAAGATGTCAATGTTGATGAGAAGATTATTAAAAAGAACAATTTGGACATTACAACCTTGAGGAAGCATCTTAAACTGCCAGCCACAGAGGATCCATTTACCAAGGACATCGAAGAAAGTGAAGCACAAAAGGCAAATATGATGAAGCTAATCATAGAGCATAATCTACAGATTAGACAAATGGAGGCAGAGATGGAGAAAATGATAAATGAGAAAGAAGAAAGTTAGAAGATGGCCATTATTCCCCTAGATGCCATACCCATTTCTCAGCTTCCAGCTACATGAACATCCACTGCAACCACTTCTTCTACTCATACTGCAAGTGCTGAATAGGTGACCAAGACACTGGAGAACATGTCACTCTAGTAAAAAGAAATCAAGACTTTGCAAGATCATCTCAAAGCTTTAGAAGTACAAAAGGCCAAAGTTGAAGCTGCTCGTGTTACTGAAATGCAGAAATCAAAAAGATTATTGGAGAAGTTGCAGAAGGTGGAAAGGGACACTTCAATTGGTCAGACCTTGGCCCAAGCCAAGGAAACCATTTGGATGAATATACTAGACTCTATGAATGAGATTTGGCCTTCTATCCAAATCATCTTTGAGCAGAAAGAGCTGATAGAAAAGGCTACAGAAACTATTGTGCAAGGAAGAGAGAAGCTTGGAGAGATGCCCACAGAAGCCTCCAACATTATCAGGTTCCTGAATTCTAAGTCCAAGTATGAGCTTGAAGAAGTAGGGATCAGTGATAGAACTGCCACTATTTTGGAAGTCAAGAAAGTCTTGACAAAGAGGAACCTTATTGATCAATTGGAAGAAAGATGTGAAACCTTGGAGCTGCAAGTAAACAGGTTCACTAATAGGATTGAAGCATTGATCCAGAAAGGACTACCCAACATTTATGTAATAAATGACAAATTAATCACTCAAGAATACTATGTCTTGAAGATGAAAGAAATGGCCAGAAGTAGTTTCAAGGTCAGTATAATAAAGGGAAGTATGACATCAAGGGCGTTTTTGGAAACCATGTCAAATGATTTCTATATACAGAATGAGGTCAAACATATTTTTACTTTGAAACCACCTTTTGCAAAATACACAAAGGTAGATGAAATTTACTGCAAGGTAACAAAATTGACCATACCAGACGTTAGGTCACTATAATACTAGTGATTCCCCCATTGCTATTGTCATTGTATCCCTTATTGTTATTGTTGTGCCCCTATTGTCCCCATATTGTTATTATTGTGCCCCATAAAATCCAAGAATTGTTCATTTGTGTAATGTAAAGGAGGTTTCCCCCTCGAAGAGGCTGAATTCTAAGACGTTGATCTATCTTTTTATCTTTTTGTGATCTGGTTTCCTAACATTTGGTATCAGAGCTTTGGATTCTAGGGTTTCGTTGCTCCAAATAGGTCATCATGGAATTTTCAATATAACTTTTTGTATGCAACATTTAAGAAGCGAAAAAAAAACCCATTTTAGATGAAATCGTGTTGAACCTCGGGTCCGAATTTCAGAGCTTGTCTCACTATATTTTCGGAGATATGATTTGAGGAAGTTAGGGTTTTTGCAAGCTCCATAATTTAAGCTAAAATAGGTCATCGTGGGATTTTCGCTATAACTATTTTGCTACGAAGTTTCAGAAGATAAGAAAAAAACCATTTGAGAAGAAATCGATCTAAACCTCGGCTTCGAATTTCAGATCCTGTCTTGCTATATTTTTGGAGATATAGTCTAAGGAAGTTAGGGTTTTTGCAGACCCCCAAATTACATTCCAAACAGGTCACCGTGGGAAAGTCATCATAACTATCTCTCTGAGCATCATATTGAAATTTTGTAAGAAGTTTCAAATAGGGGATGGACTGTAGTTTCTTGTATATATTTTTCAGATCCAAAAGTCAAAACAATGACACGTGGCACTTCATACAAGTTTTCTCTTCTAAAAAGGTATATAATTAGTTCGTCTTGGGAGATTGTGCATAAATATTTCTTAGAGAATCCAATTTCGATCAGACTAGTGGCATTGGAAAGAGGACACAGAGGGCTATGGCAGGTCGTGATTTCAAAACTGGAAGAGCTGAAATTACAAAAATACATCATATTCAATATCAGGCTCCTACAAAGTGAAAAAAAGGTGTAGTTTTTTTTTTCAATTTTTGCATAAGCTTGGTTTGAAAAAATAGTTTGAAGGAATTCAAAGGGCATAGTGAAGCATTATTATCGATAATTGATGCCCCAAGAAAGAAAATGGAAACACCTAGTAACCAACCTGAAAGCTCTAGCATGACTCATGAAGAAGAGGAAGAAATGCAACATGATATATTAAAATTACAAGACCAAGTACAACAAATGTCACTCGCACAAAAAGTAACAGAAGCTAGGATGGATGATTTAAAGAAAGACATAGAAGCTAAGATGGATGGTTTAAAGAAAGGCGTGGAAGCTAAGATGGATGGTTAAAGAAAGGCATAGAAGCTAAGATGAATGGTGTGGAAGCTAATATGGATGGTTTAAAGAAAGACACAGAAGTTAAGATGAATGGCGTGGAAACTAAGATGGACGGCGTGGAAGCTAAGATGGATGGCATGGAAACTAAGATGGACGATTTGAAGACAGATTTGAAGACAGGCATGGAAGATTTGAAGACAAATTTGACAAAGTTTCTACAAGAAATTCTTACTAATGGTGAAAGGGTAGTAAAGGAAACTCATGATGAGAACAAAATAAATGTTAATCATGATTTCATAGACTCTAACTTTGGATCGAAGAACCACCATGTTCCAAAGATCGATATGAGGAAGTTTGATGGCAAGGATCCTAGAACATGGATACTGCAGATTATGCATTGCAACTTTATATTTGGAACCAAATCAGTTTGTCTGATATCGATGGCTTTGCTTTCGTAAACAAATTTTCACTTGGGCTACTTTTACGGATGAAATGATAGCACATTATGAGGATACAAAAATCAACACATTTTTTAGCCAATTGATAAATCTTAAACAAAAGGGTTCAATGATGGAGCACATTGAGGACTTCCAAAAATTGAATATAAGAGTAAAAGATATTCTAGAGGAGCATAGGATTGATATGTTCATAGGGACTTTAAAAGATAACATCCAACATGAGTTTCGCCTTTGGCAACCAGATTCATTGGAGAAGGCATTCAGTTTGGAAAGAAAAATGGAAAGAAAAATTATGGCAACAAGGAATCCTGCCACTCACAATCATAAAGATGGAAGTGTTGCTGCCCCTAGCCATCCACAACCTACAAGGTTGACACCACAACAATTGGAAGAAAAAAGAGCAAAAGGGCTTTGTTACAGTTGTGATAGCAAATACATTAAAGGTCATAAGTGTGCTGAGAAGAAATTATTTTACATAGATTGTGAAGAGGAGGAAGAAAAGGAACAAGAAACATCAAAATAAGAGGATATACACTAGGAACAAACCCTATAAAAATAAGAAATGAACTTGACCATATCTTGTAATGCATTGGCTAGAATTACCACTCCTCAAACTATCAAGATAGAAGGGCATATCAAGAAGAAAAAGGAAATAGTGTTGATTGATTCAGGAAGTACCCATAATTTTATTCATTATAAGATGGCCAAAGAATTGAATTGCTTCCTATATCCAGCACCAGAGTGTCAAGTGATGGTTGCAAGTGGAGGAACCATTAATATCTCAGGAAAGTGCCATAATATCAAGCTATTCATGGGAGAATATGTATTGAATAGCCCAATGCTTTCCATTCCAATGGGTGGTGTTGTTGTTGTACTAGGAGTCCAATGGCTATAATCCTTGGGTACAATAGCTTTTTATTTTCAATAACTTTTCATGAAATTCTCTTCAGAAGGAAAGGAAATTGAATTAAGGGGTATCGCAGGGAAACCGAGAAAGATAATCAACTCTAATGGAATGACAAAGCTTCTAAAGAAAGAACAACAAGGCATAATTGCACAATTATGTTCACTAGAGGTTCCCACGTCAAAATCATTCATTTCTCAAGATCTCCAAAAAGTCTTGGACAATCATTCCAAGGTATTTGAGACTCCCACAGACCTCCAACCTATTCATGATCATGATCATGCTATCAATTTGATTCCAGGAAGTGTTCCTCCAAACATCAGGCCTTACAGATATCCCTATGTCCAAAAGAGCGAAATTGAATGTATGGTTGCAAAAATGCTAGAGGTTGGTATAATTCAACCTAGTCAAAGTTATTTTTCTACTCCAATAGTATTGGTTCACAAGAAAGATGGATCATGGCACATGTGTCCAGATTATAGGGAGCTCAACAAGCTCACTATTAAAGATAAATTTCCCATTCTTGTCATTGATGAATTATTGGATGAATTGCATGGATCAATTTACTTCACCAAGTTGGATCTTCGTTCATGATATCATCAAATCGGAATGAAGACTGAAGACATTCCAAAAACAACATTTAGAACTCATGAGGGTCATTATTAATTTTTGGTCATGCCTTTTGGCCTTACTAATGCACCTTCTACATTTCAAGGTTTGATGAATTCCATTTTCAAACCCTTCCTTAGAAAATTTGTGTTAGTATTTTTTGATGATATACTAATCTACAACAAGTCTTGGAAGGATCATGTCCAACATGTTGACATGGTGCTCAAACTATTGGAGGAGAAACAATTACATGCAAAAATGTCCAAATGTTTCTTTGGAGTACAAGAGGTGGAATATTTGGGTCATATTGTATCTCATGAAGGTGTTAAGGTAGACCCTAGCAAAATTAAAACCATTAAGGAATGGAAAATCCCCACATCCATAAAGCATCTACGAGGATTTCTCGGGTTGACAGGGTATTATCGCAAGTTTGTTAAGAATTATGGGAGAATAGCAGCACCTCTAACAACATTATTGAAGAAAGATGCATTCTCATGGATTGCAGAAGCAACGAAGGCCTTTGAACATCTTAAAGAGGCAATGTGCCAAGCACTAGTTTTAGCTACACCAGACTTCACAAAAACCTTTATTTTGGAACGTGATGCCTCAGGAAATGGAGTTGGTGTTGTTTTAATGCAAGAACAAAGACCCATTGCTTTCGAAAGTCATCCAATCAAAGGAAAGTATTTACACAGAGCTATTTATGAGAAGGAAATGTTGGCAATATTACATGCACTTAAGAAATGGCAACCCTACCTAATGGGAAGACACTTCAAGGTAAAAGCAGATCATGATAGTATTAAATACTTTTTGGAACAAAGATTATCTTCAAAAGAGCAGCGAAAATCGGTCACAAAGATGTTGGGCTATGACTTTGAAATAATCTACAAAAAAGGGAAGCAAAATGTTGTGGCAGATGCACTCTCAAGAAAGGATGAGGATGTGGAAGCATTTCTTTGCGCCATTTCTATTATCCAACTAGATTGGATAAACAAAGAAAGGGATGAATGGAAGAATGACGAGGAAAGGTGGGCACTCATTCAAAAGATACAGCAAGATCTCAGTACATCTGATACATTTAGCTGGAAAAATGATTCGTTATGGTACAAGGATCGGTTATACCTATGTAATAATTCCCAACTCAAACAAAATATTCTTAGGGAATTGCACACCTCTCCTTAGGAGGGCACTCAGGATTTCTAAAAACCTACCACAGGGTTAAGAAGGATTTTTTTTTGGATAGCCTTAAATCGGATATTCAAAAGTTTGTGGCGGAAGGTTTGGTTTGTCGACAAAATAAAGTTGAAACAATTAAGACCCCAGGACTATTACAACCCTTATCCATTCCAAGCCAACGTTGGGAGGAGGTTTCAATGGATTTTATCACAGGTTTACCCAAGTCCGAAGGAAAGAGTGTTATCATGGTGGTAGTTGACAAACTTACCAAGTATGCACACTTTTGTGCATTATCTCATCCATTTAAAGTGAGTACAGTTTCTACTGCATTTATGGAAACAATTCAAAAGCTACATGGAAACCCAAAGATTATTGCAAGCAACAGAGATCCCATTTTCACTGGAAATTTTTGAACAGAATTATTTCTTGTCTTGGGACTCAGTTAGCTCATAGCTCATCTTATCATCCTCAATCTGATGGGAAAACTGAGATAGTAAACAAATGTTTTTAAGGATATCATCATTGCTTTGTATCTGATAAACAGGCACAATGGGTCAAATGGTTGCCTCTGGCTGAATGGTGGTATAACACTTCCTTCCATACTACAACAAAAATGACCCCATTTATGGCACTTTATGGATATCATCCACCATCCATCACATCATATTTAAGAGAAAATTATAAGGTTCAAGCAGTGGAAGATCACATCGAGCATCAGCAACAAGTTCTAAAATTCTTACAGGATAACCTTACCTTGGCCCAAAATAGAATGAAACAGCAAGCAGATCAACATCGCAGTGAAAGAAGTTTTGATGTAGGTGATTGGGTATTCCTACAGCTACAACCATATAAACAAATGTCCCTCAAGCAAGCTAAGAAGGATAATAAATTATCACCAAAGTATTATGGTCTGTACAAGGTGTTGTAAAAGATAGGTATTATGGCATACAAATTGGAACCTCCTACAGCTTCCCGAGTGCACCCAGTTTTCCATGTTTCATGCTTAAGAAGGTTATAGGTGACAAGATTCCAGTTCAAACAATATTTTCAGAACTTGATGAGGAAGGAAAAATCATATTGGAACCTGAAGCAGTCAAAGAAACAAGAACTCGACAGCTGCGAAATCGATCAATTTCAAAGTATCTCATCAAGTGGAAGAACTTACCCATTGAAGATTCCACATGGGAGGATGAGAATTTTATACAGAAGCACCCATAACTACTCAACGTTGAGGACAACACTTTTTTGAAGGAGAGGGGCATGTTAGGTCCCTATAATACTAGTGATTCCCCCATTACTATTGTCATTGTATCCCTTATTGTTATTGTTGTGCCCTTATTGTCCCCATATTGTTATTATTGTGCCCCATAAAATCCAAGAATTTTTCATTCGTGTAATGTAAAGGAGGTTGCCCCCTCGAAGAGGCTGAATTCTAAGGTGTTGATCTATCTTTTTATCTTTTTGTGAGCTAGTTTCCTAACACCAAATGAAAAGAGATGGGAAGAAATGGTCGATTTACTAGATTGAAGGGTAATTCGAAAGCAGTAAAACAATTTCCAGCGTAGTAGCTAGCACGATAATTAGTTCAGCAACGCAGCACAGTTTCAAGTTGACTCAGCAACCAAAACAATCAAAACAGGGCCACCTTTATTTTCAGTTGTCTATGTGGCCTATTCTTCTGCCAAGAATGAATCATTATTGTTTGTAATTAGGCTAATAATACAATGTCGGTTTGACAATGATTTTGTAAAGGATTTTTTTAATTATTAGTATAAATACTTCATGGTTTGAAGTATTAAGGGTTGATTTCTGAATGTAATTTCTTTTGCATATTATATTTTTCCAAGTATTGGAGCATCAATAATACAAGGACCTTTCACAAGATTCATGTGGTGTACCAAATGGTGATGTGTCTCTTCTGTTTATCTGTTTAAACATTGTTTTTTCTTTCTCTGTTATTCTAAATATATGAATTATTTAACAGAAATTGTGACGAATAGGATTTGCTATTTAGAACACCCTATTCTGGCTATTAATAATTTTAATGTTTTCCACTGAAGTTAAATCTAGGAATTCTTAATTGCTCCTATATTTCTATTGAACCTTATACTTCTGCTATTTCACCATCCATTTAATTTCTGAAAAGATCCAAATGGTGCAACCTAGCTTTCCCTGTGAGAACTCCTCTAAAAATTGATGCAAAATCCAGTTTAATTTATAGACTCCATAGCCTAATGGAATTATAACACTTAAATCAACCAAACCAATCAAATCAAAACAAACAAGTACAGTCATAACTAGCCTAAAATTCATATAAAAAAAAAAACTAAATTAAATAGAGAGATCCCTCTCTGAAGCTGGTAGGGCTAGATTTTAGCTTCCAAATTGGTTTTGATGTTGTCCAATGTGTTTACTCCCTCAACCTCAAAAATACAAAATGACAACACATTGAATAAAATTACGGTAAATAACCGTTACCCACTACCCAAAATAGATGATTTACGGGATCAATTGAAAGATGCAAATATATTACTAAGCTGGACTTAAGAAGTGGCTACCATCAAATTAAAATAGCTAAAGGAGACATTTGGAAGACATCGTTCAAAACAAAACAAGGTTTATTTGAATGGCTAGTTATGTCGGTTGGTTTATGTAATGCTCCTGCTACATTCATGCGTGTGATGAATGATGTGTTGAGGCCATTTCTTGATGAATTTGTCATAGTCTACTTAGATGACATCTTAATTTTCAGTAAATATTGTGTTGAAAATGTCATGCATGTAAGAAAAGTACCTGATGTCTTAAAAAAAGAACATTTGTATCTAAAGATGTCAAAGTCCGAGTTTGGAAAGACTTCTTTAGTTTACTTGGGTCATATTGTTGGAGGAGGTGAGTTGAAAATAGATCCCTCCAAGGTTGATGTCATTGTGAAATGGCCAAGGCCCAAAACAATTATGGAGGTAAGAAGTTTTCTGGGAGAAGCCCAATATTGGAGGAAATTTATTGCTAATTTTTCTCTTATAGCAGCTCCTTTGCATGCACTGACCAATGTGAAAAAGGTTTTTCAGTGGGGAGGAAAACAACAAAAGGCCTTTGACGCATTGAAGGAAAATATTAATACAGCTCTCATACTCCCACTTCCAGACTTGAGACAATCATTTGAGATTCAAACAGATGATAGTGACTACGCTATGGGTGCAATCTTCATGCAGCATGGTAAGCCTATCTGTTTTCATTAGGAAACTTTTAATGGTGCAGTGATTAACTATCCTACATATGACCAGGAATTGTATGCATTGGTGCAAAGTGTGAAAAAATGGAAACATTACTTGATGGGTAAGGAGGCAGTCATTCTCATTTCTGAAATATTTGAGCTCTGACCTACTACGGATGCCTGCGCACCTGCAGCCATTAACCGAACCCTGCAACCCTACTCGTATTTGACGGATCACGCTGCGCCGCCAGTCCACTGCTGAAGGCCTTTCATGGCACAGCCAGCAGGAGGGGCGGGCTCCGCCCCCCCTCCTTTGTATACCCCAACCACCGGCGAGAAGCAGAACAAAATCCCTCTGACCCCGCCTGGCAATACTCCCGAAACAGAGCAAGAAGGACAGAGGACCAATGACAACGAGATCCATGCAGATCAGCCTGCAGCTGCAGACTCAGAAACTGAAAAGCGCCAAAACGCCTCTTCGTCACAGCCAAAGGCGACTTCGGCTACCTGCATACCGAAGGCGGCAGAACGCATCAAGATAGAACTGCCCAGTCACCGAATCAATGGAGAAATCCAGTACATGCAGGATCACGCCTTGATCGGAAAATTTCTGGGCTTTTGGCCGACAGAAAAAGCCTTGTATGGTTGGATAGCATCAAAGTGGAAACCCAAGGGACAAGTTACACTGCAAATGGGTCCAAAAGGCTTCTTCACAGCCATATTTAACTGTGTAGAGGACAAATCTAGGATATTCGAGGGTGGCCCATACTTCTTCAACTCATCAGGACTGTACCTCACAGAATGGAAGCCATGATTCAACCCTGATAAAGAAGATTTCAGCTGGGCTCCTGTATGGATCAGGATGTACTCCCTCCCAGTGGAATACTAGAAGGAAGAAACGCTTGCAGACATTGGCAGCAGATTGGGGACCTTCATCAAAGTCGCAGAGGAAACAAAAACGCGCAAATACACATCCTATGCTCGGATCTGCATTAAGATGCACCTCACCAAGACTCTGGCAGACTCGGTAAGTCTCTATCACGATGATTTTGAATGGATCCAAACTCTTGATTATGAACACATACCTTTTCGTTGCCGCAAATGCCATGTGCATGGGCACCTTTTCAGGGACTGCCCTCTTAATCAGCAATCCAAAGCCTTTCCCACTGAACCCCTGACCGATTCGGAAGGCTTTATCAAAATCCCTAACCGCCGCAGGCATACCAAGAAAAGTTAGGCAGCCCCAGAAATCACAACCAGATTAGACTCTAGGAACAAATTTTCTCCTCTGGCTACCCAAGACCCTCCTAGTGTGGAGCCTTTGGAATCTGTTTCTCAGCCCTCTTCATCCTTCAATCCCCCAGCCCACAAGCATTCAGTTAATCCTGGCTCTTTTCAATCTCCTCTCCCACCTTTTGAAGACATCTCAAAGGTTGCTCCAGATCCCAGCGCCCCATCTGCCGGCAAAGGGAAATCAGTTTTAGACTCAAAACAACAAGCCTCTGCCATGGATTTAGACGCAGCTTTAGCGCTAAGCCTACAGGATACCACAGAGGAGGATGAGCAAAATGCCCCTAGCAACATGGAACAAGATCCGGAGAACATTATCCTAGAAGGTATTGATATCCTAAAACTTGAAACAGCCTGCAAACAAAAAGAATACAATACCATTCCTCCCTGGCAAATAGATCGGCTAGAAGGAGTCCTAGCCAAGGTTCAGCACAACAAAAATCTAGGCATACAGGGAGGAAGTCCGTGGGATGGAAAAAAGAACCTAAAAGAAACCAAGAAGAGGGGACGCAAAACGGATCTACAGCGAACCATCGCAGTGGGAGAATTACTTATGGAATCAGGGAGATTCCCTAAGTTGACCAAGTACTACAAACCCACATCCCAGTTACCATGAAGCTCATCTCCTGGAATGTGAGAGGACTCAACAACCCCTCAAAACTCAGGATGATCAAGAACTTGATACAACAAGAAAAACCTTCCTTGGTTTTTCTTCAAGAAACCAAAAGCAGCACAACTGCTATGGAGAAGGCTCGAAACAAGATTTGGGCAGGCAGCAGCTCAATGTCAGTAGATGCCTCAGGGGCTTCGGGTGGACTAGCCATACTATGGAATCCATAGATCCTTACTCTTTATGACTTCCATGCCACCCATTTCCTCATTCAAGCATCCTTTCATCTAATAGGAACAAATATCCACGGGCACCTTTCAAATGTCTATTTTCCGCAAAACATACAGCAGAAATTGGATCTGTTGGAAACGATCTCCATTCTTAATGAGCACAGACAGTTCCCGCTCTGGATCAGTGGAGGAGACTACAACATTATACAATCGCTGGAGGAGAAGACAGGTGGTAGAACAAGGTTAGAAAATGACAGCAAAGGACTCAGAGATTTTATTCAGGACAACCACCTTATGGACATTCCAACCACCAATGGGATCTTCACTTGGACTAACAAGCGCAGTGGCACCAATCATATTGCTTCCAGGCTAGACAGGTTCCTCCTCTCAGATAATGCAATCCATCTAGGCGGAGACTTCAATGCATCCATCTTGCCCCACGGAGGATCGGACCACTGGCCCATAATGCTCCAATGGTCTCGGCCTGGTACACGATGCAATAGGCCTTTCCGATTTGAAGCCTTCTGGTTTACAAACCCAAAATTCAAGCAAATAGTAGAAGAAGCATGGAAGTCCTACAAGCCGCCAGAAGGAGCCAAAATGTATCAATTCCAACAAAAGCTAAAAAATTTAAAACAAGTCCTCAAAAATTGGAATAGAACACAATTTGGCAACATACAGGAAAATCGACAAAAGTTGGAAAAGCAAATGGAAGCACTACAGCAAGATATCATTAAAGAAGGACGAACAGAGGAACAGTCCCAACAAGAGCAAATCCTCTGACATCAAATAGAAGAACGGAGGAAACAAGAAGAAATACTCTGGCGACAAAAATCGCGAATCAGCTGGCTAAAAGAAGGAGAAAAGAACACTAAATTTTTTCACAGGACAGCCATCCAAAGGCGTATGCACAACAACATCACCTTCATCAACAACCAACAAGGAGAGAGAGTCGAAGCCCACGAAGACATGGAAAAGGAATTTACAAACTACTTTCAAGACATCCTTAAAGAGCCGGCAGGTAACAAGGACGCGGAAATTAGGGCCATCACTCAGCATATTCCTCGAATAATAACAGAAGAGCACAACAACAAATTGATACAGCCCACATCTCTAAAAGAAATTGAAGAGGCCATGAACCAGCTCAAGGACGGCAAAGCCCCTGGGCCAGACGGCTTTACAGCCAATTTCTACCATGAATTTTGGGAGCTAATCAAGGAAGAGGTCTGGGAACTAGTGGAAGAATCAAGAAGCATGCATTGGATTCTCCCGACCCTCAACACCACCTTTATAGCATTAGTCCCCAAGTGTGTTGAACCAAGTAAACCTGAAAACTACAGACCCATCGCTCTATGCAACGTAATATACAAACTCATCACCAAGGTCATCGTAAATCGGCTCAAACCACTCTTGCCTTTACTCATTTCGCCGGAACAAACAGGTTATGTTGAAGGGAGGCAGATCATGGATGGCATCATCTTATCAAATGAGGTGATTCACTCTCTCAAGATTCTACAAAAGCCAGGTATGCTTCTAAAACTAGATTTATCTAAAGCATTTGACAAGCTCAGTTGGAACTACATACAAAAAATGCTTTTAGCTTTTGGCTTCAGTCACACTTGGACAAGATGGATTATCAATTTGATCTCCTCTCCGAGATTCTCAGTTCTGTTAAATGGTTCTCCTTCTTCTCCCTTTCGGCCATCTAGGGGCATAAGACAAGGGGACCCTCTGTCACCTTTCCTCTTTGTCCTTATGGCCGAGGGGCTGGGTAGATTGCTAAAGGCAGCTGTCTCCTCCCAAATGCTCAAAGGCATCTCTGTTCATGGCCTTCCCCCTCAATCCCACCAGCAGTTTGTTGACGACACCATGTTCTTTGGGCACCCTTCCTCGCAAGAAGCCTCTGTCTTTAATTCCCTGCTTTCCATTTTCTCCAAAGCTTCAGGTACCTCCATCAATGCCTCGAAATCCCAGCTCTACTTCTTTAACACTCCCCCCTCCACTCAAAGGAACATAGCCAGAATAATGGGATTCACTATCTCCAAGCTTCCGTCAACCTACTTAGGGGCTCCCCTGGCCGCTGCAGCTATAAAGCATTTCTCCTGGCAGACTCTTCTAGATAAGCTTGAATCCAAACTCTCTCTTTGGACTTTCCGGGCTCTCAACATTGCCAACAGGCTTGTTCTGATCAAATCGGTCCTTCAGGCCATGCCTTTATACCTCTTTTCACTCTTGGCCGCCCCTAAATGGGTTCTAAAAACCATTCGCAATCTTCAGCGTAACTTCCTTTGGGGGTCATCTGGCTTGAATAGGAAATGGGCGCTTGTAAATTGGCAGGACGTCTGTAAACCCAAGTCGGAAGGTGGACTAGGTCTGCGAGATCCTATGCAAAGCAACAATACTATGGGAGCTCGAATGTGGTGGAACTGGATCACCAAGCCTAACTCACCATGGGCCAAACTATGGCAGGCCAAATATGCACCAGGCAGTCAATGGAATGATTTAATCAGAATCAACTCTACTACTCAAGGATCACCTATATGGAACGCAGCCAAACCCCACAGTAAGTTCATTCAAGAACATAGTTTCTGGGAAATTCACTCCGGCAACATGGCAAGATTCTGGGAGGACTCTTGGCAGCAGCTCCCCAGGCTGGCTACAGTATTTCAAAAGCCTCTTTGGCAAGTGCAGATGCAGCAAACACACCTCACTCATGTCCACCAATTCTGGCAACAATCCACAAGTCACGATTTCAGAATCTGGAAGCAGGCCAGTCTCTGGCAGAGAGATTGGCTAGGAGAAACATATGTGGATATAGATCAAGAATTATCATACAGAAGAATCTGATACTCCACTCAACAGGATTGACTTAGATGGGGCCATAAGCCTAAAGGAACTTTCACCACCAAAGAGGCACACCAGCTCAGATACACCGACAACCAAATCGATAAGGACCACATCTGGGAAAAGGTCTGGCAGCCAGGACTATGGCCCAAAATCTCTACCTTCCTATGGCTTCTCAGCAAAAGAAGAATAGTCACTTGGGACAACCTGATAAAACGAGGATTCGTAGGGCCATCAAGGTGCCCAAATTGCAACCTTCACTCTGAGACAATCGGTCATCTCATGGAAACATGTCAGCTAGCAGCGCAAATATGGAGGAAAGTGGAAACCTGCAATATGAGATCAACAGCCAGGACAGAATATATAACCGAGAATTTAAGGAATTGGCCCAAAAACCCCTTCAAGAGTCAGCTTCTTAACTCTTTGTGGAGCCTCTTACCAGGATTCATATATTGGACTCTTTGGAAGGAAAGAAATCATAGAATTTTTAACAATTCCTCCCGGTCCATCGATGCCTTATGGCTGATCTTAAACAAACACCTGCAAGAAACTCTTGCCATCAAAACCTGGTCAGATGCAGATATGCCAGACTCTCCAATGGAACGCAGGATTCTGACGGCATGGAATTTGAACCTCTCAGCAATAATGAAGGAAAGCACCCGAACCTCCAACAGCATCGCCTCTCCTACCAGCTGGTCCCCTCCAGCAAATGCCACCTACAAGTTAAACTTTGATGGAGCAGCCAAAGGTAATCCAGGACACGCAGGCTATGGAGGAATTTTCAGAAATCATACAGGGGCAGTAATGCAGATCTTCTATGGCTCACTTGGGAAAGACACCAACAATGTAGCTGAATTAGAAGGATTATGGAGGGGCATATGCCTTGCAGAACAAAATAGCTACTTCCCATTGTAAGTGGAGGGAGATTCCTTAATTCTTATCAATGCCGCTCAAAGAATTCAGGCAGGCACGCCAGCTGTCAAGGTGGCCACGAGCTGGAGGCTACTAAGCAGACTGGAATCATTGGAGGAAAAGCTACAAAATCCCCAAAGTATAACCTTCAAACACGTAAGAAGAACAGCGAATAAAGTGGCAGATAGACTTGCCAACCAAGGAGCATCTCAGTGCATTCTATATTTCACAGGATCTCTAGATACATCAGAAGATGACAAGCTTAAAAATGATTGCATTTCCCTGGCGCAGAAGGATCTCACCCCCCCGGATGCGGGTGCAGAAAGGACGTGTTGATGGCGTTAGCGGTCACGTGGGCAGGTGGCAGGCCCGTGATGACAAGCGGTACCAGGTGAGGCGGGATATCAACCCGCAAGCAATCCGACGGCCGAAGGCATTAATGCCGGTCTTCTCTGCTCGCGCGAGTTGCTTGGCTAACGGTGCCATGGAGCATTTTAATGGGGAGGGGTTTGTTCTGCAGAGGAATGTGGGATGGCATAACGTCGATGCCCTGCTGAGTTCAGAGGAGAAAGAGGAGAAGTGCATTCTGCCGGTTTCAGGGCAAGGGACGAGCACGCCCTGCAACTGCGCTGAGTTTGTGTTTGTCCTAAGCGCTGAGGAAGCTCCGGGTGCCTGCGTGAGGGTGCATCTGGAAAAGCCAGTAATGCAGAGGGAGAGGCCGCGTATGTGCAGCAGACGAGGGGGAACCAGAGGCAGGGCCTCCACGCAGCGGCAAGGCCACAACTCGCCTTCCTCCTCCATTGAGGTCACGTCAGTGCCTCAGAGGTTCCAAGGAAGTAATGAGGAAGGGGGCGGACGTGCTGGTAGAAGCACTCGTTCTGAGGAGGGTCAGACGGAGCATCCAACGCTCAGGTATAGGCTCCCTTGCCCTCAAGCCAATTCTACTCTGGTAATTTCCATTATGATTGAGCCGGGAGTCTCCCAAAGCGCGGAGGCAGAGCCGATTATTGCTGCAAGCCATCCTGTGCGAGAGGCAGAGCCTTCACCGGATTGGCAACGCTTCAGTAGAGAGGAATCCCCCATCGCGTGCCTTCCGGTTGAGGCAGTACCCAGTCGTCTGGCCCCTAGACGCGAGTGCGAAATTGACCTCGAGCACCCAGCTAAAGATTGTGCCCCTGCCGTCGGTCCTTCAGCGCTTGCTGGTCCAAGCAAGCCAGCTCAGGGAGGGACCTCTGGCGCGGTCATCCCTCTCTCAGACTCCGAGGATTCTCTCTGTTTCGGATGCCGAGTAGAAGAGGTGCCCTATACCACCGATGAAGAATGAGCTCGCTCCCGGTAACCTCAGCTGCATTTCTTGGGTTTTCTGTTTATGATTCTTCCAACTGGTATCGACATATATGTCAATGTGTCGGATGTAATTGTTCATGTCTGTCTTTGTCTGGGTCAGTCCATGGTCCTGGTGTCTGTTCAGAGTCTATGTGTCTTCAGTGGCCAAGTATCAAATTCCAATTTTTGATTTTGCTCAATTTTGGAACTGTAATCATGGCAAGAAGAGGGCTGATAGGTAAATCTCCATAGCCTTGCCCACTGTACTCTATATGTATCTCTGTTTTGTATGATAATAGAATTAGTCGTATTCAGAAAAAAAAAAAAAAAAAAAAGGAGGCAGTCATTCATGATGATCATTAGCCATTGCAATACTTGCAATCTCAATCAAAGTTGTAGCAATCAAGGCACTTACGATGGATGGGTTTCCTTCAACAATTCTACTTGGTAATCAGATATAAGAAAGGTATCTACAGTAAAGTAGTTGATATGCTTTCTAGGCCGATTGTTAGTGCAACTACTTTACTCAAGCATAATTTTTTTTACATGAAAGTTATATTAAGCAATATGCATCAAATAATGACTTTCAAGATTTTTATGCAAGCTTGAGTCAAGGTAACCAAGTAGAGGAATTGGATTATCATTTGCATGATAACTTGTTGTACCATCTTGGCAAGCTTTGTATTCCACAGGGAGAAAGAGTTAACATCATAATGGAGGCACATACTTCTCTTATTGTTGGTCATTTCGGTGTAAGACAGTGGCACATCTACAGAGGTATTGTTATTGGCCTTGTATGCTTGAAAGTGTGTCTCATTTTATTAAAGGATGTTCATTATGTGAAATAAGTAATCCTAGTAATAGGAATTTAGGATTGTACACACCACTTCTGGTTCCTTCACGGCCATGGGAGAGTGTTCCTATGGATTTTGTAGGAGGTCTTCCATTGTCAAAAACAAGTCATGATTATTTGTATGTAGTTGTGGATAGGTTCAGAAAAATGTGTATTTTGATGCCATGTAAAAAGAAAGTTACAACTGAACAAACTTCTCAGTTATTCTTTCAGAATGTTTGGGTGCATTTTGGATGTCCCACATCAATTGTTAGTGATCGAGATTCTCGCTTTGAGGGGAATTTTTGGTCAAACTTGTGGGGATTCATGGACACAAAACTAAAAAAGAGTACAACATTTCATCCACAAACAGATGGTCAAACAGAGGTGGTGAACAGAACAGTGATACATCTTCTTTGTGGTATTGCAACAAGCATCCTAAGTTGTGGGATGAACAATTGCACTATATTCAGCATGCTTACAACCGAGCCAAGCACTCTTCCACTCAAACTTCACCATTTGAGGCATGCATGGGATACTTGCCTAAATCTCCTTTGGATTTATTTTTGGCAAATATGTTGCTATTCAAGGTCATAGCGACATAGACAAAGCAAGAAATTCATTGAACAAATACAATCAGTACACCAAAAGGTTCAAGAACAGCTTGAGAAAAGCCAAGGCAAGTACAAAGAAAGGCATGACAAGCGTCATCAAGATCACAAATTTCAAGTTGGTGATGAAATTTGGATTCACATTAACAAAGAGAGGCTTCGAGGAGAAGGTAAAAAGCTCAAACCAATTAGATATGGTCTATTCAAAATTTCGGAAAAGATTGGTAATAATGCCTTCAGGTTGGATTTTCCTTCATATATGCAAATTTGTGTTGTTATTAATGTTGAGAATTTAAGATTATATGAGACTTTGATTGAAGATCAAGGAGAGAATGTTTAAATTCCATCTATCGAAGACTTTTCTCCAGAATTCCTTGATGTGCTTCAACAAGACACTATACTTGACAGAAGAACAAGGACAACAAAAAGGGGAAGTATCGATTATCTTCGAGTGGGGCTCAAAGGCACAATTCCTTCAAAAGCCAAATGGATGGAGGTTGGAAAGGTGAGCGAACTGTACCCTCGCCTTATGAACAACTGAAAGTGATCCTTTTGGGGTCCAAAAGGCTTCCATTGGGGAGGAGTGATCAGGTGCTCAAAATTATGCTAAAAAAATCAAAGTGTCGGAGTTTGATCAAACCTAGCTTTAGATCGAATATCTCATCATTTGAATCCAACAGTGTGAACGAAGCTCAAATCCGAGCTCGTATGCAGAAGTTATAGCAAGTCAAAGTTCAGGTTTGACTTGGACACATGGCAAGATTGGATGATGTGGCAAGGCCCTTCAACCAATGAGGAGGCGTCAAGTAGCAGGTCACCATTGGCCCCTGCATATCGCAAATCACAAGTCGCGGGCAGATCATGTTAAATAATCGGCCCCTGATCAGGGAATGGATGTGATACGATAAATCGTAATCACACATCAAGGAAGTGAAGTACTATAGAATCGGCCCTCGGCGGGATTAGGGTTGCAATGCGATATCGCAATCAAAAATTGCAAACAGGGCAGAGTCCCACATTCATAAGACCATCGGTACTTCACGATTGTGATTAGCAAAAGATTTCGGATGCAATACAATTATGAACTGGGTTTAATCGTCCGTCGGGTCTACCAGATCGCAATCGCCCAATCGTCATCGCGTTCACAAACCTTAAGCCCGTTGGTCCCTACCGATTGTGATTTGCGATAAAATAGCCGAGTAACAGAATATGTCCCACCGCACAGTGAAATTTCTCCTAGTTAGCACTTTTTTGGGGCTAATTTGTAGGATCATGCCGGATGTGGAGAATTTTGTGGAATGAATAGTGGGAAAACTAAGAGAAGTCATAACTCCATCAGTTTTCCACCAAATTGGTTGAAAAAAGAGGCTAGATATCCATTTTTGGGTATTCTGGACTGATTAGAGCATGTTTCAAAAGCATTTGAGCATTGTAAATATATCTTTTTACACTTTTGAGCATAATAGAGAGGCCCAAACCATTGGAAGCTAGACCAAGGAGACGTATCCTAGGAGGGGTGAACTCATTTATCATGTGCTTGTTGTAATGTATTTTTGATAATGTTCTGTATATGTTTATGATGTTGTTCAGTTTTTGGTTTATGTTAAATTTCTCATAAAATTAACATAAAAACTCTTCATTTTACTTGCAAAAATTGATGAATCCTTGATAATAATGAAAGCATTTTGTTTATAATCTGCAGAATATCTTACCACTGCAAACTAATATTCTAAATCAGATAGCCTACCTCCTCAAACAAGGATCTGGTTAGGAAAAACAACAAAATGAAAATGCTCGACACACCATTACTTGAACTGGAGTAAAAAGGAAATTAAATTGCAAGAAATATAGAAAGTACAATAACTTATTCTTCTCTCTTAATGTTTAGTTTCTAGTTACCAATTTCCTAGATTAAGGAGAGAAACTAGTTTTTATACGAGATTTTGTTATCAAAATAAATCAAAGAGGTGGATAGAAATCCATGAGAGTTAGGCTATTCATCTTATTACATCAATTTTTCATAAAATGGCAAAAAATAGGCATAGACTGACTCAATTCTATTATGCGATAGGTGGTGGTTGAGTCATTCTCTTTCTTAGTCATTCAATTTATCCTATCATCTTCCTGCATAAGAATTTATTCATTGACTACCTAATTTGTCCAAAACCAATATTTGGATGGTTGATTATCGCACTGGCACAACAGGTACAAAGTTGCAGCATTGTCGCCAAATTTGCAAGAATGTAACACTAGCAAGAGTAGCATGAGTTGCAACAATGATATCAATGGAAACATGAATTGTAACAATTATATAAGGGGGAACACAAATTGTAGTAGCAACATCAAGGGTACCACAAGTTATAACCATGATATTCAAGGAAACACGAGTCATAGCAATAGGAATCACAACATCAGAGTCATAACAACAATGACAATGATCCACATTTTCATCTCTTTGCAGCCACATCCCATATTTACAATAGCAGTGAAGAGCTGCAAAAACTATGGTTACATCTTAGAGTTTTCAACAATTGTACTTTGCTCGGGCAGAGAGATTTGCAGCACATGCAGGGAGTTACAACATCTACAGGGAGTTGCATTACCTACATGGAGTTGCAGCCACTGTTGAGACACTTGTGTTGAGTAGTACATGTGAAATCTTGTGTCCTGTATGCCATCGAAAATGCAACAATTTGATCGAAAATGCATAAGGATAACCATTAAAATGTCACATAGAAGAATATTCGTATCTTGAAAAAAAAAAAATGTATCAATATGGATGGAAAAGGAGATAATAAAGGATGGAAAGTGGGAAAATTGTGGGCAAACAGTATTAGATGGGTGCTAAAAATATGCCAATTTTGGCACCCATCAATAGGCCACCCAAGACAATGAAGGACAATGATGTTGCTAGAATGAGTTTACTATTAGGAACTTACAAGGAAATACATGGAAGAGTACATCCAAACTCTTCATGTGTGCCCACAAGACAAGGAAAACACAAGAATTTAGGCCAATCCACTACAACCTTTTTTAGTGCCACAGAGACCTTGGTCAAGTGTCATTATGGACTTCAACTCTTAGTTTCTAGTTTCACATAGGTACAATGGAATTATGGTGGTTGTTGATCACTTGTACAAGTATGCAATCTACATACTAAAAAAGGTGACTTGTGTAATATAAGTTTCAAAGTTGTTATTTAAGAATGTTGTGAAGTAATAGGGTCTCCCATTGAGCATTATGTCAAATAGAGGCATAAGATTCAAGGGGTTTTTTTGGATAGATTTTTTCAAGCTTGTTGAAAACAATCTATTAATGAATTCAAGTTATCATTTTTCGACCATTAGGTATATAAATCATATGAAAACCCTTTTGGAGGATTACCTAAGTAATTTTGTTTGTGTAGACCAATCAAACTAGCCAAAGTTGTTCAATGCAATCTAGTTTAGTTACAACCTACAAAAGAGTTCCACAATCGGATACAATGCATGATACAATGCATTTGAGTCAGAAAATGGACAAAAATATTTGGCACACCTCATGGTTCTACAAATCGAGTATGGGTGCAACTCATCAACCTCTAGGTTCATGAAGGGATGGAAAGCTAGAATCTCATGTTCAATTAATGAAAGAAGTGAAAATGATGAAGCATTAGGAAGACCATGATAGGAGAGAGGTAGAGTTTCAAAGTTGGCAACTTGGACTTATTTAATTGGGTAGAGTATTTCAAGCCACTAAGTGGCATGTTTGTTACTTTTCTATAGTGGTTTGAAGGGCTAATATACCACATGAGATATCACCATCTAGTTTTACACATTGGTTAGTTGAAGCATTGTAAGACTGATGAAGGTGATTCGAGCTACCATCCAAAGCCCTCATGTTGATCATTGACCAGCTAGAGTTGGAAGTGGATGAGATGTTGACCCGTAACACTGCCCATTTTGGTAATAATTTAATGCATGAGTATTATTTTTGGCTATAAACACAAACTTGCAAAGGAGAAAAGTTGGGAGAGGAAAGTGGAGTAGTGATAGTATGAAGAGTAAAAGCATAGGGCACTTAAACAAGTGATGGTTGAATGTTTTCAGGATGAAAACAAGTTTAGTGGAGGAGGATGTAAATCTTTTTCCTATGGATGGTAGTAGTTGCATTGTCTAGGTGGGTGTAGAGGTTTTCCATAGAATGTTTCAATGTTAAATGTTCCTTACTTGATCAATGAACCAATAGGTGAACTATTTCATGTCACTTTGATATGAGTTGGGAAGCCTTGGGAAGATTAGCTAAATGTGTATGTCTAAGGGAATAAAGGCCCCTTATCCATTGGGGTTATCATCAAGCACACTTCGACACATTTGGGCACATGTAAGCACACCGTTGAGTTCCCTTGGGATCACATGTTGGGCACACTTGTTAGACACAAATAATTAATATATAAGGAACTAAATGAAGCAAAGTTAACATATAACACTTGGGTCCACCTTAGAGTGAAGGTTATTGCAAGTGTGAGGAAAGGCTAATATAAAAGGAGGATGCCTCGAAGGTGCGAAGGCATAGAAGACAAAAAAATATTAATCAGTCACTCTAGTGGAAATGAGATCTATGGTTTGTGATAAGTTGGTGTAGTAAGGTGAATTGCACTGGCTGAGTGAGAAGCATATGAAGAAAGAACTTATAGGAGGTAGGATTGCAGTTGCTTCATGGGTTTGATTGATAGTTATTGTAGTTAGTTGTGCATTGTGTAATTGTAGTTTATAAATAAGCCATATGTAGTTGGTTTCACTCCCTTATTACACATTGTAACATTCTTTACATAAATAAAGTTAAGGCATATATCTATGTTGTGTATTGTGGTTACTTAACTTGGATGAATGTTGTGTTCATTGTTTTAACTTGTGTTGGCTAAGTATTGAAATATTAATGAAGTATGAGTATTTTGGGATGTTTTAAGGCTATGATTGGACTGTGTGTTTATTCTTGGGTAAACTTGGTTGTGTTGGGATTAGTTGCGCATCTAACATAAATAAGATAAAGTTATGGGCATACCTTAAGTGAAGAGGAACAATCTGGTTGTAGTAAGCATAGATTGGTCAAGCCATTGTAGCTAAGGAAAGATTATTGCACACGATTGAAGAAGATGAAAATATTTTTTTATACAAGACCCTTAGGCCCATGGTGCAATCTCTTTGTGCAAGTAGTATGTAACAATAAGATAAATACTCTTTGAAAGAATATAATTGAGTAGTATGTAAGAACATGAGAAATAGTCTTTTAAAGAATATGAATGATATTTTGAAAATATAATGACTTATCTTATAACAAATGCCAAGTGGTCACTGAGAGGGACATGTAATGGGGCTTGTTGACCACTACATGTCAACTACCCATAGCAGTACACCCCCTTTTCTTCGCAAAATGGATAGTGCTTGATCGATATGTCTGTGCCATTCAGCAGTCATAGTCGACCCAATCATGTTATGTTGTAAACCCAATCTACATGTGTAAATTGTAAATGATCTTAGCAGATCTGAGTCATGTATGTAAATTTCCTAGGAAAACCTAATTTTCTAGTGATAATCTATGTTCCAGGAGGTTTTTTGTCTCACCGACCTATGGTCAGCAAAGTCTTCCTTCAGCCTAACCCCAAAGCCGGAATGGATTTTGTCATTAGAACCTTAGGGGACTCCTAGTGTACTTGGTCGAGTCTATGTAAAAGTAATTTGGAAATAAATCTAACTATTTGGTTAGGTTATTACAAATTGCTTGATCTGCTAGATTATAGTTGTGTCACAGAACTGGGTGGTCTATGAGGGTCTATGTCAAATGGGTTTTCCCCCTTGAGATGTAAAATTGTAAAAGTCATGATGTAAAGTGTCTTGAGGGTTAGAAAATGTTTTAATCCCCTCATAAGTCCTAAGTCCTAGGTCCTAGGCGATTTTTCCAAAGGGCTAAGTTCGAGGATCCAAAAATAAAAAATGAAAATAATAAAAATAATAAAAAATTAAAAAATTAATATATATATATATATATATATATATATATATATATATATATATATATATATATTTAAAGCTTAACAAAAAATTGAAAAATTCATTTTTGGTGTCTCTATGTTCCATTTCTCTATAGTTAAATGCACTTAATGTTTATTTTGAAGTTAGCTATGTGAAAGTGGTAACTGGTCAGCATTTAAATTTTATGATCATTTAAAGCATTTAATTTTTCTTGAAGTTTAATTGCTGGATCATCATTAAAGCATTGTGAATTTACTGAATATCTTGCATTGCTTGGGTTATTTGATGATAAATGATTGTTAATGGTGGAATTACAAAGTTCATATTTTTGCAGCATTTGATAAACAATTATTTAATCATTAACTCCATAAGGCACTGGTACATTAATTTCCAAAAAAATCAATCAAGTACTAGTATTGCCTTGTTGTGTCTCCCAACCCAACTGGTCCACAGTTGGTCTTCTTTTGTCCCATAGGGTCTACCCCCCTTAGCCTAGGGAGACGGCCTAAACGGAGAGATCGGGGATCAGGGTGACAACCCCCGGTCTAAGCGTTGTCCTGACAATCTGTGCAACAACATTTTTTGGCGTCGTTGCCGTGGATAGAGTTTTTCTGTCTTAGCGTTTCAATGACATTCATCTTCTCATTTCTCATCATTCTTTCATTTTTCTCATCTCTCATTTGAGCTGGCAGATTCATCATTTTTTGGCATCATTTGGATCTTTTCATCACCTTATCTTTCGTCATATCAGCAACTACTCTTCAGTTCGTTTCTTGTTTGGGTGGCGACTCCATTTCTTTTCATTTATTTTTCCCAGACAAGAAGCCTCTCTCATATCAACTTGTTTGTTGCTTTTTGGATCCTAGAATTAGATTCATTGTTCAAGTGGCAACTCCACTTATTTCATCTCTTGATTTTCTTGAGCAGAGATCTCTCTCTATCATCCATTTGGTCCCTCATTATTCATCATGGATTATTCGTTTAAACCATGTCATTTTACTAATGATCTCCATGATTTCCCGGAAGTGGCCATTTCTAAATTACCTTTGTTCTCAGGTGGTGGTTCGGTCGTTGTTAGAAGGCATTTATGGAGTTTCTATCGTATAATGGTCATGTATTGTAGACTTCCTCAATATGATCTTGAAGATGTAAAAATGCCTCTATTTGTCCTTTCTTTAGAGGGTGATGCTTTGAATTGGTTTAATAATTGTCCTGAAGACTCTTTCACTTCTTTACAAGACATTTACAATGCTTTTAAAGATAGATATGGTGATCCAGATAGCTCGCCTTGTGCCCCTAAAATTGTGCAACAGAACTAAAGTAATCTTATAAAAGGTCCAGCTGTCGACGAAAGATTTCAAGACAATTCTTCATATCAGAATGTGCCATCCACCTGTACCATTGCAGATCAAATCCATGATAGTGGAAAAGCAAGGACAAATTACAAAATCAGTGTCAACAATGAAAAGGAATATCAGAAGCAAATTATACAAGAACTAATGCGGCCGGTAAAAAATATGGAGATCAATCAAACTAATTATGTCAGTGATGTGAGAACTTTATGCACCCACCTGGAAAAACGTAATAAGGAGATGGAGATCATGCAAAATCAGCATGCTGAGGAAATTGAGGCCATGAAAAATAATCATGACACAGAAATTAGTTTTGTGCAAAGCAAGTTATCAGGCTTAGAGGAAAATATGACGACCATAAAAGCTAATCATGATAGGGAACTTTTCAAAACAAGTTATTAACTATGGATGAAGAAATGACTATCATGACATTCGATCATAATAATCAGTTGGCTACCATGCAAGCAAATCATAAGAAAGAGATAAACTCTATGCATCATTACTTGATGACCATAAAGGAAAAGAACGATAAAGTAATAAAAGATATGGAAGAAGACCATGTGAGGGAAATCAGTGCTATGAAAGTTGAACACTCTAGCCAGATAGATGCCATTACAATACATGTGCATAAATTTCAATAGCGGTTAGAGGATGAAAGAAACCAGGGAACGTTAATAGATCAGGAACCTCCTTATTTGCTACAAAAAGCTCCATCTTATTATGTGGAGGTCATTGGTTCGATTGAAAGGTGGTTAATTGAAGGTGATCCAGATAAAATTAAAAACGATAAAGATCAAATGCAAGATGAAGAAAGACATGTCATGCATATCTTACATACTTCATCTGAGAGCTTTAAAGCAGAAGGTTCCACATCATCAATAATACAGCCTGCAATGAAGAAAAATCACAAGAGAAAGAAAATGAGAAGAAGATTTGATGCATTAGACGGCCGCGAACAATGTGATTTTCGGATAGGGAAAAGTCCTATTATATGCAGAATTGGACATGGCACATCTGACAAGCAGCCGACAGATTTCTCTGAAAGTAGGCAAATTCTCAGTATACACTATATTGAACACATCTAATGCCATGGGGCATCCTTTGTATTGTATTTCTAACCTTACTCCTTGTCATTTCAGCATTTTTATTTCTGTTTTAGGATTACATTTACTTTTCATGTTACTATATAGTTAATAAATGAAGAGATTATATCTTTCCTATGCTTAAAATTATATGATGATTTTTGGATGGATGCTACTTATTTTTTTGGTTGTGTGTTGCGTGGATGCAGATTCTGGATTCTCACATTCCTACAGTGCAGCAACGTGTCCCCAAGTAGAGCCAGATGTTGACCACTATGTGTCAACTACCCATAGCAGTACACCCCTTTTTCTTCGCAAAAGGGATAGCGCTTGATCGATATGTCTGTGCCATTCAGCATTCATAGTCGACCCGATCATGTTATGTTGTAAACCCAGTCTGCATGTGTAAATTGTAAATGATCCTAGCAGATCTGAGTCATGTAAGTAAATTGCGTAGGCAAACCTAATTTTCTAGTGATAATCTACGTTCCAGGAGGTTTTTTGTCTCACCCACCTATGGTCGGCAGAGTTTTCCTTCAACCTAACCCTAAAGCCAGAATGGATTTTGTCATTAGAACCTTAGGGGACTCCTAGTGTACTTGGTCGAGTCTATGTAAAAATAATTTGGAAATAACTCTAACTATTTGGTTATGTTATTACAAATTGCTTGATCTGCTAGATTATAGTTGTGTCGCAGAACTGGGTGGTATATGAGGGTCTATGTCAAATTGGTTTTCCCCCTTGAGATGTAAAATTGTAAAAGTCTGATGTAAAGTGTCTTAAGGGTTAGAAAATGTTTTAATCCCCTCATAAGTCCTAAGTCCTAGGTCCTAGGCGATTTTTCCAAAGGGCTAAGTTCGAGGATCCAAAAATAAAAAATTGAAATAATAAAAAATTAAAAAATTAAATTTTTATTTTTTTTTAAAAAGCTTAACAAAAAATTGAAAAATTCATTTTTGGTGTCTCTATGTTCCATTTCTCTATAGTTAAATGCACTTAATGTTTATTTTTAAGTTAGCTAGTTGAAAGTGGTAACTGGTCAACATTTAAATTTTATGATCATTTAAAGCATTTAATTTTTCTTGAAGTTTAATTGTTGGATCATCGTTAAAGCATTGTGAATTTACTAAATATCTTGCATGCTTGGGTTATTTGATGATAAATGATTGTTAATGGTGGAATTACAAAGTTCATATTTTTGCAACATTTGATAAACAATTATTTAATCATTAACTCCATAAGGCATTGGTACATTAATTTCCAAAAAAATCAATCAAGTACTGGTATTGCCTTGCTATGTCTCCCAAACCAACTGGTCCACAGTTGGTCTTCTTTTGTCCCATAGGGTCTACCCCCCTTAGCCTCGGGAGACGGCTTAAACGGAGAGATCGGGGATCAGGGTGACAGCCCCCGGTCTGAGCGTTGTCGTGACAATCTGTGTGACAATAGGGCCATAGTTAATTACATGAATTTATCCATATGTTATGTGGCGATTGGAAGGGACATTGCATAAGACCATAACAAATTAATTTGCGTGTGGCCATTGAAAGGGGAATCTCACATCAAGTATCTAACTTTAAGGATTATGGGTTATGTTGTTATAAATTAATTACATTATAATTAGTAATTGATTTTCTTATAAGATTTGTGTGTGTAATCTAAATAACAATCATAACTTCATATTATATACAAAAATAATATAGACATCCCTAGTGGAGGGTTGCCATAAGGAAATATATTCCCTCCACTAGTTTAACAAGAGCATATGCATCCATTACTTGTGGAATTATCAACCTATTGTTCAATATATAAAAAGGGATAATAGATTTAACTAGCAACAGTAACTGGAAATAAAAACTAGATAACATGAAACTATTGAAAGGAAGTAGGTAGATTTCATCCATAGGTTTATCCTCTAGCTTCCTAGTTTCCAACTATTCATCTTGCGAAACACTCAAAGGTTAGGGGTCTTCATCTAAACATATGTAATTGGATCGGATTCCAAAATAGCTAGGGGAACCCTCCTAATGCCCTATGGAGTCATTTTCATCTGGAACTTTAGTAATGTACACAATTTCAATCCCAAACACATCTTTGAAAACTACCACAAATGTTTCATCCTACAAGTCAATTATGTGTATGATGTATTGTTGTTACAAGCTTCCCTCCTCCAATACTTGGGTAATGAGGGAATTTACTAACTAATATGTTTTGTTAATTCTAAGAACTTGGTGTCCCGATTTCATGAAAAATGTGGGTTCTGAACCCAATCCTCAAATTCCTCCTATATCTTCTCATTAGAGTATCTTGCCCTTGATAATGCCTTCTATTTCCTCTAATTCATGCTAAAAAGAAAAGTCTTAGAACAAGAGAATCATGCCACTACATGGACATATTTCTTATCTCAAGTAACATACCTAGGATCCTCATGGATAGGGTCCTTTGCAATATAAGCTTTGATTTTCCTTTCCCATATTCCTAACCACGTGTTCACTTTGTCATGGTTACTAGGTTTAGGTTAAGACAAAGGATAGATAGAGTAGCAGATAGGAAGTGGGGAATTAAACATAGTTATCTCCTCTACGTCCCACTGTAGTGTAGGAGCCACTGAGAGATAATAGCCTTCCCATACCCTCTTCCCACCACTCAAATTAATTGAACAATAACATAAACCAAGGTAGGATGTAGTCACAAATAGCCCACCAAACCAAATTCAGAAACCTCTTTGAAACAGTAATAGAAACATAAAATTATAAAATAGTGTACTTGGAAATTAATATGTTCTTTGCACTGGTGAACTCACGGGAGTTCCACCTTTTAGAACCTCATCATCTTCTTCTAGAAAACTCAAGTTCTATGGTGTTTCAATTAGAACTTGAATCCAAAATGAGTAACCCTCTACCCTACGCATTAGCATGATACAAATCATCATTTCCTAAATCAATTAACCTAAATCCAAAATGAGTAACCCTTCACCATCTACATTAGCATGATACAAATCATCATCTCCCAAACTAATATGTCGAGCCTCGTATGCCACCAAGACAAAAAAAAATTCCCAAGAATTGGAAGGAGTCATCCTCCCCTACTTTTACATATCATTTCACAATCTAGTGAGGTTGGCCCCATATTCCTCCAAGACAACCCTTTCTGCCATAGATGGGGTGAGATCAAACTCCCCTGTGCTCACATTCATCGTAGTTATACTAATATGCATGTTGGTGGTTGAACGACAGGTAAGAGATGTCATGGCTCTACCCTTTAACACCCCATCCAAGCATTGATTGTCAATGGTGTTCAACATAGTGTAATCTATTCTAAGTTGTATAAGTATAACCTTATTCCATATGACACATTGAAAATGGTTGTTTGACTTACCCCTCTCTCACCTTTCAATATATAAAATATTATTTATATTAATAACTTTATTAATTTTTAAATTTATCAATGCTATTGTATCTTGATTTTAAATTTATTCAATACTTTAAATTTATTTAATATTAAAAGTTCAAAAAAATGAGATGCAAATATAAGTACTTTAAAGCTTCTAAGTTGAAATAAATCTAAACTGTCATGATGTTGTGTGTGTGCATGTTTATTATTTACCATTGTATCTTTAATTCTGTGGGTTGATGAAATACTAACAACAAAGGAGCCTAGGAGATTTCCATACTCACTAATACCTTTTATATATTAAAAAAATAAATTATTACTTATTTTTCCAATAGTTGATATGATTTGATTTCTAAAGTGTTATGCATACATACATAAAGATTTATAAATGATTATTATTTAGTTGCCATAAAATTTATTGTGATTTTTTTTTTTTTTTAGCTTTGTATGAAATATTATATTGGGACATCATATATTGATGTGAGAGTTACCGATGGGATGAATAAGATATTTTTTTAGTTTATATGATTTTGTTTCTAAAATATTATGCATATATACATAAAGATTCATAAATGATTATTATTTAGTTGTCATTAAATTTATTGTAATTTTTTAGTTGGGTGTGAAATATTATATTGGGTTGGAGATCAAGGTGACAATTAATTGGTATTTGACTTTCCCCTTCCACTTACTAATATCAATCAGTAGCGAGCTCAAGCACGAAGGCAATGTTCGGTTCTCATATATTGATGTCAGAGTCACAGATGGGATGAATAAGATATCACATTATTTTTTTCAAATACTAATCTATAAAATGCACCTCGCTTCTCTAGGTGGAAAATACATAAATTGGACACATAATTAAACTTATTTTATAAATTTAATTTCAAATATAAATTTTCAAATTAATTTGAGAACAACTTCCCTTGTTTTAATATTATTAATAATATGGATAATTTCAATATCTCATGTCATATATACCTTCCTTAATATATGAAGAGATGATAGACAAGCTCATGGCTCGATTGTATTTTATTGGAGCTATCCAAGGGACCCATTATTATCTGGAGATGGTGGAATAGTTCAATTATCAAACCATATAGCTAAAATTTAAAGTGATGATACGCAAAGGCTCTAATAAATTTTTTGAACTAATGCCTTGAAAGCTCGCTCTCAAACTTGCCTAGGATTGTGGTGTTTTAAGGGTTTAGGTATTGTTGACTCACAAGTTGTTATTGAATGGATGAAGGGATAAAACCCATGTCCTAATTTTACCTTGTGACCTATCTTTGATGAAATTATGATTCAATTTTTTTTTTGTCATTATAGAGAAAGGAGAGAATAAGTTGATGGGTTGTCCAAAGAAGGTATAGAAATTGCTCCTAGTCATTAGTTGAGGTGGGAAGAATGGGATGGACATATAACTAATTTCTCCCATCTTGTAGCTTACTAACATGATTCTACTATGTGATATTTTGATTTTACGTGGTATTTTATTTAGGTATTATGTTTCCAATCTATTTGTACAAATGCATATATTAACAATCTATATATGGAGGGGAGTTTTAGTTGAACTATCTTTTATGTGATTTGCTAGATCTAATAGAGCTTCATATGAGGAACTTTAGGAGAGAATTGCTCATCATAGATTGTAATCTTATTGTATAAGCTTGTGTAATCATCTACAAGTGAGGTCTATCATTCTTTGTCATACTTATTATAATGTGACCGACATAAATATTTAGAATAGGAATGCAAATTATGTCCAAATATTTAATATGTCATAGAAAAATAGAGAGAACAATGTTAATATTAGAAAAAGATGATACTTTTATTACTAGATCACAATGTTCACTCGCCTCTTCGAGGGGGAAACCTCCAATCGAGTAGAATTTAGTTACAATATTTCTACAAATAACTTTTACAATTGTGCTACCTATATATATACTACTTTCTATATTTCTAGAACATTCTAAAGGAGGAACTTTCTAGTAAGTAGAACATTCTAATAATCCCTTTTACAAGAGTTGTGTTCACACTATTATCGGCCTTGTTTATTAGCTGTTAAAGCAATTAACACCCTAACATGACCTCCCCCTTAGAGAACAATTTTTTCCTCAAGGTTTTCCATGTGAAAATTGTTGCAGAATGTTAGCAAGCTCCTAGGTGGCATCCTTAGGCAATGTATCCCTCCAATATATTAAAACTTCTTGAATTATGTGTTGGTGGAGATGACGCTCATCATGGTCAAGGACTCCTTTAGGTTGCAACCAAATGGAACTGTATTCATCCAATTTTGGTATATTGGTTTTAATATTGCACTTAGATCTAATCACTTTCTTTAAGCATGAAACATGAAAAACTAGATCGATCATCAAGAGGATGAGCCATTGTAATTTGTAAGCAAAAAGGCCAGTGCGCTAGATAATTGTATAGGGGCCATAAAACTTTGGAGCCAACTTCTAACAATATTCAACATTGAAGGAATTTTTATTAATGGTTGGTGATGAAGACAAACCTTATTCGATATAGAAAAATGACATTCCAACCAATGTTGATTAGATTGTTGCTTCATCCAAATCTGGGCCAAGGCCAAATTATCTTTGATAGTGGAAAGAATATCAACTTAAACTGTAAGATTTTTTACCATCACTTGTACCTTGGTGACATCCGATAGGTAAGATAAAAACAAGGGTGGATTTTGGCCATAAACTATCTCCAAGGGTGTCATGTGTGTGGCACCATGATAAGTTGTATTGTACCACTATTTATTAAGTGGTGGCCATTGAACCCATGGAGTTTGTATTTCAGATCTAAAAAACCTTAAATAATATTCCAATCATTTATTAATAACTATATCTAACCATCAATTTGGGGATGACAAGCAATGCTAAGATGCATTTGTGTGCCTTGGATTCTGAACAATTATTGCCAAAAGTTGCCAATAAAAATAAGATCAGGGTCAGTGACAATAAATTGTGCCATACCATGTAGTTTGAATATATTATCCATGAAAAAGTGAGCCACTATGGGAGCTTTAAAAGGATGTTGGAGGATGCATAAATGGGCATATTTGGAAAGACTATCAACCACCACCATGATGACTATTTTAATACCAAAATTGGGGAGGCCTGTAATAAATTCCATAGAGATATATATCAATACAAGGAGTGGGATAGGAAAAGGTTGGATTTTTCCTAGAGTATTTTTTGTTTCACCCTTATTATGTTGACAAACATCACAATCATCCACAAAAGTTTAAATATTTTTTTCTATGAAAGCCCAATCACTGATTGTTGGTGAACCATGGAGTTTCGAAAGACCGTGGATTTAAGACTACATTGTGGGAGAAAATATAGGATGCCTTTATAAGGAAGCTCCTCATTCTACCAAGTGAAGCTAGGAAAATTCTGAGAACTATGTTGAAACTGGTGGATTAGTGTGGAAGTCTCGTAATCTTGGAACTATTCATGGTGAATTAATGTTAGTCAATGGACTATAATGAAGAGAGGGTATAAAGGGACCCGTCCTCTTCATTTTTCTAGCAAGAGTATTAATGACCACATTATATTTTCCCTTTTTATAGATGATATTGTAATCACAGGCAAACATTTTTTTAATCCATTTGTATTGCTCTGGTGATGAAAGTTGTTGCTCCAAAAAATATTTGAGATTGTGATAATCCTTTTTAATTTGTAAATGTTTCCCAAGAAATTAGAGACACCAGATGTTGACAACATGCAAAATGATCATCATTTCTTTATCAAAAGTGGATTTTCCCAAGTGTCACTTAGAATATTTTTTACTAGCAAAGGCCAAGGGGTGGTCTTCTTGCATGAGAATTGAACCATTTCCTTTGTCAAAACCGTCACATTCCAAGACGAAAAGTTTAGTGAAATTGAGTAGGGGTAAAATTGGAGCGATGCATATATCCTCTTCAAAGCTTGAAAGGAAAGATCAATGGCCTCAGTCCAACTAAAAACATTTTTCTTAGGTAAAGTTCTAAACAAGGATACAATTTTTCTATAGTTATGGAAAAAATTTCTATAATAACTTCTTAAACTCAAGAAGCTTGTTAAGATTTTAAGGATTTTAGGTCATGGCCAATACTTCATAGCTTATATTTTCTTTAGGTCCACCCATACACCATACTTTCTCATGATGTGGCATAAATACTCCACTTATGGGGGGACAAAATCACATTTGGACCATTTAAGAAAAAGTTGATGCTGACATAGTAATTGTAAGACATTATCCACATGGTTGAGGTGAGCCTACTATGATTTGTTGCAAATGAGGATGTCATCAAAGAAGACTATGACAAAATGGTGCAAAAACGGTTGAAAGACATGGTTCATAAGGATTTGGAAAGTAGAGGGGCATTACACTAGCCAAAAGGCATGATCAAGAACTCATAATGACCTTCATGAGTCTAAAAGGTAGTCTTTAGGATATCGACCTCCATACAAATTAAATTATGATAACAAAAGTAAAGATCAAGTTTGGTGATTTTATGTTTTTTAGCAAAGCGTTTGTGATAAGGATGAATATTTGGGGAAGGCTATTAAGAATAAGTGGAATGTAATAACCATGGGGACCACAAGAATGTGGGAGGCCTTGAGGGTCTTCAAAATTTGAGTGATGGTGAGACAAGATAGTTTGCAGGTTAGGAGGAATTAAAGGGGAAGGAGTCTCAAAGGCTTGAATAACATGGAATTGGGGAATGATGCCCAAATGAAAATTTTTGTGGAGTTTTTCCATTTATAAATTTTGGTGAGCTTGGTGTGATTCCTTGGAAAGTATAGAAATTCCCCTCATATTGGAGCCTCGTGTATAGTTCCTTTAAATGCATAGTGATGGGGTCTAGTGTGCATGACTACTCCACACATTGCACATATCACAACCCCCCATTTCAATGGCAAACATATGAATTTTTAGAGCATAATACCCAATTTTAAGGCAAACATTTTCACAATAACCCCTACATTTCATTGACCCATCAATGCCATAAAGAGTTTTTTTCTCTTTGTCAATTGGATGTAACTCAAGTGGTTGGGAGAAATGTTGTTATCCTCCTCAGTCGGGTTCAATTCTCACATGTGATATGTTGAGCTCATAATGATTATATCCTTGTAATGAATTCGACACTTGTTTTATAAGAGTCCCTCAAGGACCAAAACATGTATATCCCTCATATTGAATATAAAGATATTATTTTTTCTAGAAAAAATAGTTTTTTCTCCTTGCATTTTCGACCTAGAATGTATTTTTAATTATAGTTATAATAGAGACCTTTAAGTTGGAATTCTACCATTTGCCTTAGTTAACTTTTGAGTATTTAGTGGAGGAGAAGGAGGTAGGGTATTGGTGGGATGGAGATGGGGAATAACAGAGGTATTTTTAAGTTAAGAATTGATCACTTGTTGTGCTTGTTTATCTTGGTGAGTATCTTCAAGCAAAGTCTAAGGGATGGCCACTAAAACATGAGCATGAATATCATCCTTGAGACCACTGATAAATATTCAATGGAAGAAGGTGTATGACATGCATTCGATGCAAAAAAAAAAAAAAAAAAAATTGCTTAGAATCATTTATGTATTCTTCAATTGTACCTAATTTTTTAACCTTTGTCAAATGATCAAAATGATGAGTAACAATGTCAAAACATTCATAAATGTTAGCAACAAATTAAATCCAAGAGATATATCCATGGTGGGTGTTCTTATGCCATTATCACCATTTCCAACACTTTGGATCTAAATAGAGGACACCTACATGAAGTTTTAGGAGGTAATTTGTGATGCCATGGAATAAGAAATATTGTTCCATATGAGGGACCCAACCAATGGTGTTAGAGTCATCAAATTTATTTATATCTATTGTATGAAGGAAAACATTGTGAAAAAAGGAGTTAAAATGGGATGATTCAACGCCCTCATGGTGTAGTAGTTTCTCTGGGGAATTAAGGACCTTGTTTTGACCAATTCAATTGATCTTCAAATTAAGATAATCGAATAAGTGATTTCTTGGAAATATTTTTTTTTCCAAGGATGATAAGTGCTGAATTGGTTTTGAAAGTTTGTATAGGATTATTCCACGGAAGAAATTCAATCTTTTTAGGGTGCCATCAGAAGTGGGTGATGGGAGGGTAGGGTTAGCGATGAGGGAGTAAGGGAAGGGAGTAATTGGGCCCACAAAAACAAAAATTAATGGATATTTACACAAGAGTGATGAGTGCAATGTGTTTGAGTGGGGAAATAAGTGATTAGTAATAGTGTGGGTGGGTCCACACAAAAATTGGCTTAATAAATAGGGGTACCACAGTGATCAATATGGCACCAAGCATTTTTTGAGATATATGCCAAATAACGGTGTCAATGGGTCCACTTTATACTCTCTCTCTCTCTCTTACTCCCGTGGAGTTATACTACAAACTCCATATTATTATGCTGACAAAAGGCCCAAATTTTGGATATTAGCAAATTCTTAGGAATTTTGTAGTCACATGCAATAAACAAGGTTTATAGGAACTAAAGTAGCGAATATTAGGGCCTAAAGGGTTCTAGGGGCAAGGCATTTCCCTATGCCTCTCTAATATACTTGTGGGGTCCAATAGTAGTACTCAACCTAATATATTAGGGATCCAACTAAGGATGCTCAACGCACACTTATCTGTACTCCATGATTACCTAGGTATGTGAAGTATTCTTCTCGAGTGTTGTTCTCAATGCCACTAGAATAGTTAAGCCATTGAGCAGTTGAACTAGGGCTAGTTTTAGGAGGCCCATAATGTTATAGACATTTTTGTGCCTTGCAGCTCCAAGCATGAAATGTCCATAAACCAAGGGATCCTAAGTCCCCAAAAAGTGTTTTTCCGACCCCTAAAGGAACAAGGTCAACAAATTACAGCTTCTCCCAGAAGTTCTCCACCAAAAAATGCTCAGAATCAGTCAAATCAGGATCATTTCAGCTGCTCCACTGGCTAGCTGCGTTGCATAGCACCCAAATACACTAGCTAGGTGCGTTGCAATGCACCTAAATGCACTATCAGGGTGCTTTGAGCGGGAAATGACAAATGGCAGTGCCATTCCGCGAGGTGGAAAGACAATGGAAGCTTCCAGAATCTTCTCCAATGACACTTGCCTCACTGAATTCGACCAAGGATGAGTAAGAGGCTCTCAGTCTCCAAGTGGAAGCAAGAACTGACAGAGAGAAGACACTAGTAAAATCACAAGCTGACTCATCCTCCTTGCATACATCTATATATGGATCCCTCATCCCAGAGATCCAAAGGCTGGAATTTCGTAAATTGCAAAGAATCGTTGTTGGTTTTGAGATAGATATCAGAGTATTGGGTGATTTATGCTTGGTTGGAGGTGAAGAGGGGCTTCTTTGCTGGGAGGTTGATGCTGGATCAGGAATCATCAGTTGTAACTCCTCCTGGATCTTCTTGTTATATCAATAAAACTATTTGAGTTTCTCCTACATGCTTGTATATCATTGATGCTTGTTACATTTGTATGTTTAGCTTAAATCTGATCCTAAGATTTTTATGAATATAGAACCATTTCTTTGTGTAGTTTTCTTCTTCTGTGATCTTACAGGAACTTGGTGAAGCTGGGCAAGTAAGGAAGCAGGTAGCTAGAAGCTGTCAAAGAAGAGAGGGATTGGATCAAAGGAATAGCGCAAGACACAGGTCGGTTCTTCCTATCCCCCTCTATCTTTAATTCATAAAGGAAATACAAAAGTAGTTTTCTCTGTTTGTTTCTAAGGTAACTGTCACACCTTAGTGGGATAGAGTCGTTCTAAATAGACACTTTTCTCGGTAACAAAATGGCGACTCCGCTGGGGACGATTGTCTAATTAGTTTGTTTGTGTATCTTTTGTTGTTTGTTTCATAAACTTTTAAGTAGCGTTCAAACTGCATTTGCCATAGCAAATGCAAAGTAGACATCTGCTACTTCAATCCATTCACTGGATCTGTTTATGATTTGAACAGCTGATTCACAAATGATCTGATTGCCCTTTGTGATAGCTCTTAGACCTTCCTTAGATCTACCCTCTGATTGTGCATTACTGATTGCTTTTACTCGGCCAAAAACCAAAGACTAAACTGTAAACCGTGACCCAGAACCCGGATAGAATTCTCGTTTCTGCCCCAGCGCAGGTACTGTGAAGAGTTCCTGCATTTCAGCGCAGTTCCCGAGAGGGCAACCTGCGCTGCAATCCAGTTTCTCTGTGTTACAGGTGCGCTGATCAGACTAGCCCTGTGCAGCTGAGGTTCTTGTGCTTCATTCTTTCCAGTTTTGTCTCTGATTTTTGCAGCCTGTGATCAGTGTATGTGTCTGTTTAAAAACCCCTTTTCCTTGCTATAATTCCGCCTCCTTTGTACAAAAATACTATAGATGTTTTTGTGTGTTTGTTGAGTCGTTTACAGTTTTCCGTTGCAAAAGTAGAATAGTCATACTGTCGTCCTTTGATTTAGATCTGTCGCAAGTATCGATTTTGATCATAGGAGAAAGTTTATTTGCTGTTGACAGTCGATTATGCTTTTACTTTTGCCTTTGGTTTGAATTGGTGACTTTCTAGTGTCGAAACGAGTATTTATTTCAAAATCATAAAGTGTCATAATCATCTCTACCTTTTGATTTCGAAAATAAGCTTGTTTGTGTTTGTCACTTGAAAGCAAATTCAGATTTGTACATCAACTTTCTTTTTAGGCATCAATATTAAGAAAGTGAAAAACAAAACACATGCATGTGCATTTGCATATTGGCAGTCTGTTTGGGTTGATTTAGGAAAGTGCATTTACAGTGTGCTCTTTGTGAAAAGATTGTGTCTTTCTTTTCCCCTTGTAGCTAGGATTTTCATTGCTGAAAAAGAGATAAAAGTTTGCTTATCATCTTTAGATTGCATTTTAGGAATTACATCTACATCTCGTGGTGAACCCAAAAGGAAAACTTCATAAGAAAGATCAACTTAAAATAAATTCAATGAATCTAACAACGCTTTGGAACTTAACGCACAACATTTAGAGGTCTAGGCTAGAGACGTATTCCGGCGTCGTAAAGCCTGGTAACTGTTGTCCTCACTGATGGTTGGGTGATTTCTCCACTTTGAGACGATAAGTACCAGTACGGACTTGTGCTCCCACGTACCGTCGAGTATATATTGGGAGACCCCTATAGGCTTAAATCCTTTATCCATAGGAAGCCATGTCTGCCGCCCTATCGATCGTAATGCGCTGAACACAGCATTCGGGAAGATTGACTGCCGTACCGTAAAAAGTATTCTGCAGTTTTGTGATTGGTTTGGTACTCCCTCTACCTAGATCTCCAGAGCAGTCCCTTTCATTCCTTTTCAGACTCCTTAACGGAAAAGGTCCATCTGAGCACTTGTCACTTCAGGCTCATTAAAAATTGAAGGAGACTAGAGTCATCTTTTGTTTTTTCTCGACTCTTAAAAACTGAAAAAACAAGTTGTGTCAAAAGCATCTAAAATTCATTTAATTCGGAAACATAATTCCCCTTTTTATTTTAGTTGATCGAGTAATCTGCAATCGTGGAAGAAAGTCAATTGAAACCCCGTCGTTCGCGGAGGCTTACGAGTCAATCGTCTTTGTCTCCGGAATCGAAACCAGTACGGACAAAGCGAACTCGTTTAACCGGTTCCAAATCTCCTATTAAAGTTAGAACAAGTGTTCCAATGACATCAAAGACTCCGGTTACTCCAAACATTTCTGGAATCCCTGCCTCTACAGAAGAAGTTCAACAGCCACGGAGGGACAGTGATACTGATCCTAGTCTGAGAGTGAACACTTGTGTTACCAAACCAGTTCCATCTACAACCGGTTCGGAGAGTCTTACTCTTCAAACATCTGTCGTTGTCGATTCCATACCTTCTTCGGCACCAGAAATATTTTACGGACCTGACGGTCTTCCCCTTCCACCTGGTCTGATTGCAATTGAAGAAATTGTAGAAGATCCTCAAACAAGTACTCCAATGCACTTTGGAGTCGGGATCACTCTATATCCTTCTTCATCAGAAGTTAGTCTACCACCAGCGGAAGCTCCTGTAGAATCGCTAGGTAATATTTTGGATAGACTACAAATGTCTGAACAACCGTCAACATCTAGGACTATGTCATCCGACACAGCGACGGCAGAACTCCCTGTTGTCACTCCGACAATGTTCGTCGGCATACCATCTGTCCCGACTAGCTCTCAATCGCTAGAAGGAGCCCACTCAGGGGCTATTTCGACAGTCTGGTCCGTTCATGTTTGTTCATCCGGAATAATATCCGGAAACTCTTATGTTGAGTCTCAACAAATAGATCCATTTGGAGGTCAATTTGGGCAGTCTGGTCCCCAAGGGCAAACAATTCCCTTGAGTTCTGGATTACCACCGTATGGGGGGCAGTATGCCCTTTCATTATCCCCTCTGGGAGGATATCCATACGGGAGTTCACAACAATATTCAGGTTATACTGGAATTACCTCAAGTGGTTGGGTACCTATACTACCTCAACAACCAAGAGTTGTGTATTCGATGCAACAATGTGTACCTATGTCGAACATCCCGACTACGCCAGCTATTGTGACGGTGTCGCAAGTTCAAGCGCTGCCTGTTGTATGCCAACCTCAGGTTTCTCAGGTTGTAATGCAACAGCCCCTTGACCCTGCAACTCAACCACAATCGCCGACTAGTGGGGCGACACAGGTCCAGACGGGTACAATCACCCCTCACCTTGGTCCAACGGTTAGTATAGCACAACAGCACATGGCTTCACAACCATGGCTGGTGCGATACCAACAACCACAATTCCAACAAGTATACCAAGGTTCTGAGTAGCAAATCTTTGCGAACAGTGGACAGCCGTACATTCAAAACGGTCAAAATCAACCATTTTACAATGGTCATGTCCACCAACCTTACCAAACATACCAGCATCAAATGCATTATGCTGGTATGCAAAGACCAACTGCTCAGGCAATCCCATCTTATCCTGGGTATGCTTCACCTAACCTGAATCAACAGTTACCCTTTGTGGCAACCTTAGAGTTACCTGATTTAAATCGGTTAACAAACGATCCAATTGCTTACACCCCTTGGTGGCCAGCGATTCCGCATAAACTTCCATCAGATATTCCTAAATTTAATGGAAATCCAGGTGAAGATCCATCGAATCACGTAATGACATTTCATCTATGGTGTTCATCAAACACCCTAAATGATGATTCGATAAGACTTCGCCTCTTTCAGAGGACGTTAACGAGTCCAGCGGCAAAATGGTACATTGAATTGCCTAGAGCTTCGTTCGACAACTTCAGTACCTTAGCCACAACCTTTTTAACCCATTTTCAATTACCGATAAGGTACGAAACGGGGACAGAACTCCTTACCAGCTTCAAACAGACAACGGCCACTCACATATCTGATCATATACATGAGTGGCGACGTCGTCATAGGATGGTAAAAACGTACGTCCCCGATCAGCTATTAGCTGAATGGTTTATCAAGTCATTTCTACCTTCCACCACGGAAGATGTGGCAAAGGGGGGAGTCATAACGGAAGAGCAAGTTATCGCTCGTGCACAATATCTAGACTTGATCTATACTCAGTCCGGCACGCTCTACGACAAAATATCTGACGCCCCTAGACCGGAATTCTCAATTCCTCCTCCTCCTAAATCAAACAATGACTCTCACGTGGCGATGGCGTGATTGGCACGATGGAAATGAAATCGACAAAGGCTACCTCCAAGAAGGCCAAGAAGATTTCAGGTCAAAATGTAAAAGACGAACTTCTTGCTTCGAAAGTAAATGTTGTATCGACCGATAAAGGCAAAGAAACCAAGCAACCAGGAAGCAAGAAGAATGGCAAAGGGAAGAAGAAGAAAAAGGAGGAATCATCACCTGAAAATTATTCTTCAAACCCTCCTGGAAATAGGAAACCAAAAAATCCATGCTATATATGTGATGAGGATCATTGGACCACAGATTGTCCACACAGAGTTGAGCTTAAAAAATTCTTTAAGAATTCGAAAACCTCAGCAGTGTTAACTGATCCGTTTCCAAATCCAGGAACGAATCTGGTTGAGAGTGGAAATGCTTCCCCGTCTCAAGTGCTAATGTTGTCGGTTTCAAAACAGCAAAATGATGCTTTGATATCGACAAGGAACAAAGATTATGGGAATCCACACCTGTCGAACAACAAGGATAAAGATCAACCAAGTAGTTCGACAACAACTTCGACAGAAGTTGTGCCACCCACCATTCCTGAATTAACAATAAAACCGCCAAAGGGAGTAGTACACAAGTCGACATTTAATCCCCGCGCTAGAGCGGCACAGCATTATAACATAGTGGAAGATTTGGCCCAATCGCCATCCGCTATGTCGACTCTTGAAGTACTACAAAATTGCCCATCCCAAAGGCAGGCTTTATTATCAGCCATTGGTGGGATTGACCCAAAGGATTCCAATCTTGTATCCTTCGACCATAAAGGATACGATCCTCAGTTACCAGCTCAACTAGCTTTCCTTATTCAAGTGAAAGCCCTCAACAAAACTGTTCATCGAACAATTATTGATGAGGGGGCATCTACATGCATTATGTCGATGAGTTGCTGGAAAACTTTAGGATCTCCAACCTTGTCGCGATCTTCGACGACATTAAAAGCATTCGACGGAAGGACATATACCCCATATGGTATCCTAAATAACTTGAAAGTTGAACTAGGGGGAAAAACGGTAGAAATAAATGTTGAAGTCATCGATGGGAATCTTGATTACAACATCCTACTAGGAAGACCATGGATATATGCCATGGCAGCTGTTGTGTCGACCTATTTTAGAAAGATTGCATTCCCCTTTCAAGGAGGAATTACAATCGTCGATCAACAAAACTTCCTCCCCAATGGTTCTCAAGTTACAGGAAGCATTCCCATGATCCATGGAAGCCCCCATTCGCTTCAGAATATCAGAGTAGGCCTACTAAAAGATCCTATACTAATGGGAACTTTCGCTCTTCCACCTCCAATCGATCTGGCGGAAGTAGCGTCGATAGGAACCTGCAACATGATATCTTCTACAAAGATATCAGAAAACGATATCAGCATGGATCATGCAGTGTTTTTGCCCCCAAGCCCAACGGAAATATTATAGCAATCAATGTTTCTAGCATGGGAGGCAAACCCAAATCAACACTCATCAAGCGTTTGGATAGATAGGTCTAGAGAATATGGTACTCCTTTAGATCCTTGGTCGCGAGTGCATGTCACCGATGAAGGAATTGTCCAATCTATGGTAATTGAAGGAGCACCATGGAATGATTCCCACCATCGTTCCCTTCTTCCGGATTGTGAAGAAGATACTCAAAATGACCTTTATCATCCTTCAGTCTTTGATTTTTTGTCAAATACTGTAAATACGATGGATTCCGAGCGAAACTTATCCAACATTGAAGAGACTATAGCCATAAATATCTCGACCAAAATAGATGTTGTAGAGAATATTTATGTTGGCAAATGTTGTTCTCCTTCAGAACTGGAAATATATAATGCTCTTTTTCGCGAATTCAGAGATGTCTTTTCTTGTTCATACAGTGAAATGCCAGGCATTGACTCGAGTATTGTTGAAAACGAAATTAAGATGTATCCAGATGCCAAACCAGTACGACAACGGCTAAGGCAGGTACACCCCAAGAAAGTCGCTGCCATTAAGGCAGAAGTTGAAAAACTTCTCCATGCTGGTTTCATCTACCCAGTTCCTCTAACCGATTGGGTATCGAACATTGTCCCTGTTATGAAAAAACAAGGAACAATTAGAGTGTGCGTCAATTATAGGGATGTAAATCAAGCTTGTCCAAAAGACAACTACCCTACACCCTTCATTGACCAGATAATTGATGAATGCGCCGGATGCGAAATCTTTTCATTCATGGATGGATTCTCCGGGTATAATCAAATAAATATCCGCCCACAGGACCAGTCAAAGACTGCATTTATTTGTCCATGGGGCACATTCGCATATCGAAAATTACCCTTTGGTTTAAAGAACGCAGGGGCGACGTTTCAGAGGGCAATGAATTATGCCTTCCACGACATCAAAAACATCGTTCAACCATACCTCGACGACCTTCCGGCTCATTCGCGAAAGCGGACTGATCATCCGCAGCATTTAAGAGCGATATTTCTACGTTGCCGACACTACAATATACGACTCAATCCGCACAAATGTGTATTTTGCATCAGTTCTGGTCGTTTACTTGGCTTTGTAGTCTCCAAGGATGGGATTCGTCTCGACCCATGCAAGGTCCAGGCAATCATAAATTTGCCTCCTCCTTCAAGTTTGCTTCAGATTCAGAAACTCCAAGGGAAAGCAAACTTTCTGAGGAGGTTCATTCCAAATTACGCCGAACTTGCTAAAGTTTATACACGTCTTTTGAAAAAGGAGGTACCCTTTGTCTGGGATCAGGTTGCGCAAGCTTCCTTTGATTCTTTGAAAGATTCCCTGATGAAAGCATCATTAATGTACGCCCCTGATTATCAAAGAGACTTTAACCTGTGTCTGGCTACAGCAGATACGACCATTGTGATGGTTTTAGTTCAAGAAGTCGATAGAATTGAGCATCCTATATATTATTTAAGTAAAAACTTAAATGATACAGAAAGCAAATATTCTTACGTTGAAAAGCTAGCACTTGCAGCTATTCAAGCGATACAGAGATTTCGACACTATGTCCTCTTTCGGAAAACTACCATTCTGTCAGATTGCAACCCCATGACTTATATATTATCGCGACAGTTACTGGGGGGCAAATACTCAAAATGGATAGCAATCCTACAAGAGTTTGATCTGGAATTTGTAAAATCCAAATCAAAGAAAGCTCTAGTTTTTGCAGAATTATTATGCGATCTCCCATCGTCGTCCAACGATGAAACATGCGAAGAATCAATCGTGGATGAGAGTTTGTTTCTAATATCTACAAGCAATGAGTGGTATGTAGATATAATCATTTATCTCCAAACCCAAAAATTTAGGCCAAGAACCTCCCACTCTGAACAAAAACGTATTCGATACCAAGCAAAAGACTACATGATCTTCGGTGATACACTTTACCGTCGTGGTATCGATACAGTTCTGAGAAGGTGCCTCACCCATGAGGAGGCTGAAAAAGCCCTGAATGAGTGTCATTCAGGCGCGTGTGGGGGGCATCAATCTGGATATGCTACAGCACAAAAAATTTTACAAGCAGGATACGTTTGGCCAACAATGTTCAAAGATTGCATAACCGCGGTCAGAAGTTGCCATGCTTGTCAAATTTTTGATTGCAAAACCAGAAGACCGCCCACACCTCTACAGCCAATAGTTGTTGTTGGGCCGTTCGCCAAATGGGGCATTGATTTCATGACATGTAACCCCACCTCGACCGGGGGGCATGGGTATATCATAGTCGCAGTTGACTATTTTACCAAATGGGCCGAGGCGATACCTACATTAGATAATACTGGTGAAACAGCTGCCCTCTTCTTTTTCAATCATGTAGTCGCCAGATTCGGCGTACCACAGGCTATAGTCACAGATCATGGATCGCATTTTCGCAATCACATGATGGTCGAATTAGCTGCCAAACTAGGGTTGTCTCACGACAGCTCTACTCCGTATTATCCACAAGCCAACGGACAAGTTGAAGCGATCAACAAGGTCCTGAAGCGCATGTTGCAAAGGATGATCGGAGTTCACAAAAGAAGGTGGCACCTAATCCTGTACTCAGCCTTGCGAGCTTACCAAACATCGGTAAGGAATGCAACCAGGTTCACACCCTTCCAACTGGTGTATGGCCTAGAAGCAGTCTTACCAATCCAGTGTGAAATCTCGTCTCTCAAACTCGCGATTGATATCCTCCCCAGAACTTCAGAAGAAGAGGCTCGTTTCTTGGAATTAATCCAATTGGATGAAACCCGTCGTGACGCCGCTTTGGCTAACGAAGCCCATAAGAAACGAGTCAAGGTGCAGTTCGACAAAAATGTCAAACCCCGTGTCTTCTCGGAAGGTGACTTGGTCTTGCTTTACGACCAAGAATCCGATAAATTGGGAGCAGGTAAATTTAAGTCTTTATGGATGGGCCCCTATATTGTTAAACAAGTGTTAGCGAAAGGAGCCTACGAGTTAATGGATTATGACGGAATTCCACTGGCGCAACCTCGTAATGGGTTGTACCTCAAGCGTTACTATGCATAAATAGTAACCAATATGCTTTTGTTATATTTTTGTTTTCGCTAAAGTGTTTGTTTTGGTCGAGTAATCCACTTTTTACACTTATTGCAGATGTCAAACCTATTGGAGCCATGTGTTGGATATGCCGACGGAGCGAGTCGTATTTCGCGGAACCTGTCCTCCGCAGCCTGGGCCATTTTTGATCCAAGCGGCGAGTTAGTAAGTTTTAGCGGTGTATGTATTGGTCGATCAACGAATAACATCGCTGAGTATAGCGCGTTGATAGAACTTCTCTCTGATGCCATCACTCATGGTATACGCCGACTAATTGTCAGGCTAGACTCACAACTCGTAATACTACAACTCAATGGTATATATTCCGTCCGAAACCCAGCTATTTATCGCATGTTCCTAAGGGTTAAGATTTTGGAAAGACAATTTGATCTTATTCAATACCAACATATTTCCAGAAACTTAAACACATTAACCGACTCGTTAGCAAACTATGTGTTAGATAGACATTTGCAACATTTATAAAAAGAAACACATCATCAATGTTTTACATGTGGATCATATAGCTCAACCAAAATAAAACACCGAAAATCAAAAATATATATGGCTGTTTATGATTTACACATAATGTTCTGTAACCAAGACAAAATCGGTCACATAACCCAAAAACTCAAAATGCTAGGGGGCACCCTAGTCTAATGATGCTCGTGATAGCAAGTCACAGCCTGTGCGATCATGCGTAGGAGACGAGTCCATCGTCTGGGCACACCAGTAGTATGCCGCTGTAACCGCAAAGGTAGCTCGTCAGTCCTCACATCTGGTATACCGAGAGTGAGGCCCTCAACCTGCTCCTGTAAAGTTGTGAGAGTCTCGTCCACATCGAGGTCGCGAAGAATAGCTCTTCCGGCGGCCTCTCCTACTGTAGTAACAACTGGTACTCTCAGTCGAACTACTAGATGAACAGGACCAACATATGCATGTACACATGAGTTTGATTAAAGTCTTGATAGAATAAAGCACAAGGACATTATAAACAAAAAGAGTAAACAACAATATGGTCAGAGGTCTTACCAATAGCACCCCACTGCTCGCCATCTGGCAGTACTAAATCTGGATCACCCCAAAAGTCCATGCCAGCATATGGATACTCGGAATAAACCATCTCCTGACGATCAAACCACCTGAAGAAGGTATCAGAAAATGAAATCTGAGACTGGCCAGCATGCCTAGACATATGGTCAACCCATCTTTGCATACGTGGTTCAGTAGGAGAAGGTAAATCAAGTGCAATGTACTGCGGCTGCATCAGTGGTATCTTCTCCAAGGCAAAGGCGGTCAAAATAGAACCGTACCCAAAGTTCTTCAACCTCCCGTTCTTTATCTTGGTCAACTGTTCTTCCATCACAAGAAGTACTGCATCGCACCAGTTGAACACCTTCGGTTGGAGGCATTCCAAGGCATGCTGCATATAGGATCGGTTGGCTACATGAAGAGACGCACTACCGGCCATCCTACCAAAAGTAAACAGGATAGTCCTAAGGGACCTGTCAGTGACGTCATGGATGATGATCTTGCCGTCTTTACTCGGCTGAGATCCTTCTCTATAATACCGGCGGACATAATCTCTCACAGAATCGCCTCCTCGGGCCGAACCTAACAAAGAGATGGGGGCACCCCGCCTCGACAAGCCATTCAAGAAATAGATGTCTACTGCAGTCAAGGGGATAGATTTACCCCTAATCTGGAAAACCTGGTTAGTAGGATCCCAAGCATCGAGCAAATACTGCAGTAAGTTGATCTGTTGTCTCATGTTATAAATGCGGAAGAACTTCAGCAAGCCACAATTCCGCAGCACGTTCACTGTAACTAGATCATGTAGGGCAATCATGTCCTCTTCTTCATGCTCACGTTCTCGCCATGTAAGGGTCATTTTGCTCCAAAATCTCTGAAAAAACAAACAAGAGAGGAGTTAGATCCTGATTTTGGTGAGAAACAGGCAAAAATTCCATCAAAAATTGTGCAACAAATTCCCTTTCTGCGCCCAACCCACCTGCAGCAGTGTTCTAGGTGCGTTGAAAGCCAGATTGCCTTCAGACAGGCCAGCATTCAGCGCAGGTTTCGATACACTGGGGGTGCGTTGATGGCAGAACGAGTCTCTCAAACCCCAGGGGCTCAGAATAGCAGGGAATCAGGCTCAAAATGAAAAATGGAAACCATGAAATGAAAAAGCTCAGGTTTAGCTCCTACCTGGTCCAGAAGGCGCCGAGAATCGTCCACAGAATCTCCCGAAATCAACCGATGAAAATCGAGGGGGAAAAGCACCTCCAAAGCTCCAACAAACCAAGTTCAAATGAAATGGTAAAATGAGAGGTAAAAAACACTTTTTAATTACTTTTACGTAGTTCAAAGTAAAATATTAGCATTTTAATCTCGTTTTCCAGCAAATATTGTTCATTTCTGACTAGTTTGATGAAGCAGTTGAAAATACAGTACGATCTTTGGAAGGACAAAGCTATTTATGGTAAAAAATCAAAACAAGACCATCTGATCGAGCAGTGTTACCGCAAGGTTCAAGCTTGTTAAAAAATAAACCCGCACCGAGCAAATGTTTCCACCCGCGTTTAAGCTCGTTAAAAAATGAACTATCCCCTGGTAAATAACCACTGTGAATGTAGTACTTCAGCCATTAAAGCTTTGGTCGTGTTTGCACCGTCACCTCCACTTTTCCATTGGCTGATCATTCACCTCCATTTGATTGTTTACCCATTTTGAGGAACAGCTGCGAAGAGTGATTTCACTAGCCATCCTTGTGACACTGTCGTGATTGGAAAATTCCAAACCTTACCTGGAATCAGCTGTTACCCATTTTATCAATCGTTCCTCAAAACACGAGTCTTCTTTAAGCTCTTTTCAATTGACTCGTAAAATATGAAAAGATTGTCGAGTCCTTGGCCTTCCAGCTCGTTAAAGGGACAGGAAGTGCTATCCCTCCTCTAGATTTTAATCTTTTTGGACCTGAGGGATTATTGCACAAAAAGATCGAGCGCTTGTTTTGTTCGGCTCGTTAAAACTATCGAAAATTCATCCCTTTTGTATTGTTTTATACTTTTTTGGACTTAAGGGATTAGATGACGAAAAAGGAATTTTGGAGTTACCTTTACGTATCTTTTCAGACTCTCTAAAAATGAAAAGGACCGAGTTATCTTTGTCGTTAAACTCGTTAAAAAGATTAATAGCGACAAACTTGTCTTTAGACGAGAACGAGTTTCACTATCGCTAGGCTCGTTAAAACATAGCGATGGGTTTGCCGAAGGGAAAATTATAGAACAAGTATATGTTATCCTCCTCAAGCTTGACAAAAATAAAGAGGTACTGGTCAGCAATGACTGGGGAAAAATTGGGAAGAAAACTCAAAGAATCTTTATTGGTAGCAAGTCGCTCTTGAACATGACACTTCCACTCCGTGTCCAAGTCGGGTTGGGTTGTTTCATTCACCGGTCACATCACCATGGTCACGCCATACCATCCACATTTGGGGTTAATGCTACCAATCCATCACATGTGTCGCCGACATGTTCAAGAGAAGTCATCCAGAGAAGTCACATGTGTCCCATTTACTACCATACATTATACTTCATTCTTTCATGACCGCCATCCTGAACCGTATATCATCAGATTGTTTTCACCTCCATCAAAATCATTTGCTCCGTTCCGTGTCATTGATGTGGGATTCATTAAGGCCCTCCTTTGACGGATCGCTTCTTGTCGACATCAGCTCATTATCCAAGAAGTTGATCTAGGAACACCCCATTCAGTACTTTGAAGCTTGCATGCCTTAATGGCAAGTTTCTCACTTCCGGCGACAGGTTTACATCAATGGCCTTCGACCGAAAGATTTTGCATGGTGTTCGACGCCAAGTCCTTTATTCACAACACGTGAATTGTACTGTAGTACCATGAGGGTCATTATCATTATCGGTGATTCCTCTCGCGCTTGTTAACAGTTTACATCATTGACTGGTAATCAAGCGATGTCTTTCCATGTTCGACTTCAGAACATTTCTCACATGGATCGACTTGTACTTCGAGTGAAGATCGGACAAGATTGAAGACCCCGGATCTATTTTCATCCATCCGGGCTGCGATATATATTCAGGAAAATAAAGACATTAAATGTACAGCATTGCAGCACAGATAATCATCCTACCAAAAGGATGATGGCTCTATCAGAATCATCAGTCTACAATCAGACGATTGTCTGTCCTATGTACATGAGAATGAATTTATAAAGTTGAGCATGGGAATGCCTGCCTCAGCTAGATCATGAAAAATAGTATGAAGATAATGTATTGTATTGTATCTTATTACAGGTCTCCTCCCAGCATTGAAAGAACTTCGGATCCTCATAATAAAGCATTTCACCCGATTAACGGCCTCATACTTTAGGGGGCAACTGTTATAGACATTTTTGTGCCTTGCAGCTCCAAGCATGAAATGTCCATAAACCAAGGGATCCTAAGTCCCTAAAAGTGTTGTTCAGACCCCTAAAGGAACAAGGTCAACAAATTACAGCTTCTCCCAGAAGTTCTCCACCAGAAAATGCTCAGAATCAGTCAAATCAGCATCATTTCAGCTGCTCCACTGGCTAGCTGCGTTGCATAGCACCCAAATACACTAGCTAGGTGCGTTGCAACGCACCTAAATGCACTATCAGGGTGCGTTGAGCGGGAAATGACAAATGGCAGTGCCATTCCGCGAGGTGGAAAGTGTTAGTGTCGGTCTTGAAGCCCTCCATCAGCGATCAAAGCTCTTTGCATTTGCATAGGTAGGTGTCTCATCAGTGTCAAGTTTTGCATCTCGTTAGGCATGCCATAACCCTGATGGAGGAGCTGGTCTATTTATACCCCTCTTGGCTTTGCTGGATCAGGTCATATCAGTCATTAAGCTCTTTCAAGCTTGTCTTGTTTTGTCTTGAGGTCAAAGTCCTAGGTCTAGGGTTTTGGTCATTTATCTCTGCAAGGTCATGTCTCTGAAAGTCCATGAGTGTTTAGCAAGCCAGAGGGAGGAATTGTAAACATGTTTCTTCGATATTTTTATCTTGTACAGTGAATTTTCACCTTGGATTTAAAAACTCTGTTTTTAAAGCCAAGGTCATTTTTTTTTTTTTATTTTGTAAAAAGTGATGAAATTTCAAAAGACTGCAACGGACATCATGAAAACCCTGGTCCCCTTGCCGAGATCCCTCAGATGATCTACCTGCAAAAAGAATCAAGAAAAAGCACTAAAAGAGTCGATTTCAGGGCAAAAGGAAGCCAAAAAGTCAGTTTTATAAAGTGTCAAAGATAAACTTTAGAAAGTGGGTTTGAGCATTAAATTTTTTCAAATGGAGTTTATAAAAGTTCAATTTCCCTCCTATTAGTCTCGTTGTGCATCCAAAGCATGGTTGAGAGAGAGTGAGCAAACATCAAGAGCATTGGGCGAAAATTGTTCAAGGTTCGAGCTCAAGACAGGCGTGCGACCCGTCAGGCCAGGCGCGCGACCCGTCAGAGGCCATCCAGCAGTTCAGTTTTTGAACGGGCGCGACCCGTCAAGCGCGCGTGACCCGTTGGGAAGGGCGCGCGACCCGTCAACCTGTTCTCTGCAATCTCCTTTCAAATTTGCTCAATCTTCCTCCAAGTCATCGAATTTGTTCAAGGTAGGCTCTCTACACATCATTTTGGTGGTTGGTTATGAATGTAAGCCCTCATGCTTGTGTTTTAACCTCAAATCATGCAAGTGAAAAGACACTATATGGCTGCATTGTTAATGTTTAAATGTGCTAGGGTTTGTGTTGTTTCAAGGTATTTCCCTTGGTAAATTGTTTCCCTCCTTCCCTTTTTACTCATATTTGCATTCATATCTATTTTCCCATACTATTTTATAAATAAAATGCAAACCCTCCCTTCTCCCTAATCACTAAAAATACAAACCCTACCCCTCTCCCAAAGCATCAAAAAACTCAAACCCTAATCTTGCTGCACCATATGCATGTGTAAACACAAGAATTTGTTGGTGAATATGTAAAGAGTTTTGTAAATATGTTTCCCTATCTTTCCCTGTTAATGCATGTATTCATATTCCCATATGTTCACTGTTTATACATGTATTCCTATATGCAGTGATTTTGTAAATGATTCCCTATATCCTTGTTATGTACATGTATGCCTGTATATATGCAAATATTTGTTTGCAATGTATTCCCTAAATTCCCTGTTATTCATATATTCCCAATTCCTTGTGCAAGAGGTCCCTCCCCTAACATTTCCCTCATGTCATTGTCCCCTTGAAACAGCATAGAATTCAACACTTTTACAAGCAGAAACAGCAGTACATTTTGTCCACTCTGCTCCTCAAACATGTCAGAAACCGAAACATATGAGCAGAGTGATGACCAAGCATCAGTGTCAGAGGTTGAGGTACAGAGGAGGCCACATAGAGGTGGAAAAGGTGGCCATCACAGGAGAGAGGAGCCTACTTCTTTGGCAGGTCTACAAGCTTGTCCTTTGGCAGTTTCTTGCTTTCAGTACATGTCCTGTTATGAGTTTTTTGAGAGGATCTCTAGAATTCAACATCACCGAGAGTTGGCCCGCCTCTTTGTCTTGCACTTGCATGAGGGACATGTTAACCTTGCTGGGGTGGATTTCATTTTGACACCCGAGATCATTGCACAGGCTACAGGGATTCCAAATGTCGGGGAAATTTGGAATAAGCGTAAGGTATTGGATACAGTTCACTTTGAGCCTTTTGTCCGGCCACCATTCATGAGACATTTGGCCGGTGTGTTTCCTTTCAGGTTCCTCCGGAGTCAGTATGCCCCCATGTTGAGACTCATTATGCTTTATTTCACCTATGAGGGCAGATTTTCCTAGGTATACTCATATCACATTCGCCTCTTGATGCACTTCACTCGAGTGCGGATGATGAACATCCCGGTCTTCTTTTATTAGAACATTGAGAGGATGGTCTTCGTCATGCAGAGGAAGAGCCCGGCCCAGCAGTACAGGAGCCTATGTCATTATGGTTTGATTCAGCTCGTAGTCTTGCATCAGTTGGCTCAGCAGGGAATCTCATGGGAGGAGTTCATTTCCCGTGAGTTTTTCATAGCACCACCCCAGCCACATCCTGAGGTCATTCAGGAGGAGGGAGGACCATCTCAGCAGCCTGATATTCTGGTCACTCGACATGCTAGTTCCTCACCTCAGCTCACTTATCAGAGAGGCCAGAGGGCCTTGTTTGCAGCAGCTCGGCGAGTACTATCTCCACAGCAGGTGGAAGGGGTCTCGCCTTCATCATCGGCTCAGCGAGTGTTATCTCCACATCAGGTGGAAGGGGCCTCGCTTTCTTCACCAGCACAGGTACCAGAGAGGGGCGAACAGCCCATGATTGATGAGGGTCCATCAGGAGTTCCCGATATTGAGTTTGTTGACCTTGAGGCCAGTTCTCCTAGCCAAGAGGCAAAGGAGATCATTCAGCATCTCAGAGCTGAAAATGATGCCTTGCAGAGGAGATTAGAGGGGGCACAATGGACCATCACCTACCTTGAGCAGCGCAACAAACAGTTGGAAGATGAGCAGGCACTTGATGAGTTATGGAGGATTCGTAGTGACCGAGTCTTGAACCGAAGAAGACCTGGTGATCCATTGCCCGCTGACCGAGAGTCCATGCTCATCCAGGAGAACGCACACTTGGAGAGGCTGTTGGCTAAGGCTAACCAAGAGAAGAAATTTCTGAGGAACATGAAAAACCATTACTGGGCAAGAATGCATGTGTGCAAGGCCAAGATGAAAATGTTTCAAAGGCGGTTGTCCGAGGCCCTTAAACGGAAAAAGAGGACCAATCCACTCTGTATCTTGGCTGAGGCTTCCCTCAAAGATCAAGGCACTAATTAGCCCAGCCACAGCACAAAACCCAAAAAATTTTGAGAATTTTGGGTGAATTTTGACATTTTCAAGCAATTTGCAGGTTTTTCCCATTAACGGGTCTCACCCCGCGCGCGACCCTTCATCATGGCAACTCCTTTTGGCAAAAACTCAGCATTTCTAGATTTTTCATGCAAAGTTACATATTCCCATGGATGGACTTGAGATTTTGTGCAGTTTTGGTCCCCCAAAAGGTCAAAAAACTACCAAAAAATGACTTTCTGGCCCTTTTTTGAGTTGCAGAAACCAGTCTTGGGAGAATTAAGTTTGGACAGGGAAAATGACCTCCAAATTCAAAAATTCCAGTTGGGTTGGAAAGTAGACTCATAGACCTTTCTAACAAGCCCACTTTTGCTCAATTTGGACACCTTCAAGTGCCTCAAACATCGCTCCAAAGGCGCGCGACCCGTCAGGCAGATTTTTCCAAAAATGCGTTGTACAGCTCGGAAAAGCACAGTTTGACCCAGTTTGACTTTTTGGGATGGATTGTGATCCTCTTTGATGTAATTATTGTACTTTTTAGACACTTTTACTCTTATGTAACATTTCTAGAAGATTCATTCATGAAAAGGGTAAATATTAAATGAATGAATTGGTTTCCTAGCTTATAGAGGCAAGTTGTTTTGACTGCCTAGTTTGTAGTGCTTAGTTTAGAAGTGGTTGAAACAGCTCCTAGGATAGTGAGCTCGACCCATGGAGGCAGGGAAAGAGGTTATATCATCTATATTATGTACTTTCTTGCTCATTTTCATGGTTGGACTCTTGAGGGAGAAGCTATCATTGTATTATTTCATTGTATCTCTGCAATTTTTGGCTAAGGAAGACCAGGGTTTTGCAGTCCTCTTTGGGATTCTTGTGGACTCATGTGTTGATGGTGTGTTTCTCAATGTTCTTGTAAGTGTGTTTATGTGAATCATTTCCTTTCCTTTACTGCTGCACATTAAACAAATGAAGTGTTAAAGTAAGAATTCATGCTTGCCATGCTCTACTTTTAAATTTGTTTAATTTCTATGTTTTCTACTATTTAAGGAGAATTCAAAGTATTATTTGCTCTCCTTAGCTCCTCACCGGTCTTTTTCATCCACTCTCCTCAATCAAAGGCATCAATACGGTCTCCTACCTCGCCCCAAAGAACCCCCTGCAGAAACTGTGTCAAATCCCTGCACCCAAAATTGCAATTCCTCAATTTGCCACCAAAAACCCAAAAAACCCCAAATCAACCTTTTTAATCAGTTTACTAGCCTAATATCAATGTTACCTTGTTGGTCATCTCATCCCATTGAAGATCTACCGAGATTGACCGGAGAGAGCCTTCTCCTGCCCCGTAGGGCTAGCTACGAGGCTAAATGGTTTGATGTAGCCTTGAGGTTTACCTTTCTCAGCCTGAGGTGAAATTTCAAGCGCTAACAGAAAGACAATGGAAGCTTCCAGAATCTTCTCCAATGACACTTGCCTCACTGAATTCGATCAAGGATGAGTAAGAGGCTCTCAGTCTCCAAGTGGAAGCAAGAACTGACAGAGAGAAGACACTAGTCAAATCACAAGCTGACTCATCCTCCTTGCATACATCTATATATGGATCCCTCATCCCAGAGATCCAAAGGCTGGAATTTTGTACATTGCAAAGAATTGTTGTTGGTTTTGAGATAGATATCAGAGTATTGGGTGATTTATGCTTTGTTGGAGGTGAAGAGGGGCTTCTTTGCTGGGAGGTTGATGCTAGATCAGGAATCATCGATTGTAACTCCTCCTGGATCTTCTTGTTATATCAATAAAACTATTTGAGTTTCTCCTACATGCTTGTGTATCATTGATGCTTGTTACATTTATATGTTTAGCTTAAATCTAATCCTAAGCTTTTTATGAATATAGAACCATGTCTTTGTGTAGTTTTCTTCTTCTGTGATCTTACAGGAACTTGGTGAAGCTGGGCAAGTAAGGAAGCAGGTAGCTGGAAGCTGTCAAAGAAGAGAGGGATTGGATCAAAGGAATATTGCAAGACACAGGTCGGTTCTTCCTATCCCCCTCTATCTTTAATTCATAAAGGAAATACAAAAGTAGTTTTCTCTGTTTGTTTCTAAGGTAACTGTCACACCTTAGTGGGATAGAGTCGTTCTAAATAGACACTTTTCCCGGTAACACATAAGACTTTTGATATACCATGCGGTACATGGAAGTGAGAGTTTTTGTACAAGTGTTGCCTAATGTGATACTACATGAAAGTGTACCAATAAGGGTTTCCAACCAGTTGAAACCATCTATATTTCTTGTGTGTATTCTTCCACAATTGAAGCTTTTCCTACTTAATGACACATATGTAGCATGAAAATATTTCAAAAAGTAGTCTTTGAAAAAAAGGTTAGATAAAAGTGCTTTGATACCACTTTTAATTTATTTGAGAAAAATACTCAAAACATAAATGAAAATAATATCAGAATATTTAAAAGACCATAGGAAAAATAGAGAGAATAATGTTAACGATAGCAAAAGATGATACTTTTATTACTAGAGCACAATGTTCACTTGCCTCTTCAAGGGGGGAATCTCCATTCAAGCATAGCTTTGTTGCAATTATTATCTTGACAACTTTTACAATCATGCTACCTCTATATATACTACTTTCTATCTTTCTAGAACAATCCAGATGAGGAAATTTCTAGTAGACAAAACCTTTTAATATGCCCTCTTACAAGAGTTTCATTCACACTACCATAGACCTTATTTACTACTAATGGCCTTTCTTACACAACACTACATTAATATATCTATTACGTGTTCGGGTGGCTAGGACTATAACACTTATGGGAATGCTTAATAAGCATCCCCTGACTATCAAGTTGTGATATATTAATAAAATTATAATATTTTTTCATGGAATACACACACACACATACACACATAGTTCTTAACTTCTTATTTTTTCAAAAGCAAAAAAAAAATAAAAATAATAAAAAATAATTAAAAAAAAAATCATAATCTATATTTATAGTTGAAAGGATAACTACATTATATAGGTACCTTCACCACTTATTAAAAAGACATATTTTGAAACAATGTTCTCTTAGAAAATTATAACAGATTTCTAGTTGTTTCACTATAGGAAATAAATCCCCATGATATGAAAAAAAACCCATACATAATTTCCTTTTATATTTTCAATCAAGTTGTTGGACACAATACAAACCCAATATTGAAACAAGTATATTAACTATTTCCAAAATTGTACATAATAGGACCAAAAATCATGTGACATTGACATCTATTAAGTTTATAAATCAAATAATTAACTTTGTAGCCTAGAAGAAAACTCCCTTCAATGCTTCTTTTGGAATTTATATTCCAACATGAACATGTTATATCTCTTTTGAAAGTCCATAAAGTATAGTGTTGAGCTCTATGAATATTTGGGTGTAAGATATTTTAAGATAACCCCAAGATTTATTTGAATTAATTTGCTAGTGCTTTGAGTGTAGCATTCTAAATCTAGCTAATGCTTCTCATCCAATTGATAACTAACAAAGAATCCCCAAAAAACTATAATTGATTAATAACTTTCTCAACTACTAGTTTAAGGAGGATTATTAAAGTGGAACAATCTACTAAGCCTTCTTACAATTATTATTTTCATACCATGCCTATTACATGGGCCTTATTTACTAGAGATGAGCTCAATACATGCATGCATACACACACACACACACACATATAATGGGGATAGTGTAGGACCCTAACACACCCTTTCCCTTGTAAATAAGAATTGTCCTCAAGATTCGAGACAAGGGAATTGTTAAAGGATCTCTGCTAGTTCCCATGTGGCATCCTCAGGTGGTTTATCATTCCAATGTATCAGGATCTCCTTGATAGTGCATTGGTAGATAAAATGCTCTCTTTTTTCAAGGATGGTCTTGGGTTATGACCAAATGGAACCTTTTTTATCTAGTCCTAGAAGGTTAGATTGAATATGACAATTAGAGATGAACATGTTCTGTCAGTGGGAGATATGAAAGATAGGATGAAATTTAGAATGGCTAGGAAGCTCAACTTTGTAAGCCACTAGCCCAATATGTTTGAGGACTTTATAGGGGTCATAAAACTTGGGAGCAAGCTTCTAGTGGTGGTTGATTTTGAGGGTTGTTTTCTTGTCAGGTTGTAGGTGAGGGAATACCTAATCTCCTTCTTTAAAATGACATTTTGAATGATGTTTATAAGTTTATTACTTGAGCCTATTTTGAGCCATTACTAGATTATCCTTGAGAGTATGGGGAATTTCAGCTTAGGTTGTGAAGGTTTTATCTACCTCTTCCACCTTATGGACTCCTATCGGGTAGGATAGTACTGAAGGGATATTTTGGACATAGACAATCTCAAAAAGAGTCATGCAAGTGGCATTGTGATAAGTTGTATTATATCGCCATTCTTCTAGAGGTAATCGTTGGACCCATTGGGATTGGTGCTTTAAGTAAAGTATGGGAAATTTTCTTCCACACACTTGTTAACAAATTTAATCTAATGGTTAGTTTTGGGGTGATATGCAGTTCTAGGATTCAATTGAGTTCCCTCCAATCAAGGCAAATCTTACCAAAAATGCTAGCAAAAGTGGGGTCGTAATAGATTTCAACATACCATGGATTTTAAAGATATTATCCATGCATGCTTGGCCAAACATAGAGGCTTTAAAGGGGTAATGTAGTGTACAAAAGTCATCATATTTGGAAAGGTGATTGCCAAGAACTTTGATTATGGATTTGTTGATAGATTTTGGTAACCCCACAATGTAGTTCATAGTAATGTTAATCCATATAGTTGGTTGAATAGGTAAAGGTTATATTTTTCCAAGAGGTTTCACTCTCTCTCCCTTGCTTTGTAGAACTAAAAAAAAATAGACACAAATTTCTTCTATTGAATCTGTGGAAAGGAAAAGATACAATATAAAAGCATGCAATCATTCAATCACAATGAACACAATATTTTTACTGGGTAAACCAATTGGGAAAAACTCATCCTATGTTTTGTATTAAATTAGATGAGATTATCAATCTATTACAATGACTATTTTAATCCCTGAAGCTACACCTGCACTATAATATTGATCTCCTCCTCTCTGGCCTGCTCTAACCAACCCTTAGCCAAAATAAGCGTCAACCTTCCTCCTATTTCCTTGCACAAATCCTAGAGGAATTGATCACTTGCTCCAATGCAAAACCTGTACACTCAACTAGTATACAGTTGATAATTATAATGTGCCTTTTCCTCCACTCAAACTAGGCAATTCAAATTCCATGCTTGACTAGGGCTATTTTTAGTAAATTGACTAGTTAACTAAGAGATCAATGAGTTAAAAACAGTTACTACTACTCAACTGAACTCCTAATAACTCTATTCATGAATAGAGCTCAGATAACTGAGTTTAGATAGCAATAACTCCACTATATTGCTAGATCTTAGCAATCAACTCATGAACAACTCTACTTCTAGCCCACAAACTCGAATTGACTGATTTAACTAAGTGACTTGGCCATGACACTCCTGCTAACTACAACTCAAGTCATCCTATTGATGTGGAAATTCTAATTTCTCCATTTGACTAAGGCATAAGTCAAATGAAACCTTTTCATGTTATAATTTAACATGTTTCATTGGAAAATGTTATATTTAGACACAAAAGTGTGGATGTCCTGCATGCGAAAATTCCTTGAACTGCAACAACTGGGTATTATTCTCCTAGTTTAACAGTTTATTTGTCTTTTATATTTATTATTATATCAAATAATGAATAAACCACACTACAATTCTTCACCATAAAAAATATGTTGCAAAAATAAAATAGGAACTAAGAAATAGATTCACACACACAAAATAATGACACTCTTATTTTGGAATATAGTTCCTATGGTCCAGGTGGATATTGGTGGTCACCCGCTTATTCCACTTGAACCCCCACCATTGTTTCTTTCAGTTTTTCAGTTTCCTTAATTAAATCACAATTTACTATTTTTGGCAGTTTATCGGGTCCTGAACTTCCAGAGCCATTTTGAGGCCCTAAACAACGTTTTTTTGGAAAATCACAGTCAACGAATTTGAGTTTTCAACTCGGTATTTTTTGTAAACATTTTTATTCCTTAGATAGATATTTCTAATGAGGTATTGTATGTGTCAAACGGAGATAGTATGCCAAAGTTACGACCGGGAAGTTGATGTACCAATTTACCCCAATAGGGCCCATAGTTTGGCATTTCATCTCCTAGGGTTAGGTTTTTGGATGTTTGGGGTTTTCCATTGTTTCTCAATGATAAATAGGCCTTCAAGGCTCCTTGTAACACAGTTCAGAGGCATGTAGCCACCACATTTCTTCTCAGAGATAAGCTACCATCGCCCAAGCTAATCTTATTTCCATTATGTTTGTAAGCATATTTGAGTATCTGATATTAATAAAATGAAGTGTTATTTCTGCTACATATCTATATTTATGGTTATATTTGTAATTTGTTGTGTTCCTGTTTAAATTCAAATCAATGGTATCAAAGTGATCTGCTATTTCTCGATCCTTCTTTGCATGTCTCCAACGCAGTCGGGGTATGAGCCTTGAGGAGTTAGGGCTCGATCTGGTTGAACCTTGCAAGATCAGCCTCACAAACCCCAATAGTCACCCATGGGGGAAGAGAAGAAAGATGAGGGAGTAGGAGATCGTATCAAAATATTGCTCGAGGAGGCAATTGAGAAACAAAGGAATGCGATGATGGATAACTTTGCCCAGATCCTTCAATGGTTGCCCACCAACGGCACATCCACATCCAGCAGCCACTCTAGAGGTGCCACTCCTTTTAAGGTACAAGTAAACTTTGACATTCCCATATTTGAGGGCCAAATAGATGCAAACGCCATAGATAAATGGTTAAATCTGCTAGAAGGATATTTTTATGTTCATGATTTTTCTAGCCGGAAAAATATTACTTTTGCTCTTCTCAAAGTCGCCCCCCATGTCAAGGACTGGTGGGAAACCTACTGTGAGCAGAAGGATGAAAGTGCGCCCTCACTGTTTTCAGCCACACCCACTTGGAATTCATTCCGGAATTCCATCAAGGAGCAGTACTACCCTGTCAGGAGCTATGAGGATAAATAAATAAAGTGGACCACGCTGCTATAGGGAAGGGACCAAGACATGCTCGAGTTTAACAATGTTTTTCACACCCTTCGCACGAAGTTGGGTATCAAGGATTCTAAGAAACATTTGGTACTCAATTACCACAACTTCCTACATAGGTACATCCAGGATGAGATGGAGTTCCTAAACATCTCCTCGCTAAGCACAACGTACCGATACGTTGTCAAGATCAAGAAGAAGCTTAAACAGAAAAAGTGATATTTTGGAACTGCGAATCCGAAGCAAGGGAAATGTGCCTCCAAACCGTAGAACAAAGGAAAAAGCCTAGGTGGGGTAGCCCAGGATAACCTGTTAAAGTTGCAAGCAAAGAACAACACCGTGAAGCTGAAGAAGGAAACGGGAAAGTGGTGTGAGTTCCGTAAGAGCTCCACTCACAACACAAGTGAGTGTCAGGCCAAGCAATCAATGGTGACCGAGCTGAAGGCTTCTGAATCAGATGCATGTTTTGACTCTGAGTCAAAACCCAACAAGGGAAATGACAAAGGGATGAAAATTATCAATGCGGATCCCAACACCATTTTTGCCACCATGAAGATCCAGAAGGAGGAGCTCGAAGATCCAGAGGAGGAGGAGCACCTCTTCCACTCTGAGATGTGGGTAAAGGGTTCCCCACTACAGTTCATTGTCGACAACAGGATCCAAAAGAACCTCATTTCAGTAGAGGTCGTGAAGCCACTGGGCTTACCGACCACAACACACCCACAACCATACAACATCGAGGCTTAACTAAGGACGAGATCTTTTTGTTAGCTAGCAGTGTCACCTTCCATACAACATAATGCCCTTCACAGATGAGGTATTATGTGACGTTTCTCCTCTTTATGTTTGTGATGTATTATTAGGCAATCCATACTTGTGGAAGCGACATGTTGTGTATGATTCGCCTCACACTGTTATTGTTACCTTGGGAAATAAGTTTTACAAGATACCAGAGGTAACACTGCCTATCACCATCTCTTTGGTTACTACAAATCAATGCAGTAATCTAATTTACAAAATCAGGAAATTTATTTTCCTAATGATACACCCTCAGAGAAAGAAGAAGACGATTGCCACGACCTCCAGACACAACCCCTCCGCACAACAATGACAGTTGGACAAGGTCGTGGAGGAGTATGAGGACTTATTCACCTCCCCTGTAGGGGTGCCCCTGTACTTTCAGTTCAAGCACTCCATCGATATGACCCCAGGTGCGTCATTTCCCAATGGACCAATCTATCAGTGCTTTGTTTTGTAGAATGACGAAATCAAGAGGCAGATTCAAGAGCTGTTGCAGAAAGGTCACACTCAGCCGAGTCCATCACCCTTTGGGAGCCCGATCGTGTTGGTACAGAAGAAGGATGGGACTTAGAGACTCTGTATTAACTATCGAGTGTTGAACAAGATCACTGTCCGGAATAGGTACCTGACCCCACAGATTGATGACCTTTTGGACCAAATCAAGGGGGAGGGATATTTCAGCAAGATTGACTTGAAGTTCGGATATCACCAAGTACCAATCAAACCCTCTGATGTGTGGAAGATTGCCTTCAAATCCAAGGAGGGCCTTTTCGAATGGGTTGTTATGCCTTTCAGGTTGACAAATGCTCCTGCAACCTTCATGAGTCTGATGGATGACATATTGCGTCCATTCACCAACTCAGTTGTAGCAGTATACTTGGATGACATCCTGATCTTCAGCTAGAGCGGAAGAGCACCTCCACCACATCCGACAAGTTCTCCAAACACTTCGGCAACACAATTTGTGTGCCAATTTGGAGAAATACACTTTTGGAATGAACTAGGTTCACTATCTAGGATACATTATTGATGAACAGGGGGTGCATGTGGATCCAGCCAAGATCCAACTCATTCAGGATTGACCAACCCCAACCACTTTGACATATCTCCACAACTTTCTGGGTCTTGTCAATTTCTACCACAGGTTCGTGTTTGGGTTCTCTCATATCACTTGGCCCTTGAGTCAAGTCACCAAGGGAGGAGAGAAAGAAAAATTATTTTTGTCTGAATCTCAACAGAAGGCATTCGCAAAGTTGAAACATCACCTCTACTTTGCACCAATTCTCAAATTACCAGAATTTCAACAACCATTTGAGATCGAGACAGATGCCTCTAACTATGCTATTGGGGAAGTCCTTACTCAATAGGGGGATCTAGTGGCATATCACAGTGAGACATTTTCAAACACAGTCTAGAAGTATCCCACTTATGATAAAGAGATGTATTCCATTATGCAGGCCTACCAACAATGGAAGCATTACATTTTGGGGAAGAAAACGGTCATCCACATAGACCACCGGCCCCTGCAGTTCATACAGACACAAGGAAAGTTGTAGAATGATCACCATCAGAAGTGGTCCACATACCTGCAATAGTTCCATTTGAATATTAAGTACAAGAAGGGCAGCACCAATAATGTTGCAGACTACCTCAGTCAACCACCGATCATGGCGTTAACCACCGTGCTCAACTCTTTTGGGCACAAGAATTTTGATTGGCCAATTCTCTACAAAAGTGACCCAAGTTCCAGATTTTCACCTCCAGGATGCACCATTATGCCACATGGGACACCTTTGTGTTCCTTCAAGTGAGCATGCCAAGATGATTTTGGAAGCACACTACAATTAGGTCGTTAGGCATTTTAGGGTCGAGAAAATAGTGGCAATACTGCAGAAGTATTTCTATTGGCTGAATCTTCGACAGGATGTCAGGAAGTACATACTACACTACCAGTGCCATTTCCAAACTGACCATCAAGAAGCAAGGTATCTATACTTCACTGCATACCCCTAGTCGACCTTGGGAATCCATCTCCATGGATTACATGTCGAGCCTTCCTTCTACTGAGCATGGCAACAACTGTGTTTTTTGGTCATCGACAGATTCTCGAAGATGGCCATTATGGAGGCCTGAAAAAATAATATCATAGCAGAAGCCACTGCTAAACTCTTATTTGAACGAGTTTGGGTCCACTTTGGGATCCCACAATCTATCATCTCAAATCAAGACAATAGGTTCCTCATTACATTTTGATCGAGTCTCTGGTCGATGTTGACACCAATCTCATTAAGCCCACAATTTTCCATTCCCCAAAATGATGGCAGACAGATGTTGTCAACATGATGATCGTACACATTATGCACATGTACAACTCAAAGAATCCACACACATGGGATGAGAGCCTCCCTTATGTCCAGCACAGCTATAACCGGGCTCTCCACATCTCGACTGGCCAAAACCATTTTCAGGTGGGCTTCAGATTCCAGCCACTATGTCCCATTGATGTGGCCATATCATTTGCATCCACTTAGGAAGATTTAACTCATGTCCATTCCGAAGCCGAAAAGGCAAACAACTTCATTGAGCACATTTAGCACATATGCCAACAGGTCCATGACATATTGGATAGAGCCAATGCTAAGTACAAGCAATGGCATGAACAACATCGGGTGCCACACACGTTCCAAGTGGGCAACAAAGTTTGGCTACATTTGCATAAGGAGCGCCTCATTGGGCCCCATCGCAAGCTTTTCCCACTCCGATATGGGCCATACACCATCACCAAGATTGTAGGGCACAATGCCTTTGAGCTTAGTATTCCACCATTCCTTGGTCTGCACCCAGTGTTCAATGTGGACTACCTTTGGCCCTACTTTGCACCATTGTTGGACACATCCAACATTACAGAACAACTCACACCAATAGAGTTAAACCCATACTGCATGGAACAAGCCACAACTAATCAGATCATGGAAACACAAATCAAGAACACCTGAAAACAAAGGATCCAACTATATCGAGTTTTCAAACTAGGCCAACTCCTTCACCAGGGCAAGTGGCTCACCAGGGACCAAGTTCAGCAGAAGTTTCCTCATCTCATGGAGGAACTCAACGCAATGGGGACCATTGCTTACTAAGGGGAGAGGAATGATTTAGGTGGATATTGGTGGCCACCCACCTATTCCACTTGGACCCCCGCCGTTGTTTCTTTCAGTTTTTCAGTTTCCTTAATTGTAGCATAGTTTACTATTTTTGCCATTTTTTCGGTTCCTAAACTTCCAAAGCCGTTTTGAGGCCCTAAATGACAGTTTTTTGGAAAATCACAGTCAACAAATATGAGTTTTCAACTCAATATTTGTTGTTATTAGTTGTATTCCTCGGATAGATCTTTCTAACGAGGTATTGTGTGCGTCAAACAGAGATCATATGCCAAAATTACGACCTCGGGAAGTTGATGTCCAATTTTCCCCAACGGGGCCTATAGTTTGGTGTTTCATCTCCTAGGGTTAGATTTTTGGATGCTTGGGGTTTTCCATTGTTTCTCAATGATAAATAGGCTTTCAAGCCTCATTGTAACACAGTTCAGAGGCATGTAGCTGCCACATCTCTTCTCAAAGATAAGCTACCATCGCCCGAGCTAGCCTTATTTCCATTCTATTTGTAAGCATATTTCAGTATATGATATTAATGAAATGAAATGTTATTTTTGTTGCATCTCTATATTTATCTTTATATCTATAATTTTTTGCATTCCTGTTTAAATTTGGATCATCCTAGAAAAACCCCGAAGGGAAAACTAGTGTAGAAGATGAGGGTTTATTTTATTATGCAACAATTTGAGATAATAACTACAACTAGTTTCCCAACTAGAAAATCTCTAGAAATACACTAGAAAAATAATTTGGAGATCTGAGACCTCCTCTTTTAAACGACTCAGCCTCCTCTGTCTTGCCCGCACCCCATACTGGCAACTCGCATTGTTGCCTGGAATGCACACTACATTATTTGAGTGACTCGCACAACCTTAGATATGCCACCAACTGGGCCATATAACCTCCTCTAACTCTAGAATGACTTCTCTCTACCTTGTGGACACTGATCTGGCCTCTGGGAACTTAATTGAACCTCTTTCGACAACTCACACTGCTGGACTAGTTAAATCACACTGCTTTGTATGGCCACTTTTGCAAACAATTCAACCTCCTCTTTTCCTGCCTCTTGGACACTAGAAAATTGAGGAAAATTCCTTCGTATATCTACCTCCAAATATTTGTTACTCCCTCTCTTTTATGTTATTTCCTTGGCTTAAACTGTGCCCTCACTAAAAACTAGGAACTGGGTAGCTTGATTTTCCTTTCTCACAATGATCACACTGATGCTTTTTCCAAGCCCTTCGACCTACTCTTATAATCTCCCATTGGAGTCTCAACGATCACAATTTAATCTCCATCAATGAATAGGATCAATTAAACTTCATTAATATAAATCTCTAGAGAAATTTCGAACATCCTTAATTAATTAACTTTAATTTACCATTTTTCCTAAGTTATAATTAGGAAACAATTTAATTATGGAAAATTAATTTAATTAAGGTGTTTCCCATGTTTATGTTGCAAAACCTTTTCTTGGTTTGTGAGATCTAGTGCTCCTTAGCCTCTTAGCATCATCTGAGACTAGAACACCTATCTAATGCTACCATACCTATCAAAAACTAACACTCCCTCTTAGCAAGGAAGGTGTTCTCCACTATACTCCACTTATCCATTCTAATCATTTCTCCTCATGAAAAACCTATTGTTAGATTGTCACATGCTACTAATGTCTGACTTCTATTGTAGCTCCTTTCTTCACATCTCAATTGATCTAACTCCCTACCATTGGAAATCACTGTGAAGAAGTCAAGCTGGAAAACACTGTCCACCATGCACTGCGCATACTCTAACTCACCTACCACCAATTGTACCTGAATAAATCCCTTATCTACTTTGTCACTGCAACTGGATCTATTATTGTCCGTTGAAGTTATTATCACTCAGGTTGTCCTTAAGTTCCTGAAAGGATACGGCCGAGGTAACCACAAACCAATCTTTGCACTGTAGGTTCTAGCCCGCCTGCAGTCAGAGAGGGCTCTCTCTTTCTGATTTAACTTCGTTGGAGATGATTTTAGGCTAGCTATTGAAGTTCAGGGGTTTTGTTTAAGTTTGGTGGGAAGGATGATGCCTTCAAGTAGAGAGGCAAAGCATAGTTTGTTAAGTTTCAAACCATTGGGTGTGGAGATAAGGAGTAAGACTGCTGGTGCGTTTTCTTGGTCACAAGAAGAATGAGGAGTAGGGTAGCTGCTCATGAAACAACACTTAAACTTAAAGGATGGAAAGAGGGCTAAGGTATGAGAGGCAACAAAGAATCTCTCAAACAGGTTAGCAGAAAGAAGATGAATGAAATCTATCTGGGAGCAGCTAAGAATTCCTAGATAACAGTCATTCATACATTGAAATAGATCAAACATGAGCCATAACAGAATTCATATTTATGTCTAGATCAAGAGGAAAACATTAAGAAACCATAGAATCTGGGCATAGAGTGCAGCTAAGCAATTTCTAAACCAATCCTTTGTTCTGTGACTTGAGCATATATGAATTTGAAATAACAGAGGGAAGAAAGACTTATTGATTCATATTGCAGCGCAAGAATTCCACATTCAATTCTCCAGAATCATTAATAACACATCAAACAATCCATTCTCCAAGCTTGTAAGCAGTCTTTGATTATAGGGAAAGTATCAGACATACTGTGCGAGTCTCTTCAGGAATACATTAGCCGACCCACCCCTTTAATAATGCAGAGGGTTGTATATATACAAAAACAAGATACAAAATATCTAGAGGATGAGTTATTAACTCATAACTTCTTTACCAACTCCTAAGGAGCGGTTGATGAGAAAATAAATGCTGAAATAAAGACACATGTAACAGCTGCTCTTTTTGTCAGTGAATATTGACTTTTGAGTCGGTTGGGGTTACGCATTCAAAAATTCCGGGCCTTTAAGCTTGTTGTCCCAGCTCTTTGCTTCGTCACTGTTTAGCCTGCCCTGCGTGTTCCTTAACTGCTCTGACTGGTGCCTCATGCCTTATCCTGTGCTTGCTGTTGACCTGTAGCTGACTGAGATTTTGAAATAAACAAAAAGAGGCAAAAATTGAAATCACCTGGGCAATACGGCCAGCATTGCCTGCCACCAATCCTCGGGAGGTAATTGATGCTGTTGTATTTTGAAAAGTGTCTCATCGGCCTCTGTATACTTGTAATAATTTGGCGGCATTTCAAACAGGTGATTAACTTCATGCTCCATGTAAAGTAAGCTTTCCAGCCTGTCATAGAGGGTTTGTCCTGAAGGCGGCCTTGCCTCCACTGTAGAACTTGATGCAGTAGTAAGCTTATTGGTGACATAATTATTAAGCTTGGTTGCATATTGGTCACGTGTCAACAATTTTCCAGCGCTGGTCAGTAGGTTGGGCAATCCTCTAGTCTGTAATGCTGTAAGCTTTGTGTCAAAATTGTCTACATCCCTCTGTATTTCCTGACATCTTGCTTCCAGCGTTTGTACAAAGCTTCTCAATGTGGGCACCCTCTTTACTGTTAATATGGCCTCTGTTCGGTTCATGATATGCAGCGCTGCCAGCTCTTCCTTAGTCTGATGATTCAGAAAATTAATCATTCTGTTGGCCTGCTCAGGCATATTTCCCAATGCTGCTTTGGCTCTCTGAATTTCAAACTTAGCAAGGCCAAGTAATTCTACCTGCTCATACATGGCCTGAATTGACCTCCATTGGCTGGTGAATAACTGATTAATCTTGGCCCACAGGATCTTCTTTATTTCAGCCAGGGTCTTGTCCAAGGATAACTCTTTCTCCAAGGTTTTAACTCTATCCTTCGGGGCCTTAATTTCCCTTGTTTGCTCAGCCACTATCATTTTGGACTTATCATATTTTTCTTCCAGTTTGGCCAGCTTTTCTTTGGCCTCCTTTATCTTGTTGCCTGCAGCTTTAGCTCATTGATAGCTCTTGTCAATTCATCCATGCTCATGCCTATTTCAGGTGCTGTTGTTGTTGATGTTGTGGCTTCTGTAGCTGTTGTGGTAGTTGCTGGAATATTTGGAGGAGTTACCGCTGCTTGTGCAGATGGAATAACAGCAACAGTTGGAACTATTTGAGGCAGCCGGGAGGTCGACTCTCCTTGCTTGCCCTATAGCGCTTTCTCCAATTTTGTTTCCAAATCAATTACTCTATAGTTCAATTTCATCATCAAATCCAATTGATCCTCAGCTTCTTTCTCTTTCTACAGTTCTCCTGTTTGAGGGTGCTCAGTAGGAAGCAACCTCAATCTCTTTTTCAATGCAGCTATATCATCATCTTTCTTTTTCATAAGGGCCCTCACACCCTTAGGATCCTTAGGATCATGTCCTAAATCAACAATAATGTCCTCCAATGTTTTGATTCTATTGTCTTTGGTTGTGGAGGATAATCTTTCAAAATCCAACTGAGTGTTAGTATTCTTCAATGATTCCTTCAACTCATGGGCCAATGTGGCCTTCTCTCCAAGGGTGGCATAAAGCATCTCCACTGTCTGCTTATGTAGCTCTATCTGATCCATGGGGTGAATGTCCTTGGCCAGGACCTCTAACCTTGTCTTAACAAAATCTACAGCTGATTGTGGCTGTTGAATCTTGGGCTTGAAGTGGCTGAGAATCATCTTTTCTTGCCTGATGTCAAATGCTGCCATCAATCTTTCCTGCTTGGTAGGTGTTTCTTTTAGGAATTGATCATATAGTTTCACTCTAAGTAGCTCATTTTGAGCTTTGATTTCTTTGAAGTTGGATTTAACGCTAGCTGGTTTCTTGCCTCGTTGTGTGGAGGAAGACACCTCCATGCTGTGCTGTCTGTCTTGCTCTTGCTGAAAAGAGCTTGTAGGTGTGTCCTGGCTTGCTTCCCTTCTTGGGCTTTCTATGACCTCCTCACTGACCTCCTCCTCAATTGAAGGATCAACTCTTTGCCTCTTAGATTCAGGTTGCTGTGTAGACCCACAAGCAGGTGTGGAGTCTTCTCAGTCTCGCTTTCTGCCTCTTTCTTCATTGACAGGAGTTTGCAAAGGTGGCACTTGTAGTGTCTCTATTTGTTGAGCAGGGGTCTGCCCTTGATTTTGTTCGGTTGAAGTGACTGGTTGTTCAATGGCCATTGATTGTTCTGTCTCCATTGGCTCTTTTCCTTTGGCTGTACCTGTTGCTGATGTAGATGCTCCTTGGGCAGCTTGTGAAGCTGCAATTGTAGATGTGCCCTCCTCCACTTGGTATGGCAGCTTGAGAGTTACTTGGCCAGAAGAATCCAAGTCAAGCGTTTTTTCAAGATCTTTAGAAGTTTACTCCAAAATTTCCTCTTGAGTGAATTCTTCAACTAAAGTGCCTTGTACCCATGCGTCTTGAAAAGCATATTTTTCGATGTGTGGGTTTTTGCAGTGGTCATATGGTGTCAATCTGTATTTAACCCTTCTGGCATTAATAAACCCAAGCGAGTCATAAGGGACCCACCAGAAACTTCTTTTCAATTTGAATTGATCCTTGAGTATCAGGTCAGCATCTTGCCAACCTTCCTTCTTGTTCATGATGAAGGGGCCTACGTGGTCTTTGAATTTGAGTTGTGCCTTCTTCTTGGTGCTGTGAAAATGAGTCAAATCCGAATTTATAAGTTGCCTGCAGTATTCCAAGGCAAACAGCCTCATTGGCACATATCTTGGGAGCCTGTAAGGACAAAGCTCGCAGCCATAGATTCTAATCACAGTGTGGTTCTGATATAGGTACCAATCGCCTACTTTGTAGCTCTTAGATAGCTGCAATAGTTTCTGCATCTCATAAGTTATTCTGGGAGGGGGAACTTTCATCAAGAGGCAGGAGACTGGATAAACGAACTGGTCAATGAACTCACAGTATAAATAAGGAGAATGTTGGACTTGATGAAAAACAGATGACCAGAAGACAACAGATCTTCTTTCTCCCTTTGAATTCAATTTCTTGATGGGGCATTGGAAGCTTTCGGACTGATAATACATGAGCAAATGATAGATGTATGAGGAATATTTGAAAACTCCTTATCTGTCTAGGTTAAGGAGCTGGTCATGGATTTTATTTACTAAGAACCTGGCATAATTATACTTGACAGCAGGAGGTTGTCCTTGAGTAAATGAAGACAACAGAACCAACATTGTCTCATCCACATACTCACTTGTTGTGAAACCCAACACATAAGATATCATGTCTATAAGCAACTTCCCAACCTCATTGAAATGGTCATATGGGAATGGAGGTGGTTCCTTAGGTTGACAATCTGCCCTCATAAAGATCTTAGCAATTTTTTCAATCTTGGGGCCGGGAAGCCAGGAGGCTTCTTCTAGCAAGTTATTAATGGAGAAGGGCAATAGTATCTGAGTCTGCTTGAAATTCAACATCTGGTTGATGGAGTCAGGTGTGATATGAAAGAGTATGCTCCCAGATGGAGACTTAACTGCCCTCTGAGTTGGCTCATAATTTGCAGCACACAGGTGAATAATTTCAGGAAAAATGTTGACAGAGGGGAGGAAATGGCGTGGCAAATTGGTCTCCCATATGCCATACATGTCGGATTTATTTATGAAACTATTTCTCAGTTGGCAATAGGTATGAAAATGATTTCTGTTTCCCACCAGGTCTTGAATAAGATATTCTGTATCGGCCAAGGCCATTGACTCAAGTTCTTTACTTGGTGGATTTATGGGAGTGATGTTCAAAGCAGATGGAGAGGCCATTATGCAACTTTTGAAAGATTGAGCTGAAAACTTCCCTTTTCTTAGTGAATTCTCTGGGGCTAGAGACTATGAAGAACAATGCAAAGGGGCAGAGGAGAATTACAGCTTCAGTAGACTGATAAGCAGCGGAGTAGGGTAAAACAGGGCAATGTTGAGCTGCTGCAAGACTTTTCCTGGAGGTCGAGCTCTAAAACAGAACTTGCCAGTGAATTTGTAAATGGGCACCAGGTTTACGAGGCCATTTCTGAGGTGAAGGGTTTCCAGTGAGTTTAAGGGAGTCTCAGGCGTAGCAGTGTTGCAAATTGGGAAATTTCGCAGGCTTATAGTATGTGCAGTGGATAAAATGAAAGAACAGGAGTGAAAATGGGGGAGATATGACAAATACCTGGTTCAAACAGTGCTGAGAGTGGACGAGCAGGTGCGACGGTAGGCTATGAAGCTGAATTTGTAGGCCGCGGCAGCTCAACTGGATGTTTTAAGCTTTGGGAATGCGAAAATGAATAAAACATTGAGCCGGAGCCTTCAAATGAACCAATAGAAAAACTACAACGGTCGTTTGCGTGCTCTTTAAGCAAAAATTGACATTTTGGCGCTTTTGGTGCTTTTTCGGGATGACGTCGGCATGACGTCATTAGCGGGTCCGAGGTACGGATAGATGACGTGGCAACTGACAGGGCAGTGATGTGGCAGTGACACGGTGGCAGGGCGCGGGCACAAAAGGGATGAAGTGGTGGCAAGGTGGCACAGCATCGAAGGCGAGGAGATGACGTCATGGGGCAGACGTGGCGCTTACGTCATATAAAGGAGAGCGGTAAGCGGTTTCATGGCGCACTGCTTTAGCGCCTGGGCGGTTTGGGAGGAGGGGGCTCCGCCACACTCGGGAGGGCGATGCGTGGCAGGAGTACGATGGGCAAACCGCCGAACTCCCGGATGCTAACCCTCGAGCTTTTGGAGGGTAAAAATACCCGCCCACCGTAGATCTTGGGCGGGCCAGATCTAACGGCTGTCGGGGCGGGTAAGTCGGTGGAAGGTTAGGGCGGGGACCCGCCCGCTATTTTATTTAATTATTCATGCGACGGGGAGGGTTTCAAACTTTAATAAAGTGGGTTTTGGATTTATATGCGCGCGGGGGTCAAACATTTAGTTTAATGTTCAATAAAGCATTTAAACATTTAACCTTTGGGAATAATGACTGCGGAGGGTAAAAATACGAGACTTTTGATGAGCGGGGAATTGGGTAAAGGTTATTAGCCCAACGAGAGGTTGGGTTAATTCCAAGTTTAGGAGATAGAAGGGTTAATAAGAGCCCCAAATGGACTGCTATTTCCCGGACTAGAAGACATATGGCTATAGTGCCAAGGGGAGGTTATTTAATATTTTTGGGAACTTTATATGTTTTTTGATAGTGAATGGGGATGGAGGAGTAGTTAGGGAGCTACATAGTACAATTAGGAGTTAATATGGATTGTGAGGTGAAAGTAAAAGAGAAGGCTAAGTTTCAAAAGTAAAACTTAGACATAGGGGTAAATGAGAGTGAAAAGTGATTTCACACAAGAAATGTGGCTTCTTTTCATTTGAACAAAGCCAGCATTTACCTTGATATTTCACAGAAATGAGAAGAAATCAGGACTTATTGGGCAGATCCCAAAGTCCTTTAAGGGGATGTTAGTAAGGGACTTTGGGGGGGAGTGAAGGGAAGTTAGACATGCTTCCAGCATTCTGCCATCAAACACTTCTTAGCAACCTCTGCCACTGATGAGATTAGCTTCCTTTCTCAAAGCCAAAACTGAAGATGATCTTGCTTCTGCAACCCCAGGCTACCTACCCAGCCTAATACACCTAACATTTTTTGTTACTTCAGGAAGGGTGCAGTTAGACTTGGAAACCCTGATTGCTTTTTCTTTTAAACTGCCTTCCTATCTAAAAACTAGCCTTATTTCTTCCAAGGACCCAGATTAAGCTGTTGGGTACCTTCATTCTCTACCTAACTACTAATCTGCCAAGTTTAAACTATTTGGACAGATACTAATTTTCTCTATCTTCTAAAGCAAGCAATTTAAACTTAGGGAAACCAAGCTTAGGCTGTTTGGCTTTCCCTTAGCTGAGAAATCTTTCAAAAATGGAACTTTTGCAGTATGGAAAGATGAACATTTTTGGCACTTCCACTGTCAATCATGAAATATGAAACCTGTTGCAACAGGAGGCTAATAGTGGCTCCACCTGGGGATGGCTTTTCCTTGTGAAAAGTCAAGAACAGCAGGTCAGACTGCCTTTAATTTTTGATTATTTGTTGTATTCTAAAAACTTTCCCTTGCTGGCTATCTTATTTATATAAATGACAGCATACTTGAGGAGCTTAGGGCCTTCACTTCGGGCTTCAACTGCAACAAGCTACTATCCAAACAAAAAACTAAAATCCTACCTACCTACCTTAATCAGCACCTGTTTGCTGGTTAGGTAAAATGAAACAACCAGTGCAACCACTTAAGCATTTGTAGAAAGAAACAAACAGTTTGCCCGACAGTTGGTGAAATCAAAAACATTGTTTGCTCGTGTACCCCCATAATCAAAATTTTGACATATAAAGGCCACTGCTGAAGTACCTGGGCCTCATAGATAAAATATGTTAAAGATTTTGAGTTGAGAAGATCCTCCATGTAATCAGCTACAGGATCGACAAAAGCATCATGTGGGATTGTTTCTTCTACATCTTTTTGGGCTGATGAAACAGTTATATCCTCAGTAACAAACTCTATAGCCAATACTTCAGTCTTTCTCTTGAAAGCATGATTGGTCTCAATCTGTAAGTCAGGAGGTAGCACAATTTCCTCATGGCCCAGAGAAGGAAAATCTCGGAAGAACTCTTTAAGATCAGGAAAATCGTATAACTGGATTTGAGAATGCAAAAGCTCAATCTCATTTTCATGTTCTTCCACAATTAAATCAAGAAGACACATTTTGATTTGAGGTTGTTGTATTGCTTTGACCTTTAACAACACCAGTCTAAAAAAAAATTCATCAAGTTCATATTCTGATAACAACTTCTTGAATTCATTTACAGCGTGTTTAACTTCATCTTCCACACACTAGGTAATCCTGTCTGACTATTAACACTTTGAAATGGGATTACTTGGCTGTAAAACTGCTCAAAACTTTGAAAATTTCTCTTTCAGGTTCGCTTCTCCAGTGGAGTCTTGATTGTGAAGATGATGTGGAGTCGCCAGGTGGATGATTCACTTTAGAGTGCCTGATCTCTGTCCACCATCAAAGCTCAGAACTAAACTTGTAAACTTGGTTGTAAAGGAAACGATGACCTTCTCCAGAAAACTAGAAAGAAACTCTTGAAGGTCTGTTTCTTCCCCAGCAGAGCTTTCCAACTTGATTCATGAAATTATCTGAGGATTGATCCCCAGTATGGTCACCATTATGTTATCACTCAGGTTGTCCTTAAGCTCCTGAAAGGATACGGCCGAGGTAACCACAAACTAATCTTTGGACTGCAGGTTCTAGCCCACCTGCTGTCAGAGAGGGCTCTCTCTTTCTGATTTAACTTCGTTGGAGATTATTTTAGGCTAGCTATTGAAGTTCAGGGGTTTTGTTTAAGTTTGGTGGGAAGGATGATGCCTTCAAGTAGAGAGGCAAAGCATAGTCTGTTAAGTTTCAAACCATTGGGCGTGGAGATAAGGAGTAAGACTGCTGGTGCGTTTTCTTGGTCACAAGAAGAATGAGGAGCAGGGTAGATGCTCATGAAACAACACTTAAACCTAAAGGATGGAAAGAGGGCTAAGGTATGAGAGGCAACAAAGAATCTCTCAAACAGGTTAGCAGAAAGAAGATGAATGAAATCTATCTGGGAGCAGCTAATAATTCCTAGATAACAGTCATTCATATATTGAAATAGATCAAACATGAGCCATAACAGAATTCATATTTATGTCTAGATCAAGAGGAAAACATTAAGAAACCACAGAATCTGGGCATAGAGTGCAGCTAAGCAATTTCTAAACCAATCCTTTTTTCTGTGACTTGAGCATATATGAATTTGAAATAACAGAGGGAAGAAAGACTTATTGATTCATATTGCAGCGCAAGAATTCCACATTCAATTCTCCAGAATCATTAATAACACATCAAACAGTCCATTCTCCAAGCTTGTAAGCAGTCTTTGATTATAGGGAAAGTATCAGACATACTGTGCGAGTCTCTTCAGGAATACATTAGCCGACCCACCCCTTTAATAATGCAGAGGGTTGTATATATACAAAAACAAGATACAAAAATATCTAGAGGATGAGTTATTAACTCATAACTTCTTTACCAACTCCTACGGATCGGTTGATGAGAAAATAAATGCTGAAATAAAGACACATGTAACAGTTGCTCTTTCTGTCAGTGAATATTGACTTTTGAGTCCATTTGAGTCTGTTGGGGTTGCTCTTTCAAAAATTCCGGGCCTTTAAGCTTGCTGTCCCAGCTCTTTGCTTCGTCACTGTTTAGCCTACCCTGAGTGTTCCTTAACTACTCTGACCGGTGCCTCATGCCTTATCCTGTGCCTGTTGTTGACCTGTAGCTGACTGAGATTTTGAAATAAACAAAAAGAGGCAAAAACTGAAATCACCTGGGCAATACGGCCAGCATTTCCTGCCACAAATCCTCGGGAGGTAATTGATTCTATTGTATTTTGACAAGTGTCTCATCGGCCTATGTATACTTGTAATAATTTGGCGATATTTCAAACAGGTGATTAACTTCATGCTCCATGTAAAATAAGCTTTCCAGCCTGTCATAGAGGGTTTGTCCTGAAGGCGGCCCTGCCTCCACTGTAGAACTTGATGCAGCAGTAAGCTGATTGGTGACATAATTATTAAGCCTGGTTGCATATTGGTCACGTGTCAACAATTTTCCAGCACTGGTCAGTAGGCTAGGCAATCCTCTAGTTTGTAATGTTGCAAGCTTTGTGTCAAAATTGTCTACATCCCTCTGTATTTCCTGACATCTTGCTTCCAGTGTTTGTACAAAGCTTCTCAATGTGGGCACCCTCTTTACTGTTAATATGGCCTCTGTTCGGTTCATGATATGCAACGCTGCTAGCTCTTCCTTAGTCTGATGATTCAGAAAATTAATCATTCTGTTGGCCTACTGAGGCATATTTCCCAATGCTACTTTGGCTCTCTGAATTTCAAACTTAGCAAGGCCAAGTAATTCTACCTGCTCATACATGGCCTGAATCGACCTCCATTGGCTGGTGAATAACTGATTAATCTTGGCCCACAGGATCTTCTTTATTTCAGTCAGGGTCTTGTCCAAGGATAGCTCTTTCTCCAAGGTTTTAACTCTGTCCTTCAAGGCCTTAATTTCCCTTGTTTGCTCGGCCACTGTCATTTTGGACTTATCATATTTTTCTTCCAGTTTGGCCAACTTTTCTTTGGCCTCCTTTATCTCTGTTACCTGCAGCTTTAGCTCATTGATAGCTCTTGTCAATTCATCCATGCTCATGCCTGTTTCAGGTGTTGTTGTTGTTGATGTTGTGGCTTCTGTAGCTGTTGTGGTAGTTGCTGGAATATTTGGAGGAGTTACCGCTGCTTGTGCAGATGGAATAGCAGCAACAGTTGGAACTATTTGAGGCAGCTGGGAGGTCGACTCTCCCTGCTTGCCCTGTAGCGCTTTCTCCAATTCTGCTTCCAAATCAATTACTCTCTGGTTCAATTTCATCATCAAATCCAATTGATCCTCAGCTTCTTTCTCTTTCTGCAGTTCTCCTGTTTGAGGGTGCTCAGTAGGAAGCAACCTCAATCTCTTTTTCAATGCAGCTATATCATCATCTTTCTTTTTCATAAGGGCCCTCACACCCTTAGGATCCTTAGGATCATGTCCTAAATCAACAATAATGTCCTCCAATGTTTTGATTCTATTGTCTTTAGCTGTGGAGGATAATCTTTCAAAATCCAGATGAGTGTTAGTATTATTCAATGATTCCTTCAACTCATGGGCCAATGTGGCCTTCTCTGCAAGGGTGGCATAAAGCATCTCCGTTGTCTGCTTATGTAGCTCTATCTAATCCATGGGGTGAATGTCCTTGGCCAGGACCTCTAACCTTGTCTTAACAAAATCTGCAGCTGACTGTGGCTGCTGAATCTTGGGCTTGAAGTGGCTGAGAATCATCTTTTCTTACCTGATGTCAAATGCTGCCATCAATCTTTCCTGCTTGGCAGGTGTTGCTTTTAGGAATTGATCATATAGTTGCACTCTAAGTAGCTCATTTTGAGCTTTGATTTCTTTGAAGCTGGCTTTAACGCTAGCTGGTTTCTTGCCTCGTTGTGTGGAGGAAGACACCTCCATGCCGTGTTGTCTGTCTTGCTCTTGCTGAAAAGAGCTTGTAGGTGTGTGTTGGCTTGCTTCCCTTCTTGGGCTTTCTATGACCTCCTCACTAACCTCCTCCTCAATTGGAGGATCAACTCTTTGCCTCTTAGATTCAGGCTGTTGTGTAGACCCACAAGCAAGTGTGGAGTCTTCTCGGTCTCGCTTTCTGCCTCTTTCTTCATCGATAGGAGTTTGCAGAGGTGGCACTTGTAGTGTCTCTGTTTGTTGAGGAGGGGTCTGCCCTTGAGTTTGTTCGGTTGAAGTGATTGGTTGTTCAATAGCCATTGATTGTTCTGTCTCCATTGGCTCTTTTCCTTTGGTTGTACCTATTGCTGTTGTAGATTCTCCTTGGGCAGCTTGTGAAGCTGCAGCTATAGATGTGCCCTCCTCCACTTGGTATGGCAGCTTGAGAGTTACCTAGCCAGCAGAATCCAAGTCAAGCGTTTTTTCAAGATCTTTAGCAGTTTGCTCCAAAATTTCCTCTTGAGTGAATTATTCAACTAAAGTGCCTTGTGCCCATGCGTCTTGATTAGCATATTTTTCGATGTGTGGGTTTTTGCAGTGGTCATATGGTGTCAATCTATATTTGACCCTTCTAGCATTAATAAAGCCAAGCGGGTCATAAGGGACCCACCAAAAACTTCTTTTCAATTTGAATTGATCCTTGAGTATCAGGTCAGCATCTTGCCAACCTTCCTTCTTGTTCATGATGAAGAGGCCTAGGTGGTCTTTGAATTTGAGTTGTGCCTTCTTCTTGGTTCTGTGAAAATGAGTCAAATCCGAATTTATAAGCTGCCTGTAGTATTCCAAGGCAAACAGCCTCATTGGCGCATATCTTGGGAGCCTGTAAGGACAAAGCTCGCAACCATAGATTCTAATCACAGTGTGGTTCTGATATAGGTACCAAACACCTACTTTGTAGCTCTTAGATAGCTGCAATAGTTTCTGCATCTCATAAGTTATTCTGGGAGGGGGAGATTTCATCAAGAGGCAGGAGACTGGATAAACGAACTGGTCAATGAACTCACAGTATAAATAAGGAGAATGCTAGACTTGATGGAAAACAGATGACCAGAAGACAACATATCTTCTTTCTCCCTTTGAATTCAATTTCTTGATGGGGCATTGGATGCTTTCGGACAGATAATACATGAGAAAATGATAGATATATGAGGAATATTTGAAAACTCCTTGCCTGTCTAGGTTAAGGAGCTAGTCATGGATTTTATTTACTAAGAACCTGGCATAATTATACTTGACAGCAGGAGGTTGTCCTTGAGTAAATGAAGACAACAGAACCAACACTGTCTCATCCACATACTCACTTGTTGTGAAACCCAACACATAAGATATCATGTCTATAAGAAACTTACCAACCTCATTGAAATGGTCATATGGGAATGGAGGTGGTTCCTTAGGTTGACAATCTGCCCTCATAAAGATCTTAGCAATTTTCTCAATCTTGGGGCCGGGAAGCCAGGAGGCTTCTTCCAGCAAGTTATTAATAGAGAAGGGCAATAGTATCTGAGTCTGCTTGAAATTCAACATCTGGTTGATGGAGTCAGGTGTGATATGAAAGAGTATGCTCCCAGATGGAGACTTAACTGCCCTCTGAGTTGGCTCATAATTTGCAGCACACAGGTGTATAATTTCAGGAAAAATGTTGACAGAGGGGAGGAAATAGCGTGGCAAATTAGACTCCCATATGCCATACATGTCGGATTTATTTATGAAACTGTTTCTCAGCTGGCAATAGGTATGCAAATGATTTATGTTTCCCACCAGGTCTTGAATAAGATAGTCTGTATCAGCCAAGGCCATTGACTCAAGTTCTTTACTTGGTGGATTTATGGGAGTGATGTTCAGAGCAGATGGAGAGGCCATTATGCAACTTTTGAAAGATTGAGCTGAAAACTTCCCTTTTCTTAGTGAATTCTCTGGGGCAAGAGACTATGAAGAACAATGCCAAGGGGCAGAGGAGAATTACAGCTTCAGTAGACTGATATAAGCAGCGAAGTAGAGTAAAACAGGGCAATGCTGAGCTGCTGCAAGACTTTTCCTGGAGGCCGAGCTCTAGAACAGAGCTTGCCAGTGAATTTGTAAATGGGCACCGGGTTTGCGAGGCCTTTTCTGAGGTGAAGGGTTTCCAGTGAGTTTAATGGAGTCTCAGGCGTAGCAGTGTTACAAATTGGGAAATTTCGCAGGCTTATAGTATGTGCAGTGGATAAAATGAAAGAACAAGAGCGAAAATGGGGGAGATATGACAAATACCTGGTTCAAACAGCACTGAGAGTGGACGAGCAGGTGCGACGGTAGGCTATGAAGCCGAATTTGTAGGCCGCGGCAGCTCAACTGGATGTTTTAAGCTTTGGGAATGCGAAAATGAATAAAACAGTGAGCCGGAGCCTTCAAATGAACCAATAGAAATGAACTGCAATGGTCGTTTGCGCGCTCTTTAAGCAAAAATTGACATTTTGGCGCTTTTGGTGCTTTTTCGGGATGACATCAGCATGACGTCATCGGCGGGTCCGGGGTACGGATAGATGACGTGGTAGCTGACGGGGCAGTGATGTGGCAGTGACACGATGGCAGGGCGCGGGCACAAAAGGGATGAAGTGGTGGCAAGGTGGCACAGCAGCGGAGGCGAGGAGATGACGTCGTGGGGCAGACGTGGCGCTTACATCGTATAAAGGAGAGCGGTAAGCGGTTTCATGGTGCACCGCTTTAGCGCTTGGGCGGTTTGGGAGGAGGGGGCTCCGCCACACTCAGGAGAGTGATGCATTGCGGGAGTACGATGGGCAAACCGCCGAACTCCCGGACGCTAACCCTCGAGCTTTTGGAGGGTAAAAACACCCGCCCACCGTAGATCTTGGGCGGGCCAGATCTAACGGCTGCCAGGGCGGGTAAGTCAGTGGAAGGTTAGGGCGGGGACCCACCCACTATTTTATTTAATTATTCATGCGGCGGGGAGGGTTTCAAACTTTAATAAAGTGGGTTTTGGATTTATATGCGCGCAGGGGTCAAACATTTAGTTTAATGTTCAATAAAGCATTTAAACATTTAACCTTTGGGAATAATGACTGCGGAGGGTAAAAATACGAGACTTTTGATGAGCGGGGAATTGGGTAAAGGTTATTAGCCCAACGAGAAGTTGGGTTAATTCCAAGGTTAGGAGATAGAAGGGTTAATAAGAGCCCCAAACGGACTGCTATTTCCCGGACTAGAAGACATATGGCTATAGTGCCAAGGGGAGGTTATTTAATATTTTTGGGAACTTTATATGTTTTTGATAGTGAATGGGGATGGAGGAGTAGTTAGGGAGCTACATAGTACAATTAGGAGTTAATATGGATTGTGAGGTGAAAGTAAAAGAGAAGGCTAAGTTTCAAAAGTAAAACTTAGACATAGGGGTAAATGAGAGTGAAAAGTGATTTCACACAAGAAATGTGGCTTCTTGTCATTTGAACAAAGCCAACATTTACCTTGATATTTCACAGAAATGAGAAGAAATCAGGACTTATTGGGCAGATCCCAAAGTCCTTTAAGGGGATGTTAGTAAGGGACTTTGGGGGGGAGTGAAGGGAAGTTAGACATGCTTCCAGCATTCTGCCATCAAACACTGCTTAGCAACCTCTGCCACTGATGAGATGAGCTTCCTTTCTCAAAGCAAAAACTGAAGATGATATTGCTTCTGCAACCCCAGGCTACCTACCCAGCCTAATACACCTAGCATTTTTTGTTACTTCAGGAAGGGTGCACTTAGACTTGCAAACCCTGATTGCTTTTTCTTTTAAACTGCCTTCCTATCTAAAAACTAGCCTTATTTCTTCCAAGGACCCAGATTAAGCTGTTGGGTACCTTCATTCTCTACCTAACTACTAATCTGCCAAGCTTAAACTGTTTGGACAGATACTAATTTTCTCTATCTTCTAAAGCATGCAATTTAAACTTAGGGAAACCAAGCTTAGGTTGTTTGGCTTTCCCTTAGCTGAGAAACCTTTCAAAAATGGAACTTTTGCAGTATGGAAAAGATGAACATTTTTGGCACTTCCACTGTCAATCATGAAATATGAAACCTGTTGCAACAGGAGGCTAACAGAAGCTTTGAATGAAACTAGCTTTTCACTGTCTACTAAGCATCTGATTGTGCTCAACTAGCCCTGCAACTACTTCTAAAATATTTTACTGCAACTATATATGCATTATCCCTCAATATCTAGTTGTGCCTTGGTGAGATCTTGTTCCTCCTACTACTCTACTATTGTGGTCTTATGTAACAAAGGTATTGATCCATGTGAATAAAAATTAGATTTGGTCTAGAATTCTTGCAACTCCTCAGGAATACTACCCATTATGGCAATTTGGAGCATCATCCTCCTTCTCCATCAGAAGTTATTTTTGCTATTAATGTGCATTCCCCCAACCTGGAGGTAAACTCATCAATCTCTATCGAAGATGTTGTTTGTTTCCCCTTGTTTTCCTTCTTCCTCTTTGGACGCTAGGTGATGAAGTGGCCAAATTCACCACATTTGAAGCACTTGACCTTCGACAGGTATTTCTTCTTCTTATCTCCTCCTTTTGAGTTATATCCCTGGCTAAGAACGTTCTTCACCTTTACCTTGCCTGCAAGGGCTACATTTTCTTATTCCTTCTCCACCTTTGGTCCCTTGCCACTACTACTGGTAGTGCCTTCTACTAGACTAATCCTTAGCTCCTCCTGAGTGAATTCACTCCACAAGCGTTCCCATTCTGGTAGTTTATCTCATCCAATGATTCTTTGAACAAAAGTTCACCATTTTTTAGTAAACCTGTTTAGAGTTGTTCGCACCATTTCACTATCTGTCAGTTTTTATCCAATAGCAGAAAGTTCATCTCTGAATTTTGGATCCTAATGAGATAGGAATTTACACTCTCACACTTCTACATCTTGGTCATTTCCATTTTTTCATTGTGAATCATTTTTTGATTCTCAAATGGATCATGGTACAACTTCACAATGACCTACCACATTCCCTTTGTCATATTCTTGTCTGAAATATGCAAGACAATGTGATCCTAAACCCTATTTAGGACCATCCTCTTTGCTTTGGCCATGTCCTTCTTGAAATAAAGATACTATCTAGGGTATGTTTTCTCCTTCAGCCCATGCTCATCCAACAGGGATTACATCTTGGCCTTGGAAACGCTAAAGTTTGAGGCTCTATCAATTTTGTCCTGATCTTTGAGTCTTGTTGCGGCCATCTCTACGAAACTCAAAACAATTGGAGAATTATACACTAGAAATCACCTTCTCCTTTCAACAGCTCAATATTCTCTCTGCTATAGTCATTCCTCAAGAAATGTGCAAATCTGATAATGCACTTGATTTCCAGTTTCCTTCCCAGAAATTGCATTTCTTGTTACTTCTACTGGGTAACTCGCTCTACCTCCTACAATTCCTTATTCGGAATATGGCACATGCACTTCTCACCTTGAAAATCATACTAGTTGGACTAACAAGTCTACTATGACCTTCTTCTACTAGAAATCATGACCTCCTTTCCTACAACTAGAAAACTGGAAACCCACTGAGAAATAAACTGGAAATTATGCTTGTGTTCTTTTCTCTTCCTGCTTTGTGTAGATATGCAACTGCACACTCAGATTTACTCTTTGAAATTATTGATCCGCACTCCAGAAATCATCTTTGATAAATCCCTTGCCTGCTGCTACAAATATGAGGCAAATTGAATTTTTCCTCCACTGTGGAAATGGAAATCGGACTTCTACCTCTCTACTACTCGCACTGCTTGGTTGGCATGCATAGATATAGAAATATCGTGCTTAGATCTCCCTTTGAAACTGAACAATATTGCTTCCTTTACCTTTGAGCCTCTGATTTGATCTTCAATGTTGTTGGGCGCATATAAGATGTCTTCTAGAACTCCTAATTGCCCCACATTAATTATCGACCTGGGTAAGTCTTTTTGTTTCAAGAGTGTACACAGTATGAAAGTGATGGAAATCGTTGGATCTACAGAGAGTAATTCTCTAAAATAACTTATTGATTTCAATACAAGAGTAAATGGATCAAATCATAAACTACCAAACTTGTAACTTCAAAGAAATTAAACTATTCAAGCATCAAAACCCAATCTCAATCAAAAAAGCTCTAATTGCAATTACAAGCCATAAGCACATCAACCGAGTGCACTGTAGCGGTAACAGAGCTCTTTTAGCTGAATAGAAACTTCTGCATAACAGTGATACACCTGATCTAACCAATAATACTCTGGCTCTCAATTAACAATAAATAACTCTTACCTAATAATTGAATCAATCTACGACATAAATAAATGAAACCAATCAAAAGAAATAAGAAATAATGCGCGAAATGCACAAACTCAACACTGGTGATTTATATATCAAATAGATCAATCGTAAAACTATAAAACAAAGTAATTAGACTTGCAGTAAAAAGGTAAAAATATAACATAGGGAAAAGCAATGAAATCCACCAGTGACTGGGCCCAAGCCGCCAATGATTACTGCCTAGTTACTCAGAATATCACGAGCAAACTGAAACACAAATTATATATTACTCATTAACTCTAAATGTCATTACAGTAATGATGTGTTCTTCAGAATAACACTCTGTCTCTTAAAATTATAGTCGAAGTAAAAAGGCAAAAGTTGTTCTATTCTATTCGTTTTTCCCCTCTTATAGTCAAAGAGGAAAAGAGATAATTGTGATTCCTCAGGATCAGGAGATCCTGAGGAATCCGCAACCACATGTTATTATCACAACAATATTTCATCCTACACTGATCCTTCCGATTCACTTCTCAACTTGACCGCACAAGACGCACTCTTTTTTCCTTGTTTAGCCTTTGTTGTTCAAAATATTGAACAGCAATTGTCCCATTCTCTAATCTCTGCATAAAAAGAAACGAAAGTTAGTTTTGACAGCCAAATCATATCAAAAGAGATTTTGTTCACTTTCTATCAAAATCAGTTATTACATCATGGCACAAATGCATAAAAAGGAGGAAAAATATAATGTAATCAAGGGTAAATGTATACCTATTGTACAACCCAACATACTCCCCTGCTTACCTTGTTTCATGTCCTCATGAAAATAAGTAGTTATTATGTAATGCATTTAAAGAGTAAGCAGGAAAGACTTTTTCCTTATACAACCTAAAACTGTGCTTTTGTATTAAATTTTCAAAGGTTATACCTTCATGACTGTCAGGCAGCTCGTAATCAAAACAATATCCTTCAGGAGGGTACCAAATAATAGGGCTCTTAAATTGACATCCTATCCAATGTGGTCCTTCCCTCAAGATAATATTACTGTATGTGACAAAATGGCCTACGATAGCTTTAAAATTCTTGTAGCCAAACGGTTCTCTGTTCTTCACACTATTGGTGGAGACTATCCATCTCTATTTGGATGCAAGTAAGGACCTTTCCTGAATGGATAAGAAATATGCCCTTCCCGCTTGCACACTTTCTTTATGTATAGGCCCCAGATTATTAATTACTCCCTCCTGTTTCATGAATCTCTTGTGTCTAACAAAAAGATGCAAGGGTTGAGTAGGCTCACCCCTTACCCACAAATCCAGTCCATGTTATTTCCTTTGGAAGGTGTTATAACCCCTGGACCACTTAAGTTGGTTCACTGCTAAGGAAATAAAGGCCTAGAACTAAATGCCCCCATTAAAAGGGGCTAGGATTGTTATCAACCTCCCGCCTAATAAAAAGTTATGCAAATAAATTTCACAGAGAAGACGTTAGACTTTTATCCCGTGCTCATTACAACATTTTATGAATTCTTCAGTTGTCTTCAATTCAACTGACTTGCCAGCCTTAACAGCTTTAATCTTCAACAATAAATATCTTTCCAACAAAAACAGAGCATATTTTGTAGCAAGAGATCTGCCAGATAAGATATCAGAATATAAAGAGCAAATAACATCAATCTAACCCACAACCTTATCTAACTTGGCTTTTACTTTCCTCGGCTTTTCTTCCTCTTGCCTTGACTTAGCAAAAGTTTCATCCTCAGTTATGGTCAAATCATTGAATTGCTTCTGCAGCTCCTGGTACTTTTGCAGAGGAATCGTCTCCTTCTTACATTGCGCTAAAGCAAGCTAGACCTGTACCAGCTCCTCTTGTAACTCTAGAATAATAGGATCATTGCTTGATGGAGTGTCACTGAATATTTCTTCTGTCTGGGTGCTTTTGTTGTGAAAGGATAAACCCTACGTCTGAATAGCCATATGTATCAGATCTATATGAAAGCTTGTTTGTGTGGTTATCATCTAAGTAGAAATAGATTCAGTCTGGCTTCCTATTGCCTTACCTTCACATACTTCTATCTGTGCGGCCACAGTGACTAACTCAGGAATAATGCTCGGAGCTTCCCCATTTGCAGCTTCTTTTAATTTCCGACGCAACCGCTTAACCGTCTTCTGAAGCTTCCGATATTTCTTCTTCAGCTTTCTTAAATTTATTTCAGCCACTTGTTTCTTCTTAGAAGCATCCTCTGTAGGAATAGGTTTATCAATATCCTTTGTGTCTGAGGGATCTTGGTGCTCATCTTGGCTATGTTCCACTATAACCGTGTCACCTGACTGGTTATCAGATTCATGAATTATTTGTGTCCACTTCCTCGGCCCGGTTTGCAGCTTCTAGGGAAGGAAACATTTCTGTGTGACCAGAATTCTCTATGGATTAAGACTTGTTTGGGCTCTAGTCAAGTAATCCTTCAGGTTGTATATATGTGCTCAAATCTGCAAGAACCTAGGCCATCCCTTCCTCAAATTCCTACAAGAAATCATCTCGGGGGCTCATAGGTGGTGTTTGAGAAGGCCCTGCTTCATTTTTTGGTTCACCATCATCTTGAGAAAAGTATTGTGCTTCCCTTTGTTCTGGGTCAGAATCATGTTCTTCCTCCTATTCTGGTTCAGAATTGGGTTCTTCCTCCTGTTCAGGTTCAGAATTGTGTTCTTCCTCCTGTTCAGGTTCAGAGTCATGTACAACAGCTGGACTAGAAGGCTCTGTCGGGCGCTCGGTGCTACCCTGAGGATCAACAAAATTCCTCTGAAATGGATTTATCTTCTCAAAACGTCGCTTAGTAGGTCTTGTTACTATACAAGCAGCTCTTTTCCTCTTCGAAACAGGGTTCTGTTGTTCAATTTCCAAGGTTGCAGAATTTTGGACTACAGGGTCTGGCCTAATCTCTGATGGGGTTATAAAATTATCCCAAGTTAAATCTTGCTGAGCAAGACTGTGACTAACAATCAGTCTGATCAACCCATGATGACTAACTACAGTATCAGGATGTTTAGCCCGTCTTACTCTATCAGCTATATCATGCAACAATGAATTTAAGAAAAATGTCAAATTGATAGTAAGCTTTTGCTTTAAAATGGCTAAAAGTTTAAGTTGTTGTGGTTTTACCACATCCCATCGACCATCACAAGTAATGTATTGTTGGATGACACTCGCCAATTCGAACCATGGTTCTCCCAGTGAGGACAGTTGAATTCCCTTGCCTTTTCAGGTTAGCTCTTCACCTGTGTCTTTGAAAATCTCCACTGTGTCATGCAACATTACATGCTTTTCCGGAGATGTTGCTCCTTCTACCGACAGCCCAGAAACCTTAGCTATCACAGCGTCCGATACTTTTATTCTTACACCTTTTACTATGGACTGCCCATTCTATAAGTGTTGTAAAAATTCAAGAGCGATTTCACTGCTAGGGGTCTAAAGCTTGGTGAAATATGAAATCCATCCTATGCACACCAGAATTTCCCTGGCTCTGTCAGAAATTTCCAACACTGAGGGTTCTCGGCGAACCGATTTTCCACCCATAATGCTCGAATTCTTCCAATATTCGCTCTACAATTTTCAAAGATTAACACAACAAAAACGCAGTAGAGAACAACAATTTCTTTGGTAAAATAGAATAGCAAGTAGAAATAACAACTAAATTCCATAATGTCAAGCGGAATTTCCATGATAATTAATGATATTAACTCTAAGACTATCATACTGCCACATGCCATTTGATCATGGGATATCATAGCAACATATCAAGTCCAGTAAGCGGAATAAATACAGTGCATGCAAAGGTGTAATGGGAATCCTCCCCCTCCTTAAAAAGAGAAGTTTCCTATGACCGAGTAGACAGGGAAAGGGATGTTCTGACGGAAAGGCAAGGGAAAGAACAGTATGACATTAAATGAAATAGAGTACGCATATAAATGATAGGACGACAAGAGGTATGGTTATAATGAGAGCAGAGTGTGTAAAGATAGTTATGAATAAAAGATAAGATGCTTGGATTGATGATAAGTTATGTGAGAAAGAAAAGGACAGCAATGTGCCAAAAAGATGCTCTGCTAATGGTATTCTAGCCAAGAATGATGCGATTGATCAGAAAACAATATCTCATGCATAAAGGTTCAAAAACAGGGAAAAATTAAGGAAATAACTTCTCCGATAAAAAGAAAGAATAAGAAGAGGGTGTTATAGACATTTTTGGGCACTGCAACCCCAATCATAAATGTCCATAAACCAAGGGCTCTTAAGTCCCTAAAATTTTTGTTCCAACCTCTAAAAGAACAAGGTCAACTGATTACATCTTCTCCCAGAAGTTCTCCATGAAAAACTACTCAGAACTGGTCAAAACTGGACCATCTCACCTGCTCCATGGTCAAAGTGCGCTGCATCCCACCTAAATACACACGGGAGGTGCGATGCATACTGAAAAGCCCTTCTATGGGGTGCGATGGGCGAGAGTGGACAAATGGCAGGGTCAATCTGCAAGGTGGAGGATCATGGAATCTTCCAGAAACTTCTCTTGTGACACTTGCCTCTCTGCATTCGCCCAGGGATGAGTAAGAGATCATCAATCTCCAAGTGGAATCAAGAACTATCAAAGAGAGGACACTAATCAAATCTCAAAAGAGGACTCACCCCCCCTTGCAAACATCTATATATGGATCCCTCATCCCAGAGACCCAGAGGCTAGAATTTTGTATCTTGTAAGGAAGTGTTGCTGGTTTCTTGGTGTAACATCATAGTGTTGGGTGATCTAAGCTTTTCATGAGGTGAAGAAGGGCTTTCTTGCTGAGAGGATGACGATGGGTCAGAACAATTGGTTGTAATCCTCTTTGTTATTCTTGATTATTAATAAAGCTATTCAAGTTTTCCTCCACATTCTTGTATGATTGATGATATATGCATTTGTGTGGTCAATATATATCTGGTCCTATATTGTTTATGATAGTAGATCTATGTTCTTGGATAGTGTTATGCTGCTTTGATTCTACAGGTGCTCTTTGAAGCTGGGTAGACGAGGAAGCAAGTGGAAAAGATCTATCAGAAGAGAGAGGAATCAAGCAAGGAACCAAGCGCAAGACAGAGGTTGGTTGCCTTCTTTCCCCTCTTATCTACTTCTCATAAAGGAAAATGAAAGTGGTTTTAGTTTGTTTGTTTCTAAGGTAGCTACCAGCCTTAGTGGGACTAGCAGCTTTGCATAGACACTAGATTTCCCAATAACAGAGGGTAATATAGTAATAATTGATGATAAGATATAACTTCAATACCATAAGCAGATCCTCTGCTGCGAGCAGGCATCCATAGCCTTGGCAGGGTTTCTTTTAAACCCATATGAGCCAGGATCCTCAATTTATAAATGGAGAGTTACCGTGTTGTTCTACAGTAGAGATCATTGTGCTAGTGTGGTAACCAGATGACCACACTGCCATTCACTGGGATGTAGCAAAAGTGATCAGGTCGGCTCATGATGAGACCTCCTGTTCCAAGGATATTCTAGCTATCCAATGGATCATAACCCTGGTGTGGTGGCCATAGTGGGAATGTCACTTTGCTACAGCCTTATGAACATGGTAGGTTGGCTCGTAATGAGACCCCCTATCCTCCATCTGAAAACAAAATTTTGCTGTTATTACACATTTTTATGATAAATAGAGGGAGGCTCAATACTCCTTAAGAGCAGGGATGGTGGAAGAAGTTTAACATGTCAATAAAAAAAGTATACCCATAGTCTTATTTATTAAAGATAGCGAAGATTATAACCTACAAGGGTGGAACCAGCATGGTATTAAGATGACCAATCAGTATCAAGTACAATAAAAAGCTACGCAAAAAAGTAGTATATAAATAACTGTGTCCCTTTCTTGAAAATAATCTATCATCGAGAAGTTGTCCTATTGAAGATCATAACATTAATGGTATTAACTCCCTTTAATAGAATCCATAAATTCTTGTCCTCATAAAAGTAGAGTACTTCATGCCATGAAAAGAAAACAAAAGAAAAATGGGGTTGAGCATTTGAGTGAACATCAATCATTCACACAAGCGAAGAGAAATCATACAAAAGAAAAATTTTGTTGTTCAATTGGAATTGAACAGCAGCTGTTCAATGATTTGAACAGCAGCTGTTCAATGATTTGAACAGCAGAGATACGTAAAAAGTGTTGTTCAATTGTTTGAAAAGAAATAACTGCAAAGAGAAAAAGTGTTGTTCAGTTGTTTGAACAGCAGTTGTTCAATTGAATGAACAACAAAACATGCCACAAAAGAAAGTGTTGTTCAATTGGATTGAACAAAAGCTGTTCAATAGATTTAACAACAACTGTTCCATTAATTGAAAAGCAAAACAACACCAAAAAAAAGTGTTGTTCAATTGGATTGAACAGTGGTTGTTCAATAGATTGAACAGCAGCTGTTCAATTAACTGAACAACAAAACAACGCCAAAAAAGTGATGTTCAATTAACTGAACAGCAAAACCACGCAAAAAAAGTGATGTTCAATTGGATTGAACAGCGGTTGTTCAATAGATTAAACAATGGTTGTTCAATTAACTGAACAGAAAAATCACACAAAAAAAAGAAAGTGTTGTTCAATAGATTGAACATCAGCTGTTCAATTAACTGAAAAGAAAAATCACGCAAAAAAGAAAGTGTTGTTCAATAGATTGAACAGCGGCCATTCAATAGATTGAATAGCAACTATTTAATTATGTGAACAACAAAATTACGCAAAAAAAGAAAGTGTTGTTCAATTGGATTGAATAACAGTTGTTCAATAGATTAAACAGTAGTTGTTCAATTAATTGAACAGCAAAACAATGTCAAAAAGAAGTGTTGTTCAATTGGATTGAACAGCGGTATTTCAATAGATTGAACAACAGCTGTTCAATTAACTGAACAGCAAAATCATGCAAAAAAGAAAGTGTTGTTCAATAGATTGAACAATAGTTGTTCAATAGATTGAACAGCAGTTGTTTAATTAACTGAACAGCAATATTATGCAAAAAAAGAAGTGTTTTTCAATTGGATTGAACAACGGGTGTTTAATAGATTGAACAGAAGCTGTTCAATTAACTGAACAGCAAAACAACGCCAAAAAAAAAGTGTTGTTCAATTGGATTGAATAGTGGCTATTCAATAGATTGAACAACAGTTGTTAAATTAACTGAACAGCAAAATCATGCAAAAAAGAAAGTGATGTTCAATAGATTGAACAACAGTTGTTTTATTAACTGAACAGAAAAATTACGTAAAAAAAAAAAAGTGTTGTTCAATTGGATTGAACAGCGGCTGTTCAATAGATTGAACAACGACTATTCAATAGATTGAAGAGCGGTTGTTCAATAGATTGAACAGAAGCAGTTCAATTAATTGAACAACAAAATTACGCAAAAAGGTGTTGTTCAATTGGATTGAACAGCAGCTGTTCAATAGATTGAAACACAGTTGTTCAATTAACTGAACAGCAAAACAAGCAGATAAAAAGAAAAAGAAAAGAAAATTAAATCAGCAATCATATTTACATATTTTATAGAGAAGAAATAAATTTTATAAAGATGAAGTTGCCGAAGGATTGCCTTCTACAGCTAAAACTTGCATGGTGGGGTCCTCACGTAACTACTGGTAGAAAGATTCTTTGGTCTGTGAAAGCAGTGTCTGGAAAATGGTCTTTTTGTGTCGCTTTGTTGAGTTTCCGACATTTTCCATTATTTTTGGGGACAACTACTAATGGAGAAACCCATTTATTGTCAGATATAGGATAAATAAAATTCACCTCTAATAGTTTTTGAAGATCTTCTTTCACAATATCTTTTAGATGAGGATTTAATCTATGTTGTGGCTGTCGAATGGGTTTTGCATATTTTTCAGTGTAGATGTGGTGCATGCATAACTGAGGTTCAATCCCTTTCATGTCTGAGTAGTCCCATGGAAAAGCCCCTTTATATTTCCTAAGGACTTGGATAAGTTTTTGTTGCTGGTCATTACTCATATTACTATTAATGTTCAGGATTTTCCCTTGCTCGATTTCAATAGGATTTCTATTATAGACAGTGGTTGTTGGTATCGGTTGGTCATTGATTTTTCTCAAGGAATCTTCTTCAATCTCATTGTCAAGGACTGCTTCAATCATGTGACATCTCAAATTAAACACTACAGTAGGGTGATTGATAAAGGTGTTAATGACATCATCTTCTGTTTGATTTTTGAATTCAAGTGCATCTGCCACATTCAACGGTGAACTAATATTTTCTTTTAAATATGCTATTATTTGTTTCCTAGTTTTTACAATGGTCAGGCTTGGCTGAGCAGTAGGGTATCAAGCTAGATTCTTAACAGCATTTCCTCTGGTTATGGTCATACTGCCTGTTCGGCAGCCTATATAAGCATCAGTTGTTGCTAGCCAAGGTCTTCCCAATATTAAGGGGTGTCCATCTAGCCAATTTATGGGGGGTTCAAAAGAGACTTTTAGAATGATTTTAATAGCACTACCTTGGTTTGGAATACTGGGTGTCCTCTGTTCAACCACTACTTCAGGAGATTTGGGTTTTGATGATTTAATCTTTTCAGCACTACCTGTTTCTCCTTCTCCTTCATGGAGATTGCAAGAATTCCCTTCTTGTAAAGGGTTAGGCTGTAAATTTTCAGTGTTCTGAAAACTCTATTCAGACCCTTCAGTCTTGCTGTGAATCTTAGCGTCAGCTACAGATGGTGATCCTGCGACCTGAAGGGTTATAGTAGGATTTCTTGTAGAAACGGTTCGGGGTCCTACTGATGACTGAGACTCAACTTTTCTTATGATTTCGTCAATGAAGGTTGATCATCCAAGGGTCACCGGTCCCTTAGATTTTTCAGATCTGGGCAGAGGAATTATATCTTTTTCTACTCTTTTCTTCTTAGTCATTCATACAGAAATACAAACATTTATTTCTACTTCAATTCCTATGCAATTTTGTTGAAAAGCGGGCAAAGGAGCAAGCACTTTACTTTCTTGTACGCAGGTTCTTACCTTCCATTTTTAATACCCAATTCTTTCACAGTAAACAAACATCAAACGTTTATTTCTACTTCAATTCCTATGCAATTGTGCTGAAAAACGGGCAAAGGAGCAAGCACTTTACTTGCTCGTACGCAAGTTCTTACCTTCCATTTTTAATACCCAATTCTTTCACAGCAAACAAATATCAACATACATCACCTTCTGTGAAATAGAAACACTCTCCCTGACAATGGCGCCAAAATGTTGGGCGCATATAAGATGTCTTTTAGAACTCCTAAATGCCTCACATTAATTATCGACTTAGGTAAGTCTTTTTGTTTCAAGAGTGTACACAGTATGTGCAAGTGATGGAAATCGTTGGATCTACAGAGAGTAATGCTCTAAAATAACTTATTGATTTCAATACAAGAGTAAATGGATCAAACCATAAACTACCAAACTTGTAACTTCAAAGAAATTAAACTATTCAAGCATCAAAACTCAATCTCAATCAAAATAGCTCTAATTGCAATTACAAGCCATAAGCACATCAATTAAGTGCACTGTAGCAGTAACAAAGCTCTTTCAGCTTAATAGAAACTTCTGCATAACAGTAATACACCTGATCTGACCAATAATACTCTGGCTCTCAATTAACAGGAAATAACTCTTATATAATAATTGAATCAATCTACAACATAAATAAATGAAACCAATCAATAGAAATAAGAAATAATGCGTGGAATGCACAAACTCAACACCGATGATTTATATATCAAATAGATCAATCGTAAAACTATAAAACAAAGTAATTAGACTTGCAGTAAAAAGGTAAAAATATAACACAGGGAAAAGCAGTGAAATCCACCAGTGACCGAGCCCAAGCCGCTAATGATTACTGCCTAGTTACTTAGAATATCGCGAGCAAACTGGAACACAAATTATATGTTACTCATTAACTCCGAATGTCATTACAGTAACGATGTGTTCTTTAGAATAGCACTTTGTCTCTTAAAATTACTATCGAAGTAAAAAGGAAAAAATTGTTTTATTCTATTCATTTTTCGCCTCTTATAGTCAAAGAGGAAAAGAGATAACTGTGATTCCTCGGGATCAGGAGATCCTGAGGAATTCGCAACCACATGCTATTATCATAACAATCTTCCATCCTCTGTTGATCCTTCCGATTCACTTCTCAACTTTACTGCACAAGACGCGCTCTTTTCTCCTTGTTTAGCCTTTGTTATTCAATAGATTGAATAGCAATTGTCCCATTCGCTAATCTCTGCATAAAAAGAAACTAAAGTTAGTTTTGACAGCCAAATCATATCAAAAGCGATTTCTTTCACTTTTTATCGAAATTATATCAAAATCTTATTACATCATGGCACAAATGCATAAAAAGGAGGAAAAAGATAATGTAATCAAGGGTAAATTTATACCTGTTGCACGGCCCAACAAATGATCTGATACCATGTGAAAATTCCTTGAACTGCAGAAACTGAGTATTATTCTCCTAACTTAACAGTTTGTTTGTTTATGTAATTATTGTAATGGAAAATAACAAATAAACCACACTCAATTATTCACCATAAAATATATATATATATATATATATATATATATATATATATATATATATATATATATATATATATATATATATATATATATATATATATGTATGTATATATGTTGCTGAAATACAATAGGAATTGAGAAATATATGCAGACACACAAAATAATGACTTTTGGACTATGGTCCATGGAAAAACCCCGACAGGAAATCCGTTATAGGAAATGAGGGCTTATTTTATTATGCAACAATTTGAGAGAATAATTATAGTTGGGAAAACCTCTAGCAATACACTGGAAAAATAATATGGAGATCCAATATCTCCTCTGCTAAACAACTTAACCTCCTCTGGCTTACTTGCACCCCACACTGACAACTCACATTGTTTCCTAACATGTGAATTGTAGCCTCTGAGTGACTCACACAACCATGGATATGCCTTCAATTGGTACGTCTAGCCTCCCTATACCTCTAGAATGAATTTTCTCTGCCTTCTAGACATTGATACGGCCTTCGACAACTGAATCGAACATCTTCCAACAACTCACACTGTTGTGTATGGCCTCTTATGAAGACAATACTACCTCATCTTTTCTTGCCTCCTGGACACTGGAAAACTAAGGAAAATATCCTCCAGATATTTACTCCCAAATATCTACTGCTTCCTCTCTCTGATGCTCTTTCCCTCACTCAAACTGTGCCCTCACTGAAAATTGTGAACTGGGTAGCTCTATCTGCCTTGCTCACAATGATCGTATTGATGTTTTCTCCAAACCCTTCGACCTATTCCTATTTAGACTTCATCAATAGAAGTATCTAGAGAAATCTCGAATATCCTTAATTAGTTAACTTTAATTTACCACTTTCCTAAGTTAGACTTATGAAATAATTTAATTATGGAAAAATTAATTTAATTAAGGTGTTTCCCAAGTTTATCTCGCTAAACCCTTTTTGGGTTTTAGTGAACTAGTGTTCTTGAGCCTCTTAGCATCATCTAAGACAAGAACACTTGTATGATGATGGCATATCCATCAAAAACTAACATTGCATTCCTTACCCCCAAAAAATAATATGTGATGCTTTCATATGTTTTATGAAACCCTAAATGACCTATTGTGGAAGAGGATTGTAGTTTAGATAACACCCATGATTTAAATGTTGATTGCTTATTTAAATAAAGATGCCTTTTATAATAAAGCTCCTCATTTTTTTAAGCTCCTCATTTTTTTAAGTGTAGAATTAATATGCATGGGGATCCATTTAAATTTGTATCATGTTAGCGATCTAGGGAGTTAATAACCATTATCTATAGGCATCATTCAACTAATTTGATACTATGAAGGAGAGTGAAAAGAGGGACCCTTCCTTTTTATACTTATAAGAGAGAGCATCTAGTACCACCTTCTCTTTTCCCTTCTTATAAATTATCTCATAGTCATATCCCAAGATTTTGGTTACCCCTTTGCGTTGATCAAGGGAAGAAATCCTTTTCTCTAGGAGGTACTTCAAGCTCCATTGATTAGTTTTAATATGGAACTATTTCTTAAGTAGGCATGGATGTTAGATGTCCACATCATGCAATATAGCCATCATCTCCTTTTCAAAAGTTGATTTCCCTAAGTGCTTCCCACATAATTGTTTGTTGGTAAAAACCAATGGTCACCCTCTTGCATGAGTAATACTCCAATGCATTTAATGAAGGCGTCACATTCCATGAAAAAGGTCTTAGTGAAGTTGGGAAAAACAAGTCTTGGGTTTGTACACATAACATTATTCAAGTCTTAGAAGGCTTGTTCTATGGTGTCATTCTATATGAAAATTTTTTAGGCAAGGCTATGAGGGGATATACAATATTATCTTAGTTCCTTATGTACTTTTAGTAATAACTAGTTAGACCAAGAAAACCTCTCAAACTTTTAAGAGTTTTGGAGCTAGGCCAATCCTTCATTGTTTCAATTTTCTTTAAATCCACATGCACACCATCATAACTAATAATATTACCCAAATATCCCACTTTAGAGACACCAAAGGAAAAAATGGACCTCTTGAGAAAGAAGTTATGATCATCAAGTAGTTTTAAGACGTTTCCACATGGGTGACATGGGCTTGTAAATTTTTATGATATATCAAGATGGAACTAGAAAAAACAAGGATAAATGATGTAGAAATGATTGAAATACTTCTTTCATAAGATTTTGTAATGTAAAATGTGCATTGCAAAAGCTAAAGGGCATCACCAAGAACTCATTATAGCCTTCACAAGTGTGAAAAGTAGTTTTAGAATATCCACCTCCTTCACGTGAATTTGGTGATTTCTTGAGAGAAGAATTCAGCACCCTTGAGCTCATCCAAATGGTCATCAATATTTGGAATGAGAAATTAATTCTTGACTATCAATTTTTTAATACCTTGGAAGTCAAAGCACATCTTCCAAGTGCCTTCTTTCTTGAGGACCATGATGACCATTGAAGAAAAAGGGTTGGTACTAGGGTGGATGTCACCAGTTGCTAACAATCGATACACTAAATTTTTCTAGGAAACTGGATGGTGATATATGCATACATTAGGTATGGTCCCACATGGTCTAAGTAAAATATAATGATCATGCTCACCTTGGAAAGGTGATAGTCCTTTGTTAGGTTTGAAGATAGGATGTTGTTTTGCTAGGACTAATTGCATATGAATATGGATGGGTTGAGAAGGTGTCTAAAATGCTTGAATGACATGGAATTGAGCCATCATGAAAAATTCCCTTTTATGAGAATCTTTTCCCTAGAATAAGAGTTGATGATCTCTAGAAAGTTATTCAGATTCCTTTGAAAGTGTAGACATGTCCCTCATGCTGAAAACTCTTGTATAACTCATGCAATTCAATAGGACCCTATGTCTACAACCATGGGGCACCCAAGGTAATGTCACAACCACTCATTTCTAGCAAACATGTGGGTTTTCAAGGAATAATCACTTGTTTGGAGACTCACATTTTCATAATGACCACCACATTTCATAAAACCCCCATTAGAAATCATCGGTTGGAAGTTGTTCACAACATGGATGTAGTGGTGTGTTTCTTGGGCTACACATTGAAGAATTTTATGGGTGCTATCATTTTCAATCAAGATAGTTTATTTGTGACATTTGATGTAGCCAATCAATTTGAGGCTTTGGGGAGCAAAAATACTAGTCAAGGCATGTATGGAGATTTATGGTTCCGCATTCCATAGAGTGGACGCGGGAATGTCTTCGATGGGGGATGAAGAGTCCTTAGAAGTGTAGCTTCCATTTCATCATTAAAAATGTCCTTCAAAATTGCCATGAGGTTTTTATCCTTATATATATGTTTAGGAAAATATTTCTTGTCATAATTTTTAGTAAAGGCCTTTAAGTTGATGCTTCGTAATCTTGGCTTGGGTCAATTTGCAGGTCTTGAGGGGTATATAGGATAAAGAAGGATTATAAGGGGACAAAAATAGTGGGATGGGGATGGGGAATAAATGGGGTCTTTTAATTTGAGCATCCACAACCTTATGGACTTCGTAGGATTTTTAAGAGGCTTCCATCCAAGTAGTAGGAGGAGCCATTAAGACTTGTGCACATATCTCTTCTTTTACATTGCTAATAGAGCATTCCCTTTAAAAAGTATCAGCCATGTCCTTGGTGTGGATGGCTAATTACTCAAAAGTGGAATTTAACTCTTTAGTTGGACAATATTGTTAAGAATGATTAGTTGTCCCAAATATCACTGTCAATTTTAAAGCATTCATAGAGGTTTTTGACAAATTGTGTCCAAGAAATATAACCCCCATGGGAATTGTTATATCATTGTTGCCTTTGCCAAAATTTAGGATCCAAATATAAGACACCCACATGAAGTTTCATAAATACATATGTGATTCCATGTTGAGAAACATATTGTTCTGTCTGAGTTACCCAGCTTATGGGGTTACGTCCATAAAATTTGTTGAGCTCTACTTTAGGAAGTTTGTGCCACATTCGATTCATATGATTGATGAGCCTCCAAATAGGTAAAATATAGGGCCCATATAACCACTCCTAGGAACATAAAGACTATATTAAGCCTACCTTTTTGCACTTATCGACAAACTTTGCTAGCTCAATGAGTTCTTAGAAGAGTCAATGAGATTTATCATACTTTATGTGCTTAACATGACTATTGTGCATGATTTTGAAGATATTTTGCACATATTTCGAAGAGATCCAGCTAGAGCTATTCATGGGGCTTGCTCCCTACTACAAGAGAGTCTCAACTCAACTAGCTAAGGGAATTTAATGCTCCTTCCTACTACTGCATGGTGACCAAGGAAGCGAGATCCCCTTTTCTAGGTATTTTTGAAGGGAAATGCAACCCTTCCCTCAAGGCATCTTCCCCTACTAATTTGTATAAAAAAGAGGCTCGAGTACCCCAAGAGAAAGATATAGAGAAGCATGTGAAGAATCAGAGAAAAAGTTTGGATTAGTGTTTTCAAGCAAGTTTTCTAACTTTGTCATGTACAAGCAACTTTTTAGTTAATGGAAGTGATATATGATTTCAGCTCCTAATCTGCCTTCCTTCTAAGGGATCTAAGATTTCTTGGGTTTGGGCCCACCCTAAGTTCTCAATCACACTTTTATACTATTTATGTTCATGCATTTGTTTATTTTTGCAAAGTATTTGTAAATGTTACTTCTGTTTATAACATTCATGCATGGTTAATTAGGTAGTTTTATGAACATTTTTTCTTGCAAGTTATTTTAGAACATGGTTATAATAGTTGTAGTATTTACATCAGTTAAATTACATTTTCACTTCACAATTGATTCATTTCTTTTGTCATTATTCATTTGTTGTTCACTATTCACTGTTTCCTGCATTGTAACCTGTTTTGTAGCTACGTGAAACCTCGCGAACTTGAATTTTGCTAGGTTAACGTTACAAGAAATTCCTGTGATTCTTTGGTTGGGTGTATTTTTATAAATTTACAACATCTCCTTAGCTTCCTTCCTCTCCAAACTCGCATTTAGAATGGTCACATGCTCACTGGACTATCTCCTGTAGCAAAACAGGGACTCTTGTAGCAATTTGTAACCTGTCTTCCAAACTCACTCAAATTTGCAATAAACTCATGATTTGTCTTCCTTAATATATTACGACACTCTTGGAACCTTGATAATGTAACTTGGAGGTAGATAGACCTTGTAGATTCTCTTTTTTGGTTTGTTGTAGAAACTATTTTTTCTACAAAATTAGGATTGAATGTTTGCAAGCTTTCATTTTAGTAGTGTGTTTCCTTTTCCCTACAAGATAGAATAAGTGTGCTTTCATTTCATTGCAGGTAATGCACAAGGGTGGAAGTGTGCCTTCCTTTATTACAAGTAGCCTAGGTTTGCATCTTATATTTCTTTCTGCAAGTTATTTCCTACAATATGAAATTTCTTGTAGCATAGATTAATTAACTTGGTCTTTGTACATATAGATTTCATTTCAGTATTTCTAGCTATTTAAAAGTCAACAAAAGGAAGAGATAGTGATTGCTTCACATATAGTGTTGACCCCTCTTAAGTTTGTATGAACTCAAGGTTGACAATTAAAGTTGATACCCTTGGGATTTGCAACATTGTTGTTGCAATATTGAGGGCCATCAATGATCATGAACAAGTAGGAAAGAGGGAGGCCTAGTGGGATTAGATGACTCAACCCCTTTATTTGGGATGGTTGATCTTGCCATTTATAACCTATGGATTATGGGGGAATGATCTAAGTTTGCATCACCACGAGTTTGGACATCTAGTTTCGGAGCTACTCTAGGTTGGCTAGCTTGTTATAAATGGCACCAATGTTTATTTGAGCATATGAGTGGTTGTGATCTATCTTGTGTTGCAGTTCATCAAATATAGTTTTCAAAGAGGAGACTCTGGTGATGAATTTGGATTGTGATTTATTGCCATAAATATGTGGATCCAAAAGAAAGGTTATTTGAGAGTGGTACCAAGGTGGCCAACACTCCATTCTAAGTATGTTGAGATAGTTTCCTAGTAGTGGGGTGAGTGAGTCCACCAAAAAGAAATACTAGAAAATGGTGTCATGAGCGTTAGTTCATTACAAGTATTCTAGATGGATCTCAAATAAGGGTGTGGGTAGGACCTAGAACTTGTTTTTGTAACCCTTGTTAGAATTATACTGCTCCCTAAATATTTATACGCTAACAAAATTCTCAAATCATCAATACTACAATATATGTAGCAAGTTCATGGACTAGTAGTAGGGAGTAGGGTTTTAAGGGTTGTAAGGGAAAGGGAGTGAAAGGTGTTATAGCTCTATAATATACATGCAGGGTCTAATAATATTACTTGGCCCAATCTCTCAAGGTACCAGCTAAGGAGGCTCAATTGTACCCTTAGCCATACTACCCACCCAGACATTAGAGAGCAATCTTTCCTTGTGTTGTTCTTGGTGCACTAGAGTAACAAGACAATCTAAAGCTATTTTTAGATAACCTAGGGGGTTTTTGATACACTTGAAGTTATGTGGAAGTGAAATTTCATATAAAAGTTCTCTCTGATGTGGTACTACACAAATGGGCACCAACATGTGTTACAAGGGTGTCCAACTAGGTGAAATTGTTTGTATTTCCTACATTTATTCTTCCCTTGTCATAGATTTACCCATTGAACAATAGATCATCATGTTATTTATAACATTGAAATATGTCTCTAACCTGGAAAAAATATCTAAAATATTGGCCCAAGAAAGTGATTGATATCAGTTGTTGTGTTCTTTATTAGGAAATGGAATATTTAGAGATATTTATATATCAAGGTTTATTGAAAATTTATAAAAACAATAAGAAATAAATAAAATGAGAGTACCAAAAATAATCATATCTTTATTGATGAGAGCAATGTTTACTTGCATCTTTAAGGGGGAAACCTCCATATGAGCATAGCTTTGATTACAATATACTTCACCATACATCTCATTATGTTGCTTATACTTCCTTATATAGTTCTATCTATCTCATAGGAACTTTCTAGTAGGTAGAACCTTCTAGTAAGCCTTCTTACAATTATTGTTTTCACACTATATCTACTACATGGGCCTTATTATGAGTCACAAAACTACCATCTTTAAACATATTATTTTCCTTATTTTTAACCCATTTTTATTCACCCACAACCTTGGATTAGCATATTTTATGCTAATATGCAAGTTTTAAGCTGATGGTGTTTTCTAATGCATTTATTTAGTATTTAATTTGAATTGCCTATTAAACATTGTGTTATCACCAAAATCCAACCCTGATAGGTTGTTGATCAGGTAGACCTTGTATAACTCTTTCAAACCTACTTTAGGCTAAGGCTTAGCCTCCTCAGCCTGAGAGGGCTCTCTCAAAGGGTTAATGATTTTGATTAAAGATATGGATAGATGGCTAACTCTATCGTTTGTGATTGTATATGTTTATAGGTTGAAAGATGAAGGATGGCTACCATTGGGATATGGAGTCAAAGTATGTTTCAGTACCACAGCAAGATCAGCTTAACATGAAGTCAGGGCATAGAGAGTTTTTATACATCAACAAAACAAAGATACAATGCAAGGAAACACAGTTTATAAATACATGAAGGAAGTTAGAGCATCATTGATGAGTTCTAAGTAACATGCATTCATACCATTGCAAGTAAGTGAAAGAGGAAAGCCATGAGACAATATGACATTAAAAACTCTCTTTGAATCATGAGTAGTGAAGCCAAAACATTCTACCTAGCATGGAAGTCAAGGCATTATAGAGTTCAAGTGCAGAAATGCAAATATAAAACAGTGAAACACAGTTAGTTTATCTATGAAAGAAGTCAGAGCATCATTGATGAATTTTGAGTATCATAAGTAAAAACCACTACAATGTAAGTATTGGAAGATTCCATCAAAACAAGAACATACAAGAACTCTTCATGAATCTTGAGTTGTCTAAGTAGAAATTCTGCATTAGGTTAAAAATATACACAGTCTGCACATAGAGCAGCAGTTGAGCCAAAAAGTCTCAAACCTCTCTCTCTCTCATTCCACCTCTTGCTTCATATATAGCATTTACAATATGGATTCCCTCATCCCTCATCAAGAGAATTCGAATTTGCTATGAGTGACACCTATTCTAACCATAAAACAAACTATTAAATACAAATGACAGCTAACTAGCAGTCTTAGAGTCCTAATACAATTAGGAGTGTAACTCCTCATTATGATTACAACAACCTTATCTAAGAATTAAACATTCCTTTTGACACCTATAACTCCATGAATTCGAATTTGATGGTGCTCATAACCCTCCAGCTGGCCCTTGATGCCTCATCCTTTTACTGTTCCTGGAAACTAGGAGACTGTTCCTTGCTCTGTTCTGGCTGAAAAATAGGTGTTGGGACAGAGCTCGTATCTTCTCATACAAAATGTATTTTGAAAAAATGAAAGAGGATTTTGTGAACCAATCCGTGCTGAAAAAAAATGTCTCTTGTTTCTTTGAAATACCTTTCCTACTACCCAGAATATGTCTTTGAAAAACAGGTGTTAAACAGGAAAAGTATGTTTGTGAAAAACTGCACCTACAACAGTTTCGTAGCACAAGTTCAACCATAAATTCCTCCCACCTCAGAACGAATTTGAAGAAACTAAAAAAGGTTTTTGTATTTTAGTATGTTAGGAAGAAAAACCTCTTTCAGTTTCCAAAATCTGCTTTCAGTTGCTCAAGAGACCTTTTGGAAATTGACTAAAAATAATTTTTCTGCTGAAAAAAGGCTGCTTCAGTGATTTCATAGCGCAAAACTGGTTTTTTACACTGTCTGCGCTACGAAAACGTGGATTCGTAGCAAGTTTCAAAAAAATTTCAAAATGGCTAAACACATGACTTTCAAAACATGATATGAGATCCACAAAGTGTAAAACAAGGCTGTTGAGCTTTATTTGATGATGGAAATGAGACTCTAACCCTATGACTTAGACTCTAAAAACCATAAAAGCGACTTAACCACCATCTAACATTATGAATTAGGAACAAATGTAAAATGTAAACCTTGACACAAGCTTGACACATGGAAATAATGTGTGATGTGGGACCAATGACGGGCAAGAACGGAGTGTTGACCCTATTTGACCATACCAACAAGACTCTTTTCTAGATCTTAAACACTAAAACAACCATGGAAAGACTAGACCAAGACTAACACCAATCCTTTGGACTAGAACTGATGCTCTGAATTTAGAAATAATTTCTTAAGTGATAACACAATGTAAAAAGAGTGTATTCTTATTTATCTTTGTTTGCATGTTTTTGCATGCTCAAATATTGTTTACCATGGATCCATGACATCCTTTTATGGTAATTGTTTGCTAGGATCTTTTGTCTATACATGCAAGTTGTTAACACCTAATAACTGGGATTAGGTAAATCCATGTAAATATTGTAAATACAAAAATAAAGGGAATTGGAAGATGAAGAGACATTGGGAGATGAAACCCAATAGTCTCCCTCTCCATGTATATATCCATGTTCTATATTAATGCAAAAGAACAATCACATTTGTGCAGTTACTCCTAGCCTGACATGGTATCATAGCTAGCTCCCAAATCTATTTTTATGCTCCATGTAACTCCTCTCTCCCTTGACAAAAAATATGTCTTTGATTTCCAGCTCTGTGCACTGAATGCTCTGTGGATTCTCTACCTTATTAGCGGGCTGAGATCAGTTTGCATGTTGTTGGAATAGTTGTTTGTTGGACTACATACCACAACATTGTAATTGATACGATATCAATGTGCATTAGTTTTCTATGGCCATCGGCTTTGATGAAGTGGCTAGACTGGTATGAGTACTACAAATTTTAACAGAAGGAGCATCTTGAATTGTGATAATCGGTTGATGCTTTGTGCAATGTTTAATTTTTATGGCATGGTTATGAATTCAATATTGCACTCAATATTTTCTGCTACATTTGGTTGGTGCCTCCATGCATTGAGTTGGAGACTCTTCATCTGGGCGCTAGTCGAAACTCCTAAACGTTGGTCGAAATTCCTGTTGAGCAGTATGGTATGTTGTCTTGAAAATTTTGAAGGGTTGCTTTGATCTGCATTGAATAACACCTTTTTATGTGTTGTGTTATTGGATAAGTTTGTTAAGTTTTTCAAAAGCCCGTGATGTTAAGTTCTTAAATAAAAAAAGGTTGTGATACATGATATAATGGATTTTTAAAAGGGTCATAGATGTAATGATAAATTCATTGAACTCCTTTTAATGACCATATATGATCATTCATTTCCTTTTTTAAAATCCATATGTTTAAAAGGAATCAATGGTACAAGTGGTATGGATGAAGTGACATATAAAGTATGTTGAGTGGTTTTTAAAAGGTTTGGTATTAATGTGTGAGGTTAAGGTTTTATGAAGGTTATGGCATATATATTTTATGGAGTGATATGAGTATGTATGGAGTATATATTACATGTCATATATTATGAGTGATGAGTGTAGAATTTCCTGCAAATTCTCTACAAATCTACCTTTGAGATCTATGTAGAAATTGTTACTGTAGATTAACTCGATAATGCAATATACCAAAGCAAAATACTATAATATACTTCTACTATCAAACTTGCGGAAGCTTAAAGATCGAGTTGAATCAGAGCTGAACACATATAACCATAAGAAGAAGAATTAATGCACATGAAACACAGAAAAAACTCAGGGGAAAGCCTCAGCTAAAAACCCCACTATCTGTATTATCATACAAGGTGGAAATACATCAGAATTATACAAAGCCTTAGCTCTCACAGCTAGCCAGCTCTCAGTACAATCCTCCTGGATTCTCACAGGAAAACTTGGCTTCTCACAAGCCTTCTCCTCTGCCATCCAAGCTCATATTTCCTTTCACTGTTTCTCTTGGGTGATCCTCATGTTACCAAGTGGAAGACTAATCACTCACACTGATCCTACACCCTGTCAGAACTGCGCAATCCTTAAGGAACCTTACCTTGACTGCATGGATGAGTTTCCTTTATAGGAGAACACATGCAACTAATAGTAACCTATCCTTGACATTTAGCTCAACTGGGTCTTTCTCATAATAGACATGCATGAGTTTTTTATGAGAGAATCTTCAGTTATCTGGAGTACACTTATTGAGTGCATGCATGCATCAACTGACTGATAACTCACAATTAGTTCCTCAAATAGTTTGGAACTAATTTAACTGGACTAAACTCAGTAAACTAAGTTAACTAATTACAACTCAAATATAACTCAATCTTATCTCCTTAATTAAGGGATAATCTCCTTAATTTAAGGGATAACTCTTGCATGATTGCAGAAAGACTTCTAACTTGAATTTCACCAACTAATTAATTCAAACTAAATTAATCAATTATTTCCAAGCAACTAGTGAGACTAAATTCGAATTTAATTCACAATTTTAATTCAAAGACAAATTAAAATTGGAATTCCTGGATTCTATTTTTATCATTTCTTGTTGCTATTTTCAACACTCCATCTCAACAAGAAATGAATTCAACTTGATCCCGATCCTGAACTTTTGGAATGTTCTGCATGTAACAATTCTCTCTAGTGTTGTTTCTCCAGCAACTCCAAAAAAAAAAAACAAACAAACAAACATCCAACCTGAATCAGAATGATGCCTCTGTCATCAAAGTCTCTAACTACTATTGCCTCTGTCGACTGGAAACTCTGCGCTTCTACTGACTTAGCCTTTTTGCGCTGTTGTCAATCCTTCTCTGCGCTCTTCAGTATCTGACTACTCTAGCCTCTGTCACTTTGATCTCTACTACATCAATCCCACTGATTCCTCCCACTACTAGGTACTTTGGGCTCCTGTAGCAAGTTACGATCCATGAGATAAAACCTCTCAATGGACCCTGCCCAATTTTAGCCTTCTTGAGACTATCACTTCACATCGCCCCACCTCACACCTGGAGGTATGGATGCATGTGATCCCTCTGTTGACTTGGATCGAAATTCCCCCCTAATGGAGGTATCTACATGAGTGGATCTCTCCACTCGATCTCCTCTCGGCTTCTCCAATTGTGGCTCCTCCACAATTATTTGAGACTTCTTATGGGGCTGTATGTTGAGAGGTAATGCATTCTCCCTCTCAACCACCAAGTCTCTAACATTTGCCTTGCTCCTCAAGGCTTTGCATGCATCTTGAACCTCAAGAGCATACAGGTTCTTAACTCGTGAACCAATCTGTTTCACCTGTCTCGTGGTGATGTGTTTAAGGAATGCTTTTCCTTTACTAAAGACAACATCGTAGCCTTTTTCCTCCAACATCGTAACTGATACCAAGTTCTTCTTCAATCCATGCACATACTTCACATCTGTCAAGGTGATAGGAGGTCCATGCTCCCTCTAAAAAGCAATCGTGGCCACTCCTGAAACACTAAACCTTTTGTCGTCACCCATCTTTATGCGCATCTTGAGGTCTTTCTCCTCCAACGTACTGAATAAACTTTTATCGTCGGTCATGTGGAATGAGGCTCCACTGTCAAGATACCAACCACAACCCATCATTGATGACACCATGCATGTGATGAGAGTAAAGTCCATTTCTAACTAAGAGGCTAATGCTTCACCTTCCGATCCTTCTGAGGATCCCTTCTTGGACTTCTTCGATGGGAAATTAGTTGCATAATGTCCCATCTTGTGACAATTAAAGCATCTCACTTTAGACTTGTCACCCTTCTTCCCTCCCTGAGAAGAATTTGATTTAGAATGGGAATCCTTCCCCTTCCCTTTCCTTGCCTTACTTGCTAAGGCCATATTTTCTTCATCATCATCCTTGGATGAAGAACCATCTCGTGTTCTCCTCCTAATCTCCTCCTACATGAGATCCGACCACAGTCGTTCCCAATCCGGCAGTTTCTCCCTCCCATTCACAGAGTCCTGGTAGCTATTCTAGCTCTTTGGAAGGCTAAGGAGAGCGAAGGCTCACCATATCATCATCAGCAATAGTTATTCCCACACTGCTAATCTCATCTCGGCAAGTGGTGAGCTTGTTCAGATATCTAGAAATAGTGTCGCAGTTCTCCATCTTGATTCTTCGAAGCTTACCTTGAGCACCAATTTCCTCTGGTCGCTACTGTTCTGGTAGAGGTCCTTCAATGTCTTCCACATTGAATATGGAGTATCCTTCCCATGGAGACTCGAGACAATATGGTCTCGAACTCCCTCAAGGATGATCTATCTCACCCTCGCCACACACTTCTTCCACTCAGCCAACTCTTGTGCATTATTTGAACCTAGCTTTGGGATTTCTTGACCAATGAAATCCTTCAAGCCATTGTATTCTAATACAACCTCCATGCAATCTTTCCATGCTATGTAATTCGAGCTACCTTCCAAGGCATACTCGAGTCTCAAGCCATAGAAAGCCACGGCCAACCTTGAAGTATGACAAGAATTCGATTTGTACCTGCAGCCCTGAACTTCAAACTTCAAATTATCTTCTTTTTATATTGTTCATAGCTCTAATAAACTTGGCTCTGATACCATGTAGAATTTCCTGCAAATTCTCTACAAATCTACCTCTGAGATCTATGTAGAAAATCTGATTGTAGATTAACTCGATAATGCAATATACCAAAGCAAAATAATATAATCTACTTCTACTATCAAACTTGCGGAAGCTTAAAGATCGAGCTGAATCAGAGCTGAAAACATATAGCCATAAGAAGAAGAATCAATGCACATGAACCACATAAAATACTCATGGGAAAGCCTTAGCTAAAAACCCCACTATCTGTATTATCATACAAGGTGGAAATACATCAGAATTATACAAATCCTTAGCTCTCACAGCTAGCCAGCTCTTAGTACTCCTAGATCCACACAAGCAAACTTGGCTTCTCACAAGCCTTCTCCTCTGCCCTCCAAGCTCCTATTTCCTTGCGCAGTTTCTCCTGGTTGATCCTCCTGTTACCAAGAGGAAGACTAATCACTCACACTGATCCTACACCCTGTCAGAACTACGCAATCCTCAAGGAACCTTACCTTTAGTGCATGGATGAGTTTCCTTTATAAGAAAACACATGCAACTGATAGTAACCTATCCTTGACATTTAGCTCAACTGGGTCTTTCTCAGAATAGACATGCATGAGTTTCTGATGAGAGAATCTTTAGTTATCTAGAGTACACTTGTTAAGTGCATGCATGCATCAACTAACTGATAACTCACAATTAGTTCATCAGACAGTTTGGAACTAATTTAACTAGACTTAACTCAGTAAACTGAGTTAACTAATTACAAATCAAATATAATTCAATCTTATCTCCTTAATTAAGGGATAATCTCCTTAATTTAAGGGATAACTCTTGCATGACTGCAGAAAGACTTCTAACTTAAATTTCTCCAACTAATTAATTCAAACTGAATTAATCAATTATTTCCAAGTAGCTGGTGAGACTAAATTCGAATTTAATTCACAAATTTAATTCAAGGACAAATTAAAATTGGAATTCATGGATTCTATTTTTATCATTTCTTGTTGCTATATTCAACAATGAGTGGTGACATACTATGAGTGGTGATTCCTACATTTAAAGCTTTGCCTTTGTATATTGAATCAATCTTTTACCTAATAGAAGACATCAAGTAAGGTTGTGATTTTGATTTGAAATAAGGTAGTCTTTTTTATGATGAATTCACTCATATATATAGTGGGAGTAGTTCTCACTAGAAAAGAGAACTACCATGAGTAGTCCACAAATATAAAATACACCTTGATTTTCAATGAGTTGTGGAAAGGAGTTTGTGAAGGAGGAAACAATGCACCGGAAAAGCCCACTCCAGATAAGGAGCTTGTCATTTATGAAAACAAGAACAGAAAGGCTTGCGCCTTGATTGCAACATCAGTAAATGAAGAGGTGAGTCATCATATTTCTCCATTTTCAAATGCCTTTGAAGCCTTAAATATGTTGAAGGAATTGTATGACTCACACTTTGAAGTTGAAGTTGTTCAATTAATGATCAAGTTGTTCAATCCTAAGTTGAAAAATGATGAACCTCTTGCCTTAGCATCAGAAGTAATATGCATTATGCATGAGATAAAATCCACTAGTGTTGAAATAGATATTCCTCTCATAGCTTATTTCAAGGTGTTATATCCCACCTATTCACATTATCTTGAGTCAGTGCAAGCAAGTAGCAAACTTAAGGAGATTACCTTTGACTTCCTTGAGAAGAATTTTGTTGAAAGAGAGAATGATTTTGGGAAGAATTCAACTCCTCAATATTCTAAATAAGTTGTGTGCCTTGCACAAAAAGATAAGAATCATGCACAAGATTCTTCTATAAGAAGAGGTGGTCGAAGAGGAAGAGGAAGGAAGAATTTCGAGGCGGGGGGGTAGGAATTTCCAAGGAGAAAGGTATGATCTTCGTTGTATATGATGAAATAGAAATGGACATGATGCTTCCACATGTAAGTTGCCTTGGGACAGAATTGAGAAGGAAATAAATGAAGAAAAAGGTAAAATGCCTAGTAAAGGGAAAGGAAAAGCACCCGAGTCCGCCCATTACGTTTTGGCACATTGCAACATTGGAGTAACTGAAGACTTATTCAATGCTTCACTTGCTTCATGGAAAGATGTTTGGTTTCTTGATTCAGGAGCAACTTGCCACATGACTTTCAAAAGAGATTTCTTTGAATAATTCAATAACAATGTTGATGGAGAAGTATACTTTGTAGAAAATTCAAAACTCAATCCATGAAGGCTTGGCACCAACACGCTCAAATTACATAGACTTCCAAAATTTCTTCTACATGATGTTCTATACCCCCCGGATTTGAGGAGAAACTTGTTGTATTTGGTCCACATCTACTAGTAAGGACACTCCAATCACATATTTGATGGAAAGGTTGAGGTTAGAAAAGCATCAAATCACTCACTTGTCATGATTGGGATAACAGAAGAAATACTTTTGAAGTTGCAAGGAACCTTTGCTCGTGCACAAAACTTTCATACAATTATCACATGATGAAGGTACATTTGCATCAAGTCTTTTATGACATGCTAGATTTGGACACATGAACTATGAAAACCTCTGTTTGTTGAAGAAAAATGGTGTTACTAGTTTGTCAACTATTCCTAGAAAACTTAATAAGCAATGTGATGCTTGTATCGTAGGAAAGCACAATAAAAAATATTTTCATGATTCTCATTCTACAACACATAGAAAACTTGAACTTATTCATTTTGATTTATGTGGCCCAATGCCTGTTCCTTCTGCAATGGTAATAAATATATGATGACATTTATTGATGACTACACCAGAATGAGTTGGGTTTATTTATTGAAGAATAAATATGAATCTTTTGAAACATTCAAGAACTTTCATGTATGGATTGAAAATGATGCACAATCTCATATTGGATCTGTTCATACTGATAATGGAAAATAATATACATCAAATGAATTTTAAAACTATCTTTGCCAACATGGGATCAAACATCAAACAATTGTGCCTTATAATCCCCAACAGAGTAGCTGAAAGAATGAACAAAACAATTTTAAATATGGTACGTTCGATGCTGTTTTTCAAGAATGTTAAGTTGATGTTTTGGGATGATGTGGTTCTATGTGTTGTGTATATAAAGAATTGGAGTCCATCTCATGCTATCAAAAACAAGAGTCCCTATGAAATGTGGCATGGCTACATTCCTTCGTTGAGGCATCTCAATGTTTTCGGTTCCACCTGTTATGCCTTAATACCTAAGGAAAAAAGAAACAAACTCGGTGCAAGGAGTCACAAATGTGTCTTCTTGGGGTACTCAAATACCTCCAAAGGATATTGTCTCTATAATGAAGTGAATAAGAAGTTTATAATCTCTAGAGATATGATCTTTCTTGAATCTTCCAAGACTAAAAATGTTGTTGAGCAACAACTTGATCACTCGGATAGATTTGGACGTGCAAATTATTTTCAAGGGTTTGATAATGAGATTGCACATATTTAAGGGAGTATCCCTATACTGAATCAATTTGTGGAATCTTCTTCTGAAGCATTATATCCCCTGCATGAAGCCCTAGCCACTTATGACACTTTGAGTGATTTGATTGACAAAATTGGGAGACTAAATCTTGATTCAGCTCCATCTCAGTCAACTGAAAAACATGGGCCATCTCAGAAAGGTCCTCTAAAATCGCTGACAAATACAATTGAAAGTGTTCATCCCGATGAGGTTGCAAAGACAGGAACAAGAAGCTCAACTACATAGAATGGAGGTGATGTAGACCATCCTGATTCACTTGTTGATATGGATGTTTCTTATGATTTTGAATTGAATTTGTCTACAAATTTTGAACCAACTTCCTTCAAATAAGTAGCTTCTCATGATGAATGGAAAGAAGTGATGCAGAAATAATATGATGATTTGATAAATAATGAAACCTGAAATTTGGTTGATCCTCCATTGGGAAGCAAACCAATTGGCTACAAGTGGGTCTTCAAGAACAAGTATAAAGCAGATCGCTCACTTGACAAGCACAAAGCCAACATTGTGGTAAAAGGTTTTGCACAGAAAGAAGGGTTTGATTATGAGGAGCCTTTTTCCCCCATAAAAAAATGGGCTACCATCCACACACTCTTTGCCTTGATTGCTCAAAATGGCTAGAAAGTCCTTCAAATGGATGCAAAAGGTTTTTTCTTGAATGGAGATTTGAAAGAGATTATTTTTATGTCCCAACCAGAAGGATTTATTATGAAGGGTTAGGAACACAAAGTATGAAAGTTTGTAAAATCCGTGTATGGCATCAAGAAAGCACCGCAATCCTAGTACGAGAACTTAACTAAGTATCTTCTAAAACTTAATTTCAAACATTATGATCTTGATGATGCAGCTTTATTTGTCAAGAAATTTGGAAAAACAATTGTATATCTTGTGGTGTATTTAGATGATATTTTGATGACACGGAACAATGAGAACTACATTGCATCCATAAATAAGGAACTAAGAAAAGGTTTTAAAATGATAGATTTAGGTTATGTTCACTACTATCTTGGTATTGAAGTAATCCAACATCCAAAGTTTATATTCCTCTCTCAGAAGAAGTGCATTGGAGATATGTTGAACAGGTTTGGCATGGTTGAGTGAAATCCTTTGACTACTCTAATGGAATAGAACTTAAAGATCACATCCATTGAAGGAAAAGAATTTGAGGATGCAACAAAGTACCAACATCTCGTAGTAAGTCTCAACTACCCGACTACTACCAGACTAGACATTTCATTTTTTGTTGGAATCCTCTCCAGGTTTATGCAAAATCCTTGTGAGGGTCATTAATCTACTACAAAAAGAACTCTAAAGTACTTGAGGGAACTCAAGACTTTGGACTCAAATATACACAAGTGGATGAGTTCAGCTCGATTGGATACTCTTATTCAAATTTCAATGGAGATAAAGAAACTGGGGTATCTAGTTTAGGTTATATTATGAGTCTTGGATCAGGAGCTATCTCTTGGAGGTCACGCAAATAATCAGTTTCAACATATTCCAGCTCTGAGGTAGAATATGTGGCAGCAGCTAAAGCAACGAAGGAAATCTCAGGAAAATTCTGGAATATTTGTAGGAAAAGCAAGTGCATTTAAATCCTCTTTTGATTAACAACACTTCTGCAATAAAGTTGGCCAAGAACCCAAAGTTCCATGATCGAACTAAGCACATCAATACAAAATACCATCTAATTCAACATCATGTTGATTCCAAAACAATCCACCCATGACATTGTTCCACAAACGAGCAGATTGTAGATATCTTCACTAAATCACTTGGAAGGGAAAAGTTTGAAAGATTCAGAATGATGCTTGAACTCACCAACATCCCTTCAGATTAATGGGGGTGATGTTCCACAAATTTAGAATTACAACCATTTAGGAAAGTTAATAAATGATGAGATATATCATCTTAATTGATAGAGAGCTGATTTTTAGATACCCACACCTGCAAACATATTTTTCTATATATTTATGAGTTACAAATTCTTGAGAAGCCATAGCTCATGTAGATTATTCAATGGTGGATTGATAAAACTATATCATAACTAAATTCATCCTTGATACTTGGAGAAGAATTGTAACAACATTGAAAACAGGTTTTTCCATATTCATGGCTTAACAAATGTAATTATTGGTGTAACAAGTATCTTGGAACTATTTAATTATCAGTTCCTAAATTTAGCAAACTATTATAGCCATTTGAGAATATCTTATACTCAAATGGGTTGTCTATTTCAGCAAAGTTAATGTATAAAACATAATACCATATCCATTACAAAGGATAGGACTCTTAGATCACATAGCCCAAATGATCATGGCATTTCATATAAATTTTATGAGACCTTGCTCTAATATCAATTGTAGTTTTCATAGTTTCGTAGTGGTATGTAATTTTCTTTGAGATATGTTGTAGTTTCAATGCCCTATTTTTGGGAGGAAAAGCTCAATCCAATAGAACAAAGCATATGTATGAATTGGTATTCTTGTTTTATGTGTTTATTTATTTTTTTAGTTTCAATTATAATATTTTCAATTTTGCAAGTGTGATTTACTTTCTTGCAAGGTGTAGTGTGTTTTCATTTCTACAATAGCATTTCAATTATAAACTAGTTTATATCAATGTTTTCCAACAACGAGAACCATGATTTATGGAAATAGGAAGAACCTAAATCATGTAAGGTGATTTCTTGGTGACAACAGGGTTCCCATCAGAGTGATCATTGTTCAAGTACATGATCAGTATCGATAGTGATTGGGCTAGCTTTGGATTTATGTAGTGTGGTGATGCAATTTCCTTTTTAGGTAGAAGCATATTAGACAAACTAATGCAAGTTAAGAAATTGTGGCATGCAGATACAATGCAAGACACCTCACAAGTATATTATAAACTTTGGTTGATAGGAAAAAATGCACAAGTGTTCCTAGTCTAATAGAAAACATATAGAAACACTATCACCTTATTGATTATAAATGGCCTTAGTACATAGAAATATATTTATCTACTTAAAGGGGTTAGGCTAGAACCTAGACGGTTGTAGACACACCTTGTGTAGCTACATCATCTTAGAGCCCTTATTTTCTATGACATCACCTTGGAGCATGACATATGTACCTTTAGTGGAGTGCTTCACTTGTGTAGGATTACAAAATGTTTATTGTAGGTTGTTGGTAAGGGCTTGGGGCCACATTGTATTGTTGGCATCCTTACCTCCCATATATGTATAGGAAGGAGAGAGTTGTTCTCATATCATATTCACTCATCATTATTATTATAGTCTTGTGTATATATGTGACACATAGGAGGAGTGCACATTAGTCATTTACTATTTCTTATCTCTTCATTTATACTTGGTATCTCTTTCTCTCTCTATTAGAGTCGCTATGGTTTCATGATAATCTTGGAATATCTTGAATTCTAGGGGAATGGATTCATCCTTGGAGGTTTAGAAGTATGGTTTTGTGATAAAACCTTGGTGTGTATTTTTGAAGAGGAAGAAAATAAATGGGTATCTTACCTTGTAGGACTTGTTTGAGTGATTTCTGCATGTTGGAGCTCCTTAGTTGAGGTAGGGTTTCCATTGCTTTCCCTAGATGGGGATTTGTAAAGTTGAATGTTATGGTATGTACAACAACTCCATCTTGTGTAGATTAATGAAGCTTTCAACTATCCACAACTTATGTAAATTGTAGATTTGATTTCCAACCATGTTCTCCATGAATTGTAACTTACCTTGCTAGTTTGACATTGTTAATTTTTCTTTGCTATGATAATTTCATTTCTTCATTAACACGTTAAATTCACCCCATAACATCATAACATTATTCATATTTACATCATTATTCAACAACATATGCAACTATGTAGAAAGAACAATATCATTATCATCAACGCAGTGGAACATAAAGGAACAATAGAAGAAAAACACTCACACATAGAGACCAAGATTGGTCGGAGACCAGGGAAAAACCCACTATGGAGGAAACCTTTTCAAATTATTCCTCTTATTAGATTGTCATTGAATAATTCAGCAAAAGAGAGTAAATTGATCCATATATTCATCAATAAAAATATCCAGCAAAAATCAACTAAACAATATTCATGACATGAACCCAGCAATGTTAATACCCAAAACCATGCTTTAGAAACCTATTATGAATTGTCAATATTTGCGGTCAACTGCCGAAACCTGCAGTCAAAGGGAAAAAACTTCAGATAAATGAAAAACCAAACTTTAGGTCTCATTTGCATGGAAGAGGAGTCATGCGTTCGACTGGGAGGTTCCAGCCGCTCCCTTGAGCCTGTAAGCCAATGATTGCGATTGAAAGTATATTTTGTCAGGCTAGTGATTGTAACCCAAAACCATAGTTTCCAGTCACATGGAGGATGGAGATGTCCATGCAACTAAAAGGCTTCAGTCACATGGATGAGTCTACTGCGAACGACTGTAATTGAGATCTTTTTGTGTCATGCCTGCAATTGAGACCCAAAACCTTAAAACAAAATTGCAAGCTTTGGACCCTGCAATTTCTCCTTTGTGGGAAACAATTCTCTACGTATGAGCTTCAAACTTGTGCGAGCCAAAACAGGAGAAGAGAATAGAGGAATGTCTCATGATAATTTCCAAATGAGTTAAGGGTCACTTGTATTTATAACCTTCCAAGGGTGTCCAATTTGCTTTAGGGCCGACCTGATAAAATATGCGCATGTGGGCTTATAATTCCAAAAAATACTTTCCTTTATCTAAATTTGATGATATCTAGGTCGATTTTGGTCCTCTTAAAAAGAGGAATTGAATAAAATCATCATCTCCATCAAATGATTTTCCTAAAGTGGAATTTGGCCCTAGTTTCCCATTTTAACGCTCCCTCTCAACTAGGGAGAATTCGACCTGCATCATGTCATGGGTATCGTATCATCAAGTCATATCCAATCTAAAGTATCTCATCATCTTGTATCATCACTATTCCATCTCTTACTTATTCTTGCTTATCTCTTGATTGTCTCTGCTCATATGTTGAACATTCTCAAATCTAAAAGAAGAATAATTCAACATCGGAGGAGAAATAAATCTACCACCCTCTATCTAAATTAGTGAGCCACTACTACCACCCAGAATCTCTGCCAGCGAGGAGCCCAATGCTACCACCCAAGAAACATCAGTAGGGACCAAATCTACGACCTGCATTAACATCAAAGAGCCTATCTCAATCTGGACAACATCGGGGAGCCTAATCTCATGGGGGAGCTAAACATATACAACCCCATATCGAGCTATAGGTGATATATGGGAACACATCTCAACCCATCCTATTACTTATCGATCTTCCCAGTAATGACCCTCAAGATTAATGTGGTAGAACACCTGCATCATAATCTGAGCTTGGGCTAGATATCTGACTTACCAAAAGGTAAGGATTACATGCCCCAAGCCTCCTCAACTCATTGGCCAAGCAGGGAGGGACAATCCCAACAAGCCCGACTTGTAGGTATGATGCCAATTGGGGTATACTTTGTAAAGACCAAGATAGGGGAGAAACATCTCCAACATTATGGGTAAAATATAGGGGAGCAATATCTACGACCCTACTATCAAGAGATCCCTCAACCCTAGGAGCCCTCCATCTCAATTCCACAACCTGGGAGCTTAAACATGGGGATAGAGTTGGCTCAACGTCCTCGATTAGCGATGTTCTCTATAGATCAACAATATATCATCGTGCTCATATCTGGTAATCATCATGTCTCAATAGTTGTAGTCTCATGTTCATACAGGACATCAAATGAAATATTATATTAGAATAAAAATTATACATATCACAAAAAGGATAACATATTCATCCTCCCTCTGATGGAGGTAGCAACCACAAGCCTAATATTGTCTTGTACAGCAACACTAGCCGAATATATTTTTCAATTGGATCCCACTCATTATTATCGCAATGTATCCCTGCCATATTCAGAACTTACTCAAACGGCTCTCTAAAGAGCTTCTTCATCCTACCTCACAACTAGCTAGCAACATCATACTCAACATTGGTTGTGCTTAAAGCTACAGGCCTCTCATCCAAAATATCATGGTAGATCTCATACTAAGGCAACACCTAAATGAGCTCTTCAATAACAATCCCAAACATCATCAATACATCCATGCAATCACATGTCATAGAATGAATATCTAAAATCAAAAATTGATTGTCCCATGCAAATATCTTAAAGGGTGCTCGACAACAACTCAATATGTATGAAGCAACTCAATCATGCATTGACTCAGAATATATAGATGGGTGTTCACATGGGACATCAATGCTTTAATCAACTATTGGTTTCCAATTCAAGTTCAACAATATCTCTTCACAACTTCTTGAAATTCAATTGTCCAAGGATTTGAATTTCCACTTTCAAAAAAAAAATCAATATTTTCACGATATATATTCTCTTTTCCAAACTTCAGAAATCAATTCATCATGCCATGATTCATTATTTTGATCTTCAAAATGCAACTCCCTCTTACGTTGATCATCATAGGCTCATTACTTGTCAAGAGTAGACCATCAGTATATAAAACCAAAATCAAAGTCATACCTTCAACAACTTTTTAAGTAGAGGTTTGGATTGACGCATCTTCTTGGCTTCACCAGGTAGCTGTTAATGCGGATATCCCAGGCCCAAGGAGCTTGCTTCATATAATGATTTCTACAAACATAACACTTTACCAAACCAATATGCTCAACATTACATAAATCAATATTGTGCAATCAAATCAACTAAGTCAGCTTATCAAAATTTAGAATCTAGCCCTGGACTAATATAAAAATCATCAATATCATTATATCAAATTCTTTAGACCAGGTGACAGGTAGAGCTCTTATCCAAATACCAAGTTATGACTTCATCTATTGTTATGCCAGCAAATTGACATTCATTAAGCAATATAAAACTAAACTTCATCAAGTCATCCTCATTATCATAATATAAATCATTTTTGTCACTAGATGCAAATGCATACACCAAGGATAAGTCATGCAGGTTCCATCCATTTATTGTGAGATTGCTTCATACTGAATCACAACTATTTATACTTCAACCAATGTGTCAAAGATAATAATGTCAACACATAATATCTATTGAATATCAATATAAGTCATTGAAATTCGTTATGCCCATATAGCATTGTTATCAAGGAAAATCATCAGTCGTCAAATCAAATCATTAGTCATTAGGTCAAAACCAAAATTTTCTATCACAATGAGATCTATAGCCCAAAACATATCTCAACATCAAGTCAAAGTTCTAAATCATTATCAAGCATCATGTCAAAAATCCAAAAACTGCTTATCTATATCAATCAGCCAAATATATTCAAACTCTTACAGTTGTTATCAAATGTTGTCATACATAAGCCTTAATGGTTAAATCATAATGACATATTGATATGCATATTATGGTCCCCTGTGAACACAAGTTTAGTCAATATATTCACATTCTCTATAGTAAGTCAAATATTCATACTTCCTTGCTTATAAGACATTTTGATGTCTACTCCATATTTGTAGGATTGTCATATTGTTGGCACATTTTTTTGTTTTAAGGCTTGACTTTTGTGTCCTACAGGCATAACCCCGTCCATAGGTGTTACACAAAATATTGTCACCATGACTATTTGCAGTCAATATGGGTCTATCATCACTCATGTTGTCCTCCTTAGCAAGTATCAAACCTCAGCTCTTCATGTCAAACTTTAAAAATGAGAGAAATTCCTTAAAAATCAATAAATCTCTGGTTCCGCACTTTCTCTTACTGTTACCTGCGGTCCCGCACCCCTTGGTCATGTTACCTATGGACCTGCCCACTCTATCTCTAAAGGAGTGGGTGCGGACCCCTGTGAAAGTCAAAAAGGCACAAGTTTATTCTTAAAAACTCACTTGTGGTTAATTCTGGATGCTTCTAGAAGGAATCTTGATGTGGATGGTTCGCTCCTAGGTGGTTCATGCATCCCATAACTAAAGGAGCTAATCCCTTGATGAGAGGAGCTTATCTCTTTGAAGGTGGACCTAGTAACTTCCCTCCATTGCACTATAAATTAAGGCCTTGGGCTGGTTGCTAGGGAGGTTAGAAGCTGAACATTTTTTAGGGTAAATGCTATTGGAATTGAGACTTCCTAGTTAAGCTTGAGAGGAGAGATTACATACCTTTTGGCTTCATTGGGAAGAGAGTGAAACTTGTCAAAGTAGAAGAGATTCTGTTGGACCCTGGGAGGAGCTTGTACAGCATCAAGGCACCAAGGTTGTAAAGTTCTTCTTTGATTAAAGTTAATACAATCAAATTCATTTTTCTCAATAAATTGTCTTATATGGTTTATTTCATGAATTCCTTGATCATCATGATAAATATGCTTTGTTATATTGGCTTTTCAGGTGCTATTTAATGTGTGTGCTTGTTTGTGTTTGTAGATTCTTTTAAAGGGAGCTCATTTGGATCAATGGAGCGTGGCTTCCACAAACTAGCACTGGACCCAAGGTAGGTCTAAAACACTTGTTTGCCTTCATTTATAAATTGCATATTTAGAGAAAGATAGAATTTGTTTGGTTTGCTTGTCGCTAGATATCATTAGATACTAGGGAGGTCGGTCTTGTCTGCAAGAACGACTTATCCGGCCGAAAAAATGGCGACTCTGCTAGGGAACTTGAATTTTTTATTTTTTTCCTTTGCTTTTACTTTGACTTGAGAAACAGTGTCTTTGTTTCTGGTTTTTGGCTTGATGTGTGTGGGATTGGGTAGGTTTAGTAGACCTTGAATTATTTTTTGTTTTTCGTACTTTTGGAAGAGGACCGCACCCTTTGCTTGTAACACAGTGCGGACATCCCCACACTTTTGTTTTACACACAGAGCGGTACCGCACCTGGGTATACTAGGGGCCTGCGGACCCTGTCAAAATTTTGAAAAACTTGAAATTTTCTCATTCAGTCAGCTTAGGATTTGTTTATGTGTTTTTAGCCTCTGCCCAGATCTGCACGTGACTTGTCAGAAACTTTTCGTAGGTTAATTCCATTGGCATTAGGGTTTTAGGTGAAATTCCTAGAAGTTTTATGTGTCGGGCTTGATTTTCGTTTTGGTCTTGTAGTAACTCAGAGCTTGGAAGCCTTAGAAACCTCAGATCACCTTGGTTTTGCTGACCTTCTTATGAGTCTGACCGTTTTGTAAAATCTGCCTTTGTTGAGGAATCCATCTTGTTTTTCTCTTTGCGAAACTTCGAAAGAACTTGTGTTGAAAGTTTTGGATTTCATTTTTAGAAAAGAAAACAAAAGCTGGTTGTTTTTTGACTGATTTGTGATTCTGGACAAATTAGTCCTTAGTTTGCTCATAACTAAGTAAAACATCCTTGAAAAGAAATCTTGTAAGCTTTTACTTCAATTAGTTTTTTAGAATTTATAGATCTCAAGATTAGATTTTTCAATAGTTTTGAGTGTTTTATAAAATTTTAAAAAATCTCTTTTGAAAAAGTTTGTTTTTGTAGTATTTGAGTGTTTGAAAAGAAAGGGAAATTTTCGTGAGCATAACTAGTTGTCTCGTTTTTGAGTTCATTGGAAAAGACAAAAAGTTCTTCTTTTTATTTGTTTGTTAAGGAAAGATTTGTTTTTACAAGCATTTGCATTCTCAACTCTTTCTCTAGCTAGAAATTCATTGAAGAAAAAGGATTGTTTTTCATCTTAAGTGCATTTTTAGTGATTTGGAGTCGAGTCTTCACACCATAAGTTTCATCTCCGCACCTTTTGACTTAAGAAAAAACCAATAAAAATAACGCTTAAAGTAAAATCTATCTAGTAATCTTTTTATTTCTAGGGCTCTTTATCACCAACATAGCTTAGGCTAGTATCTTGGAGTAGGGAGTAATTAACTCTCCAAGATAGTAAAACAAACAAGTAGCTGTATCTTGCGGTAGGAGATAAATTCCAATTGTTACATCTATGCTCTGGGAAGCTCCTCTTATACGAGTCAAGCACGAGATCGTGTCTGAACCAGTGGGGTAATCAATCCTTCCTCATTGGGAAAGATACTAGATATACACGTATTAAAAATGGTAAACCTCAGATTAACCATTGTCGAGGAGCATGGGGTCTCTTGTTGGTAAACCTTGGATTATGTCAATGAGCCTTCAAGGGGATTGAGCTTGATACTCTGCCCTTGCGTGTGTATCGGATCACAGACTGTTCCCCCAGGTATATTTGTTTTCGTTGGTAACCACAGTGACCATATTCTATAGGATTCTTTCATAAGGTGACGGTGGAGGGAAGATCCCACTGTACCTGGAGCAGACGTCGACTAGACTCACTTGGCTTTTCTGGGGGTTCTCTTCACTCGAGACGGTTTAGTGGAGAAACTTGTGCCAGTCTATTCATTAAGTAGGTTGCCGGGGTAACTGTTCCAACCACCATTTCTGTATTGAATTCTGCGATGTTGGATTTCATCACCAACTAGTGTTTTCGGTACGAAAAGTTACTTTTTGTGTGTGGTTTGACCTCCTAGATTCTTTAGGCGTGTGATTCAAAATTGTTTGGTTCTTTAGAGACTTTAGGTGGTTTTCATTGAGATTTTTCTTTATTTGCGTGTGAAGTAGTTAAAATATTTAATCGTGGCTGAATTACCGAGGAAGTCCCGTGGACTTCGGGGCCAACCTCCTGAGTTTTCACCGAGCCAGCTTGAAGGGCTACGAGCCCTTGTAACTCCTAGTGACAGTAGAGTTGGGTCACTTGAAGAAGGAGAGTCTTCTTTGGTTGTACATCCTGATTACCAAGTTCAAGCACCAGAGTATATTTTAGAAACTGTTTCTTTTTCTGAAGTTACTGGTAGTTTTTCTTCTACTAGTGATTTAGTTGAAGAACCTGAAATATCTGAACCTGAAACTGAACTTGTTGCTACTCCAACATCAGGATTTGCCTCTCCAACTTCCAGTGGTCCTGGTTCACCCAGGGTAGAAAGAGTAATTACCCAAAATCTTCCTTCTGGACTTATTGCTATTGAAGAACTTGTTACTCCGGAAGAAGGTATACCTATCCCTGAAAATCAACCAGCTATAGAACTTAGGGAGTGTGAATCAATCTTTTACAGTCCACCTAGGAGGGACGCTTGGTATCTTTCATTGACCAATTTTTTGAAAAACCCGGGACTAAGTTTTTCACCACCTCGCATTCCTTTTCATCCAACACCTAGGGGTTATTATCCTCCATTAAATATGTCGAGACAGTCGTCCATGTTTTCTCAATCTCCAAAAACGTTTTTATATGGCGGTCCTTCTGTTCCATCTGGGTATCAGTCACTTACTGGTACTTTTTCGGGAGCATCTCCGCAACCTATTGAACAAGGGTTATTAACTGGTAATAAAGGAACTAAGTCATTGAGTGTAGAAGATATTCTTATGATGTCAGGTACCATTCCAAATCCGCAACCCCAAGGTGGCCAGTTACCACTTGGGGGGCAGCCTCAAGGTCCTCAATTATCGCCTGGGGGGCAACCTCAAGGTACCCAATTACTGCCTGGGGGGAAACCTCAAGGACAGTACATACCTACGGGATAGTACATTCCTCAAGGTCAACCCCAAACTCAGTATGTACCTCAAGGTCAACCCCAGTAGCAATATGTACCTCAAGGTCAACCCCAGTATCAGTACGTGCCTCAAGGTTATCAACCTCAAGGCCAGTACCCAACCCAAGGTTTCCAACCACCTTCCGGTCAATCATTTGTCCAAGGAGCTGGAAATGTACCTTTGAATTATCAATCCTACCCTCAACCCGGTTATGGTCCTCAATATGCTCAACCTGCTATGGGGCCGTACCCCGGAATGAACTTAGTGTGGGATCCATCTCAATCACAACAGATCTTGCAACCGAATGTGCAGTTGTCATCTCAATCTGGACAACCCTTGGTTTCTGGTTCAACCCAACAACCTATCCAGTCTACTATTCAAACTTCTGCACCTTCTGTAGTTTCTCAGCCTGGGCCTAGTTCGCCTCGAACTCCGCCTCAAATGACTGTTGCAACATCTGTTCAATCTACCCCACCTACTTCCGGAGTATCTACAGCTCCGGTTTCTACTATTCATGTATCAACTCCTCAAGCATCTTTACCTCATTCTGGACCCACAATTCAGACTTCGGTTCAAATGCCTGTAGGACAACCTGGTCCAAGTATGGTTGTCACAAGTCAACCTCAATTTACTTATCAACCGTACCAAGGACAGTACCAATTCGGTCCTACTGTGCAACAGCCAGTCTATCAGTATCAACCGTACCCTGGATATACTTATCAACAACCTCAACAACCCCAGTATGGTCTGGTTAATCCTGGTTTTCCGGGAGGATATAATATCCCAAATGAAATTCCAATTCCTAGTTATCCTGGATATCCTCCTCCTGGGGCTGGTCTCATGACCCAGGGTTTCAGAGACCCTAATCGTCAGTTACCGTTCATTGCAACTTTGGACTTGCCTGATTTGTCGCGCCTTACGAATGATCCAATTAACTATCTTCCGTTTTGGCCGCCAATGCCGAATAAGTTGCCTAGTGATATTCCCAATTTTGAAGGCAAATTATGAGAGGATCCGTCGAACCATGTGATGACTTATCACCTCTGGTGTGCGTCTAACTCCATTTCAGATGATTCAATCCGTTTAAGGCTTTTTCAACGCACTCTAATTGGTCTTGCGGCCAAGTGGTACATTGAGTTACCGCGAGCCACTTTTTATAACTTTAGTCAGTTAGCTACTTCATTTTTAACTCATTTTTAGTTGCCAGTCAGATATGACAATGGCACGGAATTATTAACTTCATTAAAACAGTCAACGTCCACTTACATTTCAGATCACATTCATGAATGGAGACGTCGACGGCGTTTAGTGAAAGTTTTTATTCCGGATCAGATCTTAGCAGAATGGTTTGTCAAATCTTTATTACCGAAAATCACTAAGGATGTAGATAAGGCAGGAGTCGTTACTGAAGAGAAAGTAATTGCTCAAGCTCAGTACCTTGACCTAGTTTATACGTAGTCAGGTACGTTACATGAGAAAATTCCCGACCTTCCTAAACAAAATCAAATAACTGCAGCTCCTTCAGGGTCTCATGGCGTTGATGGTATGATTGGTACGATTAATACCAAAAGTAAGAAATCTTCCAAGAATTCTTCTCCTATCATAACTTTACCATATTCCCCGACAGGAGATTCTTCCGTGGAAATTTCCGCTGATATTCATGTTGTAGAGTCATCTACAACCAAATCAAAATCCGGCGATAAAAAGAAAGGGAAGAAGAAAAATAAAATAGATAAAAATTCGAAAGAGAAAACAAAAAAAACGGAATCTATTGATGAGAAACGCAAACCTCGTTATCCTTGTCTCATTTGTGACGAAGAGCATTTTACAAGAGACTGCCCTCATCGCGCTGAGGTTGCGAAAATCGTTAAAGTTTCCCAAACGCCTGCTGTTTTGAAGTATCCTTTTCCTAGTCAATACAGTAAGATGATAGGTTCTTCCTCAAATGCCTCCGAAGAACCCATAATGATGATGTCCCATAAGAGGATTGCGACACGATCACAAGATTATGGAAGTAAAAGTCCTGTTGGTGGTAAGGAAGCAGAATCTTCTAATTCGAACCCATCAACTTCAACTCCCGGTTCCGATCCACTACAGATCGAGAAACCTAACCCAGACTTAGTAATCAAACCACCCGCCAAGGGTATACTTTGAAATTCAGCTTTCAATCCACATGCGAGAGCTGCTCAGAACTATAACATTGTTGAAGATTTGGCTATTTCACCTTCAGCAATGTCGGCTTTGGAGGTGCTGCAATCATGTCCAGCACAGCATAAATTGCTATTGTCGACTATAGGAGTTGTTGACATTTAGGACTCAAACCTTATCATTTTCGATCTAGAAAATAGTACACATCACTTACCTCATCAAATGGCTTTCCAGATTCCAGTGTTACTCAAAAATAGACCTTGCTATAGGACTGTGATTGATGAGGGAGCCTCAACGTGTATTATGTCGATCCAGTGTTGGAGATCGCTTGGTTCTCCTACACTTAATCAATCCTCGACGATTATAAAGGCTTTTGATGGTCGTGGGTTCCATCCTTTTGGCATTCTACAGGATTTACCTATATGGGTTGAAGGCAAAACTGTTAATCTAGATGTGGAGGTGGTTGATGCCCCTCTAGATTACAACCTTCTTTTGGGTCATAGTTGGTCTTACGCTATGACAGTTGTTGTTTCATCGGTCTTTCGGCTTATAAAGTTCCCTCATAATGGAAAGATCATATCTATAGACCAGCTAACTTACTTTTCATCCGACCCAGCCTCTTTTGAAAGTATCCAGCATGTCGGCAAAACAACTATCCCTTCTAAGGATGTTGGAGTAGGATTAGTTAAAGATTCTGGTTTACTGGGATCGTTTTCCTTTCCTCCTCCTAACGTATCACCTTCTACGGCAACCATTCATATGATTTCATCAGACACTATTGTTTATGATGATCCTTGGATCGTACCTTCCGAATCTGAGATAGATTCATTTGGTGATGCTATGCCTTTGAGTCCATATGAAATTGCGTATCAGGTTGTACAGTCGTTTTCTGACTCTTCTTCAACCGAAATTGACTTAATGAATGTGGTCCATGAAGAATCACTTTCAACATCAAACTCAGATTCAACAACGTTTTCCGAACTTGTTCACACTGATGAGAAAATTCGTGAAATCCTGTGTGTTGATGATTTACCATGGGAAGATCTTCATCATAGATCTTCGTTTTTACCTGAGATTGATCGCTTTGAAAATGATTTTTCATCTATTTTTACGACTGATTATGTCAAGAAACCTCAGAATCCAATGAAAAATCCTGATTCTGAGTTAAATTTGGGAAAGATTTCTCAAACTATTCCTATTGACATTTCGGTTAAGCCCGGAATTGTTGAAAACATTCATATAGGTGCCTCTTGTACGGAAGATGAAATTCAAACATATAAGGCCCTATTTCAAGAATTATGTGACGTGTTTGCCTGGTCATATGAGGAAATGCCAAGAATTGACCCAGCAATTGTTGTTCATGAAATCAAAACTTACCCGGATGCTAAACCCGTCCGGCAACGTTTGCGTCAGATCCACCCGCGAAAAGTTGCTGCTATTAAGGCAGAAATTGAAAAATTACTTAAAGCAGGTTTCATTTATCCAATTTCGTTAACGGATTGGGTATCGAATATTGTTCCTGTTAACAAAAAACAAGGAACAATAAGAATATGTATCGATTATAGGGATATTAATCGAGCCTATCCAAAAGACAATTACCCAACTCCCTATATCGATCAAATCATTGATGATTGTGCCGGCAGTGAAATATTCTCCTTCATGGATGGTTTTTCCGGATACAATCAAATAAATATTCTACCTGCTGATCAACCAAAAACGGGGACATTTGCTTATTTCAAATTACCTTTTGGGCTCAAGAACGCTGGGGCAACTTTTCAAAGATCCATGTCTTACGCGTTTCATGACATCAAGCACATTGTGCAACCCTATCTCGATGATTTACCTGCTCATTCATTACATTGAGCTGATCATCTCATCCATTTACGAGCAATCTTTATGAAGTGTAGGCATTATCGAATTAGGTTGAATCCACATAAGTGTGTTTTCTGTATAGAAACGGGTCGGTTACTGGGGTTTGTTGTTTCGAAAGCTAGTATTCGCGTTGATCCCTCGAAGGTTGAAGCTATTGTCAAATTGCCTCCTCCTTCGAGTCTTCGCCAACTCCAAAGTTTGCAAGGGAAAGCAAACTTTTTACGTCGATTCATTCCTAACTACATTGAGATCACAAAGGGTTTTACCCGGTTGTTTAAACAGAATACTCCATTCTTTTGGGATGAGATAGCTGACAAATCTTTTGGCACTAAAACCCGCATTGACCCATGCACCGTTATTGCATCCTTCCAACTACAACTAGGACTACTTCTTATATCTCGCCGCCTCGCATTCCACCATTTGAATGGTGTTATTTTAGGAAGATGAATTCGGTAGAGAACATGTGATATATTACCTTAGTCAAACTTTAAATCCTACTGAGCTAAAATATTCACATGTGGAGAAATTGGCTCTAGCAGTTGTTCAAGCTGTCCAACGTTTTCGTCATTACATTTTACTATGCAAAACTACAGTAATTTCCGATTGCAACCCTATGATCTATATTTTGACCAAACAATTGCTAGGGGGCAAGTACTCCAAATGCATTGTGATCCTGCAGGAGTTTGACTTCGAATTTGAAAAGTCTAAGTCAAAGAAATCTTTAGTTTTTACGGAGTTGATGTGTGACTTCCAAGTGCTGACACTGAAACTGTGGCGGAAGAGCCCATAGCGGATGAATCCTTGTTTCTAATCAGCAGTTTAGATCCATGGTATGGGGATATCATAGTTTATCTCCAAACCCGTTCCTTTCGGCCTGAAATTTCAAGATCAGAGCGTTGAAAAATACGATTCCAATCCCAACAATTCAAAATTATTGGAGATACACTTTATTGTCGTGGGGCGAACTCTATTTTCTAACGTTGTTTAACTCATGAGGAAGCTGAAAGGGTTCTAAATGACTGTCACTCTGGAGCATGTGGCGGTCATATGTCTGGGTTTGCCACAACCCAAAAGATATTGTGTGCTGGCTATTTCTCGCCGTCTTTGTTTAAAGACTGTATTAATGCGATCCGAAAATGCCACAACCGCCAAATTTTTTATCGAAAGATGCGTGCTCCACCTGCTCCTCTCCACCCTATAATTGTCATCGGTCCTTTTGCGAAATGGGGTATCGATTTTATTACATGTAACCCTCACTCGACCGGGGGGCATGCGTATATCATCCTTGCGATAGATTATTTTACCAAGTGGGCCGAGGCGATGCCTACATTTGAGGCAGACGGAAAAACTGCTGCGATTTTCATGTTCAATCATATAATTGCTAGGTTTGGTGTTCCATAAGCAATTATCACTGATCATGGGCATCATTTTCGAAATATTATGATGACTGAACTTACAGACCAACTTGGCTTGCATCACGATAGTTCAACTCCATATTATCCATAGGCTAATGGTCTGGTTGAAGCCATCAACAAAGTTCTAGTCATCATGATCCAACGAATCATTGTGATTCATAGGTCGAATTGGCATAACATGCTATTTTCAGCGCTTTGGGCATATCGAACCTCAGTAAAAACGTCAACCGGTTTCACTCCTTTCCAACTAGTTTATCGTTTGGAAGCTGTGTTACCCATTGAATGTGAAATCCTGTCATTGCAAATGGCCATAGAATTACTTCCAGCCACTTCCGAAGAGGAAAAACATTTGTTGTACTTGGCTCGGCTAGATGAGAATCGACGTGATGCTGCATTAGCAATCGAAGCTCATGCCAAACGTATTAAAGCTCAGTATGATCGAAATGTTACACCTGGTAATTTTTCAAAAGGAGACCTAGTCTTATTGTACGATCAAGCAAATGATAAATTAGGCACTGGAAAATTCGTACCCATGTGGCATGGTCCTTATGTTGTTAAGTGAAAGTTGGCAAAAGAGGCCTATGAACTGGTAGACTTTGACGGGGTCTCTTTAGGTAAACCCAGAAATGGTCTTTACCTGAAGAGATATTATGCTTAAATCTGGGTGTGGAGATTTTTAGTTAAGATAGTTTTCTTTCTAGCTGGTGTGTTTTAGATTAAAAAGTGTGCTTAGCTTAGAGAGTGTTTTTTGTCATTATTCTTGCTTATCTTGATTTTACTCTTGATATTGCAGATGTCGACGTCTCTCCAAACATACATTGGTTTTGCTGATGGTGCTTGTCGTAATACACGGAACATTTCTTCCGCAGCTTGGGTTATCTATTCGCCCTCTAATGAGTTGGTATCTATGCATGGGGTAAGCCTCGGTCAAACAACGAACAACATTGCAGAGTATAGTGCAGTGATTGAGTTATTATCTGAATCCATCTCATTTGGGATTCGGAGTTTGATTGTGAGGTTAGATTCTGAACTCGTTGTATTACAGCTTAATAGAGTGTATGCCATTAGAAATCCAGTGTTATTGAGATTATTTTTGAGAGTTCGTCTCTTGGAACGTGAATTTGACTATATTGAATATCAACATATTCCAAGATATTTAAATACATTAGCAGATGCAATTTCTTCTCGAATGTTAAGTAGACATTTGCAATAATCATACAAGTAAATTTAAAAACATTCCATAATATGTTTTACAAGATAAACCGGTAATAGTGATATAGCATAGCATAGAAGTGTGTCAAATATACGTCGTCTTCGATCATAGGTTGAAAAACACCTTATGATCGGCAAAAATGATAGTACAAAAAGCAAAAAATGTCATATGAGTCTACAACAGGCGATCATCCTATCACTGGTGATGATCACGATAAGAAACCACTATACAGGCCACCCTACAAAGGAACCTCCGGAAAGGTCCTGGGACCCCAATCACATAGCGCTATAGCCTAAGAGAAATGTCATCTATGCTGGTCTCTGGAATGTCTGTTGTCAAACGCTCTAGATGGTTTTCCAATTCAGCCAAGGTCTCTGTAGATTCGTCCTGTGGGGTTGGTGCTGCTGCAGCTGGCTGTTTCCTCTCATAGGGCCAGAGAGTGGCTGGTCGCCATGGACCTACATCGGCATTTGAAACTTTTTAATATCAATTTTCGGACGGTTTAAAAACAAAACAAAAAAAAAAAAAATTAAAAAATGTTGAAAATGATTTTATCTGAGTCATCCCATTTCTCTCCTGATGGAAGAGCCATGTCTCGGTCACCACGATAATCCATCCCAGCATAAGGAAAATCCTAAATAGCAAATACTTGGTTCTCCAACCAATGAAAATACTCAGGAGTAAATCGAACGACTCCTGTTCCCTCCTCAAGATGACGCGCCATAACTGCAACCCAACGCATCAGTTTTGGCTCTCGGGGAAGTCCAACTCCAATGGTAAGATGTTGTGGGACCAACATTGGGACCCTCTCTAAACCAAAGCTCACAACTAAAGCACTGTATCCAAAGTTCTTTAGTTGTCCGTTCTTTGCTCTAGTCAATTGGCCTTTTACATTAGCCAACACAGCCTCGCACCAGTTGAAGATGGTGCCTCGAAAGTAGTCTACTGCCATCCGCATTTGGGATCCAATGGCCACATGTAGTGCTGTGCTTCCGTAGATCCTGGTAACAGTAAATGCAGTCACTTTGAGTTCAGGACGGGAGATGTTTTTGATATCAATCCCTTTGTCTCTAGTTTGGTCGTTACAAAACTCTAGCCGGAGGCTATCGACAAACTGGTCACCTGGCCTAGTCCCGAATAGAGTCAAATGTTCACCTCTCTTAGGCAAACCAGTCAGAAATTAAATGTCCTCGGGCTCCATTTCGAGATGGTGGCCACCAATAAAGAAACATTGGTCTTGTATATTCCACATGTCTACCAGCCACTGCAAAAATTCCACCTGGGCCCTCATGCCAGGTATGACCTAGAATTTGTATAAACCGCATGCCTTCAATGCATCAATCGAAGGTTGATGATTAATTGCGGTGAGATCCACATCCTTGTGCTCCCGTTCCCACCAATCAAGCATGATGTATACCCTACATTCAACAAAAAGGTGGATTAGAATATTTAAAATCAAAATTTTTGGGTGAAATTTGAAAACCTAATCTACAGGGACCACACCCTCTATGTTAGAGACAGTGCGTAGGTCCACACTCTGCCTTCACGGCAGGTGCGGACCCCTGACTTTTTTCCTTTTACGAAAAAGTCGGGGTCCGCAGGTTTCCTATGCTATGCCTGCGGACCCCCGCGCGCGGGTTTTTAACCTAAAAATTTCCTAAAAAACAAAATAAAAGCCTAAAAACAAATTTCAAACGGATGAAATGAAAGAGTATGATGATGTGGATTACCTGGAGGTGACGGCGTTCGATTCCAACGGACGGATTTTCTGCAATCTTCACGGGAATTTTCTGAGCAAAAGCTTTTTTTTCTCACTTTGAAGTCAAATGGTAAAAATGAATTTACAAAAGCCCTTTTTATAAGCTTTTTTGAATAAATGAATTTTTAATTTGTTTATTTTTCACTTTAAAGAGGTAACTTTTGAAGCATTTTTATCTATTTTAAACAGGTGTGAGTAATGTTTGAGTTTTTGTGCAGGATAACGGATTTTTCAGGCAAAATTGGTCATTTTTGACGAAAAACATTAGTCACCTTTAAGCTCTTTTCTGACTCCTAAAATATGAAAAGATTGCCGAGTTCTTCATTTTAAGCTCGTTAAAACGGAACTAAAAAGGCAGTCCACTTACAGCCCTTTTCTGACTGTAAAAACATGAAAAGATTGTCGGGTTTTTGTCGTTTCAAATTCGATATTAGTTATAAAACGACGTGTCATTGGTCGCTTTTTTACTTTTTCAAATCAGAGAAACTAATTATGAAAAGTACTCCTTGGTCGTAATGATCAAGCAATTCTCTCAAGTATTATGTTATACTTTTTTGGGCTTGGGAGACACAAATTTACGAAAAATGACAACCATGGAGTTTTCTTAAGTTTTTTTCCGACTCCCTAAAATTGAAAAACGCCGAGTTTCTCCTATACTGGACTCGTTAAAATTTAACAGTAAAGGACCTGTTCAATTACAAACAGGAACAGACCACTCCTTCTTAGGGTTCGAATTTAAACTAAGTTGGACTCATCCGAAGGATGAGCTTATAATCAAGCAAATGTTATCCTCCTCAAGCTTGTTAAAAATAAAGAGGTACTTTCCAGAAATGGTGGGGGAAAGAGAGAAAAATGAGCCTGTTTGTCATACTTTGTGTCTCAGAAAACATTCAACCACTCTTTAACATGACACTTTTTATTCACCTGGGTTGGGAAATCCTTTGCCTAACAGTTGATCAAACCATATTGAAAGTCTTCAGCCGGTTTCTGGGTATTAACTTTGGGTCAATTGTCACCAAACCATCTGCTATGTCGTTATGTGTTCAAGAGGTCAGTCCAAATAAACCATTCATCTGCAAAATATCTGTCATCCATCTTGACCATCCCTGAGTCAGTCCTTGCAACTATATTTCTTCAAACTTGATCTATGATTTCATTTTGTGGGCTTTCCTACGACGGATCGCTTTCTATCGACTTCAGCTCATTATCTAGAAAGATGATCTAGAAATCGTCAGTACCTTGGGATCTGCATGCCTCAATGGCAGGTTTCTCGCCTTCGACGATAGGTTGCATCATTGACCTTCGATCAAAGGATTCCGTGACATGTTCGACATCAACACATCTATTCACATCTCATGGATTGTACTAAGTACTTTGAGAGCCATTGACATTACTGGTGGTTTCTCTCACACTTGTTAACAGTTTACATCATTGACTGGTAATCAAGTGGTTTCTACCATGTTCGACTTCGACACATTCATTCACATGGATAGAATCGTACTATTTCGGGAAGTAGAAATCAAGACCCTGGATCTAGTTTCCACCATCCAGGTTGCGAGGAATTTTGTATTCATTATACAGTGGACTATTCATAAACAGATGGCTGTGTCCATACTGTGTCTACATGTGTCTATACTTGTGATGTATTACAAGATCATTCCTATATCAGAGCAGTAGTTAGTTTTCTAGTCAGTTTTGATCTGAGTATGGGAATGCCTACCTCAGCGATGATATGATCTCATATATATATATATATATATATATATATATATATATATATTGTATTGAATGTTTTTACAGGTTCCAACTGGGCTCTCCACAAGATGATCCTCGAAATGATAAAGTACTTCACTCTTCTTAGATGATAAATGAAATCCTCATCTACTACAGACTTTGCACTTTAGGGGCAATCTGTTACACAAAATATTGTCACCGTGACTATTTGCAGTCAGTATGGGTCTATCATCACTCATATTGTCCTCCTTAGCAAGTCTCAAACCTCAGCTCTTCATGTCAAGCTTTAAAAATGAGAGAAAGTCCTTAAAAATCAATAAATCTCTGGTTCCACACTTCCTCTTACTGTTACCTGCGGTCCCGCACCCCTTGGTCATGTTACCTGCGGACCTGCCCGCTCTGTCTCTAAAGAAGTGGGTGTGGACCCCTGTGAAAGTCAAAAAGGCGCAAGTTTATTCTTAAAAACTCACTTGTGGTTAATTCTGGATGCTTCTAGAAGGAATCTTGACATGGATGGTTCGCTCCTAGGTGGTTCATGCATCCCATAACTAAAGGAGCTAATCCCTTGATGAGAGGAGCTTATCCCTTTGAAGGAGGGCTTTATCCCTTTGAAGGTGGACCTAGTAACTTCCATCCATTGCACTATAAATTAAGGCATTGGGCTGGTTGCTAGGGAGGTTAGAAGCTGAACATTTTTTAGGGTAAATGCTATTGGAATTGAGACTTCCTAGTTAAGCTTGAGAGGAGAGATTACATACCTTTTGGCTTCATTGGGAAGAGAGTGAAACTTGTCAAAGTAGAAGAGATTCTTGCTGGACCCTGGGAGGAGCTTGTATAGCATCAAGGCACCAAGGTTGTAAAGTTCTTCTTTGATTAAAGTTAATACAATTAGATTCATTTTTCTCAATAAATTGTCTTATATGGTTTGTTTCATGAATTCCTTGACCAACATGATAAATATTCTTTGTTATATTGGCTTTTCAGGTGCTATTTAATGTGTGTGCTTGTTTGTGTTTGCAGATTCTTTTAAAGGGAGCTCATTTGGATCAACTGAGCGTGGCTTCCACAAACTAGCACTGGACCCAAGGTAGGCCTAAAACACTTGTTTGCCTTCATTTATAAATTGCATATTTAGAGAAAGATAGCATTTGTTTGGTTTGCTTGTCACTAGATATCATTAGATACTAGGGAGGTCAGTCTTGTCCGCAAGAACGACTTATCCGGCCGACAAAATGGCTACTCCGCTGGGGAACTTGAATTTTTTATTTTTTCGTGTGCTTTTACTTTGTCTTGAGAAATTGTGTCTTTGTTTCTAGTTTTTGGCTTGATGTGTGTGGGATTGGGTAGGTTTAGTAGATCTTGAATTATTTTTTGTTTTTCGTACTTTTGGAAGAGGACCGCACCCTCTGCTTGTAACACAGTGCGGACATCCCCGCCCTTTTGTTTTACACACAAAGCGGTACCGCACCTAGGTAAACTATGGAGGAGGAGCCCATAGCAGACGAATGCTTGTTTCTAATCAACACTTTACATCCATGGTATGGGGATATCATAGTTTATCTCCAAACCCAATCCTTTCGGCCTGAAATTTCAAGATCAGAGCGTCGAAAAATACGATTCCAGTCCCAACAATTCAAAATTATTGGACATACACTTTATCGTCATGGGGCGGACTCTGTTTTCCGACGTTGTTTAACTCATGAGGAAGCTAAAAGGGTTCTAAATGATTGTCACTCTAGAGCGTGTGGCGGTCATATATCTGGGTTTGCCACAGCCCAAAAGATATTGCGCGTTGGCTATTTCTGGTCGTCTTAGTTTAAAGACTGTATTAATGCGGTCCGAAAATGCCACAACTGCCAAATTTTTTATCGAAAGATGCACGCTCCACCTGCTCCTCTCCACCCTATAATTGTCGTCGGTCCTTTTGTGAAATGGGGTATCGATTTTATTACATGTAACCCTCACTCGGCCGAGGGGCATGCGTATATCATCCTTGCGGTAGATTATTTTACCAAGTGGGTCGAGGCGATGCCTACATTTGAGGCAGACGACAAAAGGGCTGCGATTTTCATGTTCAATCATATAATTGCTAGGTTTGTTGTTCCACAAGCGATTATCACTGATCATGGGCGTCATTTTCGAAATATTATGATGACTGAACTTACAGACCAACTTGGTTTGCGTCACGATAGTTCAACTCCATATTATCCACAGGCTAATGGTTTGGTTGAAGCCATCAACAAAGTTCTAGTCATCATGATCCGATGAATCATTGGGTTTCATAGGTCGAATTGGCATAACATGCTATTTTCAGCGCTTTGGGCATATCGAACCTCAGTAAAAAAGTCAACCGGTTTCACTCATTTCCAACTAGTTTATGGTTTGGAAGTTGTGTTACCCATTGAATGCGAAATCTCGTCATTGAAAATGGCCATAGAATTTGTTCCAGCCACTTCCGAAGAGGAAAAACGTTTGTTGTACTTGGCTTAGCTAGATGAGAATCGACGTGATGCTGCATTAGCAATCAAAGCTCATGCCAAACGTATTAAAGCTCAGTATGATCAAAATGTTACACCTCGTAATTTTTTGGAAGGAGACCTAGTCTTATTGTACGATCAAGCAAATGATAAATTAGGCGCTGGAAAATTCGTACCCATGTGGCATGGTCCTTATGTTGTTAAGCAAAAGCTGGCAAAAGGGGCCTATGAACTGGTAGACTTTGACGGGGTCTCTTTAGGTAAACCCAGAAATGGTCTTTACCTGAAGAGATATTATGCTTAAATCTGGGTGTGGAGATTTTTAGTTAGGATAGTTTTCTTTCTAGCTGGTGTGTTTTAGATTAAAAAGTGTGCTTAGCTTAGAGAGTGCTTTTTGTCATTATTCCTGCTTATCTTGATATTGCAGATGTTGTCGTCTCTCCAAACATACATTGGTTTTGCTGATGGTGCTTGCGTAATACACGGAACATTTCTTCCACAACTTGGGTTATCTATTCACCCTCTGATGAGTTGGTATCTATGCATGGGGTAAGCCTCGATCAAACAACGAACAACATTGCAGAGAATAGTGCAGTGATTGAGTTATTATCTGAATCCATATCATTTGGGATTCGGAGTTTGATTGTGAGGTTAGATTCTAAACTCGTTGTATTACAGCTTAATAGAGTGTATGCCATTAGAAATCCAGTGTTATTGAGACTATTTTTGAGAGTTCGTCTCTTGGAACGTGAATTTGACTATATTGAATATCAACATATTCCAAGATATTTAAATACATTAGCAGATGCAATTGCTTCTCGAATGTTAAGTAGACATTTGCAATAATCATACAAGTAAATTTAAAAACATTCCATAATATGTTTTACAAGATAAGTCGGTAATAGTGATATAGCATAGCATAGAAGTGTGTCAAATATGCATCGTCTTCTATCATAGGTTGAAAAACACCTTATGATCGGCAAAAATGATAGTACAAAAAGCAAAAAATGTCATATGAGTCTACAACAGGCAATCATCCTATCACTGGTGATGATCACGATAAGAAACCACCGTACGGGCCACCCTACAAAGGAACCTCCTGAAAGGTCCCGGGAGCCCAATCACATAGCGTTGTAGCCTAAGAGGAATGTCATCTATGCTGGTCTCTAGAATGTCTGTTGTCAAACGCTCTAGATGGTTTTCCAATTCGGCCAAGGTCTCTGTAGATTCGTCCTGCGGGGCTGGTGCTGCTGCAGCTGGCTGTTTCCTCTCATAGGGCTGGAGAGTGGTTGGTTGTCATGGACCTACATCTGCATTTGAAAATTTTTACTATCAGTTTTCGGACGGTTTAAAAACAAAAACAAAAAAATTTAAATTAGAAAATGTTGAAAATGATTTTACCTGAGTCATCCCATTGCTCTCCTGGTGGAAGAGCCATGTCTCGGTCACCATGATAATCCATCCCAGCATAAGGAAAATCCTGAATAGCAAATACTTGGTTCTCCAACCAATGAAAATACTCAGGAGTAAATCGAACGACTTTTGTTCCCTCCTCGGGATGACGGGCCATAACTGCAACCCAACACATCAGTTTTGGCTCTCGGGGAAGTTCAACTCCAATGGTAAGATGTTGTGGGACCAACATTGGGACCCTCTCTAGACCAAAGCTCACAACTAAAGGACTGTATCCAAAGTTCTTTAGTTGTCCGTTCTTTGCTCTAGTCAGTTGGCCTTTTACATTAGCCAACATAGCCTCGCACAAGTTGAAGATGGTGCCTCGAAAGCAGTCTACTACCATCCGCATTTGGGATCCAGTGGCCACATGTAGTGTTGCGCTTCCGCAGAGCCTGGTAACAGTAAATGCAATCACTTTGAGTTCAAGACGGGAGATGGTTTTGATATCAATCCCTTTGTCTCTAGTTTGGTCGTTACAAAACTCTAGCCGGAGGCTATCGACAGACTGGCCACCTGGCCTAGTCCCGAATAGAGTCAAATGTTCACCTCTCTTAGGAAAACCAGTCAGAAATTAAATTTCTTCCAGCTCCATTTCGAACTGGTGGCCACCAATAAAGAAACACTGGTCCTGTATATTCCACCTATCTACCAGCCACTGCAAAAAGTCCACTTGGGCCCTCATGCCAGGTATGGCCTAGAATTTGTATAAACCGCATGCCTTCAATGCATCAATCAAAGGTTGATGATTAATTGCGGCGAGATCCACATCCTCGTGCTCCCGTTCCCGCCAATCAAGCATGATGTATACCCTACATTCAATAAAAAGGCGGATTAGAATATTTAAAATCAAAATTTTTGGGTGAAATTTGAAAATTTTAAATTTGAAAACCTATTCTACAGGACCACGCCCTCAATGTTAGAGACAGTGCGTAGGTCCACACTCTGCCTTCACGGCAGGTGCGGACCCCTGACTTTTTTCCTTTTACGAAAAAGTCGGGGTCCGCAGGTTTCCTATGCTATGCCTGCGGACCCCCGTGCGCGGGTTTTTAACCTAAAAAATTCCTAAAAAACAAAATAAAAGCCTAAAAACAAATTTCAAACGGATGAAATGAAAGAGTATGATGATGTGGATTACCTGGAGGTGACGGAGTTCGATTCCAACAGACAGATTTTCCGCAATCTTCACGGGAAGTTTCTGAGCAAAATCTTTCTTTTCTCACTCTGAAGTCAAATGGTAAAAATGAATTTACAAAAGCCCTTTTTATAAGCTTTTTTGAATAAATGAATTTTTAATTTGTTTATTTTTCACTTTAAAGAGGTAACTTTTGAAGCATTTTTATCTATTTTAAACAGGTATGAGTAATGTTTGAGTTTTTGTGCAGGATAACGGATTTTTTTGGCAAAATTGGTCATTTTGACAAAAAACATTAGAGTCACCTTTAAGCTCTTTTCTGCCTCCTAAAATATGAAAAGATTGCCGAGTTTTTCTTTTTAAGCTCGTTAAAACGGAACTAAAAAGGCAGTCCACTTACAGCCCTTTTCTGACCGTAAAAACATGAAAAGATTGTCGGATTTTTGTCATTTCAAATTCGATATTGGTTATAAAACGATGTGTCATTGGTCGCTTTTTTACTTTTTCAGATCAGAGACACTAATTATGAAAAGTACTCCTTGGTCGTAATGATCAAGCAATTCTCTCAAGTATTATTTTATACTTTTTCGGGCTTGGGAGACACAAATTTACGAAACAGGACAACCATGGAGTTTTCTTAAGTTTTTTTCAGACTCCCTAAAATTGAAAAACGCCGAGCTTCTCCTATACTGGACTCGTTAAAATTTAACAGTAAAGGACCTATTCAATTACAAACAGGAACAGACCACTCCTTCTTAGAGTTCGAATTTAAACTAAGTTGGACTCATCCGAAGGATGAGCTTATAATCAAGCAAATGTTATCCTCCTCAAGCTTGTTAAAAATAAAGAGGTACTTTCCAGAAATGGTGGGGGAAAAGAGAGAAAAATGAGCCTGTTTGTCATACTTTGTGTCTCAAAAAACATTCAACCACTCTTGAACATGACACTTTTTATTCACCTGGGTTGGGAAATCCTTTACCTAACAGTTGATCAAACCATATTGAAAGTCTTCAGCGGGTTTCTGGGTATTAACTTTGGGTCAATTGTCGCCAAACCATCTGCTATGTCGTTATGTGTTCAAGAGGTCAGTGCAAATAAACCATTCATCTGCAAAATATCGGTCATCCATCTTGACCATCCCTGAGTCAGTCCTTGCAACTATATTTCTTCAAACTTGATCTATGATTTCGTGTTGTGGGCTTGCCTACGACGGATCGCTTTCTATCGACTTCCGCTCATTATCTAGAAAGATGATCTAGAAGTCGTCAGTACCTTGGGATCTTCATGCCTCAATGGCAGATTTCTCGCCTTCGACGATAGGTTGCATCATTGACCTTTGATCAAAGGATTCCTTGACATGTTCGACATCAACACATCTATTCACATCTCATGGATTGTACTGAGTACTTTGAGAGCCATTGACATTACTGGTGGTTTCTCTCACACTTGTTAACAGTTTACATCATTGACTGGTAATCAAGTGGTTTCTACCATGTTCGACTTCGACACATTCATTAACATGGTTAGAATCGTACTATTTCGGGAAGTAGAAATCAAGACCCTGGATCTAGTTTCCACCATCCAGGTTGCGAGGAATTTTGTATTCATTATACAGTGGACTATTCATAAACAGATGGTTGCATCCATACTGTGTCTACATGTGTCTATACTTGTGATGTATTACAAGATCATTCCTATATCAGAGCAGTAGTTAGTTTTCTAGTCAGTTTTGATCTGAGTATGGGAATGCCTACCTCAGCGATGATATGATATCATATATATTTTTTGTATTGAATGTTTTTACAGGTTCCAACCGAGCTTTCCACAAGATGATCCTCGAAATGATAAAGTACTTCACTCTTCTTAGATGATAAATGAAATCCTCATCTACTACAGAGTTCGCACTTTAGGGGGCAATCTGTTACACAAAATATTGTCACCATGACTATTTGCAGTCAGTATGGGTCTATCATCACTCATACTGTCCTCCTTAGCAAGTCTCAAACCTCAGCTCTTCATGTCAAGCTTTAAAAATGAGAGAAAGTCCTTAAAAATCAATAAATCTCTGGTTCCGCACTTTCTCTTATTGTTACCCGCGGTCCCGCACCCCTTGGTCATGTTACCTGCGGACCTACTCGCTCTGTCTCTAAAGGAGTGTGTGCGGACCCCTGTGAAAGTCAAAAAGGCGCAAGTTTATTCTTAAAAACTCACTTGTGGTTAATTCTAGATGCTTCTAGAAGGAATCTTGACATGGATGGTTCTCTCCTAGGTGGTTCATGCATCCCATAACTAAAGGAGCTAATCCCTTGATGAGAGGAGCTTATCCCTTTGAAGGAGGGCTTTATCCCTTTGAAGGTGGACCTAGTAACTTCCCTCCATTGCACTATAAATTAAGGCATTGGGCTGGTTGCTAGGGAGGTTAGAAGCTGAACATTTTTGAGGGTAAATGTTGTTGGAATTGAGACTTCCTCGTTAAGCTTGAGAGTAGAGATTACATACCTTTTGGCTTCATTGGGAAGAGAGTGAAACTTGTCAAAGTAGAAGAGATTCTTGCTGGACCCTGGGAGGAGCTTGTACAGCATTAAGGCACCAAGGTTGTAAAGTTCTTCTTTGATTAAAATTAATACAATTAGATTCATTTTTCTCAATAAATTGTCTTATATGGTTTGTTTCATGAATTCCTTGATCATCATGATAAATATGCTTTGTTATATTGCCTTTTCAGGTGCTATTTAATGTGTGTGCTTGTTTGTGTTTGCAGATTCTTTTAAAGGGAGCTCATTTGGATCAACGGAGCGTGGCTTCCACAAACTAGCACTGGACCCAAGGTAGGCCTAAAACACTTGTTTGCCTTTATTTATAAATTGCATATTTAGAGAAAGATAGAATTTGTTTGGTTTGCTTGTCGCTAGATATCATTAGATACTAGGGAGGTCGGTCTTGTCAATAAGAACGACTTATCCGATCGACAATAGGCCTTCCTTCATACAGTTGAGAGGCTACAGTCACACCCTTAGGCTTGATTCTATGCAGTTGAGGCTTAGAGTAAGGAAAGCTCTTTCTTCTTAGAATTGAACTTGTTGCATACCAACAATATCATATATTTGTATCTTCACGCCCATAAATCATACTTCAATAATAAAGAATCTTTTATGTAAGGATCTTATGGAGAGATTCTCCCTCTGAATGAGCACCCCCTTCAACCATTAGTCATCAACCTATCTATAATATTGTCATGCATCAGAAAATCTGTTTGATCGTAAAGTCAGACTATATCACATATTTATAATGGTCATCTCATGTTAGCATCAACTACCTCACCATTACATCATGACATCAATATTTCATCAAGGTTAGTGTCAAATAGCTAATAGGAGTATACTTCAAGAATCATGATTACAACATTTCTTTGTCACATAACTCAATCTATCAAGTCAAGGCATTCAATTTTACCATATGCCATAATTACTAAGCATAAAAAAAACATAACTACGGTCAACAAAAGATCTTGAATATCAATCTCATTGTTACACTTCTATAAACGTGGCTACCGTGTTTTTCACAAACATTATCAATAATATATAGGAATCAATGTGCAAGACTTCTTTATGGGATCAAGATAGTAGGTGTCGGCCAAAAATCAAGTATACTAATATATGAAAGATCGATATTAAATAGCTTCATAGAATCAAGAATTTCATTATGTCTAAAAGGTAAGATACTTGTTCACTACCAAGTGCATCATTTCATCATAGTTATCATGAATCAAAATCACTTTCATATGCATGCATGCGCCATTTGTGAAGGAGACATTCTTATCATACCTTAGGGATTACCTTGTCATCCAACATTATAGTTGAAACATAACATTAAAACAATATACCATGCATATCTTGTAGTATTCAAATACCTGCGCAACTTCTTATTTTATATAGGAAACTTGTAGAAATTTGTCACATTTTCATCAAGTGCCTCTTTACCTTTTCCGATGCTGGTTCTTCTCTTCTTGCACTAGCCATGACCCTTAAGAAGGATCCACTTTTCACAACTCATTGGGAGGTTAGAAGCATCCAAATACTCAAATATACATGCAGGAAGTGTGAGTAATAATCAAAAGAATAATCATACCAATAAGTCTAAACAAAAGTAAAGACATAAAGGAGCATCATAAATCGAAAAGTACTTATCTTTAATGAGAGGTGATAATCTCCCTCTTAATCCAACCTTCAAGAGCCATCATTGTCCATTGTCCACTTGTTGCCTTCAATATATATATTCATCACCTTTATCAACAACTAGGCCTAATAGAAATTATCCCATCTAGGGATTCATGAAATCTATCACAAGTGATTGAGCATCTTCACATTGGCCATGTTAGGGTTTCTAAATTTCATATCTCAAATATTTTCCATAAACAGGGTTTCTTCCAAACCCTAACCTAATAGTATCCATCAAATCATAATAACCAAATTGCCTAGAGTTTCCTTCAAACCCTAGAATTATTTTAGGTCTCCTCCATCCTCTCTTGCTTCCATCAATGGAGTCATCATAGGGGTGGTCTCTGTGAATTTTCTTCAAACCAACTCTGATACCATGTTAATTTTTCTTAGGGCTATATTGTTCTTTGCTTTGATAAATGAATTTCTTCATTAACACATTAAATTCACCCCATAACACCATAACATTATTTATATTTACATCATTATTCAACAACATATGCAACTATTTAGAAAGAACAATATCATCATCATCAATGCAGTAGCACATAAAGGAACAATAGAAGAAAAACTTTCACACATAGAGACAGTAGGATTGGTTGGAGACAAAAGTAAAACATCTAGGGGAAAACCCTTTCAAATTCTTCTTCTTATTATATTGGCATTGAATGATTCATCAAAAGAGAGTACAATGATCCATATCTTCATCCACACAACTATCTGTTTAGAAATCTAAGGCATCATGAATTAGGTGATTTCTCTTGATTAGGTAACAACTTGTGAGTGATTTTTACAACTTGAGATTAGGATCTTATTTTATTTAGTTATTAATGTTCTTCTTCATCAAATAACTACCAATGCATGAACATAATGTAGGTTATCATCCAAGGCCAAAACCTCTCACTCTTTGAGAGGAAAACTCGCACAAATTATTCTTATAGAGATTCCAATTGACGAATACTAAGACTAAGACCCTTGACCTATTTTCCACTCCAAGACCAAGACACAAGTTCTCTTGGCAGTCAACCTTCTTCTTGACTTCTCTTCCATTTCGACCTTATTAGCATTCAGACATTGTCTTCACTGAGATCTTCTCACTGTCTTTACATCGAGATATTTACTGTGAGACCTCCTTGCTATCATAATGTCGATACTTTACTTATGTGATGGCACCGATCCCTTTCTCTTGAGGTAGCACTAAGACCTTTAGTGAGATTCCACCGAATCACTGTGATATGTTACTGATTTGTAGCTCCTTCATAGCACTCAACAATAATATTCATTATGGCACCGAATTGTAGCTTCTTCACTTCTATACCCTTATTTGAAATTGTGATTCTCTTACATGACACTGAATTGTAGCTTCTTCACTTCTATACCCTTGTCCAAAATTGTGCTTCTCTGACATGACACTGAACTGTACTTTACTGGGATCATAACGCATCATTGTAGTCTCCTATCAGATTGCAGAGGTATCCAAACTTGTCATTATGCTTGGTTACCCAAATATCAAAGGGATCTGAATTCCCTTACTTGTGGAGATATCTGAATTATTCACTACAACTATCCACCGAATTTCAAAGGGTTACTTGAATTGTTCTCTATCACTGGCATCTGAAAAACTTAGGGATATGTCTAAACTTTTTCTACCCAAATTTTTGGGTTGTGTTATATTCTTTCCACGACTAGCCCACGTAGTTAACCGGGGGGTTAGAGGGGGGGCGGAGCCCCCCTTCATTGCGTCAATCGTGTAGCGGGGGGGAGGTCACAGGGGGTTTGAGGTGTACCCGTAACCCCACTTTAAAAGTTTGGTTTTGGACCCTATGTTAGGTTGGGCGGACCCACCTATGGTTTTGTGCATGATTTTCGCACATGTTTTTTGGACGCGATGGTTTTCGGTCCATGGTATTGGATGCTTCGGCATGTATAAATATCTATTGTAACATTGAAAGGATAAAAATGAAAAATCATGCTAGTAGTCCCAGTTTTGGGATCCAGGGGAAAATCTCTGTGTATATGTGTTTTATGTGTTATTCTCTCGCATTGTTTATTTTCTATGTTTTAGAATTCGTATGCAGGTAATTTTTGTATAGGGTTAAAACCTACATTTGGTATCAGAGTTGTTTTGGCTTCAAGGGGATGCCTTTGTTGCTGAGGGGTTTCGCTCGGGCCTGTGGTAGACCCTGTTCAGTGGGAGATCTGCGAGATCGATTCTAGTGGTGAAAGAAGATGGCGAGCAGTGGAAAGATAGAGATCGAGAAATTTAATGGTCAGAGTTTTGAGTTGTGGAAACTCAAGATGGAGGATCTGTTGGTAGATAAAGATCAGTGGATCGCGGTAGATCCGGGTACTAAACCAACGGGAGTGTCTGATATAGAATGGAAGAAGTTGGATCGGAAGGCAAAGAGCACAATACGATTGTGTGTCTCAGATTCAGTATTGTTGAATGTATCAAGGGAAGCTACGGTGAAGGCTTTGTGGGACAATTTAGGGACTTTGTACGAATCTAAGTCTCTAGTGAATAAACTGTTCCTACGGAAAAAGTTGTATAACCTGAGGATGAAAGATGGAGACTCGGTGACAGAGCATCTGAACGCATTTAATACTATGGTAAGTCAGTTAGCATCTGTTGATATTAAAATTTCAGATGAAGATAAGTGCATTAGTTTGTTGTGTTCTCTACTAGATTCTTGGGATAGTCTAGTTATTGCAATAGGTAGCAATGCAACTACCTTTCATTTTGATGAAATAGTCTCATCTTTGCTGACGGAGGAGATGAGACAAAAAAATATGGAGAGCCAGAATGGTGATGCCTTGTCTGTACGAGGACAGTCCCAGAACAGAAACAAAAATAAGTCATCAAGTGGGAGATCTAAATCTCCACGAAAACCTGTAAAGGTGGTGTGCTGGAAATGCGGAAAGGAAGGCCACTTGAAAAGGGACTGTAAATATGAAGCTCCTGACAAAGGAAAGGGATTTGAGGAGGCTCCTTCTGCAGAGGCGAAAACCACCTCAGATGAAGGTGGGGATGTGTACTTGGTTTCTTCAACCACACATGTAGATCATGAGGCATGGTTGATTGACTCATGTGCATCCTTTCACTTCACTCCCCATAGAGAGTGGTTCTGCGAGTATGAAAAATATGATGGTGGTGATGTCTTCTTGGGGGATGACAGGAAGGCTAGAATCGTTGGTCACGGGAAAGTAAAGTTGAAGTTGCAAGGTGGAAGGGTTATAATGCTTCTAGGTGTTCTACATATTCCTGCATTAGCCAGAAATCTAATTTCTGTAAGCAAGCTGGATGATGCAGGTGTAAAAATAATGTTCGAGAAGGATACCTACAAAATGGTTCGGGGAGCACTGGTATTGATGCGGGGAGTTCGGATTGGAACTCTATACAAGCTACAAGGTAGCACTATTATTGATGGGTGCAATAGTTCTATGGTTCCTGAAAGTGGAGCAGAAAATCTAGTGGTCTCTGGAGAGAAGACCATGTTGTGGCATCAAATGCTTGGACATATTGGAGAGAAGGGCCTTTGAATACTTCATGGTAAAGGTATGGTAGAAGGTATGAGTAATAGCTCTCTGGATTTTGATTTCTGTGAAAATTGTGTATATGGGAAGCAGAATCGGGTGAGTTTCCCCTCTGGTGGTAAGAGGGCGAAACAGATATTAGAGCTTGTGCACAGTGATGTGTTTGGACCTATGAAGGTTCCATCACTGGGTAAGTCTGTGTACTATGTATCATTTATAGATGACTTCTCAAGGAATACATGGATATATTTCCTTAAGAATAAATCTGAAGTCTTTGACAGGTTTAAAGAATTTAAGGCTCTGGTGGAAAACCAGACAAAGAAGAAGATAAAGGTGCTGAGGACAGATAATGGTGGAGAGTTTTGCAGTAAGGAATTTGAAGAATTCTGTAAGAAGTGTGGTATAGCACGGCAGAAGACTACTCCATATACACCTCAGAAAAATGGAGCTACAGAAAGAATGAACAATACGTTGATGGAAAGGGAAAGAAGCATGCTCAGTGGTGCTGGGTTAGGACAAGAATTCTGGGCAGAGGCAGTGGAGATAGCATGTTACCTGGTCAACAGATCGCCTTCATCAGCGTTGGAGGATAAGACTCCATAAGAGGTATGGACTGGTAAGAAACCCTCTCTTTCAAATCTGAGGGTATTTAGATGTGATGCATATGTACATGTTCCAAAGGAGAAACGAACCAAGTTGGATAGTAAATCTAAAAAGTGCATCTTTATTGGGTATAGGGATGGTTTAAAAGGTTATAAGCTTTGGAACCCAGCAACAAGGAAGGTTGTGTACAGCCGAGATGTGGTGTTCAGAGAGGTGAAAGATGTTATTAAACATGAAGTCCAATGAAAGGAACCTAAGAAGATAGAGTTTGAGCTAAAGGAGGAAGAATCGGACTCTACAACAGAGGAGGAATCAGAAGATGAAGAGCCACAAACTTCGGGTCTGAGAAGATCAGTTCAAGAAAGAAGGCAGCCAGAAAGGTATAGTCCATCTGCTTTCTGTTCAAATTTTTCTTTGTCGTGTTAGCTTTGCTATGTACTTGCATGTTTGGAGGACCAAAATATTAGCATGGCTGTGTGTTTTTAGCAAGCACGGAGCCCGCAGCAGTCCGTTTTCCTCCTCCTCCTTCATTTTTTCTTACACTCCCATAACCCCCGTTATCCCTGTTTTACTCCAAAATTCGGCGTAAACCCATTTTTGTTTAACTCCCGGGCGCCGAGTTTAAGCTATCATATAACTGTGCACCTCCAAAACAAACGCTATCCGCCAATCCGGTGCTTTACCTGTCACATCAGTCACACAAAACATGTGCGTTAAACCCCGCCATCCAATCATCCACCTCCCGATCTGACGGCAATCGCACCTCCCGATCCCCTGAACTGTCCGCTCGTTAACCCGCGGGGAAAGTGGTTTTCCTCTGCCACATGTCGCGCAATGACTGTGATCACTGGTTGTTGTACCTTTACCGCTCACCCACCAAAAGCGGTGTGGGGAATACTACTCACCGCCAAAAAAGCCCTCCCCGCTCACTAACCCTCACGTAGCTTCCTCGCCCAACGACTGTTGGATCTCCTCGCCTGAGATCCAACGGCCCGTGATCTCCCCGCTCTCATATCTACCGATATCTTCTGCAAGCCAATCCCCGTCATTCATCTGCCGGATCCAACGGCTGATGTTTGTTCTGATCTTGCCCATGCCTCCGCCATATTGTCTGTGCCACCCTCGACTGTTCTGTGCTGCCGAAGGATGAAGGCAATCATCTACCAGCACTCTACGCAGTTAATCTTCAACTACTGCATTCAACGCATTGTGTACCTGAGAGGAAGAAGGACGACACCAAAGGAGAAACTTAAATTCAGCAATTAAGGAATTTCGTCCTTTATGACACTCCACCTGCTCGAGGAATACAACGGAGTACCAAAGAATGTCAAATTCATTCATTGAAGCATAAAATCGTAGCAGAGGCCCATTTTAGATAGTTAATGTGGTTGGTGGTCCATTATGACCCCTCCTCGCATAGAATAGCATAGCATTTTTGTAATCAATCTCCATATATACTCAGAAAGAAGATGCAATGAGGGTTGATGGTTGTTGTTTTGTTGTAAGGTTAAACTTCTGGAGACTGTAACTACTGTGATACTTGCAGCGTCTGGTCTTCATTTTTAGCTAATACAAGCTTCTTTTGTTGTTAATTGCTCACTTTCCATTTCTGCTCTGTTCCAGGCTGTGCATGTCATGCATTTTTCATGTGCTCTTGATGTTGATCATTAGAGGGGTTGTCATCCCACCTTTGTGTTAAAATCTAGTATGTATCATTGAATGTGTTATGCAGGTTTCTGTTTACTTAGTGCTAGAGAGCTGCCATCCTGTCTGTGCATTAAGAAATAGATTTGCAGACCTCTTTACTGGTTGCAGCCAACCATCACATGGTCTTGTGCATCTACTGGTGTGGTCAGTACTCTCCATGTTCAATTAATCCTCAAACTGTGAGTAATTGGTGGTCCAAAGCCTTGTATTCTGGGGGTGTTCACCCATGTCTGGGGTTAAGCATAGTAGAAGTGGTTATCTGGCTTGAATGTGCATCATTCCTTCCATTCATCCACCCATTTCCAACATTTTTGTTGAGTTTGTAATGTTACCGAGCATCTCTAAGATACAACATACGAGAGTTTCTTGGGGTGATAACATTAATTGGTGTCGTTGCCAGGGAGAGGAGATTGAAGCTCAACTTCCCTGGGAGACGACACAGTTCCAGATTTTGATGATAGACAAGGTCTGGGCACAGTTCTGGGTGTAATCATCTATCTGGCGACTCCACTGGAGGAAGACCAACCTTTGGTGACTCCACGTTATAGTCCTGGCTCAGTTTGTGACGCATACTCAAAGAAATCCTCAAAAATCACCAGCTGTTCTAGTGCCTGACCTTGAGAGGATTGTTAAACCGAAGAAAACATCACAGAAAGGGGCATCAGGATCAGGTAAGCCTAAGAAAACTTATGCATCTCTGAAAGATAAGGTTGTAGTAGAGAATATACAATTTGAAGATATTGAGCCTAGTATTGCTAGTGAGAAGCTTCCTTCAGAGATTCATACAGCTCCTTTCCCATTCAGTTCCCTTTTGGATCGTAGTCCAAAGATACAGTCCAGAAAATCCCTTTATCTCTATCATCCATCACATTACTTCCTACCATTCAATCTGCCAGTGTCCTTCCACATACCCCAGTCATGGCAGGCCAGCAAGCTCCCATGAAGATGGAAAGAATTATAGATGCTAGGTATGGACCCCTGGTTTTGCCTGCTCCTTTGAATGCTATGCCTGCAGGAGAGTATCAAAAATATATGTCTAAATTCACTGGTACAGAGGGAGTAACAGCTAAAGAGCACCTTGAATCTTTTTATAGTTATGTTGATAACTTAGATATAAGTGAAGATGATGTGTGGATGAGAGTTTTTGTCCAGATCCTTGATGGTGAGGCTAGGAAGTGGTTCATAGAATTACCCCATAGGTCCATAACAGACATTGAAGCATTGGATGATGCATTCCTGAAGCAATGGGGAGATAAAAGAGACTTGCTATACTACCATACTGAGTTTGGTAACCTGAAGAGGGAAAATGGGGAATCATTGCCTGATTTTAATAAAAGATTCAATCATATGTATAGTAAGCTACCAGCTGAGGTAAAGCCTACCCCCACCTCCGCCAAACTCACTTATGCCAATGCTTTTGACTATGATTTCTGCCTATTATTGAGAGAAAGAAGATGTGACACTCTAGCTGATATGCATGATGTAGCACTAGAGGTAGAATCCAGTATTATGGCTGCAGAAAAGCTAAAGAGTTATGCTGGCAGAAGGAGGTAGAGAGGTAAGGCTTCTTCTTCCTCTACCTCATCTTCAGAACCTAAATTAGATGAAATGACTAAGATGATAGAGTCATTGGCTGCTGAAATATCTAAGCTGAAGGTTGAGTAGAATTCAGGAAAGACAAGGCAGCAGAACACATTTGCTCCAAGAAATCCAAATCCATTCAGAAGAGTAAATGAACAGTTGCAAATCATTCAGAGGGGTAAAGAAACAAATGAAGAACAAAAAGTTAAAGCTCCTTTCCAAAATATAGTCATGGAGGAGGAACAGTTCCAAGATGAGGATGAAATTCACTGCATGGAAGATAAAGGCAGTGCTGCCTTTTTTACATTGGCCGTATATGAAGAATCACTGCTGCAGGACCAAATAAGTCAAGATTGGGACAGAGAGGCTGTTCTGCAGACTAGTGAACAACAAAGATACAATCTGAGGTCAAATGAAAAAAATGTCAAAGAGAATCATGTCCAAAGAGTTGTTTTTCAAACAGAGTCACAGAATATCAGACAGAGAAGACCAGCAGCTGATCCAGTCATCCTCAAAGCTCCAGTTCAAGAGGTAAGAGGTTCTGATAAGTCACCTTCCTCTTTCAGCTTTGAGTCAGAAGTCCAGAAGTTAAAAATATCTGTGCCTCTGGTAGAGTTGGTAAAGAGTGAAGTATTTAGAAAGCCTATCCTTGAGGCTCTTGAGCTGGAAACCACACAGACCTCCACTGACTCTGTCAATTTGCAAGATGATAAGTCAGCCATTGTGCTTAGCCCCATGATTGAACTTGGTGATAATAATTCTCCATCATTTTATGTCTCCTTGACCATTCACGACAAAATCCTCCACAACTGCCTACTAGATACAGGGGGCAGCCACAATCTAATGCCTAAAGCTATCATGGAAGAGTTAGCCCTTGATATCACTAGACCATATCATGATTTATTCTCTTTTGATTCAAGGAATGTGAAATGCCTAGGATTAATCAAAGACCTGGCCAGTACCTTAACTCAGCTACCCATGAAGAGTATGATGATGGATATTGTGGTAGCAGATGTCCCTCCCAAGTTTGGCATGCTGCTGTTTAGAGGTTGGATTAAGAGACTAGGTGGGACATTATAGAATGATCTATCTTATGCCACTATCCCAGTTTTGGGAGGAGAAAGCAGGAGATTATACAGAGAAGCACAACAGGCATACATCATCAGTGATGAAAAGAATCCATCCAATCATCCTATATATGCTGTGGACACTGATTTTGGAGCATGTATCCTCCAAATAGAAGAATCCCAGAAGGCCTCATTGCAACTCAAGAAACCAATTGTTCAGGTTGAGAAAGAGCAAGGAAGTCAAGTTTGGGAGATGTTCTTTGATGGAGCATGTTCCAGGGAGACTGCAAGAGCAGGGGTGGTGCTGGTATCTCCAAAGAAAGAAAGCACACATCTGTCTTTCAAACTGGATTTTCAAGTCACAAAAAATATAACAGAGTATGAGGCTCTGCTATTGGGCCTTAATGCAGCAAAAGACAGAGGAGTCGGGAACCTAAAGGTGTTTGGAGATGATGATTTGATCATTCAGCAAGTAAATAAAACATTTCAGGCGAAGCACCCAAGGTTGAAAGCATACAGAGATGAGGTATGGAGACTCAAAGATTCCTTTGATTATTTCTGTATTGCATATATCTCTAGAGCCAAAAATCAGCTTGTTGATTCCCTTGTTGTGTCTGCTAGTCTATTTATCCCTCCCATGTCTCTCAAACTAGTTTATGAAGTCCAAATGAAGTATAGGCCATCCTTGCCTGATAATGTCCAGCATTGGAAAGTTTTTGATAATGATGATGAGATAAATAGGTTTCTACAAGTCATTGATGAGTTTTTCGAAATGAAGATTGACCAAGAAAATGAAGCCTTGGAACAAAGCCCCAAATCCCAGCTTAGAAACAAAATTGGCAAAGATAGCGTTGTCCAGGTTCCCAGAAATCATATTCCTAAGGGTTTAATTCCTTTAGAAAGGCTATTTGACCAAAATGATGTGTCTTATAAAGCTACCCAAAAAGAAGATCAATCTACAGTCTGTAAGCATGACATAGGAAGTCCAGGTCAGCCTAGATATATAAATCTGTCCACCCATCCGTCTGCTGCCCAAAACATTAAATACTGCAATTTAATGAAGCAATTTGCTGATGTCTTTGCCTGGGAATATAGTGACCTGAAAACCTATGATAAAAAAATTATTCAGCATAAAATCCCTCTAGAGAAAGACACCATACCTTTTAAACAGAAGTTGAGACCAATAAATCCTTTGCTCCTTCCTTTGATTGAAAAGGAAACTAAAAAGTTGTTGGCTGCGAAAATCATAATCCTTCTCAGATACTCAAAATGGGTAGCCAATTTGGTGGTAGTGAGGAAGAAAAGTGGAGAAATCAGACTGCGTGTTGATTTCAAAAACTTAAACAAATGCTCTAAGAAAGACAACTACCCTCTGCCCGAGATGGAGCATTTACTGCAGAAAGTCTCAAGAGCCAAAGTAATGTCTTTCCTCGATGGATTTTCAGGGTTTAATCAGATTGTTGTGCATCCAGATGACCAAGAGAAGATTGCATTCACCATTCCTTGGGGCACTTTTATGTATGCCAAGATGCCTTTTGGGTTGATGAATGTTGGAGCCACCTTTCAGAGAACTATGGATATAACATTTGTGGGAGAGAAGGATAAATTTTTCCTTATCTACCTTGATGACATAATAGTATACTCCAGCAGCCATCAAAACCATTTGTAGCATTTAAAGAAAGTGTTTATGAAGTGTAGAAGGTTTGGGATTTCAGTCAATCCTAAAAAATCACAATTTGCTTTAGAAGAAGGTAAGCTGTTAGGACATGTTGTTTCTGCTACAGGGGTCCAAATTGACCCAGAAAGAGTAAAAGCAATACAGACTTTGTCTGTCCCGAGATCAAAGAAGGACATCCAATCCTTTCTGGGCAAGATTAATTTTGTAAGGAGGTTTATACCAAATTTTGCAGAAATGCTAAAGCATATTACCTCCATGCTAAAAAAGAGGTCAAAGATTAAGTGGAATGATGCAGCAAGAAAATCATTTGAGTCCATTAAGAAGGGTATTGTGGAGGCTCCCACTTTAATAAGCCCAGATTACAGCAAGGAGTTCCATATATTTTCTTTTGCCTCTAATGACACCCTTGCAGCAGTATTTTTGCAAGTAGATGAAGAAGGCTCAGAGCATCCGGTGGCATTTTTCAGCAAAAACTTAAGGGATGTTGAGCTGAGGTATGATATCATTGAAAAACAAGCATATGATCTTATCAAATCTTTGAAAGCTTTCAGTTTTTACATTCTACATTCCAAGATAATTGCATATGTACCCTCTGCAGCAATAAAATATGTCTTAACACAACCTAATGTTGATGGAAGAAGGGCTAAATGGATTGCAAAGTTGATTGAATTTAATATCTAATTAAAGCCCACCAAGCTGGTCAGAGGTCAGGGTCTTGCCAAGTTATTGGCTGAAGAAATTGCAGATCGTTGGATATTGATTTCCTATGCACAATTGCAGAAATTTGTCAGAGAGAAGAAGAAGAGGAAGCAGTTGAACCAGAAAGAAAGTAGTCAGTGGAAGAAAATTTAGCTTCTTGTGGTTGGTATTCTGCAATAGTTAAATTGTTGCTGAAGCTAGAAATCCCTCCAGGCCTTACTCAAAGTCAAGTCAGAACTGTTAAACTTAGGGCAGCAAAATATTGTATCCATGAAAATTTGCTCTATTGGAGGGATCCATCTGGAATGCTTTTGAGGTGTCAGGACGAAGAACAATCAATGGAAGTTATGCAGCAATTTCATTCCAGCATGTGTGGAGGGCATCATTATTGGAAAACTACAGCCCACAAAATCCTCAGAGCTAGGCACTATTGGCCCACTTTATTTTCTTATGTATTTTCATTTGTTAAATCTTGTGACAGGTGCCAAAGATTTGAAGGAAAGCAACAGTTGAAGTCCATGCCCTTAAAACCAATACATGCAAAAGGACATTTTCAGCAGTGGGGCTTAGATTTCATTGGAGAGATCAATCCACATTCCAGTGGCCAACACAAATGGATATTAGTAGCCAATGATTACTTTACTAAGTAGATTGAAGCAATCCCTACCAAGAAGGTTGATCATAGTGTGGTCATGAAGTTTTTAATTGAAAATATATGTACCAGATTTGGCTGTCCACATAAATTAGTCACAGATAATGCAGCAACCTTCAGGGCAAAAGAATTGGTTGAAATGTGTGATTCAATGGGTATTAAACTTGTTCATTCCACCTCATACTACCCTCAAGGCAATGGTTTAGCAGAATCCTCTAATAAAAGCCTGATAAGGATAATTAAGGAGCTGCTGGAGGACAATAAAAAGAATTGGGATTCTAAGCTCAAGTATGCACTGTGGGCTGACAGAGTGACCATTAAGAAATCCACAGGGACTTCTCCTTTCAAGCTGGTATATGGTACTAAAGTTGTATTCCAAATCCAGTTAACTCTCCCTGTGGTAAAATTCCTTCAAGAAGAACTGAATGAGGAAGAAGACATAGCAAAAAGGATCACTGATTTGGCAGAGTTACATCAAATACGAGAACATCTGGTTGAAAAGTCTGCAGCACATCAAAAAAGATCAAGGAAGCTTTTGACAAACGGACAAAAGCAGATAATTTTCAGGTTGGAGACTTGGTTCTGAAGTGGGATGCACTAAAGGAAAAGAAAGGAAATCATGGGAAGTTTGATGCTTTCTGGATAGGGCCTTTTATCATTTCTCAGATTCAAGGGAACAATACCTTCATGCTGAAAAGCATGGAAGGAGAAGCAGTTTTTGATGGCCCAGTTAATGGGCGTTTTCTGAAAATTTATGTGATTTAAGGTCTTTTCACCTTAAAGTTGTAAATATGTTGTTTTATCAGTTTTAGTCAGACTCCATGCCCAATGGAACACTAGGAATTTTGCTAATTTGTTGTCATCAGGAAGGCATTGATCTGCAGGTTCTTGAGACCTCACAGGGAGGATCTAATCCCCAGAAGGAGCCAGTGTTAGCTTTGCTATGTACTTGCGCATTTGCAGGACAAAAATATTAGCATGGCCGTGTGTTTTTAGCAAGCAGGGATCCCGCAGCAGTCCGTTTTCCTCCTCCTCCTTCATTTTTTCTACACTCCCATAACCCCCGTTATCCCTATTTTACTCCAAATTTCGGTGTAAACCCATTTTTGTTTAACTCTCGGGTGCCGAGTTTAAGCTGTCATATAACCGCGCGCCTCCAAAACAAATGCTATCCGTCAATCTGGTGCTTTCCCTATCACATCAGTCACACAAAACATGTGTGTTAAACCCCGCTGTCCGATCATCCACCTCTCGATCCGACGGCAGTCGCACCTCCCGATCCCGTGAACTGCCCGCTCGTTAACCCGCAGGGAAAGTGGTTTTCCTCTGCCACGTGTCGCACAATGACTGTGATTGTTGGCTGTTGTACATTTACCACTCACCCACCAAAAGCGGTGTGGGGAATACCGCTCACCGCCAAAACATCCCTCCTCGCGCAGCTTCCTCGCCCGATGACCATTGGATCTCCTCGCCTGAGATCCAATGGCCCGCGATCTCCCCACTCTCATATCTCCCGATATCTTCTGCAAGATGATCCCCACTGTTCATCTGCCGGATCCAACGGTTGATGTTTGTTCCGGTCTTGCCCATGCCTCTGCCATATTGTCCGTGCCACCCTCGACTGTTTTGTGCTGCCAAAGGATGAAGGCGATCATCTACCAGCACTCTGCGAAGTTAATCTTCAACTACTGCATTCAACACATTGTGTACCGGAGAGGAAGAAGGACGACGCCAAAGGAGAAACTTACATTCAGCAGTTAAGGAATTCCATCCTTTATGACACTCCACCTACTCGAGGAATATAACGGAGTACCAGAGAATGTCAAATTCATTCATTGAAGTAGCAGATCGTAGCAGAGGCCCATTTTAGATACTTAATGTGGTCGGTGGTCGATTATGACCCCTCCTTGCATAGAATAGCATAGCATTTTTGTAATCAACCTCCATATATACTCAAAAAGAAGATGCAATGAGGGTTGATGGTTGTTTTTTTGATGTAAGGTTCAACTTTTGGAGACTGTAACTACTATGATACTTGCAGCGTCTAGTCTTCATTTTTAGCTAATACAAGCTTCTTTTGCTGTTAATTGCTCACTTTCCATTTCTGCTCTGTTCCAGGCTGTGCCTGTCATGCATTTTTCATGTGCTCTTGATGTTTAGCATTAGAGGGGCTGTCATCCCACCTCTGTGTTAGAATCTAGTATGTATCATTGAATGGGTTATGCAGGTTTCTGTTTACTTAGTGCTAGAGAGCAGTCATCCTGTCTGCGCATTAAGAAATAGATTTGCAGACCTCTTTACTGGTTGTAGCCGACCATCACATGGTCTTGTGCATCTGTTGGTGTGGTCAGTACTCTCCATGTTCACTTAATCCTCAAACTGTGAGTAATTTGTGGTCTAAAGCCTTATAGTCTAGGGGTGTTCACCCATGTCTGGGGTTAAGCATAGTAGAAGTGGTTATCTAGCTTGAATATGCATAATTCCTTCCATTCATCCACCCATTTCCAACATTTTTGTTGAGTTTTTAATGTTCCCGAGCATCTCTGAGATACAACTTAGGAGAGTTTCTTGGGGTGATAACATGTCTATTACTAATGATGATCACAGAATTGTGAAGGAAGCAGTAGATTCAGAGGATGGAAAACTCTAGAAAGAGGCCATGGTAGATGAAATGGCATCTTTGCACAAAAATGAGGCTTGGGATCTGGTGGAGTTGCCAACTGGAAGGAAACCCATTGGCAGCAAATGGGTGTTCAAGAAGAAGACAAATGTAGAAGGAAAGGTGGAGAAATACAAAGCTCGGTTGGTAGCAAAAGGTTATTCCCAGGTGTCGGGAATTGATTTTGGTGATATTTTTTCTCCTGTTGCCAAGGTAGCTTCTATTAGATTGCTATTATCTGTTGTTGCTGCTTTTGATTATGGGGTAGAACAGATGGATGTGAAGACAACATTTCTTCATGGGGATTTGGAAGAGGAGATCTACATGAATCAACCTGAAGACTTTGCGATGAAGGGTAAGAAAGAACTGGTATGCAAATTAAAGAAGTCTTTGTATGGGTTAAAACAGTCACCAAGGATGTGGTATCATAAATTTGATACATTTATACGGGGACTTGGCTTCACCAGAAGCAAAGCAAATCACTGTGTGTATTTTAAATTAATTGGTGACCGTGTTATTTATCTGGTCTTGTATGTGGATGGTATGTTGCTGGTTGGAAATGACAAAGAAATTATCCAAGATTTGAAGACCTAATTGTCCTCCAAATTCAACATGAAAGATCTTGGTGCTGCAAACTATATTTTGGGCATGGAAATTAAAAGAGATTGGGCAAAGAGAAAGCTCTGGTTAAACTAGAGGAAGTATGTCGAGACAATATTGTAGAGGTTTAATATGCAGGATAGTAAACCGGTGAAGGTTCTTGTTCCTGTAGGTGTGAGGTTATCTACTGAACAATGTCCCAAGACAGAAGAAGAGGAAGAGGACATGTCCCGTGTTCCATATGTAAGTGCAGTCGGTAGCTTGATGTATGCAATGGTCTGTACTAGACCATACATTGCACATGCAATGGAAGTATTGAGCAGGTTTATGTCAAAACCAGGGAAGGAGCACTGGACAACAGTGAAGCGAGTTTTCAGGTATTTGCGTGGCACTAGTGATTATGGTTTGTGCTACCAAGGAAGATCAGGATTGGACAGAATGTTGGATATTCATGGCTTTGTTGATGCAGACTGGGTTGGAGATCTAGATCAGAGAAGATCTACAAGTGGGTATGTGTTTAACCTATTTGGAGGTGCAGTCAGTTGGATGAGTAAGAAACAATCTGTAGTGGCGCCGGATCCAACAGTTGATGTTTGTTCCGGTCTTGCCCATGCCTCTGCCATATTGTTCGTGCCACCCTCGACTGTTCTGTGCTACCAAAGGATGAAGGTGATCATCTACCAGCACTCTGCGAATTTAATCTTCAACTACTGCATTCAACGCATTGTGTACCCGAGAGGAAGAATGACGACGCTAAAGGAGAAACTTACATTCAACAGTTAAGGAATTATGTCCTTTATGACACTCCACCTACTCAAGGAATACAACGGAGTACCAGAGAATGTCAAATTCATTCATTGAAGCAGCAAATCGTAGCAGAGGCCCATTTTAGATACTTAATGTGGTTGGTGGTCCATAATGACCCCTCCTCGCATAGAATAGCATAGCATTTTTGTAATCAACCTCCATATATACTCAGAAAGAAGATGCAATGAGGGTTGATGGTTGTTGTTTTGATGTAAGGTTCAACTTCTGGAGACTGTAACTACTGTGATACTTGCAGCGTCTAGTCTTCATTTTCAACGAATACAAGCTTCTTTTGCTATTAATTGCTCACTTTCCATTTCTGCTCTGTTTCAGGCTGTACCTGTCATGCATTTTTCATGTGCTCTTGATGTTTAGCATTAGAGGGGCTGTCATCCCACCTCTGTGTAAGAATCTAGTATGTATCATTGAATGTGTTATGCAGGTTTTTGTTTACTTAGTGCTAGAGAGTTGTCATCTTGTCTGTGCATTAAGAAATAGATTTGCAGACCTCTTTACTGGTTGTAGCCGGCCATCACATGGTCTTGTGCATCTGTTGGTGTGGTCAGTACTCTCCATGTTCACTTAATCCTCAAACTGTGAGTAATTGATGGTCTAAAGCCTTGTAGTCTAGGGGTCTAGGGGTGTTCACCCATGTCTGGGGTTAAGCATAGTAGAAGTGGTTATCTAGCTTGAATATGCATAATTCCTTCCATTCATCCACCCATTTCCAACATTTTTGTTGAGTTTTTAAAGTTCTCGAGCATCTCTGAGATACAACCTAGGAGAGTTTCTTGGGGTGATAACATGTCTGTTACTGATGATGATCCAAGAACTATGAAGGAAGCAGTAGCTTCAGAGGATGGAAAACTTTGGGAAGAGGCCATGGTAAATGAAATGGCATCTTTGCACAAAAATGAGGCTTGGGATCTGGTGGAGTTGCCAGCTGGAAGGAAACCCATTGGCATCAAATGGGTGTTCAAGAAGAAGACAAATGTAGAAGGAAAGGTGGAGAAATACAAAGCTCGATTGGTAGCAAAAGGTTATTCCCAGGTGCCGGGAATTGATTTTGGTGATATTTTTTAACTTGTTGCCATGGTAGCTTCTATTAGATTGCTATTATCTGTTGTTGCTACTTTTGATTATGAGGTAGAACAGATGGATGTGAAGACAGCATTTCTTCATGGGGATTTGGAAGAGGAGATCTACATGAAGCAACCTGAAGGCTTTGCGGTGAAGGGTAAGAAAGAACTGGTATGCAAATTAAAGAAGTCTCTGTATGGGTTAAAACAGTCACCAAGGATGTGGTATCAGAAATTTGATACATTTATACGGGGACTTGGCTTCACCAGAAGCAAAGCAGATCATTGTGTGTATTTTAAATTAATTGGTGACCGTGTTATTTATCTGGTCTTATATGTGGATGGTATGTTGCTGGTTGGAAATGACAAAGAAATTATCCAAGATTTGAAGACCTAATTGTCCTCCAAATTCGACATGAAAGATCTTGGTGCTGCAAACTATATTTTGGGCATGGAAATTAAAAGAGATTGGGCAAAGAGGAAGCTCTGATTAAACCAGAGGAAGTATGTCGAGACAATACTGTAGAGGTTTAATATGCAGGATAGTAAACCGGTGAAGGATCATGTTCCAGTAGGTGTGAGGTTATCTACTGAACAATGTCCCAAGGCACAAGAAGAGGAAGAGGACACGTCCCGTGTTCCATATGCAAGTGCAGTCGGTAGCTTGATGTATGCAATGGTCTGTACTAGACCAGACATTGCACATGCAGTGGGAGTATTGAGCAGGTTTATGTCAAAACCAAGGAAGGAGCACTAGACAACAGTGAAGTGGGTTTTCAGGTATTTGCGTGGCACTAGTGATTATGGTTTGTGCTACCAAGGAAGATCAAGATTGGACAGAATGTTGGATATTCGTGGCTTTGTTGATGCAGACTGGGCTGGAGATCTGGAACAGAGAATATCTACAAGTGGGTATGTGTTTAACCTATTTGGAGGGGTAGTCAGTTGGATGAGTAAGAAACAATCTGTAGTGGCACTATCAACTACAGAGGCAGAATACATGGTAGCCACTCATGCAAGCAAGAAAGCAGTTTGGTTGCAGAGATTTTGCTCAAGTATGGGGTTATTACATGGAGCTATAAAGATAGACTGTGATAGGAAAAGTGCAATTTTCTTGGCAAAGAACCTCGCATATCATTCAAAGACAAAGCACATTGATGTTCAGTATCACTTTGTGAGGGATATGATAGAAGACAAAAAGGTGTTGCTGGTAAAGGTGGACAATTTGAAGAATATTGTAGATGCATTGACAAAATCTGTGAGCTCTGAGAAGTTCTCTTGGTGTAGAGAGACAATGGGCATTTCAGGGCTGGAAAAATGACTAAGCTCTCTTGTGGCCCTCTGTGGAAAGAAAACAACAAGTGGGAGAATGTTGGGTTGTGTTATATTCTTTCCACGACTAGCCCCCCTTCATTGCACCAATTATGCAGTGGGGGGGGCGGGGGGTCACAAGGGGTTTGAGGTGTACACGTAACCCCACTTTAAAATTTTGGTTTTGGACCCTATGTTAGGTTGGGCGGACCCACCTATGGTTTTGTGCATGATTTTCGCACATGTTTTTTTGGACGCGATGGTTTTCGGTCCATGGTATTGGGTGCGATGGTTTTCGGTCCATGGTATTGGATGCTTTGGCATGTATAAATATGTATTGTAACATTGAAAGGATAATAATGAAAAATCAAGCTGGTAGTCCCGGTTTTGAGATCCAGGGGAAAATATCTGTGTATATGTGTTTTATGTGTTATGCTCTCGTATTGTTTATTTTCTGTGTTTTAGAACTCGTATGCAGGTAATTTCTATACAGGGTTAAAACCTACACAAATTTGAATACTCTACATGCCTATTTATATTTGTTGATTCATATAATTAAGCTGACATGTGATATCCAAGAGGTGTGTCTATTTCTATAGACTCGTATACATTTGTAATATCTCTAGGAAAGGGTTCTTCAAACATGACATTAATTCTTTTGACAAATCCTAAAGGCTCACAATGGGAGCCATCTAAAAATAAAATCCCTTGCTCATGAAACCCATGAAGCAAGCCAGTAATAATTTTATTTTTCATCATTTACAAAAATCACAATTAGATGTCATTATGAAGACCAAACATAGTTATACTTTTCAACACTTCCTCTTAACTAGGTAGGTACTCATAATGGTACTTGGTCATTCTCAACCTTGAAGGATTTCTCATAAGAGAAATCAAATTGGTAACCCATCTGTATAGCATCATATCAACCAACATTGTCACATAGCAAGGCCTTGACTAACAACTCTATCTCTCCACTAGATCAAAGCACAATCGTGGCGAGACCAATGATTTATAAACACCATAATCATTATCTCTCAAGGTACATAATCCACCCAGGTATTCATCGAGTATGACCTTCTTTGGAATCTTCTTATCTTGGATATCTAGTCCTCAAAGAATATCAGTCCATGACTACTCTTACCTTGGATTCCCTATCTTATCCTCAAAGAGTATCAGATGCTAGATGATTACCTAATCCTCCATTCTATCTTCCCAAGTGAAGACCAAAATGATGTGTCTATCTCTCCCTCTCAATTAGGAAGGACATATCAATTCCAATAAAGGAATGTACTCATTCCTACGGAAGGAATTTACCTAAGCTCCCTCTTGGCTTTAGGAATTTCCAAGTTTATTCCAATTAAGAAACTCTTTTCCAGGCTCTCTCTTAATTAGGGACCTACAACAATTCTCCATAACCAGCTGCTTGAAGAACTCCTTCCTTTGATGTCATGGATTTCTTTGTCACAAAGTCTTCATTTTTTGGGACTTCTTCATAGGGCACAGACAATCCATCACTTTCATTCATGAGTCAGTCTTGTCATAATTCCTTTCATCGGAAAGTGATCCATCAATCTACATTTTCCCTTACTTCATGTCATGTTGACTTCTTCATGCCATATTTTCCGGAAGGATCTTACATCATTCTATATGGTCCTCTTGGAATACATCCATTGTTCTTCTTGTTAGAGCCTAGATTTGTCTCAGGCTGAAAAGACAAGGTTCTAGGTCCACATCAAACCACGCTCAGCCTCGTAGCTAGCCCTACGAGGACAAGAGAGGGCTCTCTCCAGGTCGATCTCAGCAAAACACAAGAGATGGGGCTCAAGATGACTGAAATAAAAGCTAATTTTAGGCTAGGTATGAAGTGCAAAGGATTTGATTTAAGTTTTTGGGGGTTTTGTGCTGGAAACAGGGAAAGGCAAATTGGGCTCGGGGATGAGGCATAGTTTCTGCAGAGTTCTGATTGGGGCAAGGAAGGCAATCGTTTTGATGCTTTAAATTGAGTGAATGGATAGATCACACTGGTGAGGAGCTAAGGAGAGCAAGAGAATCTCAAGAATTCTCCTTAAACAGATGAAAACATGGAAATTTAAACAAATTCAAAGGCAGAGCATAGCAGTTAATGGATTCTACCTTAATCACTCATTTGTTCAAATTCAGAAGAAGAGACAAGAAAATGATACACATAACACTAATGAACTTACAATTACTTAGAGAAGCACACCATCAAAAACATAAAGCCACATGGATCCCAAACAGTGCTGCAAAACCCTGGTCTTTCCTTAGCCAAAAATGCAGAGATAGAATGTACAATGATATGCCAAAGCAATCCCAAGTGTCCAACCCTGAAAATGACTTAGGAATTACATGATATAGACTAGCCCAACCCATTCCCTTGCCTCTATGGGTCAAACTCATCATTCTAGGAGCTGTTTCAACCAATTCTAAACAAAGCACTAAAATCTAGGCAATCAAAACAACTTGCCTCTATAAGGTAGGAAACTGATTCATTCATTAAATTTTCACTCTTTAGTGAATGAATCCTCTAGAACAAGTAAATAGGTGCCAAAATTACATCATGTTTATCCAATTACATCAAGATAGATCAAAAATTACATCAAAAAGCAAAACTAGTCAAATTGGCCGAATTTCTGAGCTGGAAGGTGAAAAATTGAGCAAAAATCCTCTATGCGCCGCGCCAAATCCTCTATGCGTCACTCCACTTTGAGGCTGAGTTTGAGGCACTTCATGAAGTTCAAACTGAGCCCAAGATAGCTCATTAGAAAGCCCTGCCTGTCTACTTTCCAACCCAAGTGGAATTTCTGAATTTGGATGTCATTTTCCCCTCCAAAACTTCAATCTCTCAAGATTGCTTCCCGTGTGTCAAAATAGGGGCAGTGAGGTCATTTTTTGAGTGTTTTTGACCTCCTGAGAACTCAAAACTTGCCCAAACTTCTTGGCCATGCACCAGAAGTTATGATTTTTAATGAAAAATCCAAAAATGTAAACTTTTTACAATTTGGAGCTCCCTAGCAAAAGCGCGCGCCACGTGGCGCGACACAGAAGGAGAAAAACCCTGTTTTTTGTACCAAAATTTGCCAAAATGCCAAAAATGCCCCAAATTTCTTGAAATTTGGGCTGGAGCTTCTTCATTAAGTTTTATGCTGGGCTAAAGAGGCTTCGGCCAATATCTGAAGACGATCAAGCTCCCTTTGCCTCTTTTGCTTCCTTATTGCCTTCCTTAATTTTGCCTTTAAATTCTTGATTCGTGCCTTGCAGACCTTGTTTCGTGCCATGTAGTGGAAAGCCATGTGTCTCAGCAATGCATGATACTTATCGACCTTGTCCAACAGTCTCTCTAAGTGCATGTTAACTCTCTCGAGATTAGACTCCTGATCCTCATTAATCTCTTGCTCCAATGACGTGAGCTCAATTCTTCTCCTTTGTGCAGCTTGGCGATTCTCGCGGATGTTTTGTAACTCCATGATTGCTTGCTGATCTTCAAGCTGTTTGTTCCTCTGCTCCAAATACTTCATGGTCCACTTAGCTCTCTCCAAGTCAAGGGATAAGGCTTGGATCTTTGTTTGCTGCTCCTGGATGATCTCCCTAAGTTTGGCACTTTGTGGGCCCATATCTGTATCATCATCATGAATGAGAATGAATTCGGTCTCTCTTTCACCTGAGGGCTCACTTGAAGGCCCCTCATCCTGCATTGGCCTCTTTCCTTTGTCCTGTACCTGTGGTGCTGATGTCAGAAGTGAGGCCCCTTCCACACCGGGTGGAGATAACACTCGCTTTGTTGCTGCAAACAAAAGTCTGGTGCCTCTCTGATATGTGATGAATACCGACACACTAACGATCTCATGGCGCTCATACTGATGAGAAGGTTCACCTTCATGCTTAACCTCTAATAATCCTTGTGAAGCTCTGAAGAAGTCACGAGAGATGAAATCATCCCAAGTGATGCCCTGTAATTCAAGTTGATGAACCACCAAAATTTTAATAAGAGCAAAATGATAAACACTGTTAAGTTGTTGTTGAGGAGTTTTGTGCTACACAAGGGTGGTCATCCTCTCTATGTTCCGGCAAATGAAATACGGAATGTTCATCATCTGTACCCGAGTGAAATGCATGACCAACCTGATGTGATAAGCATAGAGACGAGAGAACCGTCCCTCACAGCTGAAATATTTCATGATCAATTTCATTAGTGGAGCATATTCATCTTTCAGATATCGGAATGGAAACACTCTCTTGAGCTGCCTCAAGAAACTGGTTTTAATGTATGGCTCATAATACTGCCGGTCAATCTTCTGCTTCTTGTTCCATGGTTCTCCAATGTTCGGTATGCCGATTGCTAATGAGACAGATTCTAGTGTAAGTGTGAAGGTGACACCGGCTAAGATAGCTTGATCTCCATGTAAGTGCAGCACAAAAAGACGAGCCAACTCATGATGAAATTGAACACTAGCCACCTTTTGACAAAACTCATAGCATGACTGATGCTGAAAACAAAACATGGCAAGAGGGCAAGCCTGCAATTCTGTAAGGGTGGTCGGTTCTTCTCTAACATGTCTGCCACTTTTATGAGGTCTCCGGGGTGCCTGTTCTTCCAAGGGTGAGTCACTTTGGGTTTCCACTTCATAGTCTGATGAATGCTCAGATGCCATGACTGTTATTTTTCAAACTGCCTTGAAGATGAAGATGCTGGTGTATGAAAACTATTTAGACTGCTCTTTTAGTAATGTGTGCCAACTCTGCCACCAAAGGGGAAAACCAATGAAACAGGGACTGTTAGGAAAGGGACATAATATCAAGGGATTAGGAATTATTGGGAGAGATTTGTTTGGGAAATATGGGAGGGGGTTTAGGATTTTGGTGTGGGAATAGGGTTTAGGTTTTCACCTTTGAAAGTTTTGGGAAATGGAATTTAGGATAGGGTTTTAATAACTTTAGGGGATGGGGAACAACGGAGTCAAGGAACAAAGGGAATTAAGGACAAGAGAAATAATGGAAAAGGGTAACCTTGGTGGCAAACAAGTTTTGAAACCCTAGGCAGCAGTTTACATGTGAGGAATTCAAAATGATAAGGTTTGAATTTTTGTTTCAATCATTAGCATCCATAAACCACCATCACTTAGCAAAAAAATGGATGAAACATTGAGATTTTGACCCTACCTGGAGAATCCACGCAAATAAATGACAATTTGGAGAAATTTCAAAAGTTTCGGGCTTTCAGGTGTATGCGCCTCGCCGCATACCCAACGCGTCGCGCCGTCCCAGTGTGCCGCGCCCATTCAGAATTACACTGGACAATTTCTCCCAATGCGTCGCGCCTCCCCTGTGAGCCGCGCCACCTGCTCTGTGCGCGGCCAAATTTCCTCCAACTTCACCCAAATCGCACACTAACTCTATCAATTTGCTTTGAATGGCTTTTCTTTGGTCTTGGCATACAAATGACATTGATCTTCATGAAAATATCTTTATAAAGACATGGATTAGATTTTTGACTCTCCAAGACCCATCTTTGTAATGTTTTGGCATTGGCACTTTTTCCATTTTAATACAACTCTGTTTTTAAATTTCCTTTTTGCTTTTTTGACTAAAATGATGAAATTCTTGGCAATTTTTTGTAGGGATAGCTGACATGGAATTTGGCAAAGGAGACCAGGGTTGCGCCTAAAGAATTCAACAACTGAAAACTTTTGAAAATTATTACAAAGGACAAAATGTTGACTTTTCTTCAAAACAGAGTTTTGAAGAACAGTCATAATCCAGCCATATGATGATGAAATTCGCGAAAAAAAACATGTGTAGAACCTCCCTCTGACCTGCTTGCATTTGGACACTTTAACGACTCAATTTGTGAAACCCTAGACCTATGATTGACATGACTCTTTGCCCATTAAAAGATCAAACATTGACTGTCATGGACTTTAATAAACATTGATGAAAAGACCTAAGCCAGCAGGTACAAGACATGAGGGGAATGAATGACAAAGCCCTTCCGTCAGATTATGGCATGTTCCTAAATGGAATGCAAGTGATCGAGCAGGATGGGACACCTAAAAATGAAATGCAAAAAGAGTTTTGATCTCTGACAGAGGACTGACAAGACCGACTCTAACACTTCCCTTGGCAGACCTGCATAAACCCATCCAGATATTTGTTCAAAAATAAGAAATGAACACTTAAATAAAAATTACCTTTGTGATGCTCTTTCATAATGACATTTTCCAGTTAGCATCAACATCTTACATACATGTTGAAATATCTCCCAAATATATCCATTGTCAAGGGTCTCCATCTTTTTCAGACTTCCATCAGAGTCTTCATATCTTTCTGGGAGATCTCCTAGTCAAATATTCTTGGTCTCGGATTTTGAATGCCTTCTTCCATGGTTGCATAGTCTATGATCTCTTCCTTTCTTTCTTCACATATTTCATTCCCAGGAACTTTCAATCAAAGTTCCTCTAATTACTGTCAACCACTTCATTTTCATATGAGGACATATTATGTTGATTTCATCTAGTGCGACCCATGCCTTACGACATACTTTCATAGGAGGAGATTCCTTTCCTTTGTTCATGCTTCTCAAGGTAGAGTAGTGATCCATGTTACCTGCAACCATACAACATGCCTTTATAATATCGAATAAAAACATACATACCTCATTTACCTTTAGTTTATCAAGGCTTCTTTCAGTAGCTTCCTTGATTGAAAAGAGCTTCAACCCATTGATTTGCTTCATCTCTTATGTCATCATACCATCATTTCATGAATTCCACAAGTTGGAGTTCCTGATGAAACACTTGATTCCTCTCTTTATTGGTGAACCTTATGATGAATATTCCATCAAAGAATCTTTATGATCTTGCATATCCCTATCCCTCATATGTTTCCTTTTGACTAATGTATGATGAGCCTTGTACTAGATGACTTCTTCCTTTTTCCATAAGTATCGCTTGAGCTTTCAATAAGGTTCCCAAGAGCTATATCCTTCATATTTCCTTATGAGATCTTACTTTTAATGCTTTTCTTGTTTCAGCTTCCTCCACTTCTTTGATGAAATGGACTTCTTCTCTATTTTCCTTGTTATTGCCTTGAACTAAGGACAATCTTTCTTGTAATGCTCATAGTATTGAATCTTAGTTATGTTCTTATTTTCCTTTTGAAAAATGTCTGAATACTTTTTTCCCTCAACTAGTCTTCTTCTATCTTGTATAGAAACCATAAGTTGTTGAATATACATGTTTTACCTTGTTCATTAGTTAATGCATTTAGAACAATGAGGATTAGATCTCCCAGATATTGTAATTGAGATCTTATGAAGATGACCCTTCATCATTTGATACCTTCAACTTGTTGTAGGTCAGATCTAAGTGATATGACCTTTCTTATTGCACAGTTCTTCCAGCTTATCATATATCTCTTTGATGTCTCCAATTCTACTATATGAGGGGACCTTTGACTTATTTCATAAGAATCCCTTAAGTCCTTTGATCCCTTTCCATGTATTCAGAGGATACTTTTCCATTGATATGATCAATGAATTCACTTTCTTCGAGGACTGTGTCCATCCTCCTTTTCTATGCAAGGAAGTTCGATGAGCCAACCAACTTATAGATATCCTTGAAAAATGAAGTCATTTTACTCGATTAGATTATAGAACAAAATATTCTTACTTGATAAATGAAAATTAAATATTCAACTTGATCCCTTTGATGGTGGTTGATGAAGATGTATTAGTGCCCTTTTGGATGATTTTCTTCCAAATGAAATCCCTTCTTCAATAAAAAGTAAATTTCTCCTTTTATGATGACTATGCCTTTGATCTAGCTCCCTTTGATTATGATGATGGATGAGAATGTCTTGATGCTTCCGCAGATGATCTTATTTTAAGGATAAGGAGGTCCTTGCTTCAATTGGAGGGAACTCGCCTTATAGCCTTCTTTGTCTTCAAGATACTTCGACTTCTCGGTGGTGAACGAGTGCAGATCAGAAATGCTTCTAGGATTTTGACTTCCTCCAAGATGATGTGATCTTGGTTCTAGAAATGCTTCTCTTGGATGTCTATACTTCGGGCTATCTTTCTTTGTAGATCTCTTCAAATTTATGAGGGTATTTTTGGTGTTTTAGTGAGGACTTAGAGGATCAAAACTTTTGCTAGTGTAGACTGCTTCTTCGGTCTAGGGATTGATTCTTCAATGTCGATTTTGAAATTTAGCTTTGATATCCTTCAACTTGCTTTGATGCCTTTCTTGAAACTTGGTCCTTGAGTGTCTCTTTGATTTCATGCCTTTTTCTTGACTTTGATACCTTAGCTCGCTACCATGTTGAGAAATCTAGGGCACCATGAATTAGGTGATTTCTCTTGATTAGTTAATTACTTGTGAGTGCTTTTTACAACTTTAGATTAGGATCTTCTTTTCTTTAGTTATTAATGTTCTTCTTCATTAAATAGATACTAATGCATGAAAATAAATAAACAATAGACACAAAATGTAGGCTATCATCCAGGGCCAAAACCTCTCACTCTTTGAGAGGAAAACCCACACAAATTCTTCTTATAGAGATTCCAATTGACGAATACCAAGACCAAGACCCTTTACCTATTGCCCACTCCAAGACCAAGACACAAGTTCTCTTGAAAGTCAACCTTTTGCTTGACTTCTCTTTCATTTCAACCTTCTTAGTATTGAGACATTGTCTTCACCAAGATCTTCTTATTGTCTTTACATCAAGATCATTACTGTGACACCTCCTTGTTGTCATGATGTTGAGACTTTACTTTTGTGATGGCACTGAGCCCTTTCTTTTGAGGTAGAATTGATATCTTAAGGTATCACCGAGACCTTTAGTGAGATTCCCCTAAATCACTGTGATATGTTATTGATTTGTAGCTCCTTCCTAAAATTGAACAATAATATTCATTATGGCACTGAATTGTAGCTTCTTCACTTCTATACCTTGTCTGAAACTGTGCTTCTCTGACATGACACCGAACTATACTTTACTGGGTCATAATGAATCACTGTAGTCTCCTATAAGATTACATAGGTATCCAAACGTGTCACTATGCTTGGTTACTTGAATATCAGAGGGATTCTAATTCCCTTAGTTGTGGAGATATCCAAATTCTTCACTACAACTATCCACCGAATTTCAGAGGGTTATCCAAACTATTCTTTGTCACTGGCATCCAAAAAACTCAGACAGATGTCCGAAATTTTTCTGCCCAAATGAGAATCTCTACATGCATATTTATAGTTGTTGGTCCATATAAATAATTCGACCTGTGATCTCCAAGAGGTGTGTCTCCATTCAAGGTGATCCAACATGAGTTTTTACTATATCTTGAGGCCAAATGGAAGATGATAACTTGTGCTTGTCTTTGGAGGGCTTCTAGACATTTCTATGGGCTCATATACATTTGTAATATCTCTAGGAAAGGGCTCCTCATACATGACATTAATTATTTTTACAAATCCTAAAGGCTCATAATGGGAGCCATCTAAAAATAAAATCCCTTGCTCATGAAACCCATGAAGCAAGCCAATAATAATTTTATTTTTCATCATTTACAAAAATCACAATTACATGTCTTTATGAAGACCAAACCTAGTTATACATTTCAACACTATCTAGCGAAAAACAACTAAACGATATTCATGACATGAACCCAACAATGCTAATACTCAAAACCCTACTTCAGAAGCCTGTTATGAACTGCCACTGTATGCAGTCAACTGCCAAAACCTGCGATCAATGAGTGAAAACTTCAGATAACTGAAAAACCAACTTTTAGGTCCTAGTAACATGGAAGAGTAGTCATGCGTGCGACTGGGAGGTTCTAGTCGCTCCCTTGATCCTTTAAGCCAGTGATTGCAGCCGAAAGTATATTTTGTCAAGCCAACGACTATAATATAGAACCTTAGTTTGCAGTCGCATGGAGGACGAGACGTGCATGAAAATGAAAGGATTCAGTCACACATGTGAGTCTTCCAATGAGCAATTGCAGTCAATATCTCTCTATGTCATGCCTACGACTGAGGCCCAAAACCCTAAAACAGAAATGTGAGCTTCAGACCCTGCAATTACTCCTTCATGCGAACCAATTCTCTGTGGACGAGCCTCATATCTGTGCAAGCCAAAACAAGAGAAGAAAATAGAATAATGTCTCATGATAATGTCCAAATGAGGTAGGGGTCACTTGTATTTATAGCCTTCCAAGGGTGTCCAATTTGCTTTAGGGTTGACCTGATCAAATATTCACATGTGGGCTTATAATTCAAAAATACACTTTCCCTTGTCCAAATTTGATCATCTTTAGGTTGATTTTGGTCCTATTGAAAAGAGGAATTCAATGAAATCATCATCTCCACCAAATTAACTATCCAAAGTATAAAAAAAAACACTAGTTTACAAATTTAATAGACATAAGGAAAATTTCGTTGAGTGATTTAACATCTTCATTAAAGAAGGGTTGTTATTGTTATTGTAATTGTTATCATCGTGATTTTTTAGATTTGTTTTACTCATGATAAGATTTCCCTAGAGCAGGGAAAATTTTAAGAACCCCCCCCCCTAAATTTACATGTATAATAAATGGGCGAATCTCCATGGTATATAGGAAAAATGGAAGGCGATTTTATCAATAATATGATATGTATATATAATTTTTTTGGCGGATCTCTCACCAGGCATGGCGAATATTTTACTCAATTATAAAATCTTGTGTTTATTGAATACATAAATGAAATCATTGCATTTCTTTAAAATATCTTTTGAAATCAAAATTACCAAAATTACATATCGATAACCTAGTGGGTTTAGGATAAAATTCACCCGTGCCATTCACAGAATGCATGAAAAAAAACCTAATACTATATATAAAACCAAGAAAAATTCAAATTCATCACTTCTAGGGACCTCGTAACCACCCTGTCAATACACAAGTATGTTCCTGTTTGCAATTAGAAAAATTACCCAAATTACAATCTATTTATTCCAGCATATGTTGGAAAGTTATAGAAGGATGACTAGTGCAATCAATCCATTCCTTCTAGCCCTGGATTTGTTTCAGTTTAAAATAGAAGTGTACAAATATACTTGTCCAATGTCTATGCTTTAACCATTCACCTAAAGATGTTTTTACAATATAATTTCCTAAGTCTATTTAATAACTTCATTATCATAAAAACCAACCTATATCTATCTTAACTCCACATCTACCACTCTTAGGGGGATGAAATCTATTTATCCCTCTGAGCACTTGGTAGACCCAGAATTAAGATGGATCTAAGATGATAGAATTTCCCCTTTAAATAGTCTATGCTCACAAGAATACCATGGTATTACCATGGGTCAATACGATGGGTTATCATAAACCTGGAGCTTAAAAAGTACTACTAGTAATTTATAAAAATTAATAAAATTAATAGTTGATTTTTATTTTATTTTTTATTTTAACCAAGCTAAAATGTTTAACATACATTAAATTACAACATCCATTTTTACTCTTGATCGGATCAAATATTTTTTCACTCTATGCTAGTTTGCATATCACGATAGCATATCACGATATTTGATACCTCTCGGGGGTTAGTAGATCCAGAGTAAAGATGGATCTATGCTGGTTTAATTCCCCCATTTAAATAGGCTACATTCGAGGTGAATACCATGGGTCAATACAATGTGCCATTTTGGTGAATACCATGGGTCAATACCATGTGCCATTTTTATTGTTATTAATACTAATATTAAGATTAATAATGTTTTTTTTTTTTTTTTGCATGGTATTAATAACAATCTAGTCCACCCCGGATGCGGTTGTTTAAAGCGATGGGACGGGAGTTGGAAGCTGGCTGATGAGCCCCAATTTTTGGTACAATTTGGGCTCATTTGGCCTACTTGCTCTGCTCAAACCATTCATTTTTTATTGCTTATGCATTCATTTCTTGGTTTATTCGTGTTGTTTGTAGGAAGAAGGGTAGGCATTCTATCTACGTGACTAATCCATGATGATTTCAGGTTTTTGGCATTAAAAGGGAGCAAAGACCACGAGAAAGGAGACAAGGAGACAGTAAGGTGGCACTGCTGGTTTTTAGGAGAGGATGTCCACGGTCTTGGGGACCTTCCTCGTGATTCCCACCATAGCTCCGAGCTCCAACCAATCTCCCCACCGAGCTTAGAGGCAGCCAACTGTTCTACAGGAACAACAGTTACAACTGTTCTACAGGATCAGCAGTTTAACCTTCAGTTGGACAGCCGAGCTCCACAAATCAAGGAAACCTGTTGGACTATCATTTTGCATAAATACTGAGGTCGTAGCCTTGGATAGGAGCTTTTTGAACTTTTGCATTACTCTTGTAATTTGGAAGTACGAGCTACAGCTCGGTGTTGGTTCTTTTTGTAAGCCAGTTTTGGCATGACATCAGATTTTTGGTTATGAATAAAGGCAGGCAGATTTTGATCTCATTCTGAGTTTCTAAGGGAGCTATAGCTCTCAGGTTAGGGCCCAACCTGAGAGCAATAGATCTCCTCTTCTTGTAGTGTTATTTGCCTTTCGTTCCAGCACTTTGTTTCTTTACCTTGACATGCAATTCGAAAATACAATCTGCTGATTTGGTTTGTTGTGATTAAGTAGGATTAGTTTATGGTTAATTTTGCTTTCAGTTGCTTAGATCAGAATAGGAGAGTTGTAATTCATTGGAGCTCCAGAAAAGGTTGAAAGGACCTCACTGCCATCTCTGTTAGGGATTGGGGTGCAGTCTGAACCAACCACCAAAAAAAACGCAGTCTTTTCACGTTCATGCAAGCTGCAACACAGTTACCTTAATCGTAGATCCATCCATGCACTCTGATCCTGAGCATTACTTCTTCATTCCACTTCCATGCACGAGTTTCCTTCACAATTTACATTGTTGTTCATTGGTTTAATATCACAGGTAGCACAGGTTAATGAGTTCTCGTTTTTGGTGACAGTCATCAGCAATTTGTTTCATTTTCACTGCTCCACATCATTCCATTTCCTTCCTCTTCTCATTAACCACACCTAAAGCCACCTAATCGACCTCTGTCCAGCTCGTTTACCTTCCAGCTCTTCCATCATTCACGTAGCCCCATTTTCTTGACCTTTCGTTGATCCCATTCTCCCATCCACCAACCGACTTCATGCATTCTTTCTCTACCTTATTCCTCTGCCCCTGAGCCATCACCAGCTCCATCTCCACCTTACTTATCCACCCAAACCATTCCATCACTTCACCATCACCCAAAACTTCCACTTACAGCACATCCTGTAGAAGTTAGCAGACTTCCTGTAGAATTCATTAGTTTCCTGTAGGATCCCCTGCAGACTTCCTGTAGAAGCCTGCAAACTCGGTTGCTGAGCATCCGAACGTGGTAGACTTCTGAGGACTGATGCTAGAGACCCTCTGGGACCTCCCCTAGCCATCCTGACCTTGCCCATGCTTTCCTTCCATTCAAACCGCTCCTGCACAACCAAACCCTAATCAAAAGCATCATCACAATAAATCCAACCACTTAATAAAAAAATACAAAAACATGTCTTTTCAGATGCAAGTAGCTTAGATGCATGTATTTCAGTTCACTGCAAGTAATGGCATTATTGGTAGTGGTTTCATTCACAGTTTTGCATTGTAAGGGTCTAGCTAGTCAAATTAGGGTTTACTAGGGTTTCATGCTTTGTTGGCTTTCAGTTTCTTTCTGCAAATAGACTAGTCTCCTTTGAGTTAGCTTTCGTCCATCATTCATAAAGCTTCTTCTGTGAGCATATAGAAGTTGGCTTGAGCCCTAGCGGACTTGTGCCAGCTGACCAAGTGACAGCTGCGACAAGAGCTAGTACTTGTGCATACAGCACCGTCGCTTCCAAGTTTGTACGAACTACCGGGTTGATAAAATTAGAGATAGGAAGCTCCAGGAGTTGTAGCATTATTGCTACAATACTGGAGCCCACCATCTTTTTGGTGTCGTTGCCGGGGAAGCGTCAGAGTATTAGTAATTGTTGCTTTTCTTCTACTTTCTTACTCTTGCCTTCTGCTAAGTAGTTTACTTCATTTCCATTCTGCAAAAGTAGCATAGATATTTCCTGCTTTCATAGATTAGCATTTCCTGCTTTCATAGATTAGCATTTCCTGCTTTCATATATTAGCATTTCCTGCTTTCATAGATTAGCATTTCCTTTCTGCAAGCGTAGACTAGCATTTCCATTCTTGCAATTTCATTTGAGCAAAGTAGAATAGTTCTTTCCTGCTTTCAGTTTAATTCTGCATCTTTCATAGTTAGTGTAGATCAATCTGTCTCAGTTTTGCAGGTACCAAAAGAAAAGCAAAGCAAAAACAATCAAAAGAAAAAGAAAGTCTTTTCCATTTCATGCCTCGTAGGAACCGAGATAGATCAGGCAAATTCCTACCAAACGCCCCCACCACATCACTGAGTCACCCTTCTCTCTTCTTTGGTGACAGTGACCCAGAGGAACCTATAGGTGAACATCCTGAGATATAAAAAGATCCTATAGTAGAAGAAGAGTTAGAGACCACTCCATCTGAAGCTATGACTGACAATAGAAGAGAAGATGAGAGAATAGAAGGTGCCTTCCCCATCCGAGAGACCAATGGAGAGATGAAAATGAAGAACATTAGCCCCTCCGCTTTACCTCACTTCCATGGGCTGACTACTGAAGATCCGGATACCTTCCTGTTTGAGTTTGCTGTCCTTTGTAGAACCTATGACTACACTAAAGATGAGCAAAAGCTGAAACTTTTCCCTTCCACTCTTAAGGATGCGGCATTACGCTGGTTCATGGGCTTACCTGGGAATAGTATCACCACTTGGGCTCAGATGCAGCAAGCTTTCAATACCAAGTACCGGGATTACTGTAGGTCCAAGGAAACAAAGGGGGAAATCTTTCAGATGACCATGGGAAATGATGAGTCCTTAGAGGATTATGAGGAGAGGTTCCAACTAAGCTACAAGCAGGCCAGGTGCACACTTGCTGAATCCCTCAAGTTGGTCTTGCTCCGAGGAGTCCCTGAAGACCTCTTAGATACCCTTCACATGTTAGCTGGGGGGGACATTTACCAACTGCCTTATGAGGACATCAAGACTGTGTTTAGAAACCACTCCAGGGCAGCTCGGAAACGAGGTAGAGGAAACCACCTCTCAACTAGTGTCCCTTTCTCCAAACATGAGCTTGCAAATCAATTAGAAGATCTTAAGAGTGAGGTGAGACAGACCATTGCCATGTAGCTTGACACATTCAGGATTCAGCAAAAGAAAGAAGAAGCTGAGAGAGCCTTGGCTGTCTTCTGCCCTAGGTGCACAAGGAGACACCCTAAGAACGAATGTCCATTGCATTCGGTTGAAGTGTGTTTCGTTTGTGCGGAGGACCATCCCACAAATCAGTGTCCAACCCTACCTGGGTTTAAAGCCATGTACCAAGGGACAGAAGCTCCCACAGAACCTCTCTATTACCTCAACCAAAGGAGGCCACAAGGATCTAGACCTTATCAGCAGGGGATGCAAGGGGCATCTCAAGCTTATTACAGCCCCAACCAATCGACTCCTATGCCTTCCTGGGGTCCCCCTGCTCATCCTTCATGGTCCATGCCTCCTCCATGGTCTTATCCACCTCAGTACCCCACTCAACCTACTTCTCATTCATATCACTAACATGCCCAGCCACAACCTCAATGGAATGCACCTTAGTCGGGGTGGAGGCCCCAATACAACACTCCTCCTACCATCTTGCCTCCACCACCAGTTCAACCTCAGCCAGTACCTCCTGCTCCTCCAAGGCAACCTCAAATGCCTGCTCAACCGAACCCGAACCCCAACAATAGACAGGCCCAGCAGGTATATATTGGGGAAACCTCATGCCCTACCTATGCTGTGGAGATCCAGGAGATCAATCTTCGATCTGGAAAGACTCTACCAGATCGCCAACCTCCTCCCCCAGAGGATGAGGAAGATAAACAGGAAAGTGAACCAAAGGCTATTCCACCCTTTCCTGAGAGACTAACAGCCACCACACAACCCAACCCAGAGGAGGATGAGCTTCTGGGTGAGCTCAAGCAGTTGTGTGTAAAAATACCACTTCTCCAAGCCATCAAGGATGTGCCAATATACAACAAACTGGTTAAGGAGAAGTGTTTCAAACACCCAGGCAGACGGAAGAAAGATGCTTCAACTATCAATGTCATAGGACAACTGTCTGACCTTATGTTAGGACAAGTCATCTGCCCAAAGTACCTAGATCCTGGAAGTCCTGTAGTAGATGTTCACATCAATGGCACCATTATACCTCACACCTTGATTGATCTGGGGGCTGCCATTAATGTGATGACCAGGGATACCATGCTTAAACTTAATCTTCAGGGTTCCTTGAGAAAGACCTCGACAGTACTGCAATTAGCAGATCGCTCCACCGTGACTCCCGAAGGGATTGTGGAGGATGTCTTGGTCTCTATTGACTCTTGGGAATACCCTGCAGACTTCCTGGTTCTGCAACCAAAGGCCAAGCTTACTGGATATCCTCTCATTTTTGGAAGGCCTTGGTTAGCTACTGCAGATGCTTACATAAGTTGTCGTGCAGGAAACATGACCATCAAAAATGGTCCCATGTCCAAGCAGCTAGTCCTATACCCTCCTGCCCAACCCTCCTTAGAGCATGACTTACCACTCTGGTTGGAAGAAGGAGAGGAAGACGAGGTGTACTCAGCACCTCTATGCACCTTAGATACCACTAGAAGAGACCCCCCAACCGAGGATGACTTGATCGAGACCTTGATCCAGAATCCACCTTCCAGTGCACTACCCTTAGAGAGATTGGTGGAGGACGCCCAAGCCAGCACCTTAGTGGATCTTTGTACAACCAACCCTGTTACTCCCAGAGTCAAGAATGTGGAGTTCGGCCCTGAGAAAGCATTGAAGATCAGCTCCTCCCTATCTCCTTCCCAAGAAAAGGAGCTGTGTAGTCTGTTGGCCAACCACCTAGATGCCTTTGCTTGGAGCTATAAGGAAATGAAAGGAGTCCATCCTTCGATCTGTACCCATCATATATACATCAAAGAGGATTGTAAACCGGTTAGGCAACCTCAGAGGAGAATGAATCCGGCCCTTAAGGACATTGTCAAGGAAGAATTGCAAAAACTGTTGGATGCCGGGTTCATCTACCCCATCTCAGATAGTGAATGGGTGTCCCCTCTAGTGTTGGTTCCCAAGAAAAATGGGAAATGGAGAATCTGTGTGGACTATCGAGAACTGAACAAAGCTACCAAGAAGGACCATTTCCCTCTACCTTTCATCGATCAAGTGTTGGATGGACTGGCAGGAAAGAAGTTCTTCTCTTTCCTGGATGGGTTTAGCGGGTACAACCAAATCCAAATCAGCCCGGAAGACCAAGATAAGACCACCTTCACTTGTCCTTGGGGTACCTTTGCCTACCGAGTCCTTCCCTTTGGGCTATGCAATGCTCCTGCTACCTTCCAGAGAGCTGTCTTGAGCATCTTCTCGGAGCTGGTCCATGATGCGGTAGAAATCTATATGGATGACTTTACTCCTTATGGGGCCAACTTCCAGGAAGCATTGTCCAACCTCGGAAAAGTCCTAACCAAATGCATCGAGATGAACTTGTCCCTTAGTCCTGAAAAATGTGAATTCCTAATGACTGAAGGGACCGTGCTAGGCCATACCATTTCTTGCCAAGGGTTGCAGGTGGATCCTAACATAATTGCTCTCATCAAGAGGGTTCCACCTCCTCAAAAGGTAAGGGATGTCCGAAGTTTCTTGGGATTAGCAGGATACTACCGGAGATTCATTAAAGATTTCAGCAAGCTAGCCTCGCCATTGTTTGGCCTATTGGCAAAAGATGTGGAGTTTAATTGGACTGACGATTGTCAGAGGGCTTTAAATGAATTGAAGGACAAGTTGGTGTCAGCCCCAATCCTGAGAGGTCCAAACTGGGCCCTACCTTTCCACATCCACACTGATGCCTCGAACAAAGCCATAGGTGTAGCTTTAGGACAAGTTGAGCAAAAACTTCCATATGCCATTTACTTTGTTAGCAAAAACTTGTCCAAAGCTGAGCTGAATTACACTGTAACCGAGAAAGAATTCTTGGCTGTGGTCCATGCACTGAACAAGTTCCGACATTATATTACTGGTTACTAGACCTTTGTACATACTAACCATGCTGCAATTAGATATTTAATGAATAAACCAGATGTGAATGCTCGTATTATTAGATGGTTACTTTTATTGCAGCAGTTTGATTTGACCATTGTTGACAAACCAGGTAGAGAAAATGTTGTTGCTGACTTTTTATCTAGATTGGATTTGTCTGCAGATGAGGATGGAACAGTGGATGACCAGATGCCCGATGAACATCTGTTTGCTATTTCAGTACTCTCTCCATGGTTTTCTGATATAGCAAACTATCTTGTTTCAGCACAGTTCCCTCCGCACCTATCTTCCAGAGAGAAGAGCAGAATCATCAAAAAAAGTGCCTCATTTACTTGGATCGGGGGCAATCTGTTCAAGCTTGGCCCCGATCAGATCTTAAGGCGTTGTGTAAAGGGAGGAGGAAGTCTTTGATATCCTCCTCACTTGTCATGATGGGCCTTGTGGAGGACATTTCGCAGCAAAGAGAACTGCCTTCAAAATCCTGCAGGCAGGCTACTATTGGCCCACACTTCATCAAGATGTCAGAAGATATGTCAGTCAGTGTGACCAATGCCAAAGAATGGGGAAACCGACCCAAATGGATGAGATGCCTCTCCAACCTCAAGTGACTCTTGAGCCATTTGAGAAGTGGGGCATGGACTTTGTGGGCCCAATCAACCCCTCTTCGAGGCAAAGGACTTACATCATTGTGTGTACTGACTATTTGACAAAGTGGGCAGAGACCAAAGCAATCAAAGCAGCAACAGAAGAAAAGGTGGCCGAGTTCCTAAGAGAAAACATCTTCTATAAGTTTGGCTATCCAAGAGAGCTGGTCACCGATCAAGGGAGCCAGTTCACCTCCAACCTGGTTGAAGATCTACTAGCTCATCACAAGATCAAGCATAGGACTTCCACCCCTTATCACCCCCAAGCAAATGGGCAGGTGGAAGTCACCAATAGAGCATTAGAAGGGATCTTGACTAAGGTGGTGAGCAGCAGCAGAAAGGACTGGGCAGATCGCCTGGTTGAAGCCACCTGGGCCTACAACACCACTTGGAAGACCACCACCGGCTTCACACCGTATGAGCTGGTCTATGGGAAGAAAGCTTTGCTGTCCATTGAGTTTGAATACAACACTTTGAGGATGGCAGCTCAGCTGGACCTAGATCTCAGCCATGCACAACAAGAAAGGCTACTGCAGCTGAATGGCCTGGATGAGCACCGAATGCAGGCCCTCCTTCACTCATAAGTGGTTCAACTTCAGAGAAAGGTGTGGCATGACCAACATCTCCATGACAAGCAATTTCAGCCGGGAGATTGGGCTTTGTTGTATGACTCCAGATACAAAGATTTCAAGGGGAAGCTGAGAACCAAATGGCTAGGACCATATGCAGTGGAGAAATGCCATGACAATGGATCTGTCCTCATTCGAACCATTGATGAGGAAGCCATTCCCATGCTTGTCAATGGGCATCGATTGAAGATCTACAGAAGACCTCTCTCAAGACAAGAGTTCATCAAAACTGTGGAGAAATCTGTATTGGTCCTAGAGAAGGGTTCTGCCTCTGCTTTTGGCATACCCTGAGGTGTATAAAAAAAAAAAAAAAAAAAAAAAAAAAAAAAAGAAGAAGAAATAATAAAGATCCTTGGGTGAAAACCTCTCTGAGGCGCCCAAGGCAGGTGGTAGGGGTGAAAACCTCATTGAGGTGCCCCTATTGTCTTTCAAAAAAAAAAAAAAAAAAAGGTTTGAAAAAGATCCTTGAGTGAAAACCTCTCTGAGGCGCTCAGGGCAGATGGCACGGGTGAAAACCTCTTTGAGGCGCCCCTGTTATCTTTCAAAAAAAAAAGAGAAAAAAAAAGAAAAAAGAAAAAACAATAAGCAAAATATGGTAAAATTGCATGCAGGTTGCAGATGTTCTATGGAGGAGAGGAAGCCCTTCAACTCCAAGCCAAGGGCCCTTATCATGCTGTCAAGAGACCTCACCAGCACCTCCTCCAAGGGTACCCATGTTTTTTAAGGTATGTGCAATTTTATCATGGTTTGAGTCCTCTACAGGAAGATGCAGTCTTTCTACAGGAAGATGCAGTCTTTCTACAGGAAGACGCGGATTTTCTACAGGAAAGTGCAGACTTTCTACAGGAAGGCCGAACTTTCTACAGGAAGCTCTGTGTTCTACAGGAAACTTCCTGTAGAAGTTTGGGATGGCCCAGAATTCATCTTAAAAGGAGATTTAGCGACTACGGATTGGTTTGGATGCATGCAAGCCTCTGTTGGCACCCTTGCACATTGTTGTCACCTTGCTCCACCATCCTTGTCGACATGCAACCAAGTTCCCTGCACCAACAAAGCATTCGATGAGTTCTCGCGGGAAAAGCCATTTTCAAAGATAAACAAGTGCTGAGATCTCATACCACAGGCATCAGAAGCTCCGGGAACATGATCGAAAGGCCAGATCCTCCGTCGTGCAACATGCACCCAAGGAGGAAGAACTGTTACAAGACACCCCGCGGGGATCCTGTAACAGTTAAACCTGCTAGAGTGGATACCATTCACAGCACCGCCATCTGCAATGAAACGCGGGCGCATGCAACCAAGCATCCACTCCATCGTCAGCAGCCTGTAACCACGAGCCTCTGGGTCTGTGTAAGTTCGCATGCAGCAGGTAGATCCACTCACCATCGTCCAAAAACTGGAAAAATCGTGTGCAGCCACGCAGGTAAGTGTCTCGACCCTTCCTTCCATCAAATCGCATGAATTTTACTTTGAATTGTTTGCATGGCGTAAATGTGAATGGTTGAGCGGCCGTATGGCCATTCGACTGGCCACGTCGGCTAGTTATGGTGTAATTGGATGTTTGGGTGGCGGCCACGACAAAGAGAATGAGCGGCACGCACGTGAGAACACTCCCGTCGAAAGCAAGAGTTTAACAGGAAAAGGCGGCGGCAGATCTGTGGGAATGGATGCGGCAGCAAGTGAATACGCAGGCGAATGATGGATGACGTCGCCCAACGGTCCGGCGGGGACAGCTCACCCCCCGCGCCACGGATTGCGCCGATTCAAAATCTAATCGGCTAGATCATGCGCATGCATTTATCAACCACCACTTCAAACTCGGGTGGCTATTCTGATCTCCTCTGCACTTTGATACGCCGAGTTGTTGGCTACCAGAACACCGATGAAGCACACCTCGAGCGCAGGCCAACTACAGTCCTCCCCGAAATTTGCGCACTGCTCCTACAGGAACACAGTTTCTACAGGAACGCAGTTCTACAGGAACGCAGTCTCTACAGGAACGCAGTCTTCTACAGGGAAGCGGGTGCCTCACGAAAAAAAGGTGGCCAATTAAAGAGGTAACCCTGAACTCTTCATGCAACTGGTTAGTAAGAGTGGCAAGACCATCGTCCACAGTCTGGTCATAAAGATATCGGTGAAATTGTTGTTTGTTGTGCCTATGTTGTCGTTCTACAGGATGTCAGTATAAGTAGACTGTGTTGAATTTTGTGGATTATGTGCATGCTCTGTCTTAATAGACCAAATCTCTTTCGCATTTGCCACCTTTAATTAAAACAACCGTGTTCATCATGCCGGGTGGGTTTATAAGACGGGAACCCACTGATTCAACCAAATTAAGGGAAAACCCGGCAGTGGTAGAGCTCTTCACCAGAGCACAATGGATGTCTTTTTGTGATAAGCTGCAGGGTTACGATGATGAAGTGGCCGAAGAATTCTTGCAGGCTCTGAAGCCTAAATCCCAGACACTGGCCACAGTGAACTTCAGAGGTCTAAGCCTCAAGCTCACCCCGCAACATATCAGCCGGATCACAGAACTTCCTATGGGTTTGCCGTGGGATAAGGAAGAAAGAAAGCTGAGCCAGCAGGCAAAGAAAGAATTCTTTCCACCTGAGGAAGAATTCTCGGAGGACAAAAATGGGGTGCGAAGAACGAGCCTGTTGCCACCATGGAATGAAGTCAGTTTGCAAATCATGAAATATATCACTTGTGAAGGCCGTTTTAGCATCGTGTATGCATATCACTTTCGGTTGCTCACTGAATTGAGGCACCGGATTGATCTTCCTGTAGAACAAAAACTGAGCATCCCTTACTTTCTATTGCAGTCTCTAATGGAGTGTGCCACAAAGCTAAAAGAGGGCATACCAGATCAGATAGCCCACCATGGGTTGATCAAGCTTCTTGTGGAGGATGCGCTGCATTCATATAAGGTTCCCCTCTCATGGGAATCCTTCCGGAATTTGACAAAAGATGGGGACATTAAAATGTTGATCGAAGAAACGGGTTCCTCCAGCGGTGAAGAACAAGAAGCAGTGACCAAGGGACAGAGAGAAGAAGGCCAGAAGACCCCGACCATAGTACAAAAGAAAGAACAAAGGAAGAAGCATGAGGAAAAGGAGGACAAAGAAAAAGGTGGCACACCTATCTTGTCAGCAAGAGAAAAGAGGATGAAGAGCAGAATGGACAAAGCTGAGGTGGTCCACATCAGCCCAAGTACCTCAACAGCACCTGCAACCAAAGCAAAAAGCAAAACTCAGGCAGGCAAGCAAGCAAAGGTGGAGACACCTGTGTCTACAGGAAAGCAGAAACAGGCTTCTACAGGAAGCCCGAAAACAAAGACAAAGGCTTCTACAGGAAACCCGAAAATCATTGGGAAACAGGCTTCTACAGGAAGCCCGAAAACAGAGACAAAGGCTTCTACAGGAAGCCCGAAATTGCAGGAACAGGCTTCTACAGGAAGCCCCGAAAAGGCGAAACCCAAAGAGAAGAAGGTGGATATCCTGGCACGGGAGGCAGCAGCTGTATTAGCTGGCCTCAGCACGCCACCTAAGCCAAAAGGAAAGAGGAAGAGGGAGACCCCTCTATACTTTAAAGCTCGAAGAAGTGTTAGGATAAAGACGGGCAAGCCACAGCCTCAATCCAGCAGCCCGATCGTCATCGAAGATACACCTGCTTCTCCCAAGGAAAAGTCACCCTCCAGGATCACAGTCACCTACGAGAAGGGGAGTCCAAAGAAAAATACGTGGCAAGAAAGGTTAGATTTGTTGACCGAAAAAACTCGGCTACAGGAAGCTGAAAATGTTCTACAGGATACTCTGGCCCGGCTACAGGAAACGGAAAAGAGGGAAGGAGAAGGACTCTCATCACCACCAAGGGAGGGTGAGGTAGAACCGCCTGAAGAGATAGAAAGGGAACATATACCAGAACCTAGCCCTTCGCCTAATCTGAATTCATACTACGCCTTTTTAGAGGCGGGCAAAATCATACCGCAGAAATTTACTGTGCCTCTATTTTTTGCACTAGAGGAAGAAAGAGTCTGTTCCCACACATGGATGCAGATCGCCAAATCAAAGGGTGTGGCGGACATAGGCCCTTTACAAGAGCAACTCAAAGAGGTGAGGAGTGAATTCACCATGGCTAAACATGTGGCTAATTGCCAACGTGTGCTTCTACAGGAAGAAAATCAGAAGCTGAGATTGCAGCTACAAGAACTAAGGGCAGGGGCAGGAACATCCTCCAAGGACATCACAAATGAACAACAAAGCAAAAAGGAGCTGACCACCAGCCTTGAAGAGCCAATGACACTTCTACAGGAAGCAGAACAGCAAACAAAAATTGAAGTGCAAGCCCTAAGAGAACAGCTGCAACAAAAGGAAGCACAATTGGCCTGCATGGCCAGTTGGGCCATGGAGGCAATTCAGTGCAGACCACCTGCAAAATCCTATGGATTGTTCTTAAAATATCAATGGCTGCAATTCCAAATAAACACTCTGGCACAAAGAGGTATTTCACATATCCAAAGCCCACAACAATTTTCTGAATTGTGCAGTACTAGTTCGTCAGAAGACAAAGCCAAATTAGCAGAGTTTTACCTCCATAATTTGGCTTTGCCTAATGAAGTCTCTTGGGATCCCAATATTGCATTGGGGGATATGCAATTGATGGCGTTCGCCTCATGGTTAAACCATGAGGATCAAAGAGTAGCTGAAGCAAAATCGGTCATGAACCGAGAAGTGAGTGAGCCACTGTTCATTCGACCAGAACTAGAGGATCCGGTGGCACTCATCTCAACCCACCAACAGTTGGCTACGGATCCCACAGCTTCCTTGAGATTTATGGACCAACAGGCCCAAGCCATAGCTCACTTTGAAGACATGGAAAGGTTGTTGGGAGAAAATGCTGCCCAAGCATGTGCACGCAGATGGAATACCCTGGCACACAGTTTGAAAATCCGAGAGTACCATACCCCCATTCGGATGAGGGAAGCTTTGGCAAGGGTTGAACTTTACAAGAAATCCATGCAAAGCCTCCAGGCCAGCTGGATTGGCCTTAAACTCAGCCCACCACTACTGCTAGGATTGACTGAAGGCAATACAGAGGAAGATGACAGTCAACAATGGGAAGAGGTGAACAGGAAAGCAGGGTTTCATATCCACAGAGAAGACACTACCACAGAGCCTTGGGATGCAAGGGAAGCAGTGAAAGCAATGAAGGATGAAGATTTGGACTAAGTTGCTCAAGGATGAGCAAATAGTTTAGCTGGGGGGTGATGATGAGCCCCAATTTTTGGTACAATTTGGGCTCATTTGGCCTACTGCTCTGCTCAAACCATTCATTTTTTATTGCTTATGCATTCATTTCTTGGTTTATTCGTGTTGTTTGTAGGAAGAAGGGTAGGCATTCTATCTACGTGACTAATCCATGATGATTTCAGGTTTTTTGCATTAAAAGGGACCAAAGACCACGAGAAAGGAGACAAGGAGACAGTAAGGTGGCACTGCTGGTTTTTAAGAGAGGATGTCCACGGTCTTGGGGACCTTCCTCGTGATTCCCACCATAGCTCCGAGCTCCAACCAATCTCCCCACCGAGCTTAGAGGCAGCCAACTGTTCTACAGGAACAGCAGTTACAACTATTCTACAGGATCAGCAGTTTAACCTTCAGTTGGACAGCCGAGCTCCACAAATCAAGGAAACCTGTTGGACTATCATTTTGCATAAATACTGAGGCCGTAGCCTTGGATAGGAGCTTTTTGAACTTTTGCATTACTCTTGTAATTTGGAAGTACAAGCTACAGCTCGGTGTTGGTTCTTTTTGTAAGCCAGTTTTGGCATGACATCAGATTTTTGGTTATGAATAAAGGCAGGCAGATTTTGATCTCATTCTGAGTTTCTAAGGGAGCTATAGCTCTCAGGTTAGGGCCCAACCTGAGAGAAATAGATCTCCTCTTCTTGTAGTGTTATTTTCCTTTCGTTCCAGCACTTTGTTTCTTTACCTTGACATGCAATTCGAAAATACAATCTGCTGATTTGGTTTGTTGTGATTAAGTAGGATTAGTTTATGGTTAATTTTTCTTTCAGTTGCTTAGATCAGAATAGGAGAGTTGTAATTCATTGGAGCTCCAGAAAAGGTTGAAAGGACCTCACTGCCATCTCTGTTAGGGATTGGGGTGCAGTCTGAACCAACCACCAAAAAAAACGCAGTCTTTTCACATTCATGCAAGCTGCAACACGGTTACCTTAATCGTAGATCCATCCATGCACTCTGATCCTGAGCATTACTTCTTCATTCCACTTCCATGCACGAGTTTCCTTCACAATTTACATTGCTGTTCATTTGTTTAATATCACAGGTAGCACAGGTTAATGAATTCTCGTTTTTGGTGACAGTCATCAGCAATTTGTTTCATTTGCACTGCTCCACATCATTCCATTTCCTTCCTCTTCTCATCAACCACGCCTAAAGCCACCTAATTGACCTCTGTCCAGCTCGTTTACCTTCCAGCTCTTCCATCATTCACGTAGCCCCATTTTCTTGACCTTTCGTTGATCCCATTCTCCCATCCACCAACCGACTTCATGCATTCTTTCTCTACCTTATTCATCTGCCCCTGAGCCATCACCAACTCCATCTCCACCTTACTTATCCACCCAAACCATTCCATCACTTCACCATCACCCAAAACTTCCACTTACAGCACATCCTGTAGAAGTTAGCAGACTTCCTGTAGAATTCATTAGTTTCCTGTAGGATCCCCTGCAGACTTCCTGTAGAAGCCTGCAAACTCGGTTGTTGAGCATCCGAACGTGGTAGACTTCTGAGGACTGATGCTAGAGACCCTCTGGGACCTCCCCTAGCCATCCTGACCTTGCCCATGCTTTCCTTCCATTTAAACCGCTCATGCACAACCAAACCCTAATCAAAAGCATCATCACAATAAATCCAACCACTTAATGAAAAAATACAAAAACATGTATTTTCAGATGCAAGTAGCTTAGATGCATGTATTTCAGTTCACTGCAAGTAATGGCATTATTGGTAGTGGTTTCATTCACAGTTTTGCATTGTAAGGGTCTAGCTAGTCAAATTAGGGTTTACTAGGGTTTCATGCTTTGTTGGCTTTCAGTTTCTTTCTGCAAATAGACTAGTCTCCTTTGAGTTAGCTTTCGTCCATCATTCATAAAGCTTCTTCTGTGAGCATATAGAAGTTGGCTTGAGCCCTAGCGGACTTGTGCCAGCTGACCAAGTGACAGCTGCGACAAGAGCTAGTACTTGTGCATACAGCACCGTCGCTTCCAAGTTTGTACGAACTACCGGGTTGATAAAATTAGAGATAGGAAGCTCCAGGAGTTGTAGCATTATTGCTACAATACTGGAGCCCACCACTGGCCACATGCCGCTCCACGGGCATCACGTGGCACTCCATGCGAGAGGACGACGAGATCAATTCCGGTTTAATACAAAGGGACGGGGGACGGCAGCAGTGAATGCCCGGAGAGTGCACTCGATCCAAAGCATTGTTGCAGTAATGGCGGATGGGAATTCGAGGTGGGTAGGTGACGATGAAGAGCATATATCCAGTTTGGAGCAGGGAATTTTGGTCGTGTTGCATTTGTCTGGCCTCTCTGCCGTTGAAGCGGTCCCTTCTCAGGCGGTTGGGTATACTACGGAGCTGGTTCTGGTAATCGACAGTCTGGTTCACTTGGCAGTTTGTAGGGAGTCTCATCTCATTATGGTGAGACCCAGACAGAGGTTGTTGAGCCGTCGTGGTTCTTCCAGAGGCGAGGGTTGGAGCAGACCTGTGAGAGATGAAACGAGGCATTGCTGCCACTGTAATCTGGCAAGCTCCATTGGAGCCATTCCCCTGCACTCTGGCCAACATATGGATGCCGGGGCATCCAGCTCGGCCTCCTTGCCAGCCTTTGGCTCCACTATTTTCAACTTCACCAGCTCTACGGCAAACCCGAGAATTAGTGCTCATGTTTCCATTCTGTTCATCGAGAACCCTCCTGAGGTGGATGATCCCATAGAAGCTCGGGAGCATGGGATGCAGGACTACCATGGGGATGCAGAGCAGGCTCCGACAGCTGAGTTGGAGCAGGAAGAAAAGAGCCGGGCCAACGTCGAGGAAAATTCCAAGCATTCCCAGAATGCTCCTAATGCTACTACTGGGGAAGCGGAAGCGACCTCGCCTACTCATGCTGAGCCGGATTACTACGGCTGGTACCCAATTGTGGAAGAGCAACCGGATGAGCCGAGTGAATAATCACGCCGGCGCCCTTGCTCTACCAGGTCGCTCCAGACTCAGTCGCCGTCTCCTGGTTTGTTGTTGTTTCAGTCTGTTTTTTTAGGATGTCAAAGCTGTTGGTTTTCCGTGTCAATGATGAAAGTACTTACTGTTTCCCCTGCGCGGGACGACTTGAACAAGTTCTTTTTGTCTAAGACCCCTGCGCGGGCTTCCGTCTATGGACAGTCTTGGAACTTCATGGAACCACCCCTGCGAGGGCTTGCTATGAGGAATTATGTCTGGGTCTTTGTCAGTCTAAGTTTTTGTCTATGTCTGGTGCCCCTCGAGGGCAAGAGCATACTGGTCCTACCTGATGTAATTTTGCACTCTGTATATATTTAATAGATTAGCCTTGTTACCGAGAAAAAAAAAATAACAATCTAGTCCATGGTATTTGTCCCATAGTATTTTGCCCATAGGTTTCACCTAAATATAACGCATTTTTTGAGTGTTCGTAAATATAAGGTGACTTATGGAGTAAATATAAAAAAATGTTTTATTTGTTTACCATACCTCTCGTTTATTTATATTTTTATTAATTTACCATACCTCTTTTACAAATATGGTATTTTGCCCATAGGATTCACTTAAATAAAACTTCTTTCTTGAGCCTTCATAAATAGAACGAGGGTTCTGGACTAAATATAAAAAGAGGTTTTATTTATTTACCATGCGTCTAGTTTATTTATTTTTTTATTTATTTACCATACCTTTTGAGTAAGTATAAAAAGGTGTTTTATTTATTTACCATACCTCCACTTTACTTATATTTTTATTTGTTTACACCCTTGCATGTATATAAGGTGACTTATGGAGTAAATATAAAAAATGTTTTATTTATTTACCATACCTCTCATTTATTTATATTTTTATTAATTTACCATACCTCTTTTATAAATATGGTATTTGGGCCTTTGGCCCATAGGATTCACTTAAATAAAACCTATTCTTGAAAATGGGCGAATGGATTCACTTAAATAAACCCTATTCTTGAAAATGGGCGAATGGATTCACTTAAATAAAACCTATTCTCTATGATACAAAATATTCGCCCACTAAAAATTTAAAACCCCTTAATTCCCCCAAAGGGCGAACATTCGCCCCTAAAATTTTCTATGCCCTAGAGGGGTGAAACTTATCAAGTCACGTTGTTGTCTTTTCTCCTCGAATTGCCTATAAGATTGGACTATTAAGAATTGAAATCATGTTCATGTCTTATTGTCATTTTATTCTATATTTCATAACATATCTAAGGTTGAAAATTCATAGGATTAATATTAGGGAAAATTCTAGTCAAAGAGTTGAATTGTTTATTTTGCATTATATCCATAGAAATTTCTACAGTCTTTGTAAATTAGTTTTGTCATCTAGTAAGGACATAAATACATTCCCACATCCCAAAATAGAATCAACACCCAATCTTACATATGTCCCATTTCATACCCTTAAGAAACAATATTACAAATAATAGGGAAGGTTAATACTGGCCATATCTAACGATTTAGCCAAATGTGTCCTCTATGTCTCATCTCTTCCTTCGATAAGATAATAAAACAAACTTTCCTAAACCTTTCTAGCACACCTTTTGGATTGAATGGAAGTGAATATCAATATACATGAATTACTTCCTAGATATACCTAACCAATTTAACCAGTTTTAACTCTCCTCCACTTGATAGCCATCTATCGCACTAATGAAAAATCCTACTCTTGATTCTTTCTATAAACTAACCCCAATATTTTTTGCCATAGTTTTTAAGATTTAGGGTGAAACCCAAGTACTTTAAGACTTCTTGCACATCAACCACTCTAAAGGAGATCATTCTAGTTCACTTTTGAATAACATTTGCTCTCAACCCACTAAAGTTATAAATTGATTTTTGAGCATTTACCTCCATCCTAGTGGCCACATAAAAAGTGTTTAATATTTATTGAATCCTTTTAGCTTTTCTCTTGAAATCATTTAAAAATAATAAAATATCATCTACAAACAAGAAATAGGTTAATAGTTCTAAACCAATCTTTTTAACTTGTAAGATTCATCTCCTTTTTGCTTCCATGATTTTCTTACTTAACCATTCAACTACCAAGAGGAACAATAAGGGGATAAGGGACACCCTTACCTCGATCCTCTAGTTAATATGAAAAATTCTAATGCTACTTAAATTATCAAAAAAGTGAAATTGACTAAGGTTACATAACTCATGATCAAATCTACAACAAGTAGATTAAACCCTACATTAATCAATATTAACGTTATATATAACTAGTTGGTTCTATCATACGCCTTTTACAAATTGAACTTGATGACCACAATATATTTCTTCATGTTTTTTTATGAAATCAAAACTTCCTTGAGTTAGTTTCATGGATTTTCCTTCCCTCCAAGAAGCCAAATTGTTTCAATGAGATTGCTTGAAACAAAAACAAATTGATCCTAACTATAATTACCTTTGTTGTGATTTTATAAATATAATTTTAAAGGTAGATGGGATTGAAATCATTAAGATATTCAATCTTTTATTTCTTCGACATAACAACAAGAAATGTTGAATTGAAACTTCAAGGCATCCTATTAGAGTTCTTGAATTTTTGAATCACCCTTAACAAATCATTTTTAACCATATCATAGAAACGAAGGAAAAATTCAATACTCCACCCATTTGTCCCTCGGATTTTGTCTCTATTGAATGAGGATAATACTTCCCTTAACTCATCTTTTGAAAGTTCCTCAAAAGGTTTTCATTTTGTTTATCTATCACATATTTGGGGAAATTGTGTTGTATTCTTTTTTTTTTTTCTTTTTTATTTATTTGTTTATTTGTTTATTATTTTTCAATCGGTCTATTATTCTTCCATTTGCATGTAAATTAAACATAATCACACCAATTCACAAAACCATATGGACTCTGCCCATATAAAACCAAACCTTATGGTTGTAAGTTTAATTAGGGTTATGTATTTCCCAAACATATTCTAACTTGAAAATGATAGAAAGGAAGCCAAACATAACCAACAAACTAACTGGTGACAACATAACCAAGAAAGAATCGAAACTATTCCTAAATGGCCAACCATTTAACAACAAAACATTAGAGACCAAGCCTGAAAACATGCAAGACTATTGGGGACATGGATGCCCGACAAATTTTAAAATATTCTTAGTAGGTTCTTTTTTTACAATTGGTGTTCCCCAAGTCTCTGGAGAAGAGGCATCATCCACCACTACCACTGGGTGAGATTTAGAACCTTCTTCATTCACTATCTCCACTGAATCACTTAAGTTTCCTTCTGCAACATTTTTCCATACCTCCTAGGATGTTGCAATAGCTTTTTCCAAGAGATAAAACACAGTAATCACTAGCCTTAAAATCTACTTGCTCACTCCCACACCAAGACCACTAATGCACCTAGGGAGAAGAGTGTAGTGACATCTAGCTTAGTGGGAGGCCTCCACCTTAGACTCCTTTGACACCCCATTTGGGAATGGATAAAAATATGTTAATTTGACATTTTATGCTATATTTACACTAATAGGTTAATTATGAATCTTCTAAAAATGTATAACTCCTACTTCAACTACCTCCCAATGTCTCCTTTTTTATTCCTTCCTCTCATCTTTCATTTCCCAAATTGTGTTATATTTAACTTATATTATTCTTTAAGTGATATTTTAAAAAAATATAGTTTTTTTTTAGCTGCTCCTCTATTAATATTTTAAAATTTTTAATAGTACTTTCATGTTGTGACCAACACTTCATCATAATTAATCTACAAATGTTAAAATTTATAAAAAAAACAATTCAAAATATGGTCTCTCCTCCTAAGTAGGATTACAACAATGTTTAAAAATAATGACATCTAAACATACAACTAAAAATGCCTTGGAGCATCTTAAGTCAACTAACTAATGTTAATCACAAAAAAAAACAAGCAAGAAGACCTAACATAGTGGTTGTTAGTATTCACCTTCCTCATCTGAATCTACAAAGTGGCAGATTATTTGAGAGGCTATTACTTCCTCTACTTAAGCTTTCACTTCTCCTATAGCTTCTATTAGAGTTTGTCCTTATTCATCTCACTCCACTTCAATAATGTTTATGCCCCATATGGCTTTGAAAACGGCATTGTATTTTTTATACATTTGATTTAACTTAGTTAAAATCTCTTGTTGTTCTCCTCATTCTTCAACAAATTGAGCAATGAAGGATTTGTTAATCCAATACAACTCTATTTATTTCATATTCTTGGTATCCTTGCTTTTGGAAAAGCTTGTGCCTAGGACACAATTCACAAATTCTTCATCAATCTTCCTAATATAGGCTTGCCACCTTTTCCCTCTAACCAAAATTTCAATGCATTCAAGCTCTTATTTAATAGCCTTGGAAAAGCATCGATAGTACCCATTCACTACATCCATGCCCTCAAATCGGTCTTTGGTCATTTTCTTCTTTGGCCCCAACACGTTAAATTTTTTGTAGGCCCTTTGCCTACCATACTTATCTCCCTACCAAATGTTTTAAACCTTATCCTTCTACTTAGGATCCATCTTCCAAGTCTAAACTTGGAGTGTGGTCCTAACCCAAAGGACAAGTAATCTTCCCAAATATTGAAAATTAAACCAAGGTGACCCCAAACAACTTAGAGCCCTTCAAAGAATGAAAATGGAAGAGGAATAGAATCAAATTCATAACCACCTAAAGAGCAGGAAGCCATAAATCAAGAAGAAGACTACTATAACATTGAGATTTAAATTGAAGTTTCCCTTACCAAACTATGAAAAAATGCCATAAAAAAAGTTTGTTGATTCCAAGGCTAGTAACCAAGCCTAACTAGTTAAAATAAAACCATAATTAACCAAGAAGAAACCAACTTCAAACTAAGTTAACTTGCTTGTCTCATGAAGCAAAGGGTTTAGTGGTACTATTGTTGACAAATCCCTCTACAAAAATTTCCATAGTCTACAAACATTTTTTATTAGGTAATATATCTCAAGGGAAACCTCCCTAACACTTTCCATCATTTCAAGGACAGTGCCACAAACCATAGATTCTTCTAGGCACAAGGATCAGTTAACAACTCATGAATAGACCATACACTTGTCATCGACAATTGGCTCATTAAGAGAAAACATGTCACAAAGTGGCATTTGGACTCAGCTAGGGTGGGTAGCAACTTCTTCTCACAACCACTCAAACACCATCCAAATGAATCCATAGTTTGAAAACCTATATGAAACTCGAGACCGGATCCTTTCATAACGCTCCACGTGATAAAACTATGGCCATACAATCTTTGATTTTTCATTGAATATTAAGGATCAAGCCATGATGGTTTTAATGTTCTCCCTAATCTTGTCCCTTCCCCCAAATTCAACTGGAGCATGTGGCGATGTGGGTCACTATATTGTAGAGGGACAAACATCCCTCATGTCTCCCCTCCTCCTTGACACCATTTATAGGGTTTAATAATTATAATATTGAATACTATAACAATTATATTTTGTCATTGAAAATGTGTTCCAAATTAATTTTCATTGGTAGAGTCTAAATGTTATATCATTTGGCTTTCTTTATTGAAATTCAACGATATAATTCTTGGCAAGATTAAAATTTTGTATTTCTTAAAATGCATTTTTGAATGTATAAATTAAATGCCATGAAGATCCCGTATGGAACTCAAATTGTATAGACTCAACAACTCAAATATATAATTCCAGCCATTTGACCAAATTTTGGATAAAATAGATTGGAAAATATAAAACCCTAGAATGTAAAATGTTTAAACTATGTTATTTTCATTTTTCTTCTTATATACATAAAATAATTATCAATCTCCTTTTTAATATGCCAAAAATAATATATATTTTTAAAAATAGGAAACGATATTCTCTAATCAAATCACTCTATGATTTAGAAGGCTAAGGACAACCTAATCTTGATAACATACATGGTCACATTTGACTTTCTGAAGTTGAACCACATTTGATGCTCCAAAACATTGGCACAAAAATTTCATTTTGATGGATTTGGACAAAGAAGTTCAAGTCAATTCAAACCATAGAAGCCTCAATTATGAAATCGACCCTCTCTCATAAAAATTTTTATTATTTTTTAGCGTTTGACCCCAAGTTTAGGTAGTGTTTGTATTCTCTTTAATGCATGCAAAGACCTATATTGTCTAGGTAACGCAGATAAAATATAACGATTAAAAGATTATAAATCCATAATTATGGGTGAACACTGAAATTTTGTATTCACCATAATGAGATATAGGAGGACATGAGGTGAGAAATTATTGTTTTCTTTGATCCAAAATTTGTTGGTATGATACCTCATTATTGTTTTTCTAGCAACAATATATTGATCCTTTTCTTTAGTTAGCCACAATTTTGATCCTTAATTTATCTTATTTACAATTATCAACCCATGAACTAGGGGATATTATCCTATGAGCCGATTAAACCTAAATACAATGATAAAGAATTGAAACTCCATAATATGAACCTTCACAATATGCATCCACATACTTATGTAAAAACTATGAGATATTAGCCTAGCCATTAAATAGGGGATATCAACTTAAGTTATTCACTAATTAAACCCAAATACAATGATAAAAAAGTTGCAAATCCATAAAGTGGACCTTCATAATATGATCTATAAAATGTCATGTATATTTCTTTGGATAGTTCATCATAGCATATATGATAAAAATAGTTTGAAATCTGAAATCTACACTACGAGGGTTAATTTTTCTTAGATTTTTTTATTTATTTATTTTTTCCGCTTCTTGATGCAATAGATAAAATGTGAAAAATAAAGAACAATGAAACACATACACGCCAATCATAATTAACACAAGATATGATATGGAAAACCCTTACAGGAGAAAACCTAGCTGGAAGGTGAGGTTGCTCTGCTCTTTCTTGTCTAAATGAAAGTGATGCATATACAAAGAAGATGGAAATATCTATGGAGTTACCTAATATCTATGGCTCATGGGATGCTACATTAAAAAAAGTCCCTCTGTTCTACCCCCTCTCTATCCACTCTCAGCTACTCTGGCCTTTTATGGAACAAAATTCACTTGAATAGAATGGAACCCCTTTTCTTCCTAGTGGCCTGATTATAACATGGCCTAATAGCCAACTAGGGGTTAAATTTGACCCATTCAACCCTCAATATGAGTTATAATTCAACCGTTCTGGAGTCTTCTTCATATTCTCCATGTGGCTATCCTCTTTTCCATGAGTAACGGAGGTTGGTGTGGAATCCTCTCAAATTATGGTGGTCAATCATGATGGGTCAACTTTCGAGAAGCATTACTCTCACATCTGAACTTTCATTGATGTGATTCCTACACCATTGGAAAGTCCTTTCAAAGTAGAATAGATTCACAAGGTGTCACGCTAATGTTGTTGAGACATCTAGGGAAAACAACATAGGATGATTTCTCTTACTTTGATAATTATTTGTGGTATATTTTTACTTCACTTAACTGGCTTCTTCTTTCACTTGTTTATTATTAGCGTTTTCTTCATCAAACATCTACCAACCATAAAGAACAATAACACAAAGGACACAATATATAGGCGATCAACCAGGGCCAAAACCTCTCCACTCTAAGAGGAAAACCCACAAGAATTCTTCTTTTTATACAATTTTCATTTGACGAATCCCAATACCTAGACCCTTGACCAAGACTCCTCCAAGACCAAGTCAACCTTGCCTCTTTTGCCAAGTCAAATTAGCTACTTCTTCGTTATCTTCAACTTCATCTCTATGTGACCTTAATTACAATTTTGACCTAACTTTCTACAACTTCGACATGCCTACAACTTTTGCAATTTTTAGTCCTTGCTTTAGAAACCCTAAGTCATATGTGTGAAATGATGAAGGAAAAATTAAGTGGTTTCTCTCCTACACTTGTCTTGAATTCTTCTCATTGTGAATTTGGCTAGCAAAATAATCCTTTCTTATGCTATATCTCGACTTCTTTCAATGTCTGCAATACCTTACTGTAGAAACCCTAGTTGCAGTCACACGTGTGAGATGAATGGCCCAAAAACTATACTTGAAGACTTCGATCTTCTCCTTCCTTTTACTCGCTGCTCAAGAGGCTTCCTTTCTTCCTTATTCACACTTCTTTTCTTGATATAGATGCTTGATTTTTCCTCCTTGAATGAGGTCGAGTCCTCTTATATATATAGGCTCCTTACCCATGCTTGTAGGCCGACTTGACATAGCACCTAGGCCAACATGTCCTCTTGATAGGCCGACTTGCTTCTTTTGGAGGCTGATTTGATTGTAGCCCATAGACAAGGTCTTGGAGGGTCTTTTGACTCTATCTTTGACTAAAATAAAATTTATTTTACAATATGTAACATGCCCAAATGGGTCTTTAATACATGAAAAATACTCAATTGACTTTATGACAAACCTAGAAGCACTCAATGGGTGCTTGAAATATAAAATAAATTTACTTGAGCATGAAATCCATGCCTTAAGAATAATAATAAATTTATTTTTCTCTTTACATAAAATCAATATTACATATGTCATTATGAATACAAAACCTAGATACATATTTCAACACTCCAATTAGGCAGGTATTCATAATCCATACAAGATACTTGGACATTCTCAATCTGAAGAATTCTCATAAGAAGAGTCAGATTGGTAATCCATCTATTTAGCATCATACCAACCAACATTGTCACATAGCAAGGCCTTGACTAACAATTCTATCTCTCCACAAGATCATAGCACAATGCTGGTGAGACCAATGACTTATAGACACCATCATCATTGTCTCTCAAGGCATATACCTCACCCATGTGTTCACACGGTATGTCCTCCCAAGACTATTCTCATCTTGGATTCCCAATCCTTAAAGAAAATCGGTACTCTATGACTACTCTTACCTTGGATGCTCTGTCTCATGCTCAAAGAGTATGAGATGCCAAATGTTGTTAGGTCCCTATAATTCTAACGTATTCCCTTTATTGTTATTGTTAGTGTAGCCCCCTATTGTTATTTTTATGCCCATGTATCCCCCATGTTGTTATTGTTGTGCCCCATAGAAGACCACTATTGTTATTGTTATGCCCTTACATTATTATTGTTATGTAGTCTCTGATTATGTTGTGACCCCTTAGAATCCTATATATACCAAGGAGGTCTTATCATTGGCATCATCCAAGAATTGTTCATTTATGTAATGTAAAGGATGTTTCCCCCTCGAAAAGGCTAATTTTTAAGTCGTTGATCTATCTTTTATTCTATTTTGTGAGTTGGTTGCATAACATTTGGTATCAGTACTTTAGATTCTAGGGTTTTGTTTCTTCAAACAGGCCATCTTTTCATTTTCGCTATAGTTTTTTTATATGAGGCTTCAAAAGCTGAAATTGTAACCACATGGAGATTAAATATTGGTGAACTTCGTGTATGAATTTAAGATCTTGGTTCACTATATTTTCGGAGATATTATCAGAGGAAATTAGGGTTTTTGTGTTAGGTCCCTATAATACTAGCGTATTCCCTTATTTATTGTCATTGTACCCCTTATTGTTATTATTGTGCCCATGTTGTCCCCATATTGTTATTATTGTGCACCATAGAAGCCCATTATTGTTATTGTTGTGCCTTTACATTATTATTTTTATGTCGGCTCTGATTATATTCTGACCCCTTAGACTCTTATATATAGAAAGGAGGTCTTGTCATTTGTATCATCCAAGAATTTTCCATTTGTGTAATGTAAAGGATTTTGCCCCCTCAAATAGGCTACATATTAAGTCATTGATCTGTCTCTTTCTTCTATTTTGTGAGCGGTCTGCATAACAATTGGTATTAGAGCTTTGGATTATAGGATTTCGCTGCTTCAAACAGGTCAACGTGGAATTTTCGCTACAACTTTTTTTCTACAAAGGTTCAGAAGCTGAAATTAAAACCCATTTGAGATGACATTGTGATGAACCACATGACAAAATTTCAGATCTTGTCTCGCTATATTTTCGGATATATGAATTTCCCCAGGAAATCATTGTGTAATGTGTTGATTGGATTCTTTCCCTTTTATGCTTCATGATTTCACGATCATTTAATTGTTTCCACTGATGAGTAGAGTAGATTCAAGTCTATTGTTTTAGTAAATTACAATTAGCAGTTTGAATCTACAAGGAATTTCTACAGGGAAAATCTGCATAACTTTCTCTCCAAGCATCAGATTTGAATTTTGTAAAAAGTGACTTTAAGTGAATGGAATTTAGTTTTTCATGGATCATTTTCAAGGTTGAAGGGTGAAAACAATGACATGTGGCACTTTGTACAGGTTTATTCTACTGAACCAATCTATAATCAAGTCATCGTAGGAGATTGGGCATAACTCTTTCTTGAAGAATCCAATCTCAGACTAACTTATGGGGTTGGAAAGAAGACTCAAAGGGATACCACAGGACAAAATTTTAGACCTTGGAGATCTAAAATTACAGAGATACAACGACTTCAATATCAAGCTCCTAAAAAAGCAAGAAAAATGTGTGTAATTTTTAGATTTTTCATAACTTTTGTTTGAAAAATAGTTTTGAAGTGATTCAAAGGGCATATTGAAGCATAGATATCAATATTTGGTTCCAAAATTCCTCCCAAACAAAACAATTCTACACCCATTAATCCCTCATAAATCTCTACTATGACTCATGAAGAGGAAGAATTACAACATGATATATCAAAATTACGGGACCAAGTGCAAAAAATTTCACTCTCACAAAGAGAAACCAAAGATGAACTAAAAGGGGACATGGCTGGCTTAAATGGGACATGGATGACTTAAAAGGTGACATGGATGATTTAAAAGCAGAAACAAAAGGTGACATGAATGGTTTAAAAGCATACATGGAAGGTTTGAAGGAGGGTTTGACAAAGTTACTACAAGAAATGTTTCCTAATGGCGAAAAGGTATTCCATGAAACTCATGAGGAGAACAAAAGGAATATGAATTATGATTTTAAAGACTCTAATGTCAGGTTTAAGACCAAAAACATTCCAAAGATAGATATGAGGAATTTTGATGGCAAGGATCTAATAACATGGATACTACAGATGGGCCAATATTTTGATCTCCATGATGTGCAACACACACAAAAGGTATGCATTACATCTTTATGTTTAGAACCCAATTAGTTTGTATGGTATCGATGGCTTTGTTCTCATAAACCACTTGTCACTTGGTCAATTTTTACAGAGGAAATGATAACAAATTATGAGGATACAAAGGGCAACGCCTTCTTTATCCAAGTGATAAATCTCAAACAAAAGGGTTCAACGGTGGTGCACAATGAGAACTTCCAAAAATTGAATACCAGGGTAATTGATATTCCATAGGTGCATGCCTTCATAGGGAATTTGAAGGATAACATCCAACATGAGATTTGCCTATGGGAACCTGATTCATTGGAGAAGGCATTTAGTGTGGCAAGAAAAGTTGAAAGCAAAATTATGGCAACAAGTAAGCCTACCACTCACAACTATAAAGATGGAAGTGTTGTTGCTCCTAGTATTCCAAAACCTTTTAGGTTTACGCCACAATAGTTGGAGGAAAAAAGAGCAAAAGGGCTTTGTTACAGTTGTGATAGAAAATACAATAAAGGTCATAAGTTCACTAGGAAGAAATTATTCTAAATATATTGTGAAGAGGAGGAAGAAAAGGAACCAGAAACATCAAAAGAGGACATACACCAGGAACCAACCTTGGAGAAAGAAGAAATGAATCTGACCATATCTTGTAATGCGTTGGTAGGAATTAGCACTCCTAAAACTCTCAAGATAAAAGGATATATCAATAAGAAAAAGGTAATGGTGTTGATTGATTTATGTAGTACCCATAATTTTATTCATTGTAAGATAGCCAAGGAATTGAATTGCTTCCTATATCCAACACCAGAGTATCAAGAGATGGTTTTAAATGGAGGAACTATAAATTGCTTTGGAGAGTGCCATAATATAAAGCTAACCATGGGAGAATATGTATTGAATAGTCCAATGCTTTCCATTCCAATGGGTGGTGCTAATGTTGTAATGGGAGTCCAATGGTTACAATATTTGGGGAGGATAGCTTTAATTTTCAAGAACTTTTCTTGAAATTTTTTGGGAAGGAAATAAAGTTGAATTAATGGGTATCATAGGGAAAACAAGAAATTTAATCAACTCTAATGGCATGACAAAGCTTCTAAAGAAAGAACAATGGGGCATAATTTCATAATTATGCTCACTATAGGTTCAAACATCGAAATAATCTATTTCTCCAAATCTCCAAAAAGTATTGGACAACCATTCCAAGGTATTTGAGACTCCCAATGGCCTCCCACCTATTCGTGATCATGATCATGCTATTCATTTGATTCCAAGAAGTGTTCCTCCAAACATTAGACCTTACAAATATCCTTATGCCCTAAAGAGTGAAATTGAATGTATGGTTTCAGAAATGTTAGAGGCTCGTATAATTCAACCCAGTTAAAGTTCTTTCTCTACTCCAATAGTATTAGTGCACAAGAAGGATGGATCATGGCGTATGTGTCTAGATTATAGGGAGATCAACAATCTCACTATTAAAGACAAAATTCCCATTCCTGTCATTGATGAATTGTTGGATGAATTACATGGAGAAATTTACTTCACCAAGCTAGATCTTCAATCAAGATATCATCAAATTAGAATGAAGTCTAAAGACATTCTAAAAACAACATTCAGAACTCATGAGGGCCATTATGAATTTTTGGTCCTGCTTTTTGGCCTTACTAATGCACCTTCCTCATTTCAAGGTTTGATGAATTCCATTTTTAAGCCCTTTCTTAGAAAATTTGTGTTAATATTTTTTTATGATATACTAATCTACAACAAGTCTTGGAAGGATCATGTTCAACATGTTGACAGGGTGCTCAAACTATTGAAGAAGAAACACTTATATGCAAAAACGTCCAAATGTTTCTTTGGAGTACATGAGGTGGAATGTTTGGGTCATATTGTATCTCATGACGGTGTTAAGGTAGACCCTAACAAAATTAAAGCCATTAAGGAATGGAAAATCCCCACAACCATAAAGCATCTTCGAGGATTTCTCGGGTTGACAAGGTATTATCGCAAGTTTGTTAAGCATTATGGGAGAATAGAAGCACCTCTAACAACTTTACTAAAGAAAGATATATTTTCTTGGACTCTAGAAGAAAATAAGGCCTTTGAACATCTTAAAGAGGGAATGTGCCAAGAACCGGTCTTAGCTACGCTAGACTTCACAAAAACCTTTATTGTGGAATGTGATGCCTCGAGAAATGGAATTGGTGTTGTTTTAATGCAAGAAGGAAGACCCATTGCTTTTGAAATCGTCTAATCAAAGGAAAGTAATTCCACAAACCTATTTATGAGAAGGAAATGTTGGCAATACTACATGCACTAAAGCATTGGAGACCATACATAATGGGAAGATAGTTCAAGGTAAAAACAGAGAATGATAGTCTTAAATACTTTTTGGAACAAAGATTATCTTCGGAAGAGAAACAAAAATGGGTCACAAAGATGTTGGGTTATGACTTTGAAATCGTCTACCAAAAAGGGCAGCAAAATGTTGTTGCAGATGCACTCCCAAGAAAGGATGAGGATGTGGAAGCATTGCTTTGTGCCACTTCTATTATCCAACTTGATTGGATAACTAAAGCAATGGATGAATGGAACAATGATGAAGAGGTGTGGACACTCATTCAAAAGTTGCAGCAAGATCCCACTACATCTGATACATTTAGCTGGAAAAATGGTTCATTATGGTACAAAGATGACTTATACATTTGTAAGAATTCCCAACTCAAGCAAAATATTCTTTTGGAATTTCAAACCTCCCCCTTAGGAGGGCACTCGGGATTTTTAAAACTTACCATAGGGTCGAGAAGGATTTTTTTTGGATGACCTTAAATTTGATATTCAGAAGTTTGTAGCAAAATGTTTGGTTTGCCAACAAAATAAAGTTGAGACAATAAAGACCCCGGGTCTGTTACAATCTTTACCCATTCCAAGTCAGCGTTGGGAGGAGGTCTCAATGGATTTTATCATAGGTTTGCCCAAGGCTAAAGGAAAGAGTGTCATCATGGTGGTAGTTTATAGACTTACCAAGTATGCACATTTATGTGCATTATCTCATCCTTTTAAATCCAATAATGTTGCTACTCTATTTATGGAAAAAAATTCAAAAACTACAGGGAAACCCAAAGATTATTGTGAGTGACAGAGATCCCATTTTCACTGGAAATGTTTGGACGCAGTTATTTTCTTGTCTTGGTACTCAATTATCTCATAGATCATCTTATCATCCTCAATTTGACAGAGAAATTGAGATAGTGAACAAATGTTTGGAAGTATATCTTCGTTGCTTTGTATATGATAAACAAACACAATGGGTCAAGTGGTTTCCTCTAGCTGAATGGTGGTATAACACTTCCTTCCATACTGCACCAAAAATTACCCCATTTATGGCACCTTATGGATATCATCCACCATCCATCACATCATCTTTAAGATAAAATTCTAAGGTTCAAGCAGTGGAAGATCACATCGAGCATCAACAACAAGTTCTCCAACTCTTAAAGGATAACCTCACTCTGGCACAGAATCGAATGAAACAACAAGCATATCAACATCACAGTGAAAGAAGTTTTGATATAGGCGACTGGGTATTTTTATGGCTACAACCATACAAACAAATGTCCCTCGAGCAAGCTAAGAAGGATAATAATTATCACGTAAGTACTATGGTCCTTACAAAGTGTTGCAAAAGATTGGTACTGTGGCATACAAATTGGAGTTGCCTGCATCTTCCTGAGTGCACCTAGCTTTCCATGTTTCATGCTTAAATAAAGTTATCAATGGCAAGCTCCTAATTCAAACAATTTTTCCAGAATTTGACGAAGAAGGAAAAACCATATTTGAGCCTAAAGCAGTCACAGAAATAAGAACCTGACAATTACAAAATTGATTTATCTCATAGTATCTTATTAAGTGGAAGAAATTGCTTGCTGAAGATTCCACATGGGAGGATGAGAATTTTATACAAAAGCATTAATAAATATCAAGCATTGAGGGAAACACTATTTGGAAGGAGAGGGGCATGTTAGGTCCCTATAATACTAGTGTATTCCCCTTATTGTTATTGTCAATGTAGCCCCCTACTGTTATTGTCGTGCCCATGTATCCCCCATGTTGTTATTGTTGTGCCATTACTTGTGCCTTACATTATTAGTGTTATGTAGGCTCTGATTATATTGTGACCCCTTAGGCTCATGTATATACCAAGGAGGTCTTATCATTTACATCATCCAAGAATTGTTCATTTATGTAATGTAAAGGATGTTTCCCCCTCGAAGATGCTAATTTTTAAGTTTTTGATCTATGTTTTCTTCTATTTTATGAGTTAGTTGCATAACAAATGCTTACCCAATTCTCCATTCTTTCTTCTAAAGTGAAGACAAGAATGATGTGTCTATCTCTTTGTTATAGACATTTTTGTGCCTTACAGCATGAAGCATGAAATGTCCATAATCAAAGGGATCCAAAGTCCCTAAACATGTTGTTCTTACCCCTAGAGGAACAAGGTCAGCAAACCACAGCACTTCAAATCAGTTCTCCACCTGAAAACGCTCAAAAACAAGGCAATTCTAGATCATGTCAACTGCTACACTGGCTACCTGCACTGAATGTCAACTGCTACACTGGCTACCTGCACTGAATGTCAACTGCTACACTGGCTACCTGCGCTGAATGTCAACTCCAACACTAGCTACCTGCGCTGAACGTGTTTGGACAAGTGGCAGGCTCATTTCTCAAGGTGTCAATGCCCAGGAAGCTTCCAAAATGACACTTGGATCAGGGAATTCGCCCAGTGATGAGTAAGAGGTTCTTAAACTCCAAGTGGAAGCAAGGATCTCCAAGTGGACTCAAGAACTGAAGTATAACTGAAGTGGGAGAGGACACTAGTCAGCTTGAAGCCAGCCTCAAGCTGACTCATCCTTTCTCCAAATCTCCTATATATAGAGCTCTCTCATGAGGTCTAGGGAGGCTGGAATTTTGTGCAAAGCAAGGAAGTCTTGTTGGTTTACAGTTAGAGCTATTGGGTGATTGCTTTTATAGAGGAGAAGAGGAGATTTCTTGCTGCTGGGGAGGTGCTACTGGATTGGAGCCATTTATGGTTGTAAACTTCTCAGAACCTTTTTCTTCTATCAATAAAGCTTTGATGTTCTCCTATATACTTGTATTGCAATGATGTATTGTTTTTATCTGTATATTTGATTCATTCTAATCCATGCATCAGTTATGAGTACATGTTTCTTGTAGTTTCCCTCTCTTGTTTTTGCAGGATCTTTGTGTAGCTGGGCCGGCAAAGGGAGCAAGGAGCTGGGAACAAGAGGCAAAGAGAGAAGACAGGATCGACAAAAGCGAAAGACATCGGTTGGTCAATCTTTTCTTCCTTCTCTGTACTTTCATAAAGGAAAAATATCAAAGCTTTACTTTCAGTTGTTGCTAAGGAACTATCACCCTTAGAGTAGGGATAGGGTCATTCCGAGTCGGATACTTTTCCCCACAACAAACTGGCGACTCCGCTGGGGACCTAGTATCTTGTTGGTTTATTGTGTTTCTTGCTATTCATCTCATAAACAAGGAGAGCACCAAATCGAACTGCAATTGAGTCCTTCAATTGCAAAGTAGAGGGCAGCTGCTCTGGCTCAGTTTCTGAGCAAGTTTATGATTTGAAGAGCTGATCCACAAGGACTCTTGTGCTCTTTGTGATAGCTTTTCATCCTCTTGATCATCCCTTAGCTTGTACTTGACCTATAGTTTTTTATTTCAGCAAAAACAGTGAATTTTTGAGCTTTTTATGACCCGGAAATCCTTGTAAACGCAACTCTCGTGTCTCAGTGCAGGCTGCCCAAAGGCAGTCTGCATTTCAGCGCAGGTACTCCCTTCGGGAACTGCGCTGAAAGTCAGTTTGACAGACCAGAGCCTGCGCTGGACCAGTTAGCCAGTGTCTTGCTGAGGTTTCCTACTGAGTCTTGGCCCTGTTTTCACTGTTATTTTGCTGATGATTGCTTGTCATTTGTACTTGCTGTAAACCAACTTTCCTTGACATTATTCCGCCTCAGTTGTGTGATGAAACTGTGATTGTTCTTTCAGTATTTCTTGTTTCAGTTACAGTTTCCCATTGTGAAAAGCAAACCAGTATAGCTGTGGCCTCTTAGATCCTGAACTGTAAAAGTGTCTTTGTGACCTTAAGAGCTAGTTTTATTACTGTTCATGGCTGTTTGAGTTTGTTTGTTTTTCATTTTATGGTTTGAATTCATACATTTTTAGTGTCGAAACAAGTACCTGTAAGGCGTCTTTTGATTTTAGACAAAACTTGTTTGTTTACGCTTCAAATTGAATTCGAAAATTATACGACAGTTTCCTTTTGTCTTACATCAACATTAAGGGAAAAGAAAAGAAATACATGCATCTTGCATTTGCATTTTTTGATAAGTTTGCGTGATTGATCTAGGAGAAAGTGCATTAGTTTGTGCTTTGTGCTCTGTGTGGAAAGATTATGTTTTTCTCTCCCCTCAGTAGTTAGGATTTTCAAAGCTAAAAAGATTGTAAAGCTTGCTTATCATTTTAGCTGCATTTAGGAATTTGTACCAATACATCTCGTGGTGATCCTGAAAGACAAACTGCTAAACAAGATCAACTTAAAATATATTGAATGAATCTAAAAACGCTTTGTAACATAACGCTCACAATAGAGGTCTAGGTAGAGACGTGTTCCGGCGTCGTTAAACGTAGTGACTGTCGATCTCTACGAAGGTGGGTGATTCCTCCTGAGGGACGATAGCACTAATACGGACCTGTGCTCCCGCGTACCGTCGCGTATATTGGGAGACCCCTATAGGCATTTATCCTTTATCCTTAGGAAGCCGTGTCGGCCGCCCTACTGATCGCGATGCAGTGAACACAGCATTCACGAAGATCGACCACCCGTACCGTAAAACGTATTCTGTGGTTTCGCGAAAGGTTTGGCACACCCTCTGCCTAGATCTCCAGAGCAGTTTCTTTTGGCCTTTTTCAAACTCTATAACTGAAAAAGTCCAACCGAGCATTTGTCACTTCGGGCTCGTTAATACATCGAAGGCGACTAGAGTCATCTTTAGCTTTTTCTCGACTCTTAAAACATGAAAAAGCAAAGTTGTGTCTAAAAGCGTCTAATAAAATTCATTCAATACGGAAACATAATTCCCCTTTTGGTATTTTAGTTGATCAAGTAATCCGCAACCGTGGAGGAAAGTCAATTAAAACTCGTCGTTCGAGGAGACTCGCGAGTCAACCGTCTTTGTCTCCGGAATCGAGAGTAGTACGGACGAAGCGAACTCGCTTGACCGGGTCAAAATCTCCCATTAAAGTTAGAACAACAGTTCCAACAACATCTGAGATTCTGGTCACTCCTAATATTTCTGGAATCCCTGCCTCTATTGAAGAAGTTCAACAGCGACAGAGGGACAGTTGTACTGATCCTAGTCTGAGAACAAGTACTTGCATAACTGAACCAGTTCCATCTGAAACCGGTCCACAGAGTCTTGTTGCTCAAACAACTGTCGCTGTCGAAGCAACCCCTTCTTCGGCACCAGAAATCTTTTACGGACCTGACGGTCTTCCTCTTCCTCCTGGTCTGATTGCAATAGAGGAAATCGTAGAGGACCAGCAAGCAAATACTCCAACTCATTTTGGAGTAGGCATCACTCTTTTTCCTTCTGCATCAGAAGTTTGTCCATCGCCAGTGGAAGTTCCTGTAGAATCGTTAGGCAGTTTATTGGATAGACTTAAAATGTCTGAGCAACCGTCAACATCTAGGACTGTGCCAAATGACACAGCGACAGCAGAAGCTCCTGCTGTCACTCCGACGATGTTTGCCGGCATACCAGCTGTCCCGACTAGCTCTCAACAGCTAGAAGGAGTCCACCCAGAGACTATTATGACAACTTGGTCTGTTCCAGTTTGTTCTTCCGGTATAATACCCGGTAATTCTTATGTTGAAACTAGACAAATTGATCCCTTTGGAAATCAGTTTGGACCATCCAGTCCTCAAAGGCAATCTATACCCTTGAGCTCCGGATTGTTACCGTATGGGGGGCAATATGCCCTTTCACTTCCCCCTCCGGGAGGATACCCATACGGCAGTTTTCAACCGCATTCAGGTTTGACTGAAGTTACGACGAGTGGTTGGGTGCCTATGTTGCCCCAACAACCGAGAGTTGTATATTCCATGCAACAATGTGTACCTATGTCTAGCATCCCGACGACGCCAGCAATTGTAACCATGTCGCAAGTTCAATCGATGCCTGTTGTATGTCAACCCCAAGTTGTAATGCAACAGCCCCTTGACCCTGCAACACAACCACAATCGCCAACTGCCGGGATGACACAGATACAAACGGGAACCATAACCCCGCATCTTGGTCCGTCGGTTAGTATCGCACAGCAAAACATGGCTTCGCAGCCATGGATGATGCAATACCAACAACCTCAGTTTCAACAGGTGTACCAGGGATCTGAGCGACAGATCTTTGCAAATAGTGGGCAACCCTATATTCAGAACGGGTTAAATCAACCACTTTACAGTGGCCAAGCCCACCAGCCATATCAGTCCTATCAACATCAGTTGCATTATGCTGGTATGCAAAGGCCTACTGCTCAGGCGATTCCATCGTATCCTGGGTACGCCTCGCCAAACCGAAATCAGCAGTTGCCATTCGTGGCGACTCTAGAATTACCAGATTTACATCGATTGACGAATGATCCAATCGCCTATGCCCATTGGTGGCCAGCGATTCCTCACAAACTTCCTTCGGACATTCCTAAATTCAATGGAAATCCTGGCGAAGACCCGTCGAATCATGTGATGACTTTCCATCTGTGGTGTTCGTCGAATACCTTGAATGATGATTCGATAAGGCTTCGCCTTTTCCAGAGGACATTGACTGGTCCGGCGGCTAAATGGTATATTGAATTACCTAGAGCCTCTTTCGACAATTTTAGTTCCCTAGCCACGACTTTCTTAACACACTTTCAGTTACCTATAAGGTACGAAACTGGAACCGAGATCTTAACCAATTTCAAGCAGACAACGGCCACACATATATCAGATCATATACATGAGTGGCGTCGTCGTCGCAGAATGGTAAAGACTTATGTTCCAGATCAGCTTTTAGCTGAGTGGTTTATAAAGTCGCTTCTTCCTGCTATAACAGAAGATGTGGCCAAGGGAGGCGTCGTAACAGAGGAGCAAGTTATTGCTCGTGCCCAGTATTTAGACTTAGTATATACTCAGTCTGGCACGCTCTATGACAAGATACCTGACGCCCCTAGACCGGAATTTTCAATTCCTCCCCCTCCTGGATCAAATAGTGACTCTCATGCCGGCGATGGTGTGATTGGCACTGCAAATGCAAAGTCAACACGGGATTCGTCTAAGAAAACCCGTAAGACTTCGAATCAAAATGCAAATGAAGAACTTCTTGCCTCGGAAGTAAGTGCCGTGTCGGACGACAAGGGCAAACAACTGAAGCAACCAGGAGACAAGAAGAAAAAGAAAGGGAGAAAAGGGAAACCCCCTTCGGGGTGTCATATATGCGATGAGGATCATTGGACAGCAGATTGTCCATGCAAAGCTGAGCTTAAAAGATTCTTTAAGAGTCCGAAAACCTCAGCTGTGTTGACTGATCCGTTTCCTAATCCTGGTCAAAATCTGGTTGCTAATCAAAATGCTTCCCGATCCCAAGTGCTTATGTTGTCTACCTCAAAGCAGCAGAATAATGCTTTGACAAGGAATAAAGATTACGGGAATCCATGGCTGTCAAATAACAAGGCTAATGAACAACCTAGTAGTTCGACGACAGCTTTGACCAAAGTTGTGCCACCCATCATTCCTGAACCAATGGTAAAGTTGCCAAAGGGAGTAGTACACAAATCGACATTTAATCCTCGTGCCAAAATAGCACAGAATTATAATATAATAGAGGACCTGGCCCAATCGCCGTCCGCTATGTCGACACTTGAGGTACCGCAAAATTGCCCCTCCCAAGAGCAAACTTTATTATCAGCAATAGGTGGGATTGGCCCAATGGATTCCAATCTTGTGGCCTTTGATCATAAAGGATATGACCCTAAGTTACCAGCTCAACTAGCTTTCCTTATTCAAGTGAAAGCCCTCAACAAAACTGTTCATCGAACAATTATTGATGAGGGGGCATCTACATGTCTTATGTCGATGAGTTGCTGGAAAAATTTAGGCTCACCACCCTTGTCGAAATCGTCAACGACCTTAAAAGCATTTGATGGACGATCATACACTCCCTACGGGATTTTAGGTAACTTGCAAGTTGAACTGGGGGGCAAAACAGTAGAAGTCGATGTTGAAGTAATTGATGGAAACCTCGATTACAACATCCTACTAGGAAGGCCCTGGATATATGCCATGGCCGCAGTCGTGTCGACCTACTTCAGGAAGATTGCATTTCCCTTTCAAGGAGGGATTACAGTCGTCGACCAACAAACTTTCCTCCCCGACAGTTCACAAGTTACGGGAAGCATTCCAATGACACATGGAAGCGATCATTCGCTTCAAAATATTGGAGTAGGTCTCCTAAAAGACCCTGCCTTAATGGGTACTTTTTCCCTACCGCCTGCAAGTAATCTGGCGGAGGTGGCCACAGTGGAAACCTACAATATGAAATCTTCTATATCTAATGGATTCGGAAGATTCCTAAACATTTTGTCAGCATGGATCATCGCCCTAATAGAAATACTATAAATACAGTGGGCTTCGAGGATAGTTCCTATCTCATGTCAACCTCGTTAAAAAATGAAACAAATCCCCTTTCCAAATCTCAAAGGTAAACCTTCATTCCAACCACCGAGTTGAATGCAATGAAGCTTGGGGGGCATGCACCTCGATTTTCATTATTATGCTGGGGGCATGCAAACTTATCATCGAGCAGTTTTAGCACATAGTTCATGCTCGTTAAAAAATAAACGCAAGATCCGAGCAGTTTTAACGCGGTCTTCATGCTCGTTAAAAAATAAATAAAAGCAGTGAGCAATGTTCCCTCCAGAGTTTAAGCTCATTTTTATCTAAAAAAAGAACCTATCCCGGTAAATAACCTTTTGAGATCGTAAATCCATCAGCCATAAAAGCCTTGGTCGTGTTTGTGCACCGTCACCTCCACTTTTCATTTGGCCGATCATTCACCTCCATTTGTGTGTTTACCTCTTTTGAGAAACAGCTGCGAAGAGTGATTTCACCTAGCCATCCTTGTGACACTGCCGTGATTGGAGAATTCCAACCTGTACCTGGAATCTGCTGCTATCCCTGTTTATCACTCGTTCCTCAAAAGACGAGTCTTCTTTGAGCTCTTTTCATCTGACTCGTAAAATATGAAAAGTTTGCCGAGTTTTGGCCTTCCAGCTCATTAAACGACCGAAAGAGCTATCCCTCCTCTAGATTTTAATCTTTTTTGGACCTGAGGGATTATTGCACAAAAAGATCGAGCACTTGTCTTGTTCGGCTCGTTAAAAGTACTGAACACTCATCCTTTCTGTATTGTTTTATACTTTTTCGGACTTAAGGGATTAGATGACGAAAAAGGAATTTTGGAGTTAACTTTCTGTACCTTTTCAGACTCTCTAAAAATGAAAAGGACCGAGTTTTCCTTGTCGTTAGACTCGTTAAAATGATTAAATAGCGACAAACTTGTCTTTAGACGAGAACGAGTTTCCCTATCGCTAGGCTCGTTAAAACATAGCGATGGGCTTGCCCGAAGGGCAGGTTATAGAACAAGCATATGTTATCCTCCTCAAGCTTGACAAAAATAAAGAGGTACTGGTCAGAAATGACTGGGGAAAAATTGGGAGAACATCAAAGCTTAATGGTAGCAAGTCGCTCTTGAACATGACACTTTTCCTCCGTACCACATCGGGTTGGGTTGTTTCATTCACCGGTCTCATCGCCATGGTCTTCGCCAAACCATCCACATTTTGGGGTAATGCTACCGATCCATCGCATCAGTGTCGTTATATGTTCAAGAGAGGTCATTCTGAAAGTGTCAACCGTGTCCCATCCACTGCCATACATTATCCTTCATCCATTCATGATCGCCATCCTGAATCATATGTCACAGTTTGTTTTCACCTCCACTAAAATCATTAGCTCCGTTCCGTGTCATTGATGTGGGATTCATTAAGGCCCTCCTTTGACGGATCGCTTCTTGTCGACTTCAGCTCATTATCCAAGAAGTTGATCTAGGAACAACCCCATCAGTACTTTGAAGCTTGCATGCCTCAATGGCAAGTTTCTCACTTCCGGCGACAGGTATACATCAATGACCTTCGACCAGAAGATTTTGCGTGGCGTTCGACGCCAAGTCCTTTATTCACGCCACGTGAATTGTACTGCAGTACCTTGAGGGTCATTATCATTATCGGTGATTCCTCTCGCGCTTGTTAACGGTTTTCATCATTGACCGGTAATCAAGCGATGTGTTTCCATGTTCGACTTCAGTGCAATTCTCACATGGATCGACTTGTACTTAGAGTGAAGATCGAGCGAGTTTGAAGACCCCGGATCTAGTTTCATCCATCCGGGTGGCGAAATATATTCAGGAAATATAAAAACATTTGTCATGTACATCATTGCAGCAGATGATCATCCTATTCAAAGGATGATAATTTCAGCAGAGAATTATCAGTCTACCATCAGACGATCGTCTGTTCTATGTACCAAAATGTATTTATAAAGCTGAGCATGGGAATGCCCACCTCAGCTAGATCATGAAAACAGAATGAAAAATAATGTATTGTATTGTATCGTATTACAGGGCACCTCTCAGCACTTGAATGAACTTCGGATCCTCTGGATAAAGCATTTCACCCGATAAACGACCTCATACTTTAGGGGGCAACTGTTATAGACATTTTTGTGCCTTACAGCATGAAGCATGAAATGTCCATAATCAAAGGGATCCAAAGTCCCTAAACATGTTGTTCTTACCCCTAGAGGAACAAGGTCAGCAAACCACAGCACTTCAAATCAGTTCTCCACCTGAAAACGCTCAAAAACAAGGCAATTCTGGATCATGTCAACTGCTACACTGGCTACCTGCACTGAATGTCAACTGCTACACTGGCTACCTGCACTGAATGTCAACTGCTACACTGGCTACCTGCGCTGAATGTCAACTCCAACACTAGCTACCTGCGCTGAACGTGTTTGGACAAGTGGCAGGCTCATTTCTCAAGGTGTCAATGCCCAGGAAGCTTCCAAAATGACACTTGGATCAGGGAATTCGCCCAGTGATGAGTAAGAGGTTCTTAAACTCCAAGTGGAAGCAAGGATCTCCAAGTGGACTCAAGAACTGAAGTATAACTGAAGTGGGAGAGGACACTAGTCAGCTTGAAGCCAGCCTCAAGCTGACTCATCCTTTCTCCAAATCTCCTATATATAGAGCTCTCTCATGAGGTCTAGGGAGGCTGGAATTTTGTGCAAAGCAAGGAAGTGCTGTTGGTTTACAGTTAGAGCTATTGGGTGATTGCTTTTATAGAGGAGAAGAGGAGATTTCTTGCTGCTGGGGAGGTGCTACTGGATTGGAGCCATTTATGGTTGTAAACTTCTCAGAACCTTTTTCTTCTATCAATAAAGCTTTGATGTTCTCCTATATACTTGTATTGCAATGATGTATTGTTTTTATCTGTATATTTGATTCATTCTAATCCATGCATCAGTTATGAGTACATGTTTCTTGTAGTTTCCCTCTCTTGTTTTTGCAGGATCTTTGTGTAGCTGGGCCGGCAAAGGGAGCAAGGAGCTGGGAACAAGAGGCAAAGAGAGAAGACAGGATCGACAAAAGCGAAAGACATCGGTTGGTCAATCTTTTCTTCCTTCTCTGTACTTTCATAAAGGAAAAATATCAAAGCTTTACTTTCAGTTGTTGCTAAGGAACTATCACCCTTAGAGTAGGGATAGGGTCATTCCGAGTCGGATACTTTTCCCCACAACACTCTTCCTCTCAACTAGGGAGGGTATACCCATGCCTATGAAGTAATGTATCCATTCCTATAAAAGGATTGTACCCATTCCTATAAGAGAAATGTACCAAAGCTCCCTCTTATCCATGGACTTGTCCAAGCTCCCTCTTAACCAGGGACTTGCTTCCAACAACTTTTTGCTCTAGGTGGAGATCACGGGACTATATGCTGCTTATGGGGCTCCTTCTTTTGATTTCATGAAGTTCATACTCAACATTAGGGAGCCTTAATATTTTAGGAATTCTTCTTAGGGGATCGACCATCCATCACTTTCCTTCATGAACTATGGTTGTCATGTCATCCTTTTCTTCATCAGAAAGCGATTTTCTAATCCGCATTTGGCTTTTCTTCATAATACTTCCTTTTTCAAGTCATTCTTCCTTTAGGATATTTCATCTAACCACATGAGTGCTAGTTGTATATAACATCTACAACTCTCTTTCAGTAGCCCTGTATCAGTGCATCCATGTGTTGTTCAAAAAGAAAAAATGAACATCAAATCAAAGTTACCTTTTGTGATGGCCTTTCATCATGACACCTTGCTTGCAACATCAACATCCTGCACACTCATAAGAAAATCTCTAATAATTTCAATGTCAAGGTTCTCTTTTCTTCACAGACCTTACTAGGGTCTTCATGCCTTCTTCATGGAGATATAATGGTCAATTCTTCTAGTCATCGGATGTTGATTTCCATAGTTTCACTTCTCACGATCTCTTATTTCTTCTTCACATATTGTTTGTTAGGTCCCTATAATTCTATTGTAGCCCCCTTATTGTTATTATTAATGTAGCCCCCTTATTATTATTTTTGTGCCCATGTAACCCTCATATTGTTATTGTTGTGCCCCATAGAAGCCCACTATTGTTATTGTTGTGCCCTTACATTATTATTGAAATGTAGGCTCTGATTAATTTGTGACCCCTTAAACTCCTATATATACAATGGAGGCATTGTCGTTTGTATCATCCAATAAATGTTAATTTATGTAATTTAAAGGAGGTTTCCCCCTCGAAGAGGATAATTTTTAAGTCGTTCATCTATCTATTTGTCATCTGGTTGCAAAACATTTGGTATTAGAGCTTTGGATTCTAGGGTTTTACTGCTTCAAACATGCCATCTTGGAATTTTCACGATAACTTTTTTTCTACAAAGCTTCAAAAGCTGAAATTTCAACCATGTGGATCTGAAATCTTGGTGAACTTCGTGCTAGAATTTTAGATCTTGGTTCACTATATTTTTTGAGATATGGTCTAAAGAAGTTAGGGTTTTTCATTATCCAGAATTAAGTCTCAAACAAGCGACCTAGGGAAAATCATCATAACTTTCATTTCAGGCATCAAATCTGAATTCTGTAAAAAGTTGATGAAAGTGCATGGATTTTAGTTTTGTCTGTAGCAATTTTAGGGCTAAATGTAGAAACAATGACACGTGGAATCCCGTACAACTTCGCTCTACTGAACTAGTCCATAATCAGGTCATCATGGGAGATCTGTCATAACTATATATTGACGAATCCAATATTGGTTTGACTTATGGAATTGGAAAGAAGATTAATAGTATACCACAAGACCAAATTTTATGCCCTGGCAATCCAAAATTATAGAGATACAATAATTGCAATATCGAGCTCCAAAAAAGCAAGAAAAAAGTGTGTATTTTTAAAAATTTGTCATAAATTTTGTTTGAAAAATAAGTTTGAAGTGATTCAAAGGGCATATTGAACCATAGATATAAGTATTTGGTTCTAAAATTCCTCCACAATTATGGCAACCAGGAAGTCTACCACTCAATCATATAAATATGGAAGTGTTGTTGCTCCTAGCCTTCCACAACCTACAAGGTTGACACCACAACAATTGGAGAAAAAAAGAGCAAAATGGTTTTGTTACAGTTGTATAGAAAATACAATAAAGGTCATAAGTGCGTTTAGAATAAATTATTCTACATAGATTGTGAACAGGAGGAAGAAAAGGAACAAGAAACATGAAAAGAGGAGGATATACACCAGGAACGAACCCCCAAGAAAGAAGAAATGAACCCAACCATATCTTGTAATGCATTGGAAAGAATTACCACTCCTCGAACTCTCAAGATAGAAGGATATATAAAGAAGAAAATGGTAATAGTGCTAATTGATTCGAGCAGTACCCATAATTTTATTCATTCTAAGATAGCCAAGGAATTGCATTGCTCCCTATATCCAGCACTAGAGTGTCAAGTGATTGTTGTGCATGGAGGAACTATAAATTGCTCTGGAAAGTGCCATAATATCAAGCTAACCATGGGGGAATATGTATTGAATATTCCAATTCTTTCCATTCCAATGGGCAGTGTTGATGTTGTACTAAGAGTCTAATGGTTACAATATTTGGGGACGATAACTTTCAATTTTTAAGAACTTTTCTTGAATTTTTTTTTGGGAAGGAGAGGAAGTTGAATTAAGGGGTATCGCAGGGAAACCAGGAAAGATAATCATCTCTAATGGCATGAAAAAGCTTATGGAGAAATAATAACGGGGCATAATTGCTCAATTATTCTCACTAGAGGTTCAAACATTGAAATCATCTATTTCTCCAAATCTCCAAAAAATCTTGGACAATCATTCCAAGGTATTTGAGACTCCCAAAGGTCTCCCACCTATTCATGATCATTACCATTATATTCATATGATTCTAGGAAGTGTTCCTCCAAACATCAGGCCTTATAGATATCCTTATGCCCAAAAGAGTGAAATTGAACGTATGGTTGTAGAAATGCTAGAGGCTGGAATAATTCAACCTAGTCAAAGTTCTTTCTCTACTCTAGTAGTATTGGTGCACAAGAAGGATGGATCATGGCATATGTATCCAGAATATAGGGAGCTATACATGATCACTTTTAAAGATAAGTTTCCCATTCCTGTAATTGATGAATTGTTGGATGAATTACATGGAGCATTTTACTTCACCAAGTTGGATCTCCATTCAAGATATCATCAAATTAGAATGAAGACTAAATACATTCTGAAAACAACATTCAGAACTCATGAGGGTCATTATGAATTTTTGGTCATGCCTTTTGGCCTTATTCATGTGCCTTCCACATTTCAAGGTTTGAGGAATTCCACTTTCAAACCCTTCCTTAGAAAATTTGTGTTAGTATTTTTTGATAATATATTAATTTACAAGAAGTCTTGGAAGGATTTACGGGGTGCTCAAGCTATTGGAGGAGAAACAATTATATGCAAAACGCCTCCAAATTCTTTGGAGTACAGGAGGTGGAATATTTGGGTCATATTGTATCTCATGAGGGTGTTAAGGTAGACCCTAACAAAATTAAATCCATTAAGGAATGGAAAATCCCCACAACCATAAATCATCTTCGAGGATTTCTTGGGTTCACAGGGTATTATCGCAAGTTTTTTAATAAGTATGGGAGAATAGCAGCACCTATAACATCATTATTGAATAAAGATGCATTTTCTTGGACTCCAGAAGCAACGAAGGCCTTTGAAAATCTTAAAGAGGCAATGTTCCAAGCACTGGTCTTAGCTACGCCAGACTTCACAAAAACTTTTATTGTGGAATGTGATGCCTCAAGAAATTGAATTGGTGTTGTTTTAATGCAAGAAGGAAGACCCATTTCTTTTGAAAGTCATCCAATCAAAGGAAAGTATTTACGCAAACCTATTTATGAGAAGGAAATGTTGGAAATACTACATGCACTAAAGCAATGGCGACCTTACCTAATGGGAAGACACTTCAAGGTAAAAATGGAAAATGACAGTCTCAAATACTTTTTGGAACAAAGATTATCTTCAGAAGAGCAGAAAAAATCGGTGACAAAGATGTTGGGTTATGAATTTGAAATCATCTACAAAAAAGGGAAGCAAAATGTTGTTGTAGATGCACTCTCAAGAAAGGATTAGGATGTGGAAGCATTTCTTTGTGCCATTTCTATTATCCAACCAAAGTGGATAATTGAAGCAAGGGAGGAATGGAAGAATGATGAAGAGGTGTGGTCACTCATTCAAAAGTTGCAGCAAGATCCCAGTACATCTAATACATTTAGCTGGAAAAATGATTCATTATGGTACATAGATCGCTTACATCTTTGTAATAATTCCCAACTCAAACAAAAGATTCTTTTGGAATTGCACACCTCTCCCTTAGGAGGGCACTCGCAATTTTTAAAACTTGCCATAGGGTCAAGACGAAATTTTTCTGGGATGGCCTTAAATCTGATATTCAGAAGTTTTGGAAGAATGTTTAGTTTTCCAACAAAATAAAGTTGAGACAATTAAGACCTCGGGTCTGTTATTACCTTTAGCCATTCCAAGTCAACATTGGGAGGAGGCCTCAATGGATTTTATCACATGATTACCCAAGTCTGAAGGAAAGAGTGTCATCATGGTGGCAGTTGATGGACTTACCAAGTATTCACACTTTTGTGCATTATCTCATCCTTTTAAAGCTAGTATAGTTGCTATTGTATTTATGGAAACATTTCAAAAACTTCATGGAAACCCAAAGAATATAGTAATTGACAAAGATCCCATTTTCACTTGAAATTTTTGGACGAAATTATTTTCTTGTCTTGATACTCAATTAGCTCGTAGCTCACCTTATCATCCTCATTCTGATGGGTAAACTAAGATAGTGAACAAATGTTTGGAAGGACATATTTGTTGCTTTGTATCTGATAAATAAACAAAAAGGGTCAAGTGGTTACCTCTAGTTGAATGGTGGTATCTCACTTCCTTCCATAATGCAACAAAAGTGACCCCATTTATGGCACTTTATGGATATCATCCACCATCCATCACATCATCTTTAAGAGAAAATTCTAAGGTTCAAGTAGTGGAAGATCACATCGAGCACCAACAACAAGTTCTCCAACTCTTAAAGGATAAGCTCACTCTGGCACAAAATCGAATGAAATAATAGGAAAATTAACATCGTAGAGAAAGAATTTTTGATGTAGGTGACTGGGTATTTTTACAGCTACAACCATACAAACATATGTCTCTCAAGCAAGCTAAGAAGGATTATCACCCAAGTACTACGGTCCTTACAATGTGTTGCAAACTATTGGTACTATGGCATACAAATTGGAGTTGCCTGCATCTTTTTTAGTACACCCATTTTTCCATATTTCATGCTTAAAGAAGGTTATCAGTGACAAGATTCTAGTTCAAAAAATGTTGTTAGAACTTGATGAAGAAGGAAAAATCATATTTTAGCATGAAGTAGTCACGAAAATAAGAACCCGAAAGCTACGAAATCGATCAATTTCATAGTATCTTATTAAGTGGAAGAACTTACCCACTTAAGATTCCAAATAGGAGGATGAGAATTTTATACAGAAGCATCCATAACTACTTAAGCATTGAGGACAACACTTTTTTGAAAGAGAGAGGCATGTTAGATCCCTATAATACTAGTGTAGCCCCCATATTGTTATTGTTGTGCCCATGTAGCCCCCATATTGTTATTGTTGTGCCCATGTAGCCCCCATATTGTTATTTTTGTCCCCAATAGAATCCCACTATTGTTATTATTATGCCATTACATTATTATTGCTATGTAGACTCTGATTATATTGCAACCCCTTAAACTGCTATATATACAAAGGAGGTCTTGTAATTTTTATCATCCAAGAATTGTTCATTCATGTAATGTAAAGGAGGTTTCCCCCTCGAAAAGGACAATTTTTAAGTCGTTGATCTATCTATTTGTGAGTTGGTTGCATAACATTGTTCCCTATGAACTTCCATCCATAGTTCCTTCATCTTTGTCAACCACCTCTTATGAGGACATAATATGTTGATGTCATCTTTTCAATATGTGAATCATGCCTTCATGCATCTTTCAAAAGGAAGAGATCCATTTTATTTTATCATGCTTACAAGGTAGAGCATTTACCCATAATATCTACAACTATATGATGACATGACTTAATCTATTAAACATGTACGTACCTCTTTTTCTCCTTTTGGTCATCTAGGCTTCTTTAAACAACTTCCTTTCCTTGATTGAAAGTACTTCAATCAATTTGACCTGCTGCACTCCTTTGTCACCATACCATCATCCTTCTAAACAATGTATTCCACACAAGGTGGAATGATCAACGAGACACTTGCTTCTTCCAAGTAGAGGTGAACCTTCTAATGAAGATTCCAACAGAGGATCTAAATTTTCCTCATTTGGTAGAAGCTCCTTACTCATGATGATGATGTATGTGTTGGGTTGTGTTATATTCTTTCCATGACTAGCCCACGTAGTTAACTGGCGGGTTAGAGGGGGGCGGTGCCCCCCCTTCGTTGCGCTGATTTCACAGTGGGGGCGGCATCCCCCCCTGTCTAGGGGAATTGAGTGGGGCTTGTAGCCCCCCTCTATAGGGTACGGGGCAACGCCTTGGGGAATTTTTTTTCAGACCCTATATTAGGTTGGGCAGACCTACCTATGGTTTTGTGCATGGTTTTTGCACATGGTTTTGGATGCGATGCTTTTCGGTCCATGGTATTGGATGCTTTGGCATGTATAAATATGTATTGTAACATTGAAAGGAACATAATGAAAGATCAATCTGGTAGTCCCAGTTTTTGGATCCAGGGGAAAATCTCTATGTATATGTGTTTTATGTGTTATTCTCTTGCATTGTTTATTTTTTGTGTTTTAGAATTCGTATGCAGGTAATTTCTGTATGGGGTTAAAACCTACATTTGGTATCGAGTTATTTTGGCTTCAAGGGGACGCCTTTGTTGCTGAGGGGTTTCGCTTGGGCCTGTGGTATACCCTATTTAGTGGGAGATCTGTAGGATCGATTCTGGTGGTGAAAGAAGATGGCGAGTAGTGGAAAGATAAAGATCGAGAAATTTAATGGTCAGAGATTTGAGTTGTGGAAACTCAAGATGGAGGATCTATTGGTGGATAAAGATCAGTGGATCACGGTAGATCCGGGTACTAAACCAACCAGAGTGTCTGATGAAGAATGGAAGAACTTGGATCGAAAGGCAAAGAGCACAATACAATTGTGTGTCTCAGATTCAGTATTGCTGAATGTATCAGGGGAAGCTACGACTAAGGCTTTGTGGGACAAGTTAGGGACTTTGTACCAATCTAAGTCTTCAGTGAATAAATTGTTCCTGTGGAAAAAAACTGTATAACCTAAGGGTGAAAGATGGAGACTTGGTGTCAGAGCATCTTAACGCATTTAATACTGTGGAAAGTCAGTTATTATCTGTTGATATTAAAATTTCAGATGAAGATAAGTGCATCAGTTTGTTGTGTTCTCTACCAGATTCATGGGATAGTCTGGTTCTTGCAATAGGTAGCAATGCAACTGCCTTGCAGTTTGATGAAATAGTCTCATCCTTGCTGATGGAGGAGATGAGACGGAAAAATATGGAGAGCCAGAATGGTGATGCCTTATCTGTACGAGGACGGTCCCATAACAGAAACAAAAATAAGTCATCGAGTGGGAGATCTAAATCTAGAGGGAGATCTAAATCTCTAGGAAAACATGTAAAGGTAGTTTGCTGGAAATGACGAAAGGAAGGGCACTACAAAAGGGACTGTAAATCTAAAGCTCCTGACTAAGGAAAGGGATCTAATGATGCTCCTTCTGCAGAGGCGAAAACCACCTCAGATAAAGGTGGGGATGTGTACTTGGCTTCTTCAAGTACATATGTAGATCATGAGGCATGGTTGTTTGACTCAGGTGCATCCTTTCACTTCACTCCCCATAGAGAGTGGTTATGCAAGTATGAGAAATACGATGGTGGTGACGTCTTCTTAGGGGATGATAGAAAGGCTAGAATCGTTGGTCGCGAAAAAGTAAAATTGAAGTTGCAAGGTGGAAGGGTTAGAACACTTGCAGGTGTTCTGCATATTCCTGCATTGACCAGAAATCTAATTTCTGTAAGCAATCTGGATGATGCAGGTGTAAAAACAATGTTCGAGAAGGATACCTGCAAGATGGTTCGGGGAGCACTATTATTGATGTGGGGAGTTCGGATTGGAACTCTGTACAAGCTACAAGGTAGCACTGTTGTTGATGGGTGCAATAGTTCTGTGGTTCATAAAAGTGGAGTAGAAAATCTAGTGGTCTCTGGAGAGAAGACCATGTTGTGGCATCAAAGGCTTGGACATATTGGAGAGAAGGGCCTTTGAATACCTCATGGTAAAGTTATGGTAGAAGGTATGAGTAATAGCTCTTTGGATTTTGATTTCTGTGAAAATTGTGTATATGGGAAGCAGAATCGAGTAAGTTTCCCCTCTGGTGGTAAAAGGGTGAAACAAATATTAGAGCTTGTGCACAGTGATGTGTTTGGACCTGTGAAGGTTCCATCACTAGGTAAGTCTATGTACTATGTATCATTTATAGATGACTTCTCAAGGAATACATGGATATATTTCCTTGAGAAGAAATCTGAAGTCTTTGATAGGTTTAAAGAATTTAAGGCTCTGGTGGAAAACCAGACAAAGAAGAAGATAAAGGTGCTGAGGACAGATAACGGTGGAGAGTTTTACAGTAAGGAATTTGAATAATTCTGTAAGAAGTGTGGTATAGCATGGCAAAAGACTACTCCATATACACCTGAGCAAAATGGAGTTGTAGAAAGAATGAACAAGCAGTTGATGGAAAGGGCAAGAAGCATGCTCAGTGGTGTCGAGTTAGGACAAGGATTCCGGGCAAAGGTGGTGGAGACAGCATGTTACCTAGTCAACGGATCACCTTCATCAGCGTTGGAGGATAAGATTCAACAAGAGGTATGTACTGATAAGAAACCCTTTCTTTCACATCTGAGGATATTTGGATGTGATGCATATGTACATGTTCCAAAGGAGAAAAAAAACCAAGTTGGATAGTAAATCTGAAAAGTACATCTTTATTGGGTATAAGGATGGTTTAAAGGGTTATAAACTTTGGAACCCAGTAACAAGGAAGGTTGTGTACAACCGAGATGTGGTGTTCAGAGAGGTGAAATATGTTATTAAACATGAAGTCCCATCAAAGGAACCTAAGAAGATAGAGTTTGAGCTAAAGGAGGAAGAATCAGACTCTACAACAAAGGAGGAATTAGAAGATGAATAGCCACAAACTCCGGGTGTGAGAAGATCAGTTTGAGAAAGAAGGCAGCTAGAAAGGTATAGTCCATCTGCTTTCTGTTCAAATTTTGCTTTATCTAATACTGATGATGATCCTAGAATTGTGAAGGAAGCAGTAGATTCAGAGGATGGAAAACTCTGGAAAGAGGACATGGTTGATGAAATGGCATCTTTGCACAAAAATGAGGCTTGGGATCCAGTGGAGTTGCCGGCTGGAAGGAAACCCATTGGCAACAAATGGGTGTTCAAGAAGAAGACAAATGCAGAAGGAAAGGTGGAGAAATACAAAGCTCGGTTGTTAGAAAAAGGTTATTCCCAGGTGCCGGGAATTGATTTTGGTGATATTTTTTCCCTTGTTGCCAAGTTAGCTTCTATTATATTACTTCTATCTGTTGCCGCTGCTTTTGATTTTGAGGTAGAACAGATGGATGTGAAGACAACATTTCTTCACGGGGATCTAGAAGATGAGATCTACATGAAGCAACTTGAAGGTTTTGCGGTGAAGGGTAAGAAAGAACTGGTATGCAAGTTAAAGAAGTCTCTATATGGGTTAAAACAGTCACCAAGGATGTGGTATCAGAAATTTGATACATTTATACAGGGACTTGGCTTCACTAGAAGCAAAGCAGATCACTGTGTGTATTTTAAATTAATTGGTTACCGTGTTATTTATCTGGTCTTGTATGTGGATGATATGTTGTTGGTTGGAAATGAAAAAGAAATTATCCAAAATTTGAAGACCCAATTGTCCTCCAAATTTGACATGAAATATCTTGGTGCTGCAAACTATATTTTGGGCATGGAAATTAAAAGAGATCGGGCAAAGAGGAAGCTCTTGTTAAACCAGAGGAAGTATGTCGAGACAATACTGCAAAGGTTTAATATGTAGGATAGTAAACCGGTGGAGGTTCTTATTCCTGTAGGTGTGAAGTTATCTGTTGAATAGTGTCCCAAGACATAAAAAGAGGAAGAGGACATGTCTTGTGTTCCATACATAAGTGCAATCGGTAGCCTGATGGATGCAATGGTCTATACTAGACCAGAAATTACACATGCAGTGGGAGTATTGAGCAGGTTTATGTCAAAACTAGGAAAGGAGCATTGGACGACAATGAAGCAGGTTTTCAGGTATTTGCGTGGTACTAGTGATTATGGTTTGTGCTACCAAGGAAGACGGGGATTTGATATAGTGGTGGATATTCGTGGCTTTGTTGATGCAGATTGGGCTGGAGATCTGGATCAGAGAAGATCTACAAGTGGGTATGTGTTTATCCTATTTGGATGTGCAGTCAGTTGGATGAGTAAGAAACAATTTGTAGTGGAACTATCAAGTACAGAGGCAGAATACTTAGTAGCCACTCATGCAAGCAAGGAAGCAGTTTGGTTGCAAAGATTGTGTTCAAGTATGGGGTTAGTACAGGGAGCTATAATGATAGACTGTGACAGGAAAAGTGCATTTTTCTTGGCAAAGAACCCTGCTTATCATTCAAAGACAAAACACATTGATGTTCAATATCACTTTGTGAGGGATACGATAGAAGACAAAAAGGTGTTGTTGGTAAAGGTGGACACTTTGAAGAATACTACAGATGCATTGACAAAATATGTGAGCTCTGAGAAGTTCTCTTGGTGTAGAGAAACAATGGGCATTGCAGGGCTGGATAAATGACTAAGCTCTCATGTGGAAAGGAAACAACAAGTGGGAGAATGTTGGGTTGTGTTATATTCTTTCCATGAATAGCCCACGTAGTTAATCGAGGGGTTAGAGGGGGAGTGAAGCCCCCCCTTCGTTGCGTCGATTGCACAATGAGGGATTTGAGTGGGGCGGGTAGCCTCCCTCTATAGGGTCCGGGGCTGCGCCCCGAGGAGATTTTTTTTGGACCCTATATTAGGTTGGGCAAACCTACCTATGGTTTTGTGCATGGTTTTCACACATGATTTTGGACGCGATGGTTTTCGGTCCATGGTATTGGATGCTTCGGCATGTATAAATATGTATTGTAACATTGAAAGGAACATAATGAAAATCAATGTGGTAGTCCCGGTTTTGGGATCCAGGGGAAAATCTCTGTGTATATGTGTTTTATGTGTTATTCTCTCGCATTGTTTATTTTCTGTGTTTTATAATTCATATGTAGGTAATTTCTGTACGGGGTTAAAAACTACAGTATGATGAATTTATTCTATCATGCTAGATGACTTTCTTTCATGCATATGCACTACACACGCTTTCAATGAGGTTACCACAAGCTACTTCCTTTATGTGATGATTGCTACATCCATGTAGACTTCTGCTTCAACTCTCCTTTTTAAGATACTATAATGAGATCTTGCTTCAATCATATGCTTCTACCATGATGCCATATCCTAGCATAATTAAAATGCTTCCTATCATGATAGCTATTATTTAAAAAACTAAAAAGAACTTAGTGGAGGAGATTATCTCAGTCATAGTAGAGATCTCTCACTTCCTACTTCTTTGATTTCTTCTTCTTAGGTTCTTCCACTTCTTCGGTCATATGGGCTTCTTTCCTTCCTATTTTCTTGTTGTCCTTATTGAGTTTAGGACAATTTCTCTTGTAGTGACCATATTCATGACAACAATAGCATTGGATTTTCGGCATATCCTTCTTCTTCTTTTTCCAAGGACCAAACCTTCCATACTTTCCTTTACTCCTAGCCATGGAAACAAATTCTTGTACTTGTTCGATTGATACTACATCACTTTTTTCCTTTAATTGGGTTTATTCAATTTTACACAATGACCAAAGTTCATTAAATGGGATAGCTTCCTTATTTACATAGATGCTTAATGTAAAATTGCCCCATTCCTCTAGTAATGCATTGAGCACTATGGTGGTCATTTATTAATTGAACATTACTTCTCCCAATTGTTGTAGTTGGTATCTTATTTCTGATACCCTCATAAAGTATGAGGTTATTCCATCTTCCTTTGATATCTTCATCTTGTAGAGTTCTTGTCTTAATGATATCACTTCTCCAACAATATTTACGGGAATAATTCTACTATCTTATCGTATATTTGTTTTGATGTCTCCAACTTTAATACATATGGTATGAGGGGATCTCTGATGGATTCTATAAGGATCCTTTGAGCCCTTACTTCCCCTTTCATTTACTTTGTAAGAGCTTGAGCTTCTTCCTTTGGAGGTTTAGTGATTGAACCCTTAACATGATCAACTACTCCATTTTCTATGAGGATCAAATCAATCCTCTTATTTCATGCAATAAAGTTTGATGACCCAACCAATTTGTTTATTTCCATGCAAAATGAAGTCATTTTGATAGATTCAGATGTGAACATAAAGATACTTACTTGTGAAGATACTCCTTGATGACAATATCCTCAAAATAATGCCTTCTTGACTTTGATGGTGATGTTGATAATAGAAGATGTCTTCTTGATGAATATGTATTCCTTCAAAAATGATCCTTCAAATAAAGGGAGATTACTTTGATTTCTTGATGATGACAATAATGCTTCTACCTGCTTCCCTTGGATGTAGGGACTCCAAGATGCTTCAATTTGTAGTCCTTCTTTCTTTGAGTAGAGGTAGGGTCTTTGAGGTCTCCTTTTCCTTTATGTGATGATTGTACGAGGTTCCCATTAATGCTTCAAGCGTAGAGTCCTTCTTTGAACGAACTAAGGTTTTGAGGTCTTCTTTATCAACTTCCTTCAAGATGATGATGTAATATTTATCCTTGTGGTGCCATTGATATGAGTGATCCTTCTTAATGATTGAATTTATTGCTAATCCTTTAGTGCTTTGGCCCTTGAGTGTCCTTATTTAAGTTTCCTTTCCTTGTCTTGTCACCTTAGCTCTGAAACCATGCTGAGAAATCTAAGGGAAACAACATAGGATCATTTCTCTTACTTTGATATTTTTTGTGGTACATTTTTACTTCACTTAGTTAACTTCTTCTTTCACTTGTTTATTATTATTGTTTTATTCATTAGACAACTACCAAAACATAAATAAAAATAAGATAAAGGACACAAGATATATGTGATCAACCAATGCCAAAACCTCTCCACTTTGAGAGGAAAACCCACACGAATTCTTCTTCTTATAGAATCTTCAATTGATGAATTCCAAGACCTGAAACCTTTACCAAGACTCCTCCAATACCAAGTCAACCTTGCCTCTTTTTGCAAGTCAAATTAGCTACTTCTTCCTTGTCTTCAACTTCGGCTCTTCTTCCTTGACTGCAATTTCGACATATCTTTCTCAAACTTCTGCAATTTTCGTCCCTTTCTTCAGAAACCCTAGGTCACATGTGTGAGATGATGAAGGAAAAATTAAGTGGTTTCTCTCCTTCACTTGTCTTGGATTCTTCTCCTTATGAATTCAACTAGCAAAATAATCCTTTCGTAGGCTATATCTCGACTTATTTCAATGTTTGCAATACGTTACTGTAGAAACCCTAGTTGTAGTCACACGTGTGAGATGAATGACCCAAAAAATATACTTGAAGACTTCGATTTTCTCCTTCCCTTTACTCATTGATCAAGAGGCTTCATTTCTTGTTTATTCACACTTATTTTCTTGATATAAATGCTTGCATTTTCCTCCTTGAATGATGTTGAGTGTTCTTATATATATAGGCTCCTTACCCATGCTTGTAGGTCGAGTCCTCTTATATATATAGGCTCCTTACCCATGCTTGTAGGTCAAGTCCTCTTATATATATAGGCTCCTTACCCATGCTTGTAGGCCGACTTGACATAACACCTAGGCTAACATGTCCTCTTGATAGAGCAACTTACTTCTTTTGGAGGCTGATTTGATTGTAGCCCATAGATAAGGTCTTGGAGGGTATTTTGACTCTATATTTGACTCAAATAAAATTTCTTTTATAATATGTAACATGCCTAAATGGGTCTTCAATACATGACAAAGACTCAATTGACTTTATGACAAACCTAGAAGCACTCAATGGGTGCTCGACCTATAAAATAAATGTCATTGAGCATGATTCCCATGCCTTAAGAACAACAATAAATTTATTTTTCTCTTTACAAAAAATCATGATTACATATGTCATTATGCAAACCAAACCTAGTTAGATATTTTAGCAAAAGAAATAGAGTCTTTCCCCAAAAAAACATAATTTAAGGCCTCAAATTGATCGTTAAAGGTTTCTAACCCTAATTCTCTAAACTAGGTCCCATCACTAAAACTACCGTATAAGTTGATTTCTCTAATTTTCCCACCATGAAAGCATCAAGATGGATGGAAAACAAGATCATACCTCCCCATTTTGGGAGGCTTTTGGTCCCCAAAATCTTTTATTGAATAAGTTGAGGAAAGTTTTCCATTACTGTTGGCTTGTTGGGGCCTAACCCAGGTTCAGCGTTAATTAGCCAAACAAATCCCTGTACCACTGGCCCTTTCGGCAACAGTTCGTGGAGCACGAACCGAGGTCTCACCCAAAGTAGTATGGGAGGGTGATAGATCCAGGTTTCTGCACCCTTGATATGTCTGAGAGGCTTGACTAGTCCTTTTTTTTCCTGCACGCAGATGGCTTCACACACCTTTCGTTCCTCGTAGCCTAATACCCTGCCTTCACCCAACCCTAACTAGGGGTTGTGCCGCACTCTACGCTATTACCCAAGATCTTATTTATCTTCCAGTATTAATTAAGCACCTTCGTCTACTTAAATGTCTTAAGTTATACTTAATAATACAAAACATTCATACAAGTTCGCGCAGTAAATAAACAATATACTTGCAAATTATATCCAATCATGAATTAAACCAAGAAAAGATGCACAAAATTATAGCAAAACTTCTCTTTATTGATTCTTCCAATGGTTACAAACTCGACCTTCCCTGCGCACTCAGCTACAAGGGTCCGCGCACTCAGCTGCGAACTACTAGGCCTTTGCACACTCAGCTGCAGAGCCTTCTCCTATTCTACGACCCAAAGACACCCTTTTCACTTTGACTCAATCACTTATAATTTTCATGCTTCTATTATTTTCCCTTCTTCCCCTTCTATTCTACACTTAGAGCCTCACTCTATTTATACAATCCCATGGTCCACGGACCATGGGTAGGTCTATCCAGCTGACATTACATTACAAGAACTAGGGTGGACAACCCTGTGACTCTATTATACTTTCGCGCCCCACGCCCGCAATTCGCGAAGTTTTTACAACAAGATTTGGTCAAAACTTGGGCTTTAAGCCCCAAAACATATATTGGGGGGATTCCATGCCCAACAGGCCCCCAACACAAACATCTTGACCTGCCCTCGAGTCACTTTGTCGACACGGAGATCTTCACACGGAGTCCCTCCAACTGTTCTCGAACCGTTGCAAGGTCAGCAACACATTGAGTTGCTTCCTACTGGACCTATTGCATACGTTGTTCCAAGACCTCTGTGTCGGAAGTGCTTCTCTTCATCTGTGCCAATATCCCCTGCATTTTTTCATAGTCTTGCGCCTTTGTCCGGATCCTTGGAACGCGAAGACTATGCTTCTGTAGGTTAGTCAGATAGTCGGGCTACCTGTGTAGGGCTTCAAGCGGCTACCATTCACTTTGCCGGGGAAAATATCTCCATTTAGTTTGACTAGCTGTATCGCGCCTCCATCTGTGACCTCCTTAACAATGTATGGTCCCAGCCAATGCATTCTGAACTTTCCTAGGAATTTATCAAACTTACTGTCATACAACAGCACTAAATCATTTACCTTGAAGGTGCACAACTTAATATGGCGATCGTGCCAGGCCTTCTCACATTGCTTTTGCACTTGTTGATGAAAGCCAACAGGGAACCGTTCCTCCTCGAATTCTTCCAACTTCGCGAGCCTTTCTTCCAGGGCTTCGTGGTCCATCATACCTGTGAGCGCCGCTATGCGCAGACTAGGTATAATATACTCCATTGGCATGACAGCTTCCACACCATAAACCAACTAGAAAGGTGTCTGTCCCATCAGTTTCTTGCATGTTGTCCTATAAGCCCATAGTACTGTTGGTACGCGCAGGTCATAATTGCTCCGTTGCACGTTGCATACTTTAGTTAGCACAGTCTCCAATATTTTGTTGAATGCTCCTACTGTCCCATTGGCTTGTGGGTGATACGGTGTGCTTTTTTAATGATACACCTGGAACTCTTTTGTTAGCGTGATGATGGTTTCGTTCAGGAAATGTGTACCGCGATCACTCATAAAGATTTTCGGATAGCCAAATCGAGTCAACACGTGTTCAAACAAAAACTTCGCAGTCGTGGCGGTCGTGCAGTCTTTGACCGACTGCGCTTCCGCCCAACGAGTCAGGTACTCCGTCGCGGTGATGATGTATCGCGCGCCCATTTTTCCTTAAGGTTTGATAGGTCCTACAAAGTCGATTTCCCACTTTTCGAAGGGCTGCAGTGTCATTTGTGGATTTAAAGGCATCTCATTCCTCTGCGATGGTTTACCTATCCGTTTACATATATCACAGGCCTTAAAGTGTGCTTTTGAATCCTGGTGAAAGGTTGGCCACCACAACCTTGGGCGAAGAATATTTTGCGTGGTCGATCGTCCTACATAGTGTCCTCCTGCAGCGCCCCCATGTACTTCTGTGAGGATCTGACTTCATTCAAATTCAGGTACGTACCTTCGCAGTATCTCATCATTTCCCATTTTGTATAGGTGCCCCGTGATGACAGAAAAATCAGCTGCACACACCACCAATTCCTTCTTCTGCTAGACGGAGTATTCCTTTAGTGCAGTCCCTGTGGTCAGAAAGTAGATTATATCTTCAAAGTGCCTGTCCACAACGCGCACAACAAAGAGCTGTGCGTCAGGTAATCCTTCCTCCAAACTAGTAGGTTCCTCGCCTGTGTCAATATGCGACAAGGGATCTGGTCCTGCATTCAGGCATCCAAGCTTCACCACGACCTCAAAATCATATTCTTGGAACAATAAGAGCCACCTACATATGCGCCCCCTAACACAGGCTTATTGACCAAGTATTTTAGCGCAGAATGGTCTGTATACATCTTGAAATGTCCTCCTAGCAAATAGTGCCAGTATCTTTGGAGCGCGTACACCATAGCGAACCCCTCACACTCGGTTGTGGAATAGTTCTTTTCTGCTTTAAACAACCTACGACTTGCAAACGCGATAGGGTGATCCAAGCCCTCTCCACCCTCTTGTGTGAGCACCATGCCCAACACTATACATTATGCATCAACATGGACATGAAACTCCACATCCCATTTTGGGAAGACCAAGATTGGGGCAGAGGCCAATTTCTCTTTTAGTACACCCAGGCTTTTCATGCAATCATCATTCCAGCAGAACACGACATCCTTTTTCAACAGTTTCTCCATTGGTGCGGTGATCTGTGCATAGCTTTTGATGAACTTCCTGTAGTACCTCGTATGTCCCAAGGTAGCGTGCAACTGTTTAAAACTTCGCAGTGCTTCCAAATTCAAAATTACTGCAATCTTCATGGGGTCTACCATTATGTCCCAACAGGTTCCCAAAGGGAATGAGGAACATACACTTTTTAAGGTTCAGCGCAATTTGGTGTCATCGGCAAGTATCCAACATCAAGCATAAGCTCGCTACATGGTGCTTAACCAATCGAAATACAATCCAATCATCCAGGTAGACCTCCAGGAATTTGTGGATATATTCTTTGAATGTTGCAACAACTATGCGTGAAAAGATCGTCGGCGCGTTCTTTAATCCAAACGGCATAACGGTGTATTGAAAACAGCCCAGTCAGTCGCGAAGGTGGCCTTTCTCCTATCTTCTCATGCGATTTTGATCTGGTGGTACCCCAAGAACCCATCAGTGAAAGAATATGCTTCTTGCCCACTGACATTTTCCAATACTTCATATGTGAACGGGGTCGGGAATGGGTCGTGCACACAGGCATCATTCAATTTCCTAAGGTCCATGCATATTCTTATCTCGCCCTTCTGCTTCTTCTCCTGTACTACCATAGGGCTTACCTAGTCGGATTCTTCCACCGGCTCAATAATTCCAGCTGTGAGCATTTTGTCGAGTTCTACGCAAACCTTTTCCTTGTACTTCAGATTCAAGCGGTAAGGCCTCTACTTAACCGGCTTTGCGTCGGGTTTTAGGGTGATCTTCATCATCCCTAAATCGCCAACGATCCCCTTTAAGTCCGTGATCTTGGTCAGGAATAAGTCTTGGTACTCACGGAGTAACTCAGCGACCTTATCCACCATGGCATCATCCTAGTAGTCGCCGAGCATTGCATACTTTGGTTTGGCCTCCATACCAATGTTCACCTGCTTTGTCTTTACCGGCGCGGTAATGTCAGGGTCTTCAATCAATGGTCCTTGAACCTCGCGATAGCCTTCAGTTTCTGGAATGTTAACTTTTCGCGGATCTTCGTCGTCTTCTTCAATGTTTATGTTGTAACACTCCAGCGTGTGGCTCAGTTGGGTCGCCCATTTAGGCTGAAGCACTTCCATTGGTTCTTGGTGTATTTTAAATATAGTTGCTTTTACACTTGTAGCGCATCATCAACAGTATCCCACCAATGATCCTGAAATGTGAAGGTTAATAGGAATCCTTCGCGCAGGATATCCCATTTGTTCATGCCATGGCGGAGCTTCGTTTCTATATACAAATTCATGGGTATAATATCCAGGGTATGACAGAACAGGTTCACCCACTTGGGTTGTGGCTCTTCCCCATAGACCTTTGCCCATTTTGCGAGGTGTACATGTGGATCATCCCGTCTGTCATATTTGTCTTTTAACCGCATATGAGGCTTCCCAAACCGCATGCGCATCATCCTTTTGCATTTGCATCAGTCCTCAAAACTCCTTTGGTGCATACCCCACCATCTTGCGGGTGTAGCGCGTAGTACCCATTTCAGAGCGTCGAAACATTGTTGTTCTAGTACTTCTCTTTCAAATTTGTTCAGGAAGTCATCCACCTCGCTCAACCCGTCGTACGTAGGTAAATCTCTTACTTCTGTTGTTACGCAATGCAGTGACCTTTTCATCATGTTACAGTTGAGCGTGGTTACCTTGTGTAACTGGTTCTGCCATCGTTCTATCTCCCCTTCATAATCTGATGTGCAGGAGCTTTTGCGCTCCCATGAGATTCGACCATCTGCGGTTGGATTTACCTAGTCCTACTCTCGCATGGTTATTTTGTAGATATAGTCTAATTCATCGTCGCTGTCGTAGTCACGCACTGGCTCTGTGTAGTGTGATCCTTCTATAGGGTCTAAAGGTACCACTACACGCAAAGACTTTTTCTCAAAGATCATCTTGTGCTTCTTTAGATTTATCACTCCATTCATGTCAGTGGCCCAATCTATTCCCAATAGCGCGGGGTAGGGATTGTTGTCATCAACAATCTCTATCACTTCGAAATTTGCTAGCACGCTTGCTCCTTCGATGTCTACTGTGATTCCCTACAACCTCCCCATAGGTAGGATCTTTTGTTGGTTCGCCATTCGCAATTGGATAAGAGAACATTGCAGCGCAGGCCCGCCCATGCGCTCCCATGTCTACTTTGGCATGATGTTCACGTCCGATCCTAGGTCCAGAATCCCTTGGTCCATCTCATCTTCCCCAATTTGTGCAGTCAATCTCATCTCCCTTCCCATTCGCGTCGTATGCTTCTCGAGCTTCCGAACTATGCACGGTTCTCCTAACGCGGTCCCAACGCATCTAGTTATGAGTTCTTGCAGCCCCTTTATAGCCTTGCTATCGCGCAGCAGCTTCATGCATGTCTCCAAGAATGTAGTGAGCATCGATGGGTCCATTTCCGGCTCCAGTCTATCTTTACTTCCTGAAGTGGAGGCATCAACGAAGCTCCTCTTAGCTTCCATGAAGGTCTCCTTAGCGCACTCCAAATCAAATTCTGGTTCCTTCGTTGGGGCCTTGCGAACCTAGGTACTTTCTTCAGGCTACTTTCCTTTGTCATCCCCTGTCGTAATACCACTTCGGAGCATGATATTTACATTAGGGTCTTCCTCGCGCAACTCAAACCTCGCAACCTCTCTATCAGTGTTGGACAGTCCTCGGTCTCATGATCAAACAATGTACAATACAAGCATGATGGTCACGTTGGATTTGTATAATCATGGGCATAATGTCCTAGCCCTCTACAATTGTAACATATCAACTGTCCGCGACCTCTTCCTGGTCCCCCTCCACCTCGGCCTCGTCCGCGCCCCTGAAATCTGGTGTGCGCTAATCCTGTGTTTTCAAGGGCTCGTGTTTCGGCCTGAACTCTGTAGGTAGGAGTTCGATCCATCATCAATAACTTCTACAGGTGCGCTCATCATGTCCTACTGATCTGCAAAAATTACAGAACAACTGTTGTGAATTTTACATATACTTTTGTAATAGATGGAAGTTATCTGTAGCATGCTTTCCTCATATCTGACAAATCGCGCACCATAACGCAGGCGCCGCACTTGGTCCTGCTTGTGCCTCTGGTCTTAGTGGCATTGGCCCTCCTCCCGCAAGGTAATTCGTGAACACCGGGCAGTGGTCCTTGTCGTGCCCCTAGCCCTTGCATTTTACACACCATACCTCGTCGCGTGCTTCTGGGTGAGCCGTCCTGTCTTGTTTCAAACTCTGCATCTCAAGGCACAAGTTTTTCAACTGCGCGTGAATCTGCTGAACTCCCAGGTTAGGATCTTGTATCAGAGTCTCGTGCAATCTCATCACGACCTCCAAAGCCTCAGCCTAAGTGGTTAGCCTTTGTTGCGACAACGCATTTCGTAGATGCGGTGTTAACGATGCTACAAACCATTCGCAGTGTTGCCCATCTGTTAATGTCATGTTCACTTTGCGAATTGTGCACTTCAGTCTTTGATCCAACTCCCACAGGGTTTCGCCTGGTAGCATTATGATTTCCTTGAATCCAATGATCAATTGTACCTTCGATTTTGGCTTGCTAAATTCTTTGTTTAGCATAGCTTGGATATCTGCTATCCTTGCATTTGGATTGTCATTGGAATGCCTAATGTACCAAGTCAGCGTGCGATCTTGCAAAGCACTGACCAATGCCACCTTCTTTATATTGTCGTCTGTGGCACCCTGTGTTTCCCATACAGCTTTCATCACGAACCAAAACTGGTCCGAATCTTCATTCCCTGCTCCCTTGAACACTGGTAGATTTATTGTGCTTTCCATACTACTTTGCAGTGGTGGCGGAGGTGTTATGGGTGAAGTCAGGGGTGAAGACAGTGAAACTGATGGTGGTGTGGGTGGGGGTGATATACGTGGAATTCTTTGCCTTATCAGATTGATCGCACTTCTTGGCGAAACCTTCACAAGCTCTTCTTTGCCCCCTCGTGGAGGTGAAATCAAGGGGCTAGTTTCTAGTTTTGTGCTACCTTCATTTCTGTAGATTCTCCCACTCCACGTAGCCCCAAACATCAATTTATTTGCATAACCCATTTTTCACATAGTAGCATTTTAATCCAAGTGTTCAAAGATTTAAAGTACTTACCTCATGGTCCCTTGAGGAAGCATCATTCTGCCTCGCTATAACTGATTGAAGTATCTACCGCGAATTCGGTGACGAATCCTCCTATGATTTGATTGAGCCAATGATCGACAGTGCACACGATCTTATCTTCCGATGCTTCCAATCTGCGCACCAATTCTGGAGTCCACGCAATAGGTTTGTTGAGTTTACACCTTCCATGGCTATCTGTTAGCTTCGCGATCCACTCATACAACTCAGTAGGGAAGGATGCAAAGAAAATTTCGTGGATCTCTGTATATAAGTAGCAATCTAACCACTCTTCCTTTGATAGTCGCGGATTCCTGTTTTCCTGCACCGTGAACTCGTGAATCTTTCTGTCCAACCACTCTTCAATTCCTTTCTTTGTCGGATTCTAGTGATATGACATCAAACATCTCTATGCAGATCCTGGTCCTGGCAATGGAACCATTTGTTGGCTTGTTGGGGCCTGACCCAGGTTTGGAGTTAATTAACCAAACAAATCCCTGTACTACTGGCCCTTTCGGCAATAGTCCGCAGAGCGTAGATTGAGGTCTCACCCGAAGTAGTATGGGAGGGTGCTAGAACTAGGTTTCCGCACCCTTGAAATGTCTGAGAGGCTCAACTGGTCCTTTATTTGTCCCTGCGCGGAGGTGGCTTCACGCACATTTCGTTCCTCGTGGCCTGAAACCCTACCTTCGCGCAACCCTAACCAGGGGTTGTGCCACGCTTTGCACTATTACCCGAGATCTTATTTATCTTCTAGTATTAATTAAGCACCTTCGCCTACTTAAATGTCTTAAGTTATACTTAACAATACAAAACATTCATATAGGTTCAGGCAACAAATAAACAGTATACTTGCAAATTATATCCAATCATGCATTAAACGAGGAAAAGATACACAAAATTATAGCAAAACTTCTCTTTATTGATTCTTCCAATGGTTATAGACTCTACCTACCCTGCGCACTTAGGTGCAGGGGTCCGTGCACTCAGCTACAGACTATTAGGCCTCTACGCACTCAGCTGCAGAGCCTTCTCCTATTCTACGACCCACAGACACCCTTTACACTTCGACTCAATCACTTAGACTTTTCATGCTTCTATTAGTTTCCCTTCTTCCCCTCATGTTCTACACTTAGAGCCTCGCCCTATTTATACAATCCAGCCCACATTACATTAGAAGAACTAGGGTGGACAACCCTGTGACTCTACTATACTTTCACACTCCGCACCCACAATTCGCGGAGCTTTTACAACAAGATTCGGTCAAAACTTGGGCTTTAAGCTCCAAAACATGTCTTAGGGGGATTCCATGACCAACAATTACCTTCTCCCTGGTGTACATTTTAGCCTTGCCTAGAAGTTATCCTTTCAACCTAATCTACCAAAGGTTGTGTTGCCCTTGCCTTGTAGTTCTAGAATTATTTTGCAAAATTATATCCTCTATCAACTATGGCCAATAATTTGCATCTAAATCCTTTATGGAAGGTAGAACCTGCTCCTGTTCCTGGTCCATGGAAGGCTCATAAACGTTCAAATTTTCCACATTTACCATTAAGTAAATGAACATGCTTGGGGGTAGACTAAGTTTGTATCCAGTATCTTGAAAGGACCATATCAAAAAGCCTTGATTTTCTTACCAGTACCTTGTAGCCTCCCCTCGTTCAACTATAACTATACTCTATCTCCCACTCTAAATAACTTCTCTTTTCTATGTTGATCATGCCCGGCCTTGTACGTTTCCTGTGACTTCTTCAGTATATCCTGTACTTGTAGGTGGATTTTCCTAATCTTCTCAACAAATTTCTCTACCCTTAAATCATCCCTTATGAAATCCTCCCTAAATCCTCTTTGTCATTCATATGCAATATCCAAATGTGAAGGTGGAAAATATCCAAAACAAGTTTCAAATGGGGACTTACCAATAAAGTGTGGACTGATATGTTATGAGAGTGCTACATATATACTAGATTTTCATCCCATGTCTTCAAATTCTTATAATTATAACCTCTAAAGTTGAACCAAACTCTTGTTAACTACTTCTATTTTCCCATTTATCCATGGGTGGAATGTTGTAGACCTCTTCAACTTTGTGTCCATCTTCTCCCATAATGCAGTACAAAATGCACTAAGAAATATAATGTCTTTTTCTAAACCCAATGTGTACCTACACCTGTCCAACAAATAAGTTTGTTGCTTCTTGCCCACTGCTAGTATTTTATAGGGCATGAGAATGTGCATCTTGTTGAACCTATCAAATACCGTGAATAAGTAGTCATATCCCTTCCTGGTTGTTGGTAAACCTCCCAAAAAGTCCATGGAAATTCTTTCCCAAATATGAGTGGGTACATGTAAGGGATGGCATAACCTATTTCCCATTGTTATGCTTATTGGTACAACAAAACAAACATTCTCTTATGAACCTAGCCATATCTTCTTACATTCTAGGCTAGTACACATATCTATGCAACTTGGTAACTATTTTCCCTATATCAAAATGCCATGCAACCTTGGAGATGTGAACCTCTCTTATTAGTTGTAGTCACTCACCTTTAGGAATTCATAACTTCTTCAGCCTATAAAGTAACCCTTTCTAAAGATGATAGTTAATTGTGCTATCTCTATTGTATGCATGACTCTAGCCTTGCAACTACTGAAACACCTCCTTGAAGTCCTCATCCTATGTATATTCCTTTCTGCATATCATGGGTGAAAGGCTCCATGTGCATCAAGGTTACCAAACCTTTAATTTTTTATGTGGGTGCCCTTGACAACATGTTGGCTAACTTGTTTGTACAACCCTTCTTGTACTTGATCACTAAATGAAATTACTGTAAAAACCCCATCCACTTGTAGTGTCTGGTCCATTAGAAATTAATCTAGGCCTAAAAGTACTGTAACAATTGGTGATCTATGTGGATTACTCTCTCCTTTCACATAAGATAGTGTTTCCACTTTTTGACATCTTGTACAAGGGCATATAACTACTTTTTGCATGTGGTGTAGTTGGAAAATACCCCATGAAACACTTTAGAATGGCAGCATATGGGCCTCCCTCCCTTAATCAAGATTTCTCCCATGACATACCCACTCGCATTTGTCTCCACTTTGAAGGGCTATTGTAAGTTCAATAATGGGAGAATTGGTTCTTGAGTGATTTTCTTCTTACTCTTCAAAGGCCTTCTATTGACTCTTTCCCCGCTAGAAACTCTTGCCACTCATTGTTATGACATGGAGTGGTGCAACTATTATTGAAAGTGAGGCAATGAATTTCCTTAGGTATTGTGCTACCCCAACAAAATTCTCGACCTAGGAAACATTTGTAGGAATCAACCACTTCATGATGGCCTCCATATTTGTGGGATCTATCTTAAACTCCCCTACACCAATCACATAGCCTAGATACACCAAAGTTTGTTTTGCAAACTCATAATTCTTGAGATTTTCCAACATAATGGTGCTTCTTCAAGGTCTCTAATGCTTGCATAAAATGTGAGATATGATCCTCCCAAGTAGCACTATACGCCAGTATATCATTTAAATAAACAATAACACCATATATCATTCATTAATTTCATGAACGTAGCTGGTGCATTGCATAGACCAAATGGCATGACTAACCACTCATACAAACCTTGTATGTTTTTAAAGGCGGTCTTCCAGGTATCTTCTTCTTTGAATCGAATCTGGTGATACCTCAATTTTAAATCCATCTTGGTGAAGTATTTTGTTTACTAAAACTTGTCCAACATGTCAACAATCCTAGGTACCTATTTTTTATCATAATTTTGTTTAACGCCTTGTATTTAATGCATATTTTCCAAGTCCCATCTTTCTTTGATACAATTATGATGGGAGACCCATAGGGTGAGATACTTGGTCGAATAACACCCTGCTCTAGCAACTGCTTCTTCACCCCATTTTCTTATAAAGCAAATTGCTTGTATAACCCAATGTTTGGCAATGGGGAGTCCAACAACCCACTTCCCTCTTAGGTGGTGTTCCTTTAGGATCATGGAACACTCTATATGCCTGTAAAAACTCTCCAATTGTTGTCTCTGTTCCTTAGTGTACCCCTATAAGAATGCCTTTACTCTCATTGAATCTTGTACACAATAATTTTCTCTTATAAATGGTAAAACATACTTATTGCTAGAATCAATCAGTTTCTTGGTTTGGTTGGCACTTATGAGTGAATTTTAGAGTTACCCTTGTGCACGTTGATGATGAAGGATTTTCTATTCTTGATGAGGCAGTACTAGTTAGTTGTCAACATGAAGATTGCATCATGCATGTATATGTAAAGACTCCTAAACAAAACTCCACATACATCAAGTGGAACTACATCCAATTCTACTTCATCAATAAAATCAACATTGATAACAATTTATTTACTTATTTTTATTTATTTATTTATTTATTTTACCTTGATTTTTGCATCCTTATTTACCCATCCCAATGAACATAAGCTAAGATGATTTGAAACCTACAATCCTAGTTTGTTGACTAGCTCTGTTGCGATGAGGTTTTCTTGTGATCTCTAGTTAAACAGAGCATCAATTTCTATATTCTTAACATGTATCTTCATATGGAAGAGTTTGGTTCTCTCCTTCTCTTCCTATTATTGAAGGCTACTTATATTTACACCCTTTCGCATTGATGCACAAACAAACTTCGCATCCATATTTGAGTTTCTTTCCACCTATTTGCTCAAATTTGTGGCAATGAGATTTTTCTTCTTCTCGTCCTTCTTCCAATTCTATCAAAATTAGTTCTAGATGTAATTTCCAACACTTTTCCTCTCTATGACCATCAATGTTATAGTGGTTTACTAGGATCTTTACATTAGTGTGTTTTTGCAGTTGTTGTCTTCTTGTCCTCCCCCACTTTTTAATTCTTCTTCCCTTCTTTAGAAGCTTCATGATGTTCCTTTTGCTTTGAACCACTCTACTGTATTTTCTTATGGCCTATGTTTTCAAAGTATTGCACCTACACACAAGCTTCATCCATTATTCTGGGTTTGAATATCATCACTTGTTTTCGTAGATCATTATGTGCACCCCCCATATATTTGAGGAGTATGTTTGGGCTCTTGGGAGAAATACCTAACATTATTTCCATCATCTTGAATTATATGGTATACTCTTGTACACTCTACCCCTATCTCCGCCTGAAGTAACACCACTAGAACCACTGGTCCTCACATAGCCAATAAGGTAGAATTAAGACTTTATTAGTGTTTTAAAATCCTCCCACTTGGTTATTGGAGGATACCCCTCTATATTTAGGGTTTTCATGTGGCTTTCCCTATAGGTTAGGGCATGGCCTTCTAATTTCAAATGAGCAAACATAATTTCATGTTCCTCATCAATGTGGTGAACACTAAAATAAACCTCTAACTATTGCAACTAATGATTTAATTTCAAAGCATTGATTTCAACTTGATGTAGATTGATGTCCACTTTTGTTTCCATCTTGAAGAGAGATTATGAATAGTTCATGGTGCTTAAACTTGGTTTCTTTTTTTAGGTTTCTTGGACTCCTTTGGTTCTTCCTGATCCCTTAATTTCCCCTCTAATCTGACCTTTGTGTTGGAACCTCCATTTTCTTGAAACAACCTAAGCTTACTAGTTAGGGTTGCCATGAGGAGAGTCACATTATGATTTATTTCTACGACTTGCACTTCTAGTTGTGGAAACCTCTCCTCTATTAGATCTAGAGGGTTATCATAAACTAATTTGTTGGCCATGATTTGGGTTTTATGACTTTCTACTCAAAACAATTTGATCTCCTACAACTTTCAATAAAATACCTAAAGAATCCTTCTCTAACACCAATATGATATCTAAATTTCCATGGATATTCCACTAAACAATTTATTGCAACAAATCTAACAAAAATATGTTGAAATCTGAAATATATATTACATGGGTTAATTTCCTTGTATTTATGGATTTGTTAGTTATTGTTTTTCTTCTTATGGATGTAATAGATAAAATGCGAAAAATAGAGAACAATGAAATACAAACACAGACACACCCACAGGCAATAGATAAAATTTTAAAAACATAGAACAATGAAATGCAGACACACACACACATAGGTGATAGATAAAATGCGAAAAACAGAGAACAATGAAATACAAACACACACACACGCACACGCACACAGATCATAATGAACACCAAGAAATGATCTAGGAAACCCTTTTAGGAGAAAGCCTAGCTAGAAGGTGAGCGTGGTTTGCTCTCTTTTGTTTGAATGGAAATGATGCAAATATAAAGGAGAAGGCACTCTATATGGAGTTACCTGAGATATGTGGCACATGGATTGCTACAAAACACACACCTCCTTTGCTATACTCTCTCTCTATCCACTCTCAACTACTCTGTTATGCTATGGAACAAAAAGGACTTGAATATAATGGAGCCCCTTTTCCTATTAGTGGCCCAATTATAACACAACCCAATAGCCAATTGGGGGTTAAATTTGACGCATTGGACCCTCAACATGAGTTACAATTCGACTCTTCTAGAGTCTTCTTCACAGTCCCTCATGGCTAGCCCCTTTTCCATGAGTAACATGGGTTGATGTGGCATCCTCTCAAATTATGGTGGTTAATCACGATAGGTCAACTTTCAAGAAGCATAATTTTGCAACCAAGCTTTGCTTGATGTGAGCCTTGCATTGTTGGAAAGGTCTTTGAGTGTAGAACAATGTCACGGGGTACCACACTTGAGCGACAAAGTTTTACGCCCCAAAAAATGTCATTTGAGGCCTTAAATTGGCCCCAAAAGGGTTTTGACCCCAATTCTCCAAACTAGGTCCCACTCTTAAACTACTTTTGTAAGCTAATTTCTTTGATACACCCTGAAAACACCGAGAAGGATGATAAACAATATGCATCCAGATACTTATATAAGTATTAATTTACTTTAAAATGATAAAATTTATCTACAAAAAACCAAAATTTAGCAAATGCTTCTCACTTGGATGTGGAATGAATAAAACAATAAACAATTTAAAATCAAAATTAAGCAAATGCTTCTCACTTAGATGTGCAATGAATAAAACAAACAATATAAGTTAGGAAGGATAAAGAAAATCTATAAATCAATAATATTAATAATAAAATTTGATCAATTTATTTTATTTATAAATTAAAAATCATGTTTTTTTTAAACTAGTCAATAATTTTTATATTGAACTAAAAAAACAAAATATAAATGAACTAAAGTTATTAGTTTTCCATTAGGGAAACTAGACTAGTGACAAAACAAAGGGTCTATTGTCCATTTTGTCTGAGAGAAATAGTTAGTCCAAATGCTATGCAAAAAGAGACTATACCTATAATTAAAACAATCCATATAACTAATGCTAAATTGATAGAGAGTAATAATGCTTCTACTCTATAATGATAAACATAAATGCCAGTGGCCTGTCATATTAAAAATCAATCAGAGGGTATATTGATAGTACCATTAGTAGTTTGTCCAGTCACATCCTTTGTCTTTGAAAACTCTAGTCTTGATGCCTTCTTGGCCGCGGGGGGGGAGGGAGGCTCATAAAAGTCGCCATCGGCCCCCCTAGATCTCCCTGACGATGTTTAAGTTGGTCGCATTGCCACCCCGTTAAGAACATGGATCCAACACGGTTGAAACAAAAAATCTCCGAACAATCACGAAGATAATTAGGCTCCACACCCAACACATATAGAATGAATCCACACTCCAATCTTGCCTCCTCCTCCACTGATTCTATTTCAATCGAATTTTAGGTGGAGTTTGCACCTAGAAGGTCTCCATAGATGATTCAACTTCTTGCTGAGCGTGGGAGACAAGTTTCTTGCAACAACCATACCGATCCCTATGACTTGGACCACCATGGGCCATGAATCCTTGCTTGAGAAGTGAAAAATCAATAGAGAACAATTCAAAAAGGAAAGTGCAGTGACCAATTGATCCCAAACAATTAATCACCACCAGCAAATCCAACCTAAACTACACCATTGCCAATATGGATAGATTTTGGCTAAGGGAACTAAGACCAATGCCTTTAAACACCCTTAGTGGAGAGGGTGCCCATGTCCATGACTCCAACAAAGAGGACAACAATAGACTTAGCAAAATAAAATTCATAAGCCACTAAATGATATTTAGACTGACTCTAGGAGGAGGTTGACAATGGTTGGAGAAGCTGGCTAAAAAGGTCCACTGTCTTGGACCATCATTTTATTGAGTGATCATCTTAGGGAGTGAACTTCAAAGTGTACATAACCAAAACAATGCAAGACAATTACTATCACTTGAGAGACCACAATGACACTTACCACTTGATCTCTCACATCCATATCCATAAGTATTTACATGCTACAAAGGAGAGGAGGAACCTCCATCTATCATCATGGTCTTCGAGATGAGGGGGAATTGCGACAATTGATTGTTGTGACAAGGTATTGATCACATCCCTACCACCCCATCTATGGCTAAAATAATGGTAGTTAAGTAATAATAATAATAAAATTTAAAGTCATAATTTAGTTAATGATTTTACTATTTAATTTAAGGTATAGATACTCTTTCTCTCTCTCTCTCTCTCTCTCTCTCTCTCTATATATATATATATATATATATCTATATATTCCCCACCATAAGGTCCATTAATTATATACTCAAATTAGTACTTTTTTTTGTGACCAACTTAATTAGAAATTTGGTCGGGTTGGTGTTGATGTGACATAGTGCCTTAACAATGCATCCTATTGCCATCTGATCTACACTTTAGGGGGACATTTGTAAAAAGTACAAAATGGTGAGCTTTGATCCATTTATATGTGAATGGGCCATTAGCCTATTTAATATAATTTCTCTAGGTGCAACAACACATTCTACGACTACCTCAAGTTGCCCCATGACCCCAAGTTAAATCCTTATGGGAATTAAATCTTGCCCAATAGTGAAAAACTCCTCACTTTCCACAATTAAATCCAATCCCTTTAAACACTCAAATTAATACAATTACATGAATGGATTATCATCTTATTTCAAAACATTAAAACATTAACATAATCATGGACTAGAATAAAGTGAATTGTAATCTTAATTCAAAACACTTTGATTATGGTGAAAGCCCATTAATCTATTACAAAGAATAAATTATTACCCATAACCATTTAAAATTAATTATCATCGCAATTAATAAGATGAGAAAACCCTCATTAATTTACCTATTTTTATTATTATCTTAAGCCATTACCATTCCGTTTCCGTTGGAACATTGAGTCACTACCGAGACAGCCCATCTTCTATAAAAATAATTCCTTGTAAAATTGAAAGCCACCGTATAAGTTTAGTCCAATCTCCCCTCATCTCGTTGGGATATTATCGAGTTTCACTGTTTTTGAATTCCAAAAATTGTTAAAGCGAATTGATTGTTTATTTATGGAAAAGCCCATTGAGCTTTCTGTGGGGGGAGCGTAACGAACGCATATCGCACCAAAGCTTGCTTGCCGAGAGGGCCACCCACTGTCCGGGCATCCCACAGTTTAGACAAACCCATTTTCTCGGCCGAAAATCAATGTAAACTACAATCCATCGATACCAATCTACTGGTTTTCTCTCGAGTTTCGAACAGGTGTCAAGATCGAGTCCTGTGGCGCCTCCTGCATCTTTAAAGTCCAATCTGGTACGCTCTCAGTTCCTGGCTATCTTTCTGTTCTCTGTTGCCTATTTGAGCTCAATAAGCATCTGGTTTGGTCATGCTTTGGAGCTTTGTAAGCATCGAAACTGTTTTCTGAGCCAAATTTCTGCTGTCATTTGGACGTGGGTGTTCGTGTTTTGCGATTTACTGTGCTTATTTCGTTTGGGATTCTTGTGCCTTTTGCAGGTTTTGTGTATATACGTTGGCGTGGAGATTATTGAAGTTGCAGAGGGCTTAGGGTTTTAGGGCCGGGTTCGAGTTTCTGTGCCAGATAATCTTTTACAACATGGATAGATATCAACGAGTGGAGAAGCCCCGCCCCGATGTTCCCATAAGTGAAAATGAGATTCGTATCACCACACAGGGGATGCCCAGGAACTACATTACATATGCAATGACATTGCTCAGAGTAAGTAACCCTACTGTGTTCACTACTTGATTTATTTACTCTTTTAATCAATTCTTATGCTTTTCTTTCACGAGTATCTATTCAATGGACAAGAAGAGATAGAGTAGTTTACTTCTTTTTAATTTTCAGAGCTAGGCTGGCTGGAGTCAGCGCACTTGATTTTTAGTAAGTTGAAAATGGGTGATGGTTCACTTTACGGGTTTTCAAATGCAGCGGACTAATAGGCTTTTACCCGTCTTCCCTAGTCACATTCTTTTGAGTATCTTCGATTGATATTTTTTTAGGCGAGGTCGTTTGGAGAGTGCTTTGTGTTACTAAGACAAAGACATCTATAAGTAGATAGACTAGAATGATCCAAAATTTATAAGATGTCAGTGTAGACCTCTCAAGTCACTGTAGGAATGTAGGTGCCTCATAAGCATGAAGTTTTGTGCTTTGGCAACTGAAAATAAATAAACCTTAAGCCTTCCATGAAGTCTCTAGGTTAGATCAATTAAATGGGATTGAGCTATCATTCTGTCATGTCACATTGATTGCATAAATTCTGAAGATTGATCATTTTCTTATAGAGTATGCCACATTATGTAAGCTATGGACTGTATTAGGAGAATGGTCCAGAGCTTTACCTAGGGAGTTTGGTTCAGAACTGTTTTGTCTTTGAAATTGCCTTTTGGGTTTGTCATGATTCAGTTTAGTTTCCTGCTTAGTGCTTTTAAATGTTTTCATTGGAGGCACTTGTAGGTTACTTAAAGGTTAAATCTTCTTTTATTTCAGCATTGTTATGCAGAGACTCGAGAGGTTACCCAGCTTCTATTTTTTTGTTTACTATTTTTCTTTTTTAATGCCCTTGGGCAAAGGTAGACACATTTTTTTGATGGATGTGGGCTGATAAGAGCTCCAGCTCTTTATACTTGTGGGCCTACTTCAATGGCGGTACCTGCCAAACCTTGCCAATACACATTGTTCTATTGCTTATTATGCCTACTGGAGTTTGGACCTAGATTGTTTGCATGGTGACATCTCATCTGGGCTTTTAGACCATAGTCCGACAGAGACCCTATTTCTAAATAGTGGAACTGTTGTCAATAACATATTTCTGTTTATATCTATGATTTGATGGATGTGTCAATGGTGGCAAATCATAAAGGAATTGCTTTTACTAAATGCGAGTGGCCAAGGCATTGCAGTGGATGGATACATCCAGTTTGTCTGCTTCTGTCAAAGACTCAAGATGTGACTAATGAGTCTTTGTTTCCATGATGAGTATGGTCTAAAGTTGGGATAGCATGTTTAACTGTTGGATGTTCCACTTTCCACTGTTTTCTGATTTAGCATTTTGTATATAAGGCAAATGGATTTGTCCTAAAACCAAGTGTGGATATTACCTTGGTCTGTTGGGATTGAAGTTTGCTTGTGTCCCGTGAAAATAGTAGATTCAATTTGGAGCATCTAAATGGAACAATGAGCAAACTAAACTCCATTACTTTGTGCTATGCAGGAGAAAGGTGCATCTGATATTATCTTGAAGGCAATGGGAAGAGCAATAAGCAAGACAGTAACAATTGCAGAGATCATAAAGGTGGCATATTTTATGCAGTAAATTCTCACATTTAATGTTTGTTGCTGGATAATGATTTGCAGATTCTGAATGCTGAGCTAACTTGATTCTTCTCAATTTGATATTGTAGAGGAGGATATCTGGCCTTCATCAGAACACAGAAATAAGTTCTGCTGATATAAACTATATGTGGGAACCTCTCGAAGAAGGTTTATTGCCGTAAGTTTGACATGTTTACTACTGATGCCAATTTACTTTGGATCATGACTTTCTTTGTTTCATGTGAGATCTTGAAGAGCAGTGACTTACTGTATAATTCCTGTTCTGTAGGTTGGAAACAACAAGACATGTGTCAATGATAACAGTTATGCTATCTAGAGTACAACTCGACACAACATCTGCAGGGTAAGTCTGATGTTATTGTGATCTTGTAGAAATGGTTATATCACGCTTCTGTGAAAATGCATTCTTTGGTTATATGTGGCTGCTTATGTCTTTTGTGCAAGATCATGCGTAATTTTTTCAAATATATTCTGCACACGTTTTGTTGCTTCAGTTATCAACCACCGCTCCCAGCTGATCAAGTCAAGCCTGTGCCAGATTATGAATACGAGGAAGGTGCGGTTTTTTCTAATGAATATATTTGATATAAAAGGGATAGTGTAGCTCTTCAATAGCTGATGGTATTAAATATAACATACACAATGCTTGACGTTTTCAGAAGATTCTCGACAAGCTAGCAGGGGCAGAGGACGCGGGCGTGGAAGGGCGATTGGCAGAGGAGGTATATTGTGAAAAACTTGCTTTGAAGTTAGTATTTACTATTTCCCATTGCCATTATATTTAATGTTAAGCTCAATTTTGAACTGTTGAAGACTTGAGTAAGTGAATTTGCTACAGGAAATGTTGCTACTGTAAGCTATCAGAATGGAGACACATCAGGTTATTATAATTCTGTAGACAATGGATGGAATCGGGGTCGTGGACGTAGCCGTGGCAGAGGTCGTGGTTTCTTTGGTCGGGGTAGAGGTTTTTATGGTGGTGCAGAACAAGATAATGGCAATTATAATGACTTTGGAATGGGTGGCCAGGATTTTGCTCCTCGAGGCAGAGGTTAGCATCTTCTGTTTAGGGCATAAGCTGACTTCAATACTATAAGCTAAAATCTTTGGATAATCTCATCTGCTATTGTTATGGAAAATGCCTGATTTATCTGTGAATGCCAGGCCGTGGTAGGGGTAGGTCTGCTGGCAATGCACAATATGATGATGGAAATTTCAATGACAATGGTATGAATGCTCTTGATTCTGCTCCGCGAGGAATGGGTGGTAAGCTTTTTTTCTTTTCGCAAGTTTTGGTTTTGATGGGGGCACATTAATCTAATGATTTGAGAATAATGATTAGAAGAGTTGCACAAGGTGCACAACTCAAATTGGACAGTTTTCTCAAATTGGACAGTTTGAATGCTTTTTTGAATTTATTTGTTTCTCATCATTTGCATTAGAAAGCATTTAAATTGTGAAATGTACATGACAGGTCGAGGTAGGGGCAGGTTTGGTGATACTGGGAATTATGGTGGCTATGGCTTTGTTAATAGGGAAGCGGGCCGTAGAGGGCGGGGTATGATTTGGATCTCTGATAAGTGATAACTTAATCTAAGTTTGTTATTTTGATAATAATTTGATCTTGAGAAGCCAATTTTACTTTGGACTTTTTCTTTGGCAGGACGTGGTAGAGGTAGATTTGGTGGTAATCCTCAAGATGGTGGCAATCAAAATGACTATGGTATGGCTGGCGGGGATGCAACTATACGAGGCCGAGGTACAATACTTTATTTTGCTGGCACTTGTTTGTTCATGCAAATTTGCAAGGTTCACTTTTGATGTATTTTCATGCTGAAGTCAATACATTAACCCAAGACAGAAATGACTCTAAAAGTTTATGCATTGTGCTTGTTTTATGAGTTCTGTTTCGTAACACATTGTTATTATCAATTTCCAATTGGCAGGTCGTGGTAGAGGCAGGGGAAGAGGAAGGGGGTTTAGAGCACAAGGCCAATGGGCATCCTGAATGGACTATTTGTATGGCAAGTAAAATGCCAAAGTGCAGAATAGGGTTTTTGGTAATGTAGGGATTTTGGTAATGTGTGGATTTCTGCTGCAAGTGCAGGCAATTTTTAGATGAATATGATAATTTTTAGGTCACTGTTACAGTAAAATACTAGTAGCTCTTGACCTTTTCAGGATTGTGTAGGCAGTTGTGTTTAGTTGTAGAAGGTATATTTTTTTCCAGCTCCTTATCCCTACTTCATTCCTGAAGTGGGTCCATCATATGCAAGAAGTTTTGGAGTTGTATCCGTTTTTTCGTAACGTAGATGTAGGGAAGGTGGCAATTATATTTGATACCTTATGAGCCAATTCCTTTATGTCATGTGATTATGTTATTATCCATTGTAATTGAAAACATGGTATTAATTCTACAATTTCTGGACCTATGTAGTTGAAATTAAGTTTTGATCATATATTCTGGACATTTATGTGGGTGACTATTTATTGTTTGTTAAACTTTTCGGATACCTCTAACATCTCGGAAGTCTTATTGACTGAAGATCTAGACAGTATGCAAGACTTACCTAGTAGAAATTAAAATGGCTTGTCGTAAGTCGAATATATACATTTACCATATGATATGGTTTGTTGCCTTCTGTACTTGTATCGCTGTTACACATGTAAAGCTCAAGTTATATAAATGACGCAAATGTAAGAATGATAGAAGTTTTGGTGCACTTCCAAGCCCCCAAAACATTGTAATGCCATTGTCAGATCTCTTAATCAACGATGTAATTTAATGCATTCACTCTTGTAATTGATCTTGCAAATCTCCTTACAGCCTTTGCAATTGTACATCCTTCATGATTTAGTTCATGATTTAGTGGTCATTTAGGGGCCTTCGCTGGTGTTCTGTGCTTTCGGTGTCTTTATACCCCATCATCTCACTGGTTAACACCTTACCCCCTTTGACTGTTGTCCCAAAACAATTGCTCAGCCCTGGATGGTCCAGTGAATTGTTCATAATCTCTTGTTAATAGATCAGATTTGTCACGTTTTTCATGACGTCTAGCAGTTCCATTGTTTAAGTTATGGCCTTCCCTCGTTATTCAATGCTTTTGTTTGTTGTACGTGAAAGCAATTGCTCAATAATTTCTTTTGAAAGTGTTTTCCTCAGAGGGTGTGATTTTTAATGAAGAGATGCAATTTTTCTGTTTTTTTTGTTTGTTTGGTTTAGAGGAGATTATTATATACCTATAAACTATTTTCACTAGAGCAAGTGATAATTATAAGACTCAAAACATGAGATAGCCGATATATCTGACATCCATTTTTTACTATAATGAAACAAAAAGAACAATGCTAACTTCTAAAAACTTTTCTCTTCATTTCAACTATCTAATTGTTCTGGGTTACTTGAGACTAAAACATAAATCATCGAAATTAAATCTCTTGCCATGAATATGATTATTTGGGGTGTGATGACTTGCTAAGCTAACAAGGGTGATTGCGTAGTGCCCGTTTATTGGATGTTCTTGTAAGGGTTTGAGGTGCTTTCTCTATCACCGAGGATAAAGCTTTAATTTGCTCGTGTAAGAGGAATTTAAACCCTTGGTTTGCTGAAATCCTTTTAAAGAAAGTCGTTGAGCAACATTTCATTCTTCATATTAGAATTCACTTTCCAAATTTTGTTTCAATGCAGATTCTCTACTCTTTTACAGAGCTTTGTAGATGCAGATGCTTTAATTTGAACTACTCCAGGGATTGTAGTGCTAACATGAACTGGTGCATTTTTTCTTTGAATTTCCAGTTTGTCCTCTAAGCTATTCATTCACCGAGCTTCAACTTTCCCCGTTGCATGTTTTGAACCTTTTCTTCGACAACGTGAAAATGGGCTTGGAGAATGAACCACATCCATGATATGCTGTCCCAGCATCTTTGTTAAAAGACAATATTGTCAATTGATGTGATGAGAGCGATAACGAAGGGATGATAAAGTGGTTGGTTGGAGTTAACTTAGCCATTAACATAGGGACCCCAAGCTAAAAAATCATATTCTTGTCTAGCATAGAATGTTTAATGCAAGGCCATGAGCATTCCTTATTCTTATTTTAAAGTAAGGATAATTTTAAAATTTCATTTGGTTTCTTTGTTGTTTTCGAATGAAGTTCAACCCAAATTTATCCTCTACCTTATTTATTTGAATATTAGAGTAGAGTTTTGTTTTGTTTTTTTTTTTAAACTTATTAAGAACAAAATTAATTTATATATATATATATATTTGTTGGCTTGATGAGAGATTTGAACTTTGAATCTCATAGTTTATACCGTACTTCATAACATAATGATTGCCAGTCAAATTACCCCATAAGCACAAAATAAATAAATTTTATAATACAATAAAGGTGAGATATATATATTATGTCAAAAATATTTTTTTTTTTTTGTAAGTTGGGTAAGTCCTCCATTCATTAAAGTAAAAGAAGGTTACAAACATGTAAAAGTCATTCAGTGGCCTCAACCTGCCCTATGAGAAACCAGGTCTGTTGGTCATCAAAATGCATTATATGCCATTCAAAATCTCAAAGTTTTATGTCTGTCCATCAAGGCTCTATATGCCTGTAAGTCTGACCAACAGTTCCTACTAATATATCCATAAAATTCTATAGTAGCCGACATATATAACTGTCATAAAATATATCTTTTGTACACATGAAAACCCTATTTTATATTTACATTTCTTTTGTAGTTTGTTTAGAGTTATCAAATTGCTTGTATTGATGGTGTCTACTTTATTTACAATGGTTTCCATTTCATAAGCTTCATTGACGTGCACTTTTTCTGTTCATTGGAACTAATTATGAGGGTAAGGGTTTCAATATATTTTCTATAAACTATTTCAATATGTGACATTTGAATAAAAATATGATAACTAATCAATTTTGATAAAATGTAATTGAATAAATGAGCTATTTTACTAGGTGACGTCAATACCTGTGATTTTTTTTATTTTCTAGTGAAGAATATAGAATAAGGTTCAAATGTGACATCTATACCTGTGAATTTTTATTTTCTAGTGAAGAATAGAATAAGGTTCAAATGTGACATCTATACCTGTGAATTTTTATTTTCTAGTGAAGAATAGAATAAGGTTCAAATGAAAACGTTAGTTTCTAGTTTGATTTTTGTGTGTAGTTAGTTTAGTCATTATTGTGTGGAAAATATATCTATATTGTCCACTTTCATTTTTCCTTTTTGATGATGATTTTCATTTCAAGATTTTCATTTGCATAAAATTTCCTATTTATTGGATTTTAACAATGGTAGCTATGAGATACTCTGTTGTTCTTGCCAATTTTAATACAAACTATCTATTTTTGGAATGATTAGGTTGGTCAAAATATCACAAGTATCATTCCATCATCAAGGAAGTTATTTCACTAGTAAAAAAACTCATTGTAAATAAATCCTATAATAGTACAAAGATTAAAATTGTATAAATCAACAAAATTTCATTTACTAATAAAGAGTTTACATGTCATCCTAGTTATGTATTTGGTGGAATGTTTGAGCCTCCAATAATGATTATAATACAAAAATTAAAATACACATGCATGGGAAGGGGAAAAGGTCAAGGAATTTCGCAATGCAGTTAGAGGAACTCATTTGTAGGCCACTTGGTGATTACACTTTTAGAAGGAAGACATTTTAGTATAACCAACACATTTAGAAGTAAAATATAGAATAATATCTCTTGAGAGGACTTAGACCTTGGATTAAATACATATAAACATGAATATTTGACACAATCACAAGATGATTTTATGAAAACGATTATTTCATGTAATTGAGTTAGTTTCAAATGGCACAACATGAAAAATAGATTCAAATCTACCCATATAGACATAAGCAAAACCTCCCAAAAATGATCAATTTCCCAAATATTGTTCCTTGAGTTTATACTAGTAAGGCATTAGGTTCATTGTAAACAACTATTTTTTTTGGCATTTTATGTTCTTTTTAAGAAATAATGTTGTTAGCCCTACTTCCATTTTTGAAGTTACAATGGAGTTTTGAGTCTATTTGCTTTCCAAGTTTATCCCATCCAATATTATTTTATAAAATTGATTTAATGCTTCTCACTTACTTCATAACATTTTGAAGATTATGTACCTGCAAAATTTAAATAGCAAGTACAACTAAATACAAATATATAAAAGCATGAAATTAACTATATCAAAATAATGGAAGCATCAAAACATTTAGGCTTTAGTTTCCATATAAATATTATTAATTTTCATGATGATTACCTATTAAAGCTGCATATTATGGTGGATCCTATAAATTAAACTTTCATTTTTGGCATCATTATTTGGGACCAAAAGTTGGCTAAAAAGGGCATAAATTTCTCAAACTCAACCATGTGTTTTTCAGTTTTGACCATTTCTAATGGCTTTTAGGATGGACCCCAAAGATGGTCGTTGCATGACAAATCATGGTTGTAATTTTCCACCCAATATAGCACCAAAAAGGATGAAAAACTATATTTTGATCAATTTTGGATCACACCTCAACATTTGGGAGGCTTCTCATCCCCAAAAGCTTATACTTCTGAAGAAGGTGAGGTAAATTTTCCCTAACTTTATCCATGGGGTTACCACTTTTTCTCAAACTACAAAAATTCTTGTTGACCCTTGTCGATTAATATGATATTCTTATGTAGAATCATAATCTTCAACTAATTTTATTTTTTAAATTAAAATTTATATTTATGTTCTTTTATACACGATTGCTAATTGTCTCAAGGAGAGTACTACATGCTTCTTGCTTGAGCTAATTAGTATATTGGCTTGATGGAAACTTATTGGAAGAGAGCTTGGGTTTAATTTTGTGCACATTAATGCTAAAGGACTTTCAATCATTGATAAAGAGATATTGGCCATCTCTCCTCACATATATGTCATCCCTTACATACATATAAGGACTTATGAATGATACACCTTACCTACTAGGTCCTTAAAGAGTCTAGATGATCATGGTCATGCCTCTCCAATCCAACCTTACCTACTAGGTCCTTTATCATTTTTTCTCGCAAAATGGTGTTAAATAAAGAATTTACTTTGTCTTCTTGACCTCGATATTGATATGGAAGAGTGAGTTCATCTTTGTTTCTTCATTTTTATGGAGGATGCTAATGAGTACCTCCATGTGCACTATGTTGGAAATAATATTTTCATACCGACCCTATATGCTCTATAATTTCAACCTATGATGCAAATTATGATGCAACTTCCAACATGATATTTAGCGTGACCATATTTATTATGATGGTCACAATGGATGTTTGGTACCTAGCAATTATGAACATTGGTGGAAATCTACTTGTATTTCCCATTCTTATTCTTCCTTCCTCCTTTAAGAGAGATTGACTAGTTTGTTTACTCTAAATCTCTTGGTTGCCCTTTCATTGTGTTCATCTCAAATTAGCATGCTTATATAGAAACCTCATCATCGGTATTGGGGAAAATTTGTAATTGTATGACCTATTTTATGAACTCCAAACCAAATTCTATGGTCTTCTTTGATCTGAAAATGGATGAGGTAGTCAATTTCCTCTTCCCCAAACAAGGACCATTCTCCAACGCTTTGCAAGGAAAAATGAGTCTTAACACAAAACATGTTTTTCAAAATCTCTCTTCAAGATATGAGTTAGTTTTCACATGTAAACTTAAGCATAAGCAACACAACATCACATAACTCATACAAACATACATGAAGAACACAACAAATGATTTGGTGATGGAGTTCACCCCTCCTGGGCTGCATCTCTGGGCCTACCAACATAGCTAGATTGCTCCATAAATTTAGTGGAAAAGGAGAATATAAAAGTTTGCTGATAAGCACATGGCTATTTTCCCTTCAAGGAAATGTTCTCATGCAAGGAAGACAAACTCCATCTTGGAAATAAGAAGCAACATAAAACTTGCTTTACCGTCCTCAAATTGAGCTTGTACAAAAAAGTACACTGCCACAAAAATTCAACGACATAATTGATTGCTTACAAAAACATAGTCATCTTGTACAATCTTAAAACAAATATTCTATTCAAAACAAATTTCATCTTGAATACTTGCATCGGTGAGTACACGATAAACTTATAGACCAACTTGGACGAGAACCTGTACATTCCAAAAGTCCTTAAACATATGGACTTATAAACAAGCCAATACATAACATCAATGAAAAGCACATACTTGTTGAAAATAGTGACTATTATTGTTCACTTTACAAAAGTACCCAAACAGGTAAACAACAACAAGTAATTACAAATTTACAAAGCAACTTTACAAACAGTCTACCCACTCTTTACCTCTCTTAGGCTTATGGGTTCTCTTTTTGCATCAACTTTGCCTTGAAGGTTTCTTTAGGATTGTTGCGAGTCCTCTTTTCCACCTCTTGCTTCCCTTGCATTAGGTTGCACAAGTTATTTTTCCTTCTCAAAACGAAGCTCTGGATGTAATTTCCAACATCGTTCATTTCCATGCCCATGCATCTTGCAATGGGCACAAAAGAACTTTCTCTTGCTTGCTGACAAGGAAGGAGATTCATCATGCTTGATGCCTAGAATCTGATCCATTCTTTTAACCATTACCATGTGTTGCTCATATTCCACAAGTAGTCAAAATTACCATTATTTGGAAAAAACCCATGAGATTTATACCTGTCTCTCAGGCTACAGCTTTGACGATGTGGGGTGCACTATGAAATGCAAGGTCCTTTCAAGCATTCATCTTGCTTGGGAGACAAATGAACATTGTCACCACCATCTTGGTGTGACATATCATCCTCAGATGATTGTGGTGCCTCATATCGTTTAGAGAATTCTTCCAACTCCCTTTGATCATATCCCAATCCTTGATACTTTAGTCTCTCTTGTACCATGATTGGATTGGTGGTCCCTTGGCCATTGATGCCGAGGCCTCCTCCCTCATAACCCATTTTAGAAAGAAACTTCATACCAATGCCTTTGATATGTTGCTCAAATGCTGCAAAAGAGGTGTTATGAACATAAACAGAAGGAATTGTACTTGAAATGCTTATTACCTCCTTAAACTTTCCATTCATCTTTTCAGCTTCTGATGATGACGACGACATTGCAGATGACTCTAGCCACCCAATTTTACCTATTGGCATATGGTGAGAATCTTGTAGATGCTTGCAAAATGCAAATGCATCATTTTCCTCATATGTCCATAACTATTGTGTGAACCATGCCCACATATTGGTTTCATTTTGGAGGTGTATTTCGCTGTCATAGGAGTGGAACTTTCAGCAACTTGTTCCTCAAGCACATGATGCAATTGAAGGCGCATATGCCTCTTCTCCTCTTCAGCCATTTCTAGCATTATTCTCAACTCAGTGTTCTCCATACGAAGATCCAATTCCATCTCCTATAGCTCTTAGAGACTCTTCTTGCCCATTCTTGCAACTTGGTCAGATGAGGCTCTGATACCAATTGATTTGAAAATGGAGGTGGTCAATTTCCTCTTCTCAAAAAACAAGGACCATTCTCGACACTTTGCAAGGAAAAACATGTCTTAACACAAAATAGGTTTTTCAAAAGTCTCTTCAAGATAGGAGTTAGTTTTCAAATGTAAACTTAAGCATAAGAAGCACAACATCACATAACTCATACATGCATACATTAAGAGCACAACAAAAGATTTGATGACGAAGTTCAACCCCTCCTGGGCTACATCTCTGGGCCTGCCAACATAGCTAGACCGCTCCATATATACAGTGGAAAATGAGTACATAAAAGTTTGCTGATAAACATGTGGCTATTGAAAATGAGTGCATAAAAGTCTCCTGCAAAGAAGTCTCACATAAACATCATGAAAACCTACAGTCAGTCATGAAAACATCAACAACACAAGGTATATCCTAAAAAGACCCTATACTCTAATTGAAAATGAGCATACATGAGCATATAAACACTTCAATTCCACATTGAAGGACAAATAGAAAGCTTTCCTCAATAAGACATATTGAGAAAATTATAGAAGAGATGAACCTTCCAAGTAACAACTGTTGTAGTAAACTTCTGAAGGTAAGAAAACCCTTACAAGGCCTTCTCCATGCTCAAACATCTTCAAGAACTGCTCCAAAACGCTGATTGATCTATACACACATGAAATTGAACCTACAAAAAGTTCCTTTAGATGTGCTCTAATAAGAAAATAGACGTCACCATTGGATTCATAATGTATAAAACCCCTAGGTAGACTCTTCTTGATCTCCAAAACACTGAAAACTCACAAAGATATTGCTCTACAAGCTCTCCCTGTAGTTTTGCTTTTATCCGTCCTACATATCAGACTAATAGTCTAACTATCCTACAAATTCGCCCTATTTTCCGTTGTGGAGGAGACAATTTCTCCCTTCGACGGTGCAATTTGTTGGAGAATTAAATTGCCTAATAACCCCTGTGTGCGAAAAACCAGGCCACATGGGTTAGCTGCAACGTTATGGTTATATTGGGTCCACGAGACCGAGGGACGGGCCAACGACCCATCCTTCCAGTTGGGCCCCTGTTATCGATGTGCCCGGTCACATGAGTGTGATGGGACCAGGGGCTGGTCCCCTTTTAAGCACCCACCGCCGAGAGATTTTTTAGACTTTGCCATGGTCCTGTAGGTTCCATACGACTAGGGCTAGGGCTAGGGCTAAGCCCCCTCTCCACTGGCGATTTCCATATTAACGCCGAATTCATATGACGAGGTTGGTGACTAGGGGCTGGTTCCCTTCCGCAAGCGCCCATCCTTTGCTCTATGGTCATATGCTTGTTGCTGTGACTGGGGTCCGAGGTGTGAAATTTTTTGAATCTACACTTCAGAAATCCTACTGCAATAACTGGTTTATCATCTCCTACTTGTTTTTACATTCAACAAGTTTTTTAATTATTTAAACTACGATGAAAACACTATTGCAGACTACACATACATACAGATAATGAATTGAAATAGAATGAGACAAATACACAAGGGACATCGTTATTTTTGGATAAACGTCCCCGGAAAAACCCAATGTGGGAAAACTGGTGCAACAACTCTGAGGGTTTTCTATTATTAAGTAGTAGTTCTGAATACAACTCTGGATGCCCTCTCGGCTATCTAGTTAGAAAGATAAAAATATATTGGCAGAAACCTAAGTGAGATTACCTCACTTCACTTGACAAAATCTCTCCGTTTCGGCAATTGGACCGGCTACAACTGTGCTTCCCCTTCATAGTAGTTGCGTGGAGCACACTGGGACATTACGTCAGCACTGCACTTCCTCCTCTGCCTCCTAGAGCTCTGACGTAAGCCTTCTCGGCTGATCCTGCTGCTCCCTAGCTGAATTCAGACTTCCGCTGGAGGGTGGCTCTACCCCTACGCTAGAAATGCGTGGGCCATTCTTGGCCTAGCGTTAGCCTCCTTGGGTCTGTGCTGCCTCATATAGCGTCTCTCTGCCTCCAACCTCAACTATCCCTGCCCCTTTGCTGCAACAGATCACTTGTTTGATTTTCTCATCAACCCTCGCCCCAAAAAATTTGAACTGATTGATCTCTCAAGTGTATATCCAACCAACCCTCAAGCCTCCTCTTATAATTTTCCTGTTGATGAACCAACGATCGAGATTAAGTCCCTAATCAAACAACTAAGATTAAAAACAGAATTGATCCTTGTCACTTAGAAGTTTCTCACCCATATTCTTATTAATACCCATTAGTATTTTTATTTTCCTAAGTTTAGACTTAGGAACCCATTAAAAATATTAATTACTTTAATAACTCCTCATCCAGGTGGAATTTCTCCAAACGATTTCCGGGTTCTGGAGATCTCATGTATTCTAGCCCCTCCATAAAATTTCGGAGCTAGAGAACATCTGATGCTAACCAAAATCAACACTCCCTCTTAGTGAGGAATGTGCTCTAATAACACTTCTCAACATAAGTACTACACTAATCCACTGCATCTGTCCTTTGTGCTGCTGATGCTTGGAATGATGCCCTTCATCCACTGCATTGCTACTTCCTGTACTGCTGCCCATGACTCTGCCACTTCCACTGCTACATCTGTACAACAACTTCCTCTCAAAATGCTTCCTCATGCTGCCCATAGCATTGCCACTGATAATTGCTGCACTGTAACTCAGTTACTGAGAAGTAAGTAATTGGAACTTCACCCAAAAACTGACATACTGGTTAGTATGAATGCCTCTTGATGCTGAAGCTACCTCTGTTGCTAATATATGCTAAGCCTCTGCTGCCACTGCGCTGCTGCAAACTTCTCTGTGCCTCTCGCACTGCTACAACATCCACTGCGCTGCCTCAGACTTTGGCACTCTAGCTTTGCGACTGTCACTCCATCACATCTTGCTCCAACCAACACCCGTCATTTTTATACTGTCGTTAAGGGCTCCTGTAGCCATATGTGATCCAAGAGTTTGTGCACCTCAAGGATCCTACCCTCGTATAGTCCTCCCGACTACAGCTCAATGTCGCCCCACCTCTTCTCCAGAGGCGCTTGAGAACTCATGGCACAATCATCGTCCTCGCCTTCCCTGTTAGATTTCATTGGAGAAACTTTCGATTCAGAAGCTTCCTCCTTGCCCTTCTTCCAGGGGCACTGAGTGGCATAATGTCCAAGTTCCCCACACTTGAAGCATCTAATCTTGGAAATATCCTTCTTCTTTCGCTTCTTCTGCCCTTGCTGTCCCGATGATGCGAGAGCTGCATCCTCCTCCTCCTGCTTCTTGACCTAGGCTCCTTTACTGCTACCCCTCGCCTTGGTCAACCTCTTGATCGCTTCTTGTCGAAGAGCTGCCCACATCTCCTGCTTCTTCCAGGGGCATTGAGTGGCATAATGTCCAAGTTCCCCACACTTGAAGCATCTGATCTTGGAAATATCCTTCTTCTTCTGCTTCTTCTGCCCTTGCTGTCCCGATGATGTGAGAGCTGCATCCTCCTCCTCCCCTTCGCTCTGCCCAAGATACTTTGGATAAATGTCTCCCAGTCCTCGGTGACTGCATTCTGGGCAGTCCTGACAATGAACTCAATATCTGGTGTAGACCCCACGGAAGTCAACTGGTCTCTAATCTCTTGCAACCTGAGGAGGAAGGGATCGATCTCTTCTCCCTTCTGCATATGGTACTATCTCAGCTAATTTTCTAATAGCATCTTCCACTGGATGGAAGTGCCCTGGCACCAGGTTGTCAACGTTTCTCACATCTCCCTTGCTGTGTCCTTCTCAAATATGTGTGGGACCACATGATCTTTGACCCCGTTTAGAATCATGCATTTGGCCTTCGCTTGGGCCTCCTCGTACTTCTTTAACAGATCAACGTCGACCGAAACAACAACTACTTTCAATGCATAGTCCTTGATGCGATTTTTGTCCAAGACTTCTAGGATCTTGGCCTTCCAGATGAAAAAATTGGAAGCTCCATCCAATTTGTCCTGATCCCTCAGTCCATTGACTGCCATCTCTACTCAACAAATATAGGACAGGTTCTCTTCTCCCTCTCCTGCTACTAATCCAACAAGACTTAGATCTGGATTTCTTTGGCACAAGAAACCCTCTAAAGAACAAGCTCCTTTAGAATCCCTATGAGTCCTGATTTCCTTCATGTAAATCCTTTGGCCAAATGTCGAACCACTCCTCTCCAATCCTCCTTTGTTGTTGCAGCTAGAAATCTGTCAAGGCAGTGACTCCCTCTACCTTGGTTCTGTCTCCACAGACACTGTTATGCACCAACAACAACAACGTCCCACCAGCTTCACTGATCGAATCCGCTCTGCTCCCCCAGCCCCGACAATTAATGAATCTGAGCTCCTCTGGCTTTGCGCAATCACTGCGTGAGCTAGATCAACTCCTCCTGGCCACTGCGTCACTCCTTCCTAGTCTAGAAAGATGACATGACTTTGCGTGAGCCTGATTTTCCCCTCTCTGCTTCTATGTTGGCCTAGACATCTAACGTAGTTATTGCGTGGGCTCCACCCAGCTACCGCGCCACCCTCACCTGGCTCAAAATGTTGACGCAGTCACTGCGTGAACCTCTACATCACCTCTTCTGCACTGCGTCACTCTCCCTTTGCGTCTCTTGCTCTGGAACAACGCTGTCTCCTCTGGAAAACTATCTCTCTATAGCAAATTCTATGGATCCCCCGACTAATGTCCTCAGTCTCCTATGATCTGCAATGCTTTGATACCATGTGAAAATTTCTGAATCTATACATTAGAAATACTACTGCAATCACTGGTTTATCATCTCCTACTTGTTTTTACATTCAAAAAGTTTTTTAATTATTTAAGCTATGATGAAAACACTATTGCAAACTACACATACATACAAATCATGAACTGAAATAGAATGAGACAAATAGACAAGGGACATCGTTATTTTTGGATAAACGTCCCCAGAAAAACCCAATGCGGGAAAACTGGTGCAACAACTCTGAGGGTTGTTTATTATTAAGTAGTAGTTATGAATACAACTCTAGATTCCCTCTTGGTTATCCAATTACAAAGATAAAAAATATATTGGTAGAAACCTAAGTGAGATTACCTCACTTCACCCGGCAAAATCTCTCCGTTCCAGCAATTGGACTGGCTGTCCCCGACTACAATTGTGCTTCCCCTTCATAGTAGCTACGTGGAGCACATTGGGACATTGCGTTAGCAGTGCGCTTCCTCCTCTGCCTCCTAGAGCTCCGATGTAAGCCTTCTCGGCTAATCCTGCTGCTCCCCAGCTGAATTTAGATTTCTACTGGAGGGTGGCTCTACCCCTGCACTAGAAATGCGTGGGCACTTCCTGGCCTAACGTCAGCCTCCCTAGGTTTGCACTGCCTCCTATGGCATCTCTCTACCTCTCTCTGCTGTGTATTCGAGGTCCCAAAGAAGATCCTCCAACCTCAACTATCCCTGCCCCTCTACTGCAACAAATCACTTGTTCGATTTTCTCGTCAACCCTCGCCCTAGAAAAATCGAACTAATTGATCTCTCAAGTGTTTCTCCAACTGACCCTCAAGCCTCCTCTTATAATTTTCCTGTTGATGAATCAATGACAGAGATTAAGTCCCTAATCAACAGCTAATATTAAAAACAGAATTGATCCTCGTCACTTAGAAGTTTCTCACCCATATTCTTATTAATACCCATTAGTATTTTTATTTTCCTAAGTTTAGACTTAGGAACCCATTAAATATATTAGTTATTTTAATAACTCCTCATCTGGGTAGAATTTCTCCAAACGATTTCTGGGTTCTGGATATCTCATGTATTCTAACCCCTCCATAAAATTTCGAAGCTAGAGCACATTCGATGCTACCCAACATCAACATGGGTCTGACAGCCTAACCACTTCCCCTAATTGAGTGCCAAATAAAATTCAAATATAGGTTTTGTACTATATGGGTTAAGACCCACCCATAGAACAATCAGTAGAGCACTGCGATTCTATCTTAGAGGTCTAGGGTTTGAGTCCCGTCAGGCCTCTGGCCGACCTTACCAAAATTTTGTTACGCTTTAGAGGTGCCATGTGGCAACACATGATTGGGTCACACAAAACCAATCAAATTCAACCAAAACTGATGAACCAGAAACTGACACTTGTCAACACCCATTTGTTTCATACCTACATAGTAACCCTGGGTGATGTCACTAGTACGAAAGCCTAGTCAGCTACCTCGTCAACAACCCTGTTCATTTTTTAGATCTTGGGCCAAACGATCAAAACACGATAACTTGAGCATAATTTGTCGGATTGAGGTGAAACAAACGTCATTGGATTTAGAATGACGAGCACTTGGACTTGACGCCAGTTTCAAGACTTTTTGGGAAGCTTATTTTTTGAGCTAAAATTTGATCACCTAATCACTTTTCATACCCAATCGGATTAAATTGAGATTTGATGAGGTATTTGAGTACTTATCACTTAGTTACTTGGGGATCACATTAACTTGTGTCTTCTTATAACATTCTCACTAGGTTTGGGTATCATTGATTAGTTTCAATTAGGAAAACACTATTTCATGCTTTGCTCTTATGTTATGCACACTGGAATAGAATTATAACTATTGGAATTAAACATTTAATTTAATGGAATTAACCTCACTCTTTATGGGGTTTGATGACCACTTAGGCTTATACTTTAAATATAGGCTAGGAATATGTGCCTTTGGAGGTCATCCTTTGTTTCTCTAACTCTTTATTTGGCTAATATTTATCTTCATGCTTGTTATGAGATACAATCCCCATTAGAGTTGGGTTACTGCTTAAAGGGTATGGACTCGATATCTAGAGATGAAATTAATGTTACCACGTGCCTAAAGATATCAACTATATCTAGTTTACTTTTGCAAATCTTGCATTTGATTAATCTTTTGGTACATTTCCATGTTGATCTACCATGCCTTATGGCTTGAGGTTGCTTTCTTAGTTTCCTTGTTGATCTTTAGATCTATGGGTTGTAGTTCTATCACTGCTTGGAATAAAATTATTTGTAAAGTATTTGTGGATGGAATCCTTAATAAATATGTTGGTGTAGGCTAGTGCACCTTGCCCTGTGGATTTGAAGCAGAAACTCACTAACACAAAACATCCAACTTTCTATCAATGTTGGTGACAATTAGTTGAACTAACACCTAATGGACAAGTTATTGTTGAGAATGGTTAAGCATTAGATATGGCCATAATCATCTCATATTGTGTTACTAATGCATTTTGTTATGCATTATTTATGGCTAAGGCTATCATTTATTATAATACTAGGTTATGATTATGGTCAACCTAACCAACTTTAACATGTAAGTTTAATAATATTTTTGGTGAGTGCACCATGCTTATGTGGCTTGATAAACCCTCTTGGAAGGATGCTCCACTTGAGTTTCATATAAAGACACTATTGAAGCCTCATTTTTAATATAATATTTGTGTGATTATGTGAGCTTAAGACCATTCTTTACCATACAAGCATCATCCTTTTACACAAGTGATTAAGTGTAAGAGCACCATATATTTGACAACCTCTTTTTCTATAGTTGTGTCTCTTTCTCTAGTGCATCATTTTGGACAACTATAACACACTTGTTTAGTGATGGTTTCTATTTAATTTTGTAAGTTTTTGGGTTCATTGTGTGACAAATCAAATTCTTACCTAAGGGAAAAAGTCCTAATTCCGGTGGGAGAGCTAGGGAGCAACAATTAGGAAATCCACCCACTTTCACCTAATTTGGTGGCCTTGAATCTCATTTTAAAGCTAAGGAAGGGGCTTCCTAACCTAAGGGTGATATTCCTAAGAACCAAACTAAGCTAAGTCACTTAATACCTAGGAGAGAGTTCTTCTAGCTAATCTTGACTAAGTCAACTCGATACTCAATCTCAATATCAGGGATGAAGGGAAAGATTATGCCCATACATATACCAAATTACTAATGTGAATAATTTTGAAATATATTCAACATAAAACAATAACTCATTGAATTGCTGCTTGAGAATGAAATAAATTTCTGCTCAATAAATCAGTCAGAATTGTTCAATTCATACTACGAGGCTCAAAATATTTCAAATGGAAAGATAAGTATAACATATTTTGCAAGAGAGAATCACACTTCAATATTCAGTGTTATCATGAAGCCAATCTGAAGATGTTACCCCTTTTCAAGGAAACAAAATTTAGGACAAAACTACACCACCATGAGTAAAAGTTACAAAATATTGTACACAAGTAGAAATTGTAGTGAAATTATTAATTTGACCATGGAATGGAGTTATTTCCATTTACAATGATGCTGTAAATTTGTTGATAGAATAGACCCAGTGCAGGTCACCAAACAATGGTGAAAAATTATGTCAAATGTCATCAATGCATCAACCTATTACCATCGTCAATCTAGGCTGAAACATGGCAATTCAACAGTAATAATCTTGTTCAAAGAACAACTATGTAAGGATCACATGAGTGTGTAGTGTAAAGTTAGAAATCATTATAACCACATGGAATTGTGTCAATTTAAATGTCTTTAACTTACTGCTACTCAAGGTAAGACTCATAAAACTCAACCCATTAGACCACAATCAAATTAATTCATCACAGTACCAAATAATATGTTATCAAGAGAAGTTGTGCAATATCAAATGAACTGTTGTGCCAACAAAGAAGTATTTAAGATGCCAAGAATTAAATTAAGTCCTCTTTGTTAAGATGATAGAAAGGTGATATATTGAATTATTTTTTTCCAAACGAGGGAGAGACGAGACGCGCAAGGGCTGCGAGAGATGAACCCTACAACAGCCGCCGCCGCAGCACCCTCGGCCTCCGTTTGGCCTCGGATCTCTGCCGCTGAAGGGGAAGATCTACTCCAGATAAGAAGGCCGGAGCCGAAACAGGCATTGAGCAGAGTTACGGAGCCGAAACCCAACTGCGAAGATGCAGCCGCTGTCGCCTCCCTGTCCTCGGTCGCTGCCTGGCCTATGCTTGGACTTGCTGCTGAAAGGAGGGCTCGATTCAGGATCTATTGGAGGCGTGAACCCGAGTTGAAGATCCAAGCGGAGGTTGAGCCGAAGGAAGAGGCGAACTTCCAGGCGTTGAGCTCAGGAGCGCATAGCCATGGCAGCTCTGGCCCCTCCATTGATCAGGGGCCTCTCCACAGATCGGTCGCCCTTCCCTTCGCTGCAGATCTGAGTTGGAGCCAAAGAAACCTCAGGCAGAAGATTTCTTCTCTCCTGCTGCCGCCTTTGCGTCAAGAGCTGGGAGACTCAAAAGATTCTGGCCCCGTGCTGCTCCAGAAATATTTTGATAACTCCTCTGCCCCCTTTCAGGTTCAAATAGCACAGATCTTGGGCAAGACCATTCTGCAATGGGTAAACCCTACAGATCTGGTGCAGAACCTCAAAGCAAATCTGGAGCACAGACTTGGGATCCCCTCAGCCCTACAGAGACTTATTTTCCAAGGTAAACAGCTCGAAGATCCTCTTCCTCTCTCTTTTTACAGCATAAAAGACAACAGTTCTTTAGTGTTTTCCTTTCGCTTGAGAGGTGGAGCTGTAGGGCAATCCTCTTCTGCTCCTCCATACTCCTACAAAGCTGCAGTCCGCTCTGAGATACCCACAACCCCGGAGCCTTCCAAACCCAAGCCTTTCTTGGTTGAAAAATTGGAGGAGGTTCCCTCTGTTGAGATCTCCTACTCTGACCTTACAGACGACACCCAAAAATTTGCTGAAAGGGCCATCATCTGCAGATTCAGTGGGCTCTGGCCACGCTCAAAGGATCTTTATGAATGGATCAATGACAACTGGACTGACTGTTGCAAGGTTCATTTCTGTGCAAAGGGATATTTTATAGTGCTGTTCGATAACCCCGAGCACTACGAAAAGGCCTTAGAAGAAGGCCCTTGGTTCATGGGTTCAGCAGGCCTCTTCTTAACTCCATGGTTCCCAGACTTTGACCCAGCTTCTGCAGTCTTCGCTAAAGCCCCTGTATGGATCAGACTTCCAAATCTCCCAATACACTTGTGGCGCACAGAAGTATACAGGCAAATAGGCAACACCCTGGGTTGCTTTTTAATGGGAGATTACAAGAGGGAACGACAAGGTCTCTATACATATGCTAGTGTATGTGTGGAGCTAGATTTAAGCAAGGGATTGCCAGAGCAAATTAATCTCAAGATCAATGACTCTGTTTGGACCCAGTTTATAGATTATGAAAACACTGCCTTCCGATGCCGCCATTGTCACCTAACAGGGCACCTGCAGAACTCCTGCCCATCGCTGACAGCAAGAATGAAAAAGGGCATCTTCGCAAAATCCAAACCCAAGCGTTGGGCTCCCTGTCCACCGCCGCCAGCTGGGAGCTCTAGCTCCCCAAGTATGGAGGATGAGGAAGCGATTCAGAACTGGACCAGGCGCCTCAGCCGATGGTTCCACCCACGGATACTAAGGGGCACACCCATGTCACAACAATCTCCCAGAAACGGGCCCATGAGACTTCCTCCTCTGAATCAGAAAAGGAGTTCCCGAAGATAGAGAATTCCAGTCTTCAAGTTGTTCTAGCTCATACTCCCCATGATGGCTGGACAAAAGTCAACAAAAAGAAAGGGAAAAAACACTGTGTTGTAGTTTCTGACCCTGTGGGGTAAAAGTCAGTTAGTCAGTTTTTGCTCTCAAATTATTTGATGTAGCTCTGAGATTGTATCTTTCTACCGGGACCGAGGTTGATGGATCCATCATTTCTGGTCTGCCGGTCTCCTACTTCTCCTGATTGTACTATATTTTTCTTAATAGATTTAGTCTTTATCGATAAAAAAAAAAGATGATAGAAACCTCACCTAACAAAATTGAGATCATTCAAACATCATATCATACCACATATCATTGCATCTATATTGCATCTATTTGTCATAGGTGTTATAGACATTTTTGGGCACTGCAACCCCAAGCATAAAATGTCCATAAACCAAGGGCTCCTAAGTCCCTAAAGGTGTTGTTCTAACCCCCAAAAGAACAAGGTCAACTGATTACAGCATCTCCCAGAAGTTCTCCATGAAAAACTACTCAGAACTGGTCAAAACTGGACCATTTCACATGCTCCATAGGCAAAGTGCGTTGCATCCCACCTAAATATACACAATAGGTGCATTGCATTTCAAAAATCACTTCTATGGGGTGCGATGGGAGAGAAAGGACAAATGACAGGGTCAATCCGTAAGGTGGAGAAGCATGGAATCTTCCAGAAACTTCTCCTGTGACACTTGCCTATCTGAGTTCGACCAGGGATGAGTAAGAGATCATCAATCTCCAAGTGGAATCAAGAACTATCAGAGGGAAGAAACTAATCAAATCACAAGCTGACTCATCTCCCTTGCAGACATCTATATATGGATCCCTCATCCCAGAGATCTAGGAGGCTGGAATTTTGCATCTTATAAGGAATTGCTGTTGGTTTCTTGGTACCGGGAATAGTGCCTATGCAGAACTACTAATCCCACTAAGGCTGGTAGCTACCTTAGAAACAAACAAAGTAAAACTACTTTCGTTTTCCTTTATGAAATATAGATGAGAGAAGAATAAAAGAGACCAACCTATGTCTTGCGCTTGGTTATTTGTTCGATTCCTCTCTCTTTTGATAGTCCTTTGCTACTTGCTTTCTTGTATACCCAGCTTCACAGAGTACCTGTAGAATCAAAGTAGCATAACACTATATGATAACATAGATCTATTATCATAAACAATTTAGGATCAGATGTAAATTGACCATACAAATGCATAAAACATAAATCACACAAGAGTATGGAGGAAAAATTGAATAGCTTTATTGATAATCAAGAAAGAGCCAAGAGAGTTACAACCAATTGTTCTGACCCAACATCATCCTCTCAGCAAGTAAGCCCTTCTTCACCTCATGAAAAGCTTAGATCACCCAACACTATGATGTTGCCTCAAGAAACCAACAACAATTCCTTACAAGATGCAAAATTCCAGCCTCCTGGATCTCTGGGATGAGGGATCCATATATAGATGTCTGCAAGGGAGATGAGTCAGCTGGTGATTTGATTAGTGTCTTCCCTCTGATAGTTCTTGATTCCACTTGGATATTGATGATCTCTTACTCATCCCTGGTTGAACTCAGATAGGCAAGCGTCACAGGAGAAGTTTCTGGAAGATTCCATGCTTCTCCACCTTACGGATTGGCCCTGCCATTTGTCCTTTCTTGCCCATCACACCCCATAGAAGGGATTTTTGTAATGCAACGCACCTACTGTGTGTATTTAGGTGGGATGCAACACACTTTGCCTATGGAGCAGGTGAAATGGTCCAGTTTTGACCAGTTCTGAGTAGTTTTTCATGGAGAACTTCTGGGAGATGCTGTAATCAGTTGACCTTGTTCTTTTAGGGGTTGGAACAACACCTTTAGGGACTTAGGAGCCCTTGTTTTATGGACATTTTATGCTTGGGGTTGCAGTGCCCAAAAATGTCTATAACAGTTTCCCCTAAAGCATGAGGTCATTAATATTTTGATGTCGGGTGAAATGCTTTATCATGAGGATCCGAAGTTCTTTCAAGCTGGAAGGAGACCTGTAATAAGATACAATACAATACATTATCTTCATAATTTTTTCATGATCTAGCTGAGGCGGGCATTCCCATGCTCAGCTTTATAAATTCATTTTTCATGTACATGAGACAGACAATCGTCTGAGTGTAGACTGATGATTCTGGTAGAGCCATCATCCCTTAGATTGGATGATTATCTGTGCAGCAATGATGTACATTTGATGTATTTATTTTCCTGAATATATATCGCAGCCCGGATGGATGAAACTAGATCCGGGGTCTTCAATCTCGTTCGATCTTTACTTCAAAGTACAAGTCGATCCATGTGAGAGATGTTTTGGAGTCGAACATGGAAAGACATCGCCTGATTACCAACCAATGATGTAAGTTGTTAACAGGCGTGAGAGGAATCACCGATAATGATAATGATACTCAAGGTACTGTAGTACAATTTACGTGGTGTGAATAAGGGACTTGGTGTCGAACACCACGTAAAATCTTTCGGTCGAAGGCCATTGATGTAAACCTGTCACCGGAAGTGAGAAACTTGCCATTGAGGCATGCAAGCTTCAAAGTACTGAAAGGGTTGTTCCTAGATCGCCTTATTGGATAATGAGATGATGTCGAAAAGAAGTGATCCGTCATAGGAGGGTATTAATGAATCCCACATCAATGACACAGAGTGGAGCAAATGATTTTAATGGAGGTGAAAACAATCTGGTGATATATGGTTTAGGGTAGTGGTCATGAAAGAATGGAGCGTAAACGTATTGCAGTGGGTGAGACACAGGTGAATTATCTGAGTGACTTCTCTTGAACATACTGGCGACACTGACATGATGGATCGGTAGCATTAACCCCAAATGTGGATGGTGTGATGGAACCATGGTGATGTGAGCAGTGAATGAAACAACCCAACCCAACTTGGATGCGGAGTGAAAGTGTCATGTTCAAGAGCGACTTGCTACCAACAAAGTTTTTCAAGTTTTCTTCCCAAATTTTCCCCAGTCATTGCTGACCAGTACCTCTTTATTTTTGTCAAGCTTGAGGAGGATAACATATGCTTGTTCTATAATTTGCCCTTTGGGCAAACCCATCGCTATGTTTTAACGAGCCTAGTGATAGTGAAACTCGTTCTTGTCTGTTATGGACAAGTTTGTCGCTATTAGGTTTTAACGAGTTTAACGACAAAGATAACTCGGTCCTTTTCAATTTTAGAGAGTTTGAAAAGGGACGTAAAGGAAACTCCAAAAATCCTTTTTCGTCATCTAATCCCTTAGGTCCGAAAAAGTATAAAACAATACAGAAGGGATGAATTTTCGGTACTTTTAACGAGCCGAACAAAACAAGCGTTCTATCTTTTTGTGTAATAATCCCTCAGGTCCAAAAAGATTAAAATCTAAAAGAGGGATAGCACTTCCGGTCACTTTAACGAGCTGGAGAGGCCAATGGCTCGACAATCTTTTCATATTTTACGAGTCAGTTGAAAAGAGCTTAAAGGAGACTCGTTTTTTGAGGAACGAGTGATAAATTCGGGTAGCAGCTGATTCCAGGTAAGGTTTGGAATTTCCCAATCACGGCAGTGTTAAAAGGATGGCTAATAGGATCACTCTTCGTAGCTGTTCCTCAAAAGGGGTAAACAATCAAGTGGAGGTGAATGATCGGCCAATACAGAGTGGAGGTGATGATGAGAACACGACCAAGGCTTCAAAGGCTGAAGTACTACATTCACGATGGTTATTTACCGGAAATTGGTTCATTTTTTAATAAGCTTAAACGCTGGGGGAAACATTTGCTCATTGCTTATGTTTATTTTTTAACGAGCATGAAGTTCGCGTTAAAACTTCTCGATGTAACGGTCATTTCTTGACTTTACCATTAATGACTTTGTTCCTTCAAAGGTTGCACTGCATGCTCAATTGCTTCATCAAAACCAGTTAGAAATGAACAATACATGTCTAGAAAATGAGTTAAGACAATAAAATTTCACTTGAATTACGTAAAAAGTAATTTAAAAGTGCTTTGACCCCTCATTTTACCATTTCATTTGAACTTTGGCTTGTTGGAGCTTTGGAGGTGCTTTCCCCCTTTGATTTTCACCAGCTGATTCCAAGAGATTCTATGGACGATTTTTGGCGCCGCCTGGACCAGGTAGGAGCTAAACTTGAGCTCTTTCATTTCATCTTATCCATTTTGCATTCTGAGCTTGATTTTTGGTTTTTTTGAGCCTCTAGGGTTTGAAAAACTCGCCCTGGCTCCAGCGCACCCTTTCTACATCGAAAGGTGCGTTGCATGTTGGCCTATCCACTGGACAGTTGGCCTGCAACGCATCCAGGACAAAGTTGGAGGTGCGATGGGCGCAAGGAGGGAAATTTGTGCACAGTTTTTAATGGAAATTTTTGCCTGTTTCTCACCAAATCAGGATCTAACTCTTCTCTTGTTTGCTTTCAGAGATTTATTGGAGTAAGATGACTATTACATGGCAAGAACGTGAGCATGAAGAAGAGGACATGCTTGCTTTACATGATCCGGTTACAGTAAACGCACTGCAGAACTGTGGCCTGTTGAAGATTTTCCGCATCTCTAGCATGAGACAACAAATCAACTTGCTGCAGTATTTGCTCAATGCTTGGGATCCTACCAGCCAGGTGTTCCAGATTAGGGGCAAATCCATCCCTTTGACTATAGTGGACATCCATTTTTTGACTGGCTTATCGAGGCGGGGTGCCCCTATCTCTTTATCAGGTTTAGCCCGTGGAGGTGAATCTGTGAGAGATTATGTTCGCAAGTATTGCAGAGAGGGATCTCAGCCGAGTAAAGACGGCAAGATCATCATTCGAGATGTCACTGACATGGTGCGGCTCTCCATGTGGCCAACCAATCTTATATGCAGTATGCCTTGGAATGTCTCGAACCGAAGGTGTTCAACTGGTGTGATGTAGTACTCCTTGTGATGAAAGAACATTTGACCAAGGTGAAAAACGAGAGATTGAATAACTTTGGGTATGGTTCTATTTTGACCACTTTCACCTTGGAAAGGATACCACTGATGCAGCCGCAGTATATTGCACTTGGTTTACCTCCACCGACTGAACCACGGATGCAGAGATGGGTCGACCACATGTCCAGACATGCTGGTCAGTCTCAGATTTCTTTTTCTGATACCTTCTTCAGGTGGTTCGATCGTCAGGAGATGGCTTATTCCAAGTACCCATATGCTGGTATGGACTTTCGGGGTGACCCGGATTTGGTACTGCTGGCTGGCGAGTAGTGGGGTGCCATTGGTAAATTCTTGACCATATTTCTGTTTATCATTTTTCTTTTATAATGTCCTTGTGCTTTATTCTGTCAAGACTAATCAGAACTCATGTGCTCATGCAGATGTTGGTCCCGTTCGGCCAGTAGTACGCTTGAGAGGGCCAGCCGCTGCTCTAGCAGGAGAGGCTGTAGGAAGGGCTATCCTTCGTGACCTTGATGTGGCCGAGACTCTTTCAACATTATAGGATCAGGTCGAGGGACTCACTCTCGGTATTCCAGATGTGAGGACTGACGAGCTGCCCCTGAGGTTGCAACGACATACCACTGGCGTGCCGAGTCGATGGACTAGGCTTTTACGCATGATTGCACAGGTGGTGAATTGTTATCACCAGCATCATTAGACTAGGGTGCCCCCTAGCATTTTGAGTTTTGGGTCATTTGACCAATTTTGTCTTGGTTACAGAACATTATGTGTAAACCATAAACAGTTATATATATATTTTTGATTTTCGGAGTTTTATTTTGGTTAAGTTATATGATCCGCATGCAAATATTGATGAAATGCTTCTTTTTATAAATTTTGCAAATGTCTATCTAACACATAATTTGCCAATGTGTCAATTAATGTGTTTAAGCTTCTGGAAATATGCTGATATTGAATAAAATCAAATTTCCTTTCCAAAATCTTGACCCTTAGGAACATGCGATAGATAGCTGGATTTCAGACGGAGTAGATACCAGTGAGCTGTAGTATGACGAGCTGTGAGTCTAGCCTGATGACCAGTTGGCGTATGCCATGTGTGATGGTATCAGAGAGAAGTTCTATCAACGCGCTATATTCAACGATGTTATTTGTTGATCGACCAATACATACCCCTTTGAAACTTACTAACTCGCCACTTGGATCAAAAATGGCCTAGGCCGCAGAAGATAGGTTCCGCGAACTACGACTTGCTCCGTCGGCATATCCAACAAAATATTCCAATAGGTTCGACATCTGCGACAAATGTAAAAAGTGGATTTACTTTACCAAAACAAATACTTTAGCGAAAACAAAAAATGTAACAAAAGCATATTGGTTACCATACTGATTATGCATAGTAACGCTTAAGGTACAACCCGTTACGGGGTTGCGCCAATGGAATTCTGTCATAATCCATTAACTTGTAGGCTCCTTTTGCTAACACTCGCTTAACAATATAGGGTCCCATCCATAAAGACTTGAATTTACCTGCTCACAATTTATCGGGTTCTTGGGCATAAAGCAAGACCAAGTCGCCTTCTGAGAGGCCACGGGGTTTGACATTCTTGTTGAACTGCGCATTGACTCGTTTCTTATGGGATTCGTTAGCCAAAGCGGCATCACGACGGGTTTCATCCAATTGGATTAGTTCCAAGAAACGAGCCTCCTCTTCTGAAGTTTCTGGGAGAAGGTCGATTGCGAGTTTGAGGGACGAGATTTCACACTGAACTGGTAAGATTGCTTCTAGGCCATACACCAGTTGGAAATGTGTAAACCTGGTTGCATTCCTTACCGATGTTCAGTATGCCCACAAGGCTGAGTACAGGATCAGGTGCCAACTCCTTTTGTGGACTCCAATCATCCGTTGCAGCATGCGCTTCAGGACTTTGTTGATTGCTTCAACTTGTCCGTTGGCTTGCGGGTAGTATGGAGTAGAGCTGTCATGAGACAACCCTAATTTGGCAGCTAATTCGGCCATCATGTGATTGCGAAAATGCGATCCATGATCTGTGACTATAGCCTGTGGAATGCCGAATCTGGCGACTACATGATTGAAAAAGAAAAGGGCAGCTGTTTCACCAGTGTTATCTAATGTAGGCATTGCCTTGGCCCATTTGGTAAAATAGTCCACTGCGACTATGATATACCCATGCCCCCCGGTTGAGGTGGGGTTACATGTCATGAAATCAATGCCCCATTTGGCGAATGGCCCAACAACAACTATTGGCTGCAGAGGTGTGGGTGGTCTTCTGGTTTTGCTATCGAAAATTTGACAGGCATGGCAACTTCTGACTGCGGTTATGCAATCTTCAAACATTGTTGGCCATAAGTATCCTGCTCGTAAATTTTTTTGCGCCGTAGCGTAACCAGATTGATGCCCCCCACACGCGCCTGAATGGCAATCATTCAGGACTTTTTCAGCCTCCTCATGGGTGAGGCACCTCCTCAGAACTGTATCGACACCACGACGGTAAAGTGTATCACCGACGATCATGTAGTCTTTTGATTGGTATCGAATACGTTTTTGTTCAGAGCGAGAGGTGTTAGGCCTATATTTTTGGGTTTGGAGATAGATGATTATATCTCTGCTTGAAGATATCAGAAACAAAGATTCATCCACGATTGTTTCTTCGGATGTGTCATCATTGGACGACGATGGGAGATCGCATAATAATTCTGCGAAAACCAGCGCTTTCTTTGACTTGGATTTTACAAATTCCAGATCAAACTCTTGTAGAATTGCTATCCATTTTGAATATTTGCCCCCCAGCAACTGTCGCGACAATATATAAGTCATGGGGTTGCAATCTGACATAATGGTAGTTTTTCGAAAGAGGACATAGTGTCGAAATCTTTGTATCGCTTGAATAGCTGCGAGCGCTAGCTTTTCAGCGTAAGAATATTTGCTTTCTGTATCATTTAAGTTCTTACTTAAATAATATATAGGATGTTCAATTCCGTTGTTTTCTTGAACTAAAACCATTGCGATGGTTGTATTTGCTGCAGCTAGATACAGGTTAAAGTCTTTTTGATAATCAGGAGTGCACATTAATGATGCTTTCATTAGGGATTCTTTTAAAGCATCAAAGGAAGCTTGCGCGACCTGATCCCAGACGAAGGGATCTTCCTTTTTTAATAGACGTGTATAACCTTTAGCAAGTTCGGCGTAATTTGGAATGAACCTCCTCAGAAGGTTTTCTTTCCCTTGGAGTTTCTGAATTTGAAGCAAATTCGAAGGTGGAGGCAAATTTATGATTGCCTGAACCTTACATGGGTTGAGACGAATCCCGTCCTTTGAGACTACAAAGCCAAGTAAACGACCAAAACTGACACAGAGCACACATTTGTGTGGATTGAGTCGTATCTTGTAGTGTCGGCAACGTAGAAATATCGCTTTAAATGCTGCGGATGATCAGTCCGCTTCCGCGAATGAGCCGGAAGGTCATCGAGATATGGTTGAATGATATTTTTGATGTCATGGAAGGCATAATTCATTACCCTCTGAAATGTTGCCCCTGTTTTCTTTAAACCGAAGGGTAATTTGTGATATGCGAATGTGCCCCATGGACAAATAATTGTAGTCTTTGACTGGTCCTATGGGCGGATATTTATTTGATTATACCCAGAGAATCCATCCATAATTGTCTTTTGGACAAGCTTGATTTACATCCCTATAATCGACGCACACTCTAATCGTTCCTTGTTTTTTCATAACAGGAAAAATGTTCGATACCCAATCGGTTAGAGGAACCGGGTAAATGAAACCAGCATGGAGAAGCTTTTCAACTTCTGCTTTGATGGCAGCGGCTTTCTTGGGGTGCACCTGCTGTAGCCGTTGTCGTACTGGTTTGACATCTGGATACATCTTAATTTCGTGTTCGACTATACTCGAGTCAATGCCTGGCATTTCATCATATGACCAAGCAAAGACATCTCTGAATTCGTGAAAAAGAGCATTATATATTTCCAGTTCTGAAGGAGAACAACATTTGCCAACATAAATATTTTATACAACATCTGTTTTGGTCGATCCATCGTATTTACAGCATTTGATAGGAAATCAAAAACTGAAGGATGATGTAGGTTATCAGGAGTATCTTCTTTACAATCCAGAATATGGGAACGGTGGTGGTAATCTTCCCATGGCGCCCCTTCAATTACCATTGATTGAATAATTCCTTCGTCGGTGTAATGCACTTGCGACCAAGGATCTGAAGAGGTGCCATTTTCCTTAGACCTATCTATCCAAATGCTTGATGAGAGTTGATTTGGGTTTGCCTTCCATGCTAGAAACATTGATTGCTACAATATTTCTATTGGGCTTGGAGGTAATACCTGCATATGATCCATGTTTATATCGTTTTCTGAGATCTTTTCAATCGAAGATATCATATTGCAGGTTCCTACCGACGCTACTTTCGCCAGATTGATTGCAGGCGGAAGGGAAAAAGTCCCCATTAATATAGGGTCTTTTAGTAGGCCTACTCCAATATTTTGAAGCGAATGGGGGCTTCCATGGATCATCGGAATGCTTCCTGTAACTTGGGAACCATTGGGGAGGTGTTGAAGCCCCGAAAATCGGGTCGACAACAAGGGGGATACCCACCCGGTCCAGACCTTGGTTGGCAGCTCCTTATCTGTTTGGTATAGCGGGTCCGACTGGGGATAATGGGACCAGTTTCCCAATCTAAGGGTGTGTGTGTGCAGAATTGGATGTTGCTGATCTAAGGATACTTAAAGCTAATCTAATTCAAACTTTTAAACTAACTTTATGCTATTGTAATCTAATGAAAAACAACACATCTAATCTATGCTAACCCGGGGTGTATTTCTTCTATTATGCGATCTAAATAGATTTCAAACAATAACTGGTAATAAAGATCATTCAGCTATCATAAGAATGGAAATCAATTTAAGATGAACCACTTTGCATAAAAAGTTAGGCAAAACAGTTGTGAACAGCATATCGCATAATAAGTTATTCATATATCAAACATAAATAAATGACTCCACCGTACAAAAGTGTCAAATGGTAACTCAGACATTCGTGCAACAACATATGAACAATTAAAACTGTATATCACTTTAAGAATATAAGCAAAAATGGCCAAGAGATAAAAGTACCATTTATGACTGATCCTACTCATAAGCTTCAAGCAAAAATGATTTATCTCTACCTGTTCTAACATCTACTAAGAGTACACAGGTGCAACATCAGTAGCAGACATCAAATGCAAACATTAATAAATATCGATCCATCCATTCATCAAAACCTCCGCTGAGGGTGCAGAAGTGCATGTTCTGAGGACAAGTTTTTGACAAATTTCTGGACCCCCCTCCAAATGCAATGAGAAGGGTTAAAATACTACTTCCTAATTCTAATAATAGTTTATTTACAAAATTTAGGATGCGGTTTTCAAATGACCGTCCTTTTTCTAATCTAATTTTAAAGAAAAAAACAACATTCTAAATAAGGCTACTTCTGAATCTGATCTTTAAAGCTGCAAGTGTTCATCATGGGCTTGAGGAGAGTCGGCTGGCTGACTTCTGCTTTGAGCTGGGCTGCGAAAACGGAATCTATGAGAGCTAGCACTACTTTTTCGGCCGCGTTTATGATTCATTTCACAGTCATCCATTGACTATGCGGCTTGACCAAGTATGCCCAGTAACACTCCCAATTTAACCTGTTTAATGCTTGGATCACTTTTCCCTTTTCCTGCACCTTTTGCTTCCATTCTGCTTCCAGTCGTAGTTTATTTGGTAGATACCCCGGGGTGGTCTCTTCGATTAAATTTGCTATGTGCAAATTCTCATTTACACAATCGATAAGAATGCTTGCTTGCGTGGCCGCTGTTTCCGCTGCTTGTTCCGCCTCTCTGATCTGATCATCCCACTTGTTGAAGAGCAGCTCTTTATGATTCTCGTTTATTCTGGGTGCACTTGCTCTTTTTCCCTCGTCTTCATCCTGCCAAGCCAAGTACTCCGTCACTCGTTTTTCAATCTGATCATAGTCAGCTCGCAAGTCTACCACTTGATTGGTGATTTTATCACTCAGTTCGCAATAATGACTCCACTGTGATATCTCCCGTCCCAACTCTTCCTGTTGCTGCAGTAGTTGTTCATTTAAGCCAATAGACTCCGAAATAAATTTTGTAAGCTTAGGCTCATCTTTATGCATTTCTTGTAAAATTTGTAATTGTTTTCCTTTCTCGTATAGACTTCTTTGATAGCCTATCTGCATCTGTTGAAAGTCTTCCTGCAACTTCTCGAGCTGTTTGTGAACTTCAATATTAGCATTGGCTTGTTGCAATTGTCATTGTAGTAGCTGTATTTGATCTTCTTGTTCTTTCAACAGTTGCTGAACTTCCGATGCCTTGTCAATAGTTGCAGAAACATATGCTCCTGCGATCTGAGACAATTTAGTGAGATTTTCAGTTGGGTTATTGTTGGGATCTTTCCATAAGACGTCCAATTGTTCAGCATCTTGTGATAGTGTATTTTCTAGTTTTCTTTTCTTTCTCTGTCTTCTTACAACTGCTTTATGTTGGGGACTATAGAATACGTCCAGTGGGGGAATTTCTTCTACATTAAGTAGAAGCTCAGAAGGTGGAGCGATAGGAATGTGCCCCGTTTCTGTGACACTGCTGACTATGGTCGAAACCACTTCTTGTACTACCTGTGTATTGCTCACAGGCGTTCTTGGGGCTTTCCCTTCAAGATTGATCAGCTCGTTGAAGGTTTCCCATTCTTTGTCTAATTCTGTCATGACGAGTGGTGCTTCAATGACGAGAGGGGGGACATCTCTTGGTGGGGAGGCGATAACATGCTGTTGCGACATTGCACTTGACTGAGCTGTGTCCTTAGCTGTTTCTTCGTTCTCTCCTTGGTCGCTTCCAGACCCTTTAGAATGTTCAGGTACTCCTTGCGCAGTGTTAGATTTAGATCTGGAAGTGCTTGAGTTCCCACTGAGGCTAACGCTTGGAGTTGGTTCTCTGGCAGGTAGTCGCCTCTTTTCTAGAGGAACACTGGCTAGTCTTTTTTCCCTGTATAACATGAATCTTTGGAGGTCATCTGGAGACAATTTCGACTGAGCTTCCCGCAAAATTTCCTGGAGTGAGCTTTTATTCTGAAATAAATCATCAAATAAATCTTTCTTTCCAACGAATACTTTTATTTTGACGTTCGTTGTGAAATCTTGGGCGACTTCATTTGGGTCAAATGGCCTTGCCGAGAATTTAAATAATTGCAGACACGTCACGTTCTCCACTTCGGTGAACGCATGACCTACATCGAACAATGAAAAGGCCCCACAAGCTATAGGAAACTGAGGCCATATGACCTTCTTTTTGTCTTTTAGGTCTTTAGTTAGGCCGCCTCCTGAACAGGTTTGATATGCAATTTCTCGAGCCAATAGTTTGTCAGGAATATACAAAGGCAGGACATGAGGAGGGACGGTGCTTCAAAATACTCTAATATAGGTGAACCATTCTTCCCCGAACCATCTTGCGATGGGGATGATATCTATCTGTGCCTCGGGTGAGCACCTCGGGGGGTCTTCATCATACATCATTCTATACAAGGGTAAGATAAGCCCGTGACAAATCTGGTAGAAATGTGGGATGAATTGAGAATCCCACGATATCTTATGATAAACATGGATAGGTAATGGGTCCTGGGTAGTCTATTTCCAACCCATAATGGGAAATTTAGAAACATAACAAATAGAATCCATAACATATGCGGATAGATAAAAAGGAGGATAGATCCTTTGAGACAAGGATCTTTTAGACCGGTAATTGATAATAGCCGTGTATAGATTATCAGAAAAGATCTTGGCCCAATCCATAATATCGGCATTTGTGGCAGCATCTATTAATGGTAACCATTCAGACAAAAACTTATTGATATCTGGCATCCCAAATAATCTACAAAGCATGGCCGTAGCAAAACAATACGGAGAGGTGAGGGAACCAGTGCTGTACATACCGTTTTTGTCTTTCTTGAGCGGTTCCTCTTTTCTAGACCAATCTTTGGTGGTCTCTGCTAGGTTTGGGTTCTCTGCCACAAATTTCTTAACGAATTGTGCATTGTAAGTCGCCTACGGTTCAGGAAGATGATACATAAGCTTTAAATCTTGTGCAGCGAATGATCCGATGGGCCCATGTCCTTGAATCTTGAATTGTCTGTTGTTCATCTCTGCATTGTCAAGTATCCACTTGATCATATCCGTATATGGTAGAATTTTGGGCCTTGCTGCTATCTGATGAAGAAATGAGCATGCTAGTTCTTCTAAGGACGCTTCGGAAGAGCGTCGTGAGCCCGCGACAACAGTAACCTTCATTATTCTGGGATTCTCTTCTTCAAGCAGTCTGTACATGCTTTCCCACGTCGATATCCCTGCGTCTCTGTTACAGGTTGTGTCTGTATACAAAGGCGCCATTTCCTTCGTCTTTTCCTTCGCCTCAGAGCCCTGAGATTTATTTTTCTTTCCCATTTCTTCCTGCGTTTGGCTTTGAATCGTCCTTTGTTCTTCGTTCCTGTAGCTCACAAGTGAAATGGAAATGACTGATCAAGAAAGGTGATGGGAGAGTTTTAAATGCAACAGATATATCAAATATGCCACCTTACATGAAGTAATTCTTTACAAAAGCACGCGTCTACATTTCATTTAATAGCTGACAACTAATTCCTTTACTATCATTAAAAGCGCATGATCTTGAGTCAGATTATGGTAAGTGGCTTTTCTCGACTAGCGTGCCCGAAGGATTCGCGATGGAGTGATCTTGCGATTTGGTTCGCAATCGTCGCAGATTGCGACATCGCATCCATCGCAGATCGCGATATCGCATCATCGCAGAAGTTTTATGCTTGCCAAATCTTGTCAGCTCATTTTCTGCGATATGCGATCTTGCGATCGGTGTTATCACAGATCGGTAAATCTTGAAGTTTTTTCCTTATGAGTATTACTTTATTGCGATGCGATGTATTGCTTAGCACGAGAATCTTGTGCATACCGATATTATAGTGAAATGGAGGCACTTCCTAACTTTTTGCAACGCGGCTTTAAAGATTTTTCCCTTATCATAGACTTAGGTTTTAAAGTATTCAAAAGATCTTCCTAAGTTTACGATGGTAACCTTATTATAAAGAAAGGAAACTCTTGCTTTTCCTGAATTTTAACTAAGGGTCCCCATTCATTTAGTATCTTGGACAACACTTAAATGAAAAAAGGGAGGGGGGTTGTTGCTGGCCACAACAGGAGGAAAGTTTGTTGATCGACGATTGTAATCCCTACTTGATAGGGAAATTCAATCTTTATAAAGCAGGTTGATACAACCGCAACCATAGCATATATCCATGGTCTTCCCAGTAGGATGTTGTAATCGAGGTTTCCGTCGATTACTTCGACATCTATTTCTACTGTTTTCCCTCCTAGTTCAACTTGTAAGTTACTTAGAATACCATATGGGGTATATGTTCATCCGTAAAATGCTTTTAACGTTGTTGAAGACCTCGACAAGGTTGGAGATCCTAAAGTTTTCCAGCAACTCATCGACATAATACATGTAGATGCTCCCTCATCAATAATTGTTCGATGAACAATTTTGTTGAGGGCTTTTACTTGAATGAGGAAAGCTAGTTGAGCTGGTAACTGAGGATCATATCCTTTATGGTTAAAGGACACAAGATTAGAATCCTTTGGGTTTATCCCACCGATAGCTGATAATAAAGCCTGCTTTTGGGATGGGAAATTTTGCAATACCTCAAGTGTCGACATAGTGGATGGCGATTTGGCCAGATCTTCCACTATATTATAATGCTGTGCTGCTCTGGCACGAGGATTAAATGTCGAATTATGTACTACTCCCTTTGGCGGTTTTATTGTTAGCTCAAGAATGATGGGCGGTGCAACTTCTGTCGAAGTTGTTGTCGAACTACTAGGTTGATCTTTATCCTTGTTGTTCGGCAGCTGTGGATTCTCGTAATCTTTGTTCCTTGTCGATATCAAAGCATCATTTTGTTGTTTGGAAACTGACAACATTAGCACTTGAGACAGGGAAGCATTTCCACTATCAACCAGATTTGTTCCTGGATTCAGAAACGGATCAGTTAATACTGCCGAGGTTTTTGAATTCTTGAAGAATTTTTTAAGCTCAGCTCTGTGTGGACAATCTGATGTCCAATGATCCTCATCGCATATAAAGCATGGATTCTTTGGTTTCCTATTTCCAGTAGGGTTTGCAGAAGATTTTTCAGGTGATGATTCCTCCTGTTTCTTCTTCTTCCCTTTGTTTTTCTTCTTTCCTCCTGGTTGCTTGGTTTCTTTGCCTTTATCAGTCGAGACGACATTTACTTCTGAGGCAAGAAGTTATTCTTTTGCATTTTGACTGGAAATCTTACGGGCCTTTTTAGATGTAGTCTTTGTCGATTTCGTGTCTATCGCGCCAATTACTCATCGCCGGCATGAGAGTCATTGTTTGATTTAGGAGGAGGGATCGAAAATTCCGTCCTGGGAGCGTCAGGGATTTTATCATAGAGCGTGCTAGACTGAGTGCAAATTAAGTCTAAATATTGTGCATGAGCAATAACTTGCTCTTCGGTGAGACTCCCCTTTTTGCCACATCTTCTGTAATGGAAGGTAACAAAGACTTAATAAACCATTCAGCTAATAGATGATCAGGAACATACATTTTTACCATTCTACGACAACGTCGCCACTCATGAATATGATCGGATATGTGAGTGGCTGTTGTCTGCTTGAAATTGGTAAGAAGTTCCGTTCCCATTTCGTACCTTATCGGTAATTGAAAATGGGTTAAAAAGGTGGTGGCTAGGGCACTGAAGTTGTCAAACGAAGCTCTGGGCAATTTGATATACCATTTTGCTGCCGGACCAGTTAATGTCCTCTGAAAAAGGTGAAGTCTAATCGAATCATCGTTTAGGGTGTTTGATGAACACCACAGATGAAAGGTCATCACATGATTCGACGGATCTTCACCCGGATTTCCATTAAATTTAGGAATGTCTGACGGGAGTTTATGCTGAATCGCTGGCCACCAAGGGGCGTAGGTGATTGGATCATTTGTTAATCAATTTAGATCCGGTAACTCTAAAGTCGCCACGAAGGGTAATTGTTGATTCAGGTTAGGCGAAGCATACCCAGGATAAGATGGAATCGCCTGAGCAGTTGGTCTCTGCATAACAGAATAATGCATTTGATGCTGGTAACTTTGGTAAGGTTGATGGGCATAACCATTATAGAATGGTTGATTCTGACCGTTTTGAATATACGGTTTCCCACTATTGGCAAAGATTTTTTACTCAGATCCTTGGTATACCTGTTGGAATTGCGGTTGTTGGTATTGCACCAGCCATGGCTGCGAAGCCATGTGCTGTTGTCCAATACTGACTGTTTGACCAAGATGAGGGGTAATTGTACCAGTTTGGGCCTGTGTCATTCCACTAGTTGGCGATTGTGGTTGAGTCGTAGGGACAAGAGGTTGTTGCATTACCACCTGAGAAACCTGAGGTTGGCATACAACAGGTAGTGCTTGTACTTGTGATACCGTCACAATAGCTGGCGTAGTCGGTATATTTGACATAGGTAAGCATTTTTGCATCGAATATACAACTCTTGGTTGTTGAGGTAGTATCATACCCAAACGCTAGATGTAATTCCAGCATAACCTGAATTTTGTTGTGAACTCCCGTATGGTTGTCCTCCCGAAGGAGACAATGAAAGGGTATACTACCCCCCATACGGCGGTAATTCGGTACTTAAAGGTATGGCTTGTCCTTGAGGACCGGACTACCCAAATTGACACCCTGAAGGATCAATTTGCTGAGACTCAACATAAGAGTTTCCGGATACAATTCCGGATGAACAAACAGGAACGGACCATAATGTCGAAATAGGCCCTGAGTGGGCCCCTTCTAGCGATTGAGAACTAGTTGGGATAGATGGTATACCGGCGAACATTGTAGGAGTGACAGCAGGAAGTTCTGCCGTCGCTATATCGGACGACACAATCCTAGATGTTGACGGTTGTTCAGACATTTCTAGTCTATCCAAAAGATTGCGTAGCGATTCTACAGGAGCTTCCGATGGCGGTAGACTAATTTCTGATGAAGAAGGATATAGAGTGATCCCGATTCCAAATTGCGATGGAGTACTAGATGGAGGATCCTCCACAATCTCTTCTATAGCAATCAGACCAGGTGGAAGAGGTAGATCGTCTGGTCCGTAAAATATTTCTGGTGCCGAAGAAGGTATGGAATTTGCAGCGACAGATGTTTGGGGAGTAACACCCTCCGAATCAGTTGTAGATGGAACTGGTTCAGTAACACAAGTGTTTACTCTCACACTAGGATCAGTGCTACTGTCCTTTGGTGGCTGCTGAACTTCTTCTGTAAAGGCAGGGATACCAGAAATGTTTGGAGTAACCGGAGTCTCTGATGGTGTTGGAACACTTGTTCTAACTTTACCAGGGGATTTGGAACTGGTTAAACGAGTTCGCTTTGTCCGTAACAGTTTCGATTCCGGAGACAAAGACGGTTGACTCGTAAGCCTCCGCGAACGACGAGGTTTCAATTGACTTTCTTCCACGATTGCGGATTACTCGATCAACTAAAAATCAAGGGGAAGTATATTTCTGAATTAGATGAATTTTAGACGCTTTGACACAACTTGTTTTTTCAATTTTAAAGAGTCGAGAAAAAAAAAATGACTCTAGTCGCCTTCTATTTTTAATGAGCCTGAAGTGACAAGTGCTCAGATGGACCTTTTCCGTTAAGGAGTATGAAAAGGAACGAAAGGGACTGCTCTGGAAATCTAGGCAGAGGGATTACCAAACCAATCGCAAAACTGCAGAATACTTTTTACGGTACGGCAGTCAATCTTCCCGAATGCTGTGTTCAGTGCATTGCGATCGATAGGGTGGCAGACACGACTTCCTATGGATAAAGGATTAAGCCTATTGTGGTCTCCCAAAATATACTCGACGGTACATGGGAGCACAAGTCCATACTGGCACTTATCATCTCAAAGTGGAGGAATCACCCAACCAACAATGAAAACAACAGTTACCAGGCTTTACGACGCCAGAATACATCTCTAGCCTAGACTTCTAGATGTTGTGTGTTAGGTTCCAAAGCGTTGTTAGATTCATTAGATTTATTTTATAGTTGATCTTGCTTAAGAAATTGGCCTTTCAGGTTCACCGCGTGATGTAGAGGTACAATTCCTAAAATGAAATCTAAGATGATAAACATTCGTTTTATCTTCTTTGTGCAATGAAAATCCTAGCTACTAAGGAAAGAGAGATGGTGTTCTTTCAACAAAGAACAAAGAGCACACACTATATGCATTATCCTAAATCAAACCAACAAACAGTCTAAATGCAAATGCACATGCATGTATTTGTTTTCAGCCTTCTTAATGTGTAAATGATAAAAAGAAAGCTAATGCGCAAATCTGATTTATTTTCAAAGTGACAATTACTAACAAGTTTCTTTTCAAAACAAAATGAAGACAATGACAACACTTTGCGATTTGGAATTGAAACTTTGCTTTCGACACTAGAAAAACTACAAATTTAGATCAAATACAATAGTAACAGGGTAATCAACTGTCAAGAGCAATCAGATTCTCTTCTATGACTAAAAACGACACTTGCGACACTCTCAAATCAAGAAATGATAGTACAATTACGTTACTTCTTTGTAAAGGAGAACTGAAAATGACTCAAAAAATACATAAAAAATTTTACAGTTCTTTGCACAATGGAGGTGGAATAACAACAAGGAAAGGGGTTTCAAACAAAGGTGTACTGACTACAGGTAACAAAACTCTTGAATAAATCTGAAAAGAGTGAACACAGAAACCACAATTTAGGAACAATGCCTAGTCTGATCAGCACACCTGTAATACAGTGAAACTGAAATGAAACGCACCTACTACACTCGGGAAGTGCGCTGAATTTGAGATTCATAGAACAGACAGTGCGCTGGACCAGGGACGAGACTTTGATTGGGTTCCGGGTCACAGTTTGCTGTTCAGTTCAGGGATTTTGGCCAAGAAAATGGTAATCAATAAGTCAATCACAGGGGTAGATCTAAGGAGGTTACTAGAGCCACCACAAGGGCAATTAGAGAGCTTGTAAACCAATTGTTTAAATCATAAACAAAACCTGGAGATTGAATGAAGCAGTGTTGATCTACTTTGCACTTGCATAGCAAATGCAGTTCGAAGGTTAGCTGGCTTGACTTCAGGCTCTGTCTGTAAGTTTATAAAGTAAACAAATGTAGATGAAACCAACAGGCGCGTCCTAAATGATTGCCATTTAGGCGTGTGTGGGGGGCATCAATCCGGTTACGCTACGACGCAAATTTTTTTACGAGCAGGATACTTCTGGCCAACAATGTTCAAAGATTGCATAATCGCAGTCAGAAGTTGCAATGCCTGTCAAACTTTCGATAGCAAAACCAGAAGACCACCCACACCTCTGCAACCAATAGTTGCTGTTGGGCCATTCGCCAAATGGGGCATCGATTTCATGACATGTAACCCCACCTCGACCGGGGGGCATGGGTATATCATAGTCGCAGTGGACTATTTTACCAAATGGGCCAAGGCGATGCCTACATTAGATAACACTGGTGAAACAGCTGCCCTTTTATTTTTCAATCATGTAGTCGCCAGATTCAGCGTTCCGCAGGCTATAGTCACAGATCATGGATCGCATTTTCGCAATCACATGATGGCCAAATTAGCTACCAAATTAGGGTTGTCTCACTACAGCTCTACTCCATACTACCCGCAAGCCAACAGACAAGTTGAAGCAATCAACAAAGTCCTGAAGCGCATGCTGCAACGGATGATTGGAGTCCACAAAAGGAGTTGGCACCTGATCCTGTACTCAGCCTTGTGGGCATACCGAACATTGGTAAGGAATGCAACCGGGTTTACACCTTTCCAACTGGTGTAAGGCCTAGAAGCAATCTTACCAGTTCAATGTGAAATCTCGTCCCTCAAACTCGCAATCGACCTTCTCCCCGGAACTTCAGAAGAGGAGGCTCGTTTCTTGGAACTAATCCAATTGGATGAAACCCGTCGTGATGCCGCTTTGGCTAATGAAGCCGATAAGAAACGAGTCAAGGCGCAGTTCGACAAGAATGTCAAACCCTGTGTCTTCTCAGAAGGCGACTTGGTCTTGCTTTATGACCAAGAATCCGATAAATTGGGAGCAGGTAAATTCAAGTCTTTATGGATGGGCCCCTATATTGTTAAGCGAGTGTTAGCAAAAGGAGCCTACGAGTTAATGGATTATGACGGAATTCCACTGGCGCAACCCCGTAACGGGTTGTACCTTAAGCCTTACTATGCATATTCAGTATGGTAACCAATATTCTTTTGTTACATTTTTTGTTTTCGCTAAAGTATTTGTTTTGGTAAAGTAAATACACTTTTTAAATTTGTTGCAGATGTCAAACCTATTCGAATCTTTTGTTGGATATGCCGACGGAGCAAGTCGTAGTTCGCGGAACCTATCTTCTGCGGCCTGGGCCATTTTTGATCCAAGCGGGGAGTTAGTAAGTTTCAGAGGGGTATGTATTGGTCGATCAACGAATAACATTGCTGAATATAGCGCGTTGATAGAAATTCTCTCTGATGCCATCACACATGGCATACGCCGACTGGTCGTCAGGCTAGACTCACAGCTCGTCATACTACAACTCACTGTTATCTACTCTGTCCGAAATCCAGCTATCTATCGCATGTTCCTAAGGGTCAAGATTTTGGAAAGGCAATTTGATTTTATTCAATATCAGCATATTTCCAGAAGCTTAAACAAATTAACTGACTCATTGGCAAATTATGTGTTAGATAGACATTTACAACATTTATAAAAAGAAGCATTTCATCAATATTTGCATGCGAATCATATAACTTAACCAAAATAAAACTCCAAAAATAAAATATATATATATATAATTGTTTATGGTTTACACATAATGTTCTGTAACCAAGACAAAATTGGTCAAATGACCCAAAACTCAAAACGCTAGGGGGCACCCTAGTCTAATGATGTTGGTGATAACAAGTCATCGCCTGTGCAATCATGCGTAAAAGCCTAGTCCATCGACTCGGCACGCTAGTGGTATGTCGCTGCAACATCAGGGGCAACTCGTCAGTCCTCACATCTGGAATACCGAGAGTGAGGCCCATGACCTGATCCTGTAATGCTGAAAGAGTCTCGGCCACATCAAGGTCGCGAAGGATAGCCCTTCCCACAGCCTCTCCTGCTAGAGAGGTGGCTGGCCCTCTCAGGCATACTACGAGCCGAATGGGACCAACATCTGCATGAGCACATGAGTTCTGATTAGTATTGACAGAATAATGCACAAGGACATTATAAAAGAAAAATGTTAAACATAAATATGGTCAAGAATTTACCAATGGCACCCTACTACTCGCCAGCCAACAGTACCAAATCCGGGTCACCCCGGAAGTCCATACCAGCATATGGGTACTCGGAATAAACCATCTCCTGACGATCGAACCACCTGAAGAAGGTATCAGAAAAAGAAATCTAATACTGACCAACATGTTTGGACATGTGGTCGACCCATCTCTGCATCTGTGGTTCAATCGGTGGAGGTAAACCAAGTGCAATATACTGCAGCTGCATCAGTGGTATCCTTTCCAAGGCGAATGCGGTCAAAATAGAACCATACCCAAAGTTATTCAATCTCCCGTTTTTCACCTTCGTCAACTGTTCTTTCATCACAAGGAGTACTGCATCACACCAGTTGAACACCTTCGATTCGAGACATTCCAAGGCGTACTGCATATAAGATCGGTTGGCCACATGGAGAGCCGCACCACCAGCCATCCTACCAAAAGTGAATAGAATGGTCCTCAAAGACCTGTCAGTGACATCTCGGATGATGACCTTGCCATCTTTACTCAGCTGAGATCCCTCTCTGCAATACCTGCGAACATAATCTCTCACAGATTCACCTCCACAGGCCGAACTTGATAAAGAGATAGGGGCACCCCGCCTCGATAAGCCGGTCAAAAAATAGATGTCCACTATAGTCAAGGGGATGGATTTGCCCCTAATCTGGAACACCTGGCTGGTAGGATCCCAAGCATCGAGCAAATACTGTAGCAAGTTGATTTGTTGTCTCATGCTAGAGATGCGAAAAAACTTCAACATGCAACTGTTCCGCAGTGCGTTTACTGTAACCGGATCATGTAAATCAAGCATGTCCTCTTCTTCATGCTCATTTTCTCGCCATGTAATAGTCATCTTACTCCAATTACTCTCTAAAAGCAAAAAAGAGAAGAGTTAGATCCTGATTTGGTGAGAAACAGGCAAAAATTTCCATTAAAAACTGTGCACAAATTTCCATCCTTGCGCCCATCGCACCTCCGGCTTTGTCCTGGGTGTGTTGCAGGCCAACTATCGAGTGGATAGGCCAACATGAAACACACCTTTCGATGTAGAAAGGGCGCGCTGGAGCCAAGGCGAGTTTTTCAAACCCCAGAGGCTCAGAAAAACCAGAAATCAAGCTCAGAATGCAAAAAGGAAAAGATGAAATGAAAGAGCTCAAGTTTAGCTCCTAACTGGTCCAGACGACGCCAAAAATTGTCCACAGAATCTCTTGGAATCAACTAGTGAAAATCAAAGGGGTAAAGCACCTCCAAAGCTCCAACAAGCCAAAGTTCAAATGAAATGGTAAAATGAGGGGTAAAAGCACTTTTAAATTACTTTTTACGTAATTCAAGTAAAATTTTAGTGTCTTAACTCATTTTCTACACATGTATTGTTCATTGCTAACTGGTTTTGATGAAGCAATTGAGCATGCAACACAACCTTTGAAGTAACAAAGTCATTAATGGCAAAGTCAAGAAATGACCGTTACATCGAGCAGTTTTAACGCGGACTTCATGCTCGTTAAAAAATAAACATAAGAAATGAGCAAATGTTTCCCCCAACGTTTAAGCTCATTAAAAAATGAACTAATTTCCAGTAAATAACCATCGTGAATGTAGTACTTCAGCCTTTGAAGCCTTGGTCGTGTTTTCATCATCACCTCCACTCTGTATTGGCTGATCATTCACCTCCACTTGATTGTTTACCCCTTTTGAGGAACAGCTGCGAAGAGTGATCCTATTAGCCAACCTTGTAACACTACTGTGATTGGGAAATTCCAAACCTTACCTGGAATCAGCTGCTACCCGAATTTATCACCCGTTCCTCAAAAAACGAGTTTCCTTTAAGCTCTTTTCAACTGACTTGTAAAATATGAAAAGACTGCCGAGTCATTGGCCTCTCCAGCCCGTTAAAGTGACCGGAAGTGCTATCCCTCCTTTAGATTTTAATCTTTTTGGACCTAAGAGATTATTACACAAAAAGATTGAGCGCTTGTTTTGTTCGGCTCGTTAAAAGTACCGAAAATTCATCCCTTCTGTATTGTTTTATACTTTTTTGGACCTAAGGGATTAGATGACGAAAAAGGATTTTTGGAGTTTCCTTTACGTCCCTTTTCAGACTCTCTAAAATTGAAAAGCACCGAGTTATCTTTGTCGTTAAACTCGTTAAAAGCTAATAGCGAAAAACTTGTCCATAACAGACAAGAACGAGTTTCACTATCCCGAGGCTCGTTAAAACATAGCGATGGGTTTGCTCGAAGGGAAAATTATAGAACAAGCATATGTTATCCTCCTCAAGCTTGACAAAAATAAAGAGGTACTGGTCAGCAATGACTGGGGAAAAATTGGGAAGAAAACTTGAAGAAACTTTGTTGGTAGCAAGTCGCTCTTGAACATGACACTTTCACTCCTCATCCAAGTCGGGTTGGGTTGTTTCATTCACTGGTCACATCACCATGGTTCCAACACACCATCCACATTTGGGGTTAATGCCACCGATCCATCATGTCAGTGTCACCTGTATGTTCAAGAGAAGTCACTCAGAGAATTCACCTGTGTCTCACCCACTACAATACATTTACGCTCCATTCTTTCATGACCGCCACCCTGAACCATATATCACCAGATTTTTTTCACCTCCATTAAAATCATTTGCTCCGTTCCGTGTCATTGATGTGGCATTCATTAATGCCCTCCTATGACAGATCGCTTCTTGTCGACATCAGCTCATTATCCAAGAAGGCGATCTAGGAACAACCCTTTCAGTACTTTGAAGCTTGCATGCCTCAATGGCAAGTTTCTCACTTCCGGCGGCAGGTTTACATCAATGGCCTTCGACCGAAAGATTTTACGTGGTGTTCGACGCCAAGTCCCTTATTCACACCACGTAAATTGTACTGCAGTACCTTGAGGATCATTATCATTATCGGTGATTCCTCTCGCACCTGTTAACAACTTACATCATTGGTTGGTAATCAGGCGATGTCTTTCCATGTTCGACTCCAGAACATCTCTCACATGGATCGACTCGTACTTTGAAGTAAAGATCGAACGAGATTGAAGACCCCGGATCTAGTTTCATCCATCCGGGCTGCGATATATATTGAGGAAAATAAAGAAATCAAATGTACATCATTGCTGCACAGATAATCATCCAATCTAAGGGATGATGGCTCTACCAGAATCATCAGTCTACACTCAAACGATTGTCTGTCTCTTGTACATGAAAAATGAATTTATAAAGCTGAGCATGGGAATTCCCGCCTCAGATAGATCATGAAAAAATTATGAGGATAATGTATTGTATTGTATCTTATTACAGGTTTCCTTCCAGCTTGAAAGAACTTCGGATCCTCATGATAAAGCATTTCACCCGACATCAAAAGATTAATGACCTCATGCTTTAGGGGGCAACTGTTATAGACATTTTTTGGAACTACAACCCCAAGCATAAAATGTCCATAAACCAAGGGCTCCTAAGTCCCTAAAGGTGTTGTTCCAACCCCTAAAAGAACAGGGTCAACTGATTACAGCATCTCCCAGAAGTTCTCCATGAAAAACTACTCAGAACTGGTCAAAACTGGACCATTTCACCTGCTCCATAGGCAAAGTCCATTGCATCCCACCTAAATACACACAGTAGGTGCGCTGCATTTCAAAAAGCCCTTCTATGGGGTGCGATGGGCGAGAAAGGACAAATGGCAGGGTCAATCCTCAAGGTGGAGAAGCATGGAATCTTCCAGAAACTTCTCCTGTGACACTTGCCTATCTGAGTTTGACCATGGATGAGTAAGAGATCATCAATATCCAAGTGGAATCAAGAAATATCAGAGGGAAGAAACTAATCAAATCACCAGCTGACTCATCTCCCTTGCAGACATCTATATATGGATCCCTCATCCCAGAGATCTAGGAGGCTGGAATTTTGCATCTTGTAAGGAATTGCTGTTGGTTTCTTGAGGCAACATCATAGTGTTGGGTGATCTAAGCTTTTCATGAGGTGAAGAAGGGCTTACTTGCTGAGAGGATGATGCTGGGTCAGAACAATTGGTTGTAACTCTCTTGGCTCTTTCTTGATTATCAATAAATTATTCAAGTTTTCCTCCATACTCTTGTGTGATTTATGTTTATGCATTTGTATGGTCAATTTACATCTGATCCTAAATTGTTTATGATAATAGATCTATGTTCTCGTATAGTGTTATGCTGCTTTGATTCTACAGGTACTCTGTGAAGCTGGGTATACAAGAAAGCAAGTAGCAAAGGACTATCAGAAGAGAGAGGAATCGAACAAAGAACCGAGCGCAAGACAGAGGTTGGTCTCTTTTATTCTTCTCTCATCTATCTTTCATAAAGGAAAACGAAAGTAGTTTTACTTTGTTAGTTTCTAAGGTAGCTACTAGCCTTAGTGGGATTAGCAGTTCTGCATAGACACTATTCCTGGTAACAAAATGGCGACTCCGCTGGGGAGCAAGTAGATTGTTTGTTCATCTACATTTGTTTACTTTATAAACTTACAGATGGAGCCTGAAGTCAAGCCAACTAGCCTTCGAATTGCATTTGCTATACAAGTGCAAAGTAGATCAACGCTGCTTCAGTCAATCTCCGGGATTTGTTTATGATTTAAACAATTGGTTTTCAAGCTCTCTAATTTCCCTTGTGGTGGCTCTAGTAACCTCCTTAGATCTACCGCTGTGATTGACTTACTGATTACCATTTTCTCGGCCAAAATCCATGAATTGAACTGCAAATTGTGACCCGGAACCCAATCAAAGTCTCGTCCCTGGTCCAGCGCACTGTCAGTTCTGTGAATCTCAAATTCAGCGCACTTCCCGAGTGTAGTAGGTGCGTTGCGTTTCAGTTTCACTGTATTACAGGTGTGTTGATCAGACTAGGCATTGTTCCTAAATTTTGGTTTCTGTGTTCACTCTTTTCAGATCTATTCAAGAGTTTTGCTGCCTATAGTCAGTATACCTCTGTTTGAAACCCCTTTCCTTGCTGTTATTCCACCTCCATTGTGAAAAGAACTGTAAATGTTTTTATGTATTTTTTGAGTCATTTTTAGTTCTCCTTTACAAAGAAGTAACGTAATTGTACTATCGTTTCTTGATTTGAGAGTGTCGCAAGTGTCGTTTTCAGTCATAGAAGAGAGTCTGATTGCTCTTGACAGTCGATTACCCTGTTACTATTGTATTTGATCTGAATTTGTAGTTTTTCTAGTGTCGAAAGCAAGTTTTCAATTCCAAATCGCAAAGTGTTGTCATTGTCCTCATTTTGTTTTGAAAAGAAACTTGTTAGTAATTGTCACTTTGAAAATAATTCAGATTTGCACATTAACTTTCTTTTTATCATTTACACATTAAGAAGGCTGAAAACAAATACATGCATGTGCATTTGCATTTAGACTGTTTGTTGGTTTGATTTAGGACAGTGCATATAGTGTCTGCTCTTTGCTCTTTGTTGAAAGAATGCCATCTCTCTTTCCTTAGTAGCTAGGATTTTCATTGCACAAAGAAGATAAAACGACTGTTTATCATCTTAGATTGCATTTTAGGAATTGTACCTCTACATTGCGCGGTGAACCTGAAAGGCAAATTTCTTAAGCAAGATCAACTATAAAATAAATCTAATGAATCTAACAACGCTTTGGAACCTAACGCACAAGATCTAGAAGTCTAGGCTAGAGACGTATTCCGGCATCGTAAAGCCTAGTAACTGTTGTTTTCACTTTTGGTTGGGTGATTCCTCCACTTTGAGACAATAAGTGCCAGTACGAACTTGTGCTCCCACGTACCGTTGAGTATATTTTGGGAGACCACAATAGGCTTAATCGTTTATCCATAGGAAGCCGTGTCTACCGCCCTATCGATCACAATGCACTGAACACAACATTCGGGAAGATTGACTGCCGTATCATAAAAAGTATTCTGCAGTTTTGCGATTGGTTTGGTAATCCCTCTGCCTAGATTTCCAGAGCAGTCCCTTTCATTCCTTTTCAGACTCCTTAACGGAAAAGGTCCATCTGAGCTCTTGTCACTTCAGGCTCATTAAAAATTGAAGGCGACTAGAGTCATATTTTGTTTTTTCTCGACTCTTTAAAATTTGAAAAAACAAGTTGTGTCAAAGCGTCTAAAATTCATCTAATTCAGAAATATACTTCCCCCTGATTTTTAGTTGATCGAGTAATCTGCAATCGTGGAAGAAAGTCAATTGAAACCCCGTCGTTCGCGGAGGCTTACGAGTCAACCGTCTTTGTCTCCGGAATCGAAACTGTTACGGACAAAGTGAACTCGTTTAACTAGTTCCAAATCCCTTGGTAAAGTTAGAACAAGTGTTCCAACACCATCAGAGACTCCGTTTACTCCCAACATTTCTGGTATCCATTCCTTTACAGAAGAAGTTCAGCAGCCACCAAAGGACAGTAGCACTGATCCTAGTGTGAGAGTAAACACTTGTGTTACTGAACCAGTTCCATCTACAGTTGATACGGAGGGTGTTACTCCCCAAACATCTGTCGCTGCAGATTCCATACCTTCTTCGGCACCAGAAATATTTTATGGACCAGACAGTCTACCTCTTCCACCTGGTCTGATTGCTATAGAAGAGATTGTGGAGGATCCTCCATCTAGTACTCCATCGCAATTTGGAGTCGGGATCACTCTATATCCTTCTTCATCAGAAATTAGTCTACCGCCATTGGAAGCTCCTGTAGAATCGCTAGGCAATCTTTTGGATAGACTAGAAATGTCTGAACAACCGTCAACATCTAGGACTGTGTCGTCCGATACAGCGACGGTAGAACTTCCTGCTGTCACTCCAACAATGTTCGCCGGTATACCATCTGTCCCAACTAGTTCTCAATCGCTAGAAGGGGCCCACTCAGGGGCTATTTCGACAGTATGGTCCGTTCCTGTTTGTTCATCCGGAATAGTATCCGGAAACTCTTATGTTGAGTCTCAGCAAATTGATCCTTCAGGGTGTCAATTTGGGCAGTCCGGTCCTCAAGGACAAGCCATACCTTTAAGTACCAGATTACCACCGTATGGGGGGCAGTATACCCTTTCATTGTCTCCTTCGGGAGGACAACCATACGGGAGTTCACAACAAAATTCAGGTTATGCTGGAATTACATCTAGCGGTTGGGTATCGATACTACCTCAACAACCAAGAGTTGTATATTCGATGCAACAATGCTTACCTATGTCAAATATACCGACTACACTAGCTATTTTGACGGTATCACAAGTACAAGCACTACCTATTGTATGCCAACCTCAGGTTTCTCAAGTGGTAATGCAACAGCCTGTTGTCCCTGCGACTCAGCCACAATCGCCAACTAGTGGAATGACACAAGCCCAAATGGGTATAATTACCCCTCATCTTGGTCAAACAGTCAGTATTGGACAACAGCACATGGCTTCGCAACCATGGCTGGTGTAATACCAACAACTGGAATTCCAACATGTATACCAAGGATCTGAGCAAAAAATCTTTGCCAATAGTGGGCAACCGTATATTCAAAACGGTCAGAATCAACCATTCTATAATGGTTATGCCCATCAACCTTACCAAAGTTACCAGCATCAAATGCATTATGCTGGTATGCAGAGACCAATTGCTCAGGCGATTCCATCTTATCCTAGGTATGCTTCGCCTAACCTGAATCAACAGTTACCCTTCGTGGCGACTTTAGAGTTACCGGATCTAAATCGGTTAACAAACGATCCAATCGCCTATGCCCCTTGGTGGTCAGCGATTCCGCATAAACTCCCCAGACATTCCTAAATTTAATGGAAGTTTCGGTGAAGATCCATCGAATCATGTGATGACCTTTCATCTGTGGTGTTCATCAAACACCCTAAACGATGATTCGATTAGACTTCCCCTTTTTCAGAGCACGTTAACTGGTCCGGTAGCAAAATGGTATATCGAATTGCCTAGAGCTTCGTTTGACAACTTCAGTGCCCTGGCCACCACCTTTTTAACCCATTTTCAGTTACCGATAAGGTACGAAACGGGAATGGAACTTCTTACCAATTTCAAGCAGACAATAGCCACTCACATATCCGATCATATTCATGAGTGGTGACATCGTCGTAGAATGGTAAAAACGTATGTTCCTGATCAGCTATTAGCTGAATGGTTTATTAAGTCTTTGTTACCTTCCATTACAAAAGATGTGGCAAAAGGGGGAGTCGTCACCGAAGAGCAAGTTATTGCTCGTGCGTAATATTTGGACTTAATTTACACTCAGTCTGGCACGCTCTACGATAAAATACCTGATGTTCCCAGGCTGGAATTTTTGGTCCCTCCTCCTCCTAAATCAAACAATGACTCTCATGTCGGCGATGGCGTGATTGGCGCGACAGACACGAAATCGACAAGGGCTACATCTAAAAAGGCCCATAATATTTCCAGTCAAAATGAAAAAGAAGAACTTCTTGCCTCGGAAGTAAATGCCATCTCCACTGATAAAGGCAAAGAAACCAAGCAACCAGGAGGCAAGAAGAAAAACAAAGGGAAGAAGAAGAAATAGGAGGAATCATCACCTGAAAAATCTTCTGCAAACCCTACTGGAAATAGGAAACCAAAGAATCCATGCTTTATATTCGATGAGGATCATTGGACATCAGATTGTCCACACAGAGCTGCGCTTAAAAAATTCTTCAAGAATTCAAAAACCTCGGTAGTATTAACTGATCTGTTTCTGAATTCAGGAACAAATCTGGTTGACAGTGGAAATGCTTCCCCATCTCAAGTGCTGATGTTGTCTGTTTCCAAACAAAAAAATGATGCTTTGATATCGACAAGGAACAAAGATTACGGGAATCCACAGCTGTCGAACAAAAAGGATAAAGATCACCTAGTAGTTGGACAACAACTTCGACAGAAGTTGCACCGCCCATCATTCCTGAGCTAACAATAAAACTGCCAAAGGGAGTAGTACATAAGTTGACATTTAATCCTCATGCCAGAGTAGCACAACATTATAATATAGTGGAAGATCTGGCCCAATCGCCATCCGCTATGTCGACACTTGAGGTACTGCAAAATTTCCCATCCCAAAAGCAGGCTTTATTATCAGCTATCGGTGGGATAGACCCAAAGGATTCTAATCTTGTGTCCTTTAACCATAAAGGATATGATTCTCAGTTACCAGCTCAACTAGCTTTCCTCATTCAAGTGAAAGCCCTCAACAAAACTGTTCATCGAACAATTATTGATGAGGGGGCATCTACATGTATTATGTCGATGAGTTGCTGGAAAACTTTAGGATCTCCAACCTTGTCGAGGTCTTCAACAACGTTAAAAGCATTTGACGGACGAACATATACCCCATATGGTATTCTAAGTCACTTACAAGTTGAACTAGGAGGGAAAAAAATAGAAATATATGTCGAAGTAATCGACGGAAACCTCGATTGCAACATCCTACTGGGAAGACCATGGATATATGCTATGGCTACGGTTGTATCGACCTACTTTAGAAAGATTGCATTTCCCTTTCAAGGAGGGATTACAATCATCGATCAACAAACTTTCCCCAATGGTTCCCAAGTTACAGGAAGCATTCCGATGATCCATGGAAGCCCCCATTCGCTTCAAAATATCGGAGTAGGCCTACTAAAAGACCCTATATTAATGGGGACTTTTGCCCTTTCGCCTCCAATCAATCTAGCGGAAGTAGCGTTGGTAGGAACCTGCAATATGATATCTTCGATTGAAAAGATCTCAGAAAATGATATAAACATGGATCATATGCAGGTATTACCTCCAAGCTCAATAGAAATATTGTAGAAATCAATGTTTCTAGCATGGGAGGCAAACCCAAATCAACGCTCATCAAGCGTTTGGATAGATAGGTCTAAGGAAAATGGCACCTCTTCAGATCCTTGGTCGCAAGTGCATTACACCGACGAAGGAATTATTCAATCAATGGTAATTGAAGGGGCGCCATGGGAAGATTACCACCACCGTTCCCATCTTCTGGATTGTAAATAAGATACTCCTGATGACCTACATCATCCTTCAGTTTTTGATTTCCTATCAAATACTGTAAATACGGTGGATTCCGAGCGAAACTTGTCCAATATTGAAGAGACTATCGCCATAAATATCTCGACCAAAACAGATGTTGTAGAGAATATTTATGTTGGCAAATATTGCTCTCCTTCAGAACTGGAAATATATAACGCTCTTTTTCGCGAATTTAGAGATGTCTTTGCTTGGTCATATGATGAAATGCCAGGTATTGACTCAAGTATAGTCGAACACGAAATTAAGATGTATCCAAATGTCAAACCAGTACGACAACGGCTACGGCAGGTGCACCCCAAGAAAGCCACTGCCATCAAACCAGAAGTTGAAAAGCTTCTCCATGCTGGTTTCATTTACCTGGTTCCTCTAACTGATTGGGTATCGAACATTGTTCTTGTTATGAAAAAACAAGGAACGATTAGAGTGTGTGTCAATTATAGGGATGTAAATCAAGCTTGTCCAAAAGACAACTACCCTACACCCTTTATTGACCAGATAATTAATGAATGCGCCAGATGTGAAATATTTTCATTTATGGATGGATTCTCCGGGTATAATCAAATAAATATCCTCCCACAGGACCAGTCAAAGACTGCATTTATTTGTCCGTGGGGCACATTTGCATATCGCAAATTATCCTTCGGTTTAAAGAATGCAGGGGAAACATTTCAGAGGGCAATGAATTATGCCTTCCATGACATCAAAAACATGGTTCAACCATATCTCGATGACCTTCTGGCTCATTCGCAGAAGCAGACTGATCATCCGCAGCATTTAAGAGCGATATTTCTACGTTGCCGACACTATAAGATACGACTCAATCCACACAAATGTGTGTTCTGTGTTAGTTCTGGTCGTTTACTTGGCTTTGTAGTCTCAAAGGACGGGATTCACCTCGACCCATGTAAGGTTCAGGAAATCATAAATTTTCCCTCCACCTTCGAATTTGCTTCAGATTCAAAAACTCCAAGGGAAAGCAAACTTTCCAAGGAGGTTCATTCCAAATTACGCCGAACTTGCTAAAGGTTATACACGTCTATTGAAAAAGGAAGTGCCTTTCGTCTGGGATCAGGTCACGCAAGCTTCCTTTGATGCTTTAAAAGAATCCCTAATGAAAGCATCATTAATGTACGCTCCTGATTATCAAAAAGACTTTAACCTGTATTTGGCTGCAGCAGATACAACCATCGCAATGGTTTTATTTCAAGAAAACAACAGAATTGAACATCCTATATATTATTTAAGTAAGAACTTAAATGATACAGAAAGCAAATATTCTTATGTTGAAAAGCTAGCACTCGCAGCTGTTCAAGCGATACAAAGATTTCGACACTATGTCCTCTTTCGAAAAACTATCATTCTGTTAGATTGCAACCCCATGAATTATATATTGTCGCGACAGTTGCTGGGGGGAAAATATTCAAAATGGATAGCAATTATACAAGAGTTTGATATGGAATTTGTAAAATCCAAGTCAAAGAAAGCGCTGGTTTTCGCAGAATTATTATGCGATCTCCCATCGTTGTCCAATGATGACACATCCGAAGAAACAATCGTGGATGAATCTTTGTTTCTGATATCTTCAAGCAATCCGTGGTATGGAGATATAATCATCTATCTCCAAACCCAAAAATATAGGCCTAACACCACCCGCTCCGAACAAAAACGTATTCGATACCAATCAAAAGACTACATGATCATCGGTGATACACTTTACCGTCGTGGTGTCAATACAGTTCTGAGGAGGTGCCTCACCCATGAGGAGGTCGGAAAAGTCCTGAATGATTGCCATTCAGGCGTGTGTGGGGGGCATCAATCCGGTTACACTACGGTGCAAATTTTTTTACGAGCAGGATACTTCTGGCCAAAAATGTTCAAAGATTGCATAACCGTAGTCAGAAGTTGCCATGCCTGTCAAATTTTTGATAGCAAAACCAGAAGACCACCAACACCTCTGCAGCCAATAGTTGCTGTTGGGCCATTCGCCAAATGGGGCATCGATTTCATGACATGTAAATCCACCTCGACCGGGGGGCATGGGTATATCATAATCGCAGTGGACTATTTTACCAAATGGGCCGAGGCGATGCCTACATTAGATAACACTGGTGAAACAACTGCCCTTTTCTTTTTCAATCATGTAGTCGCCAGATTCAGCGTTCCACAGGCTATAGTCACAGATCATGGATCGCATTTTCACAGTCACATGATGGACGAATTAGCTGCCAAATTAGGGTTGTCTCACGAGAGCTCTACTCCATACTACCCGCAAGCCAACGGAAAAGTTGAAGCAATCAACAAAGTCCTGAAGCGCATGCTGCAACGGATGATTGGAGTCCACAAAAGGAGTTGGCACCTGATCTTGTACTCAGCCTTGTGGGCATACCGAACATCGGTAAGGAATGCAACTAGGTTTACACCTTTCCAACTGGTGTATGGCCTAGAAGCAATCTTACCAGTTCAGTGGGAAATCTCGTCCCTCAATCGACCTTCTCCCCGAAACTTCAGAAGAGGAGGCTCGTTTCTTGGAACTAATCCAATTGGATGAAACCCGTCGTGATGCCGCTTTGGCTAACGAAGCCCATAAGAAACGAGTCAAGGCGCAGTTCGACAAGAATGTCAAACCCCATGTCTTCTCAGAGGGCGACTTGGTCTTACTTTATGACCAAGAATCCGATAAATTGGGAGCAGGTAAATTCAAGTCTTTATGGATGGGCCCCTATATTGTTAAGCGAGTGTTAGCAAAAGGAGCCTACGAGTTAATGGATTATGACGGAATTCCACTGGCGCAACCCCGTAACGGGTTGTACCTTAAGCGTTACTATGCATAATCAGTATGGTAACCAATATGCTTTTGTTACATTTTTGTTTTCGCTAAAGTATTTGTTTTGGTCAAGTAAATCCACTTTTTACATTTGTCGCAGATGTCGAACCTATTGGAATGTTTTGTTGGATATGTCGACGGAGCAAGTCGTAGTTTGCGGAACCTATCTTTTACGGCCTGGGCCATTTTTGATCCAAGTGGCGAGTTAGTAAGTTTCAGAGGGGTATGTATTGGTCGATCAACGAATAACATCGCTGAATATAGCGCGTTGATAGAACTTCTCTCTGATACCATCACACATGGCATACGCCGACTGGTCGTCAGGCTAGACTCGCAGCTCGTCATACTACAACTCATTGGTATCTACTCCGTCCGAAATCTAGCTATCTATCGCATGTTCCTAAGGGTCAAGATTTTGGAAAGGAAATTTGATTTTATTCAATATCAGCATATTTCCAGAAGCTTAAACACATTAACCGACTCATTGGCAAATTATGTGTTAGATAGACATTTTCAACATTTATAAAAAGAAGCATTTCATCAATATTTGCATGCGGATCATATAACTTAACCAAAATAAAACTCCGAAAATCAAAAATATATATATAACTATTTATGGTTTACACATAATGTTCTGTAACCAAGACAAAATTGGTCAAATGACCCAAAACTCAAAACGCTAGGGGGCACCCTAGTCTAATGACGCTGGTGATAACAAGTCACCACTTGTGCAATCATGCGTAAAAGCCTAGTCCATCGACTCGGCACGCCAGTGGTATGTCGCTGCAACCTCAGGGGCAACTCGTCAGTCCTCACATCTGGAATAATGAGAGTGAGGCCCTCGACCTGATCTTGTAATGCTGAAAGAGTCTCAGCCACATCAAGGTCGCGAAGGATAGCCCTTCCCACAGCCTCTCCTGCTAGAGCGGCCGCTGGCCCTCTCAGGTGTACTACTGGCCGAACGGGACCAACATCTACATGAGCACATGAGTTCTGATTAGTCTTGACAGAATAAAGCACAAGAAAATTATAAAAGAAAAACGATAAATAGAAATATGGTCAAGAATTTACCAATGGCACCCCACTGCTCGCCAGCCGGCAGTACCAAATCCGGGTCACCCCGGAAGTCCATACCAGCATATGGGTACTCGGAATAAACCATCTCCTGATGATCGAACCACCCGAAGAAGGTATCAGAAAAAGAAATCTAAGACTGACCAGTATGTCTGGACATGTGGTACCCATCTATGCATCCGTGGTTCAGTAGGTGGAGGTAAACCAAGTGCAATATACTACGGCTACATCAGTGGTATCCTTTCCAAGGCGAAAGCGGTCAAAATAGAACCATACACAAAGTTCTTCAATCTCTCGTTTTTCACCTTGGTCAACTGTTCTTTCATCACAAGGAGTACTGCATCACACCAGTTGAACACCTTCGGTTCGAGACATTCCAAGGCGTACTGCATATAAGATTGGTTGGCCACATGGAGAGCCGCACCACCAGCCATCCTACCAAAAGTGAACAGAATGGTCCTCAAAGACCTGTCAGTGACATCTCAGATGATGATCTTGCCGTCTTTACTCAGCTGAGATCCCTCTCTGCAATACCTGCAAACATAATCTCTCACAGATTCACCTCCACGGGCTGAACCTGATAAAGAGATAGGGGCACCCTGCCTCAATAAGCCCGTCAAAAAATGGATGTCCACTACAGTCAAGGGGATGGATTTGCCCCTAATATGGAACACCTGACTGGTAGGATCCCAAGCATCGAGCAAATACTGCAGCAAGTTGATTTGTTGTCTCATGCTAGAGATGTGGAAAAACTTCAACAGGCCACAGTTCCGCAGTGCGTTTACTGTAACCGGATCATGTAAAGCAAGCATGTCCTCTTCTTCATGCTCATGTTCTTGCCATGTAATAGTCATCTTACTCCAATAAATCTCTGAAAGCAAACAAGAGAAGAGTTAGATCCTCATTTGGTGAGAAGCAGGAAAAAATTTCCATTAAAAACTGTGCACAAATTTCCCTCCTTGTGCCCATCGCACCTCCAGCTTTGTCTTGGGTGCGTTGCAGGCCAACTGTCCAGTGGATAGGCCAACATGCAACGCACCTTTCGATGTAGAAAGGGTGCACTGGAGCCAAGGCGAGTTTTTCAAACCCCAGAGGCTCAGAAAAACCAGAAATCAATCTCAGAATGCAAAATGGAAAAGATGAAATGAAAGAGCTCAAGTTTAGCTCCTACCTGGTCCAGACGGTGCCAAAAATCGTCCACATAATCTCCTAGAATCAGCTGGTGAAAATCAAAGGGGGAAAGCACCTCCAAAGCTCCAACAAGCCAAAGTTCAAATGAAATGGTAAAATGAGGGGTAAAAGCACTTTTAAATTACTTTTTACGTAATTCAAGTAAAATTTTAGTGTCTTAACTCATTTTCTAGACATGTATTGTTCATTTCTAACTGGTTTTGATGAAGCAATTGAGCATGCAACGCAACCTTTGAAGGAACAAAGTCATTAATGGTAAAGTCAAGAAATGACCGTTACATCGAGTAGTTTTAACGCGGACTTCATGCTCGTTAAAAAATAAACATAAGAAATGAGCAAATGTTTCCCCCAGCATTTAAGCTCATTAAAAAATGAACCAATTTCCGGTAAATAACCATCGTGAATGTAGTACTTCAGCCTTTGAAGCCTTGGTCGTGTTCTCATCATCACCTCCACTCTGTATCGGCCGATCATTCACCTCCACTTGATTGTTTACCCCTTTTGAGGAACAGCTGCGAAGAGTGATCCTATTAGCCATCCTTGTAACACTGCCATGATTGGGAAATTCCAAACCTTACCTGGAATCAGCTGCTACCCGAATTTATCACTCGTTCCTCAAAAAACGACTCTCCTTTAAGCTCTTTTCAACTAACTCGTAAAATATGAAAAGATTGCCGAGCCATTGGCCTCTCCAGCTCGTTAAAGTGACCGGAAGTGCTATCCTTCCTTTAGATTTTAATCTTTTTGGACTTGAGGGATTATTACACAAAAAGATCGAGCGCTTGTTTTGTTCGGCTCGTTGAAAGTACCGAAAATTCATCCCTTCTGTATTGTTTTATAGTTTTTCAAACCTAAGGGATTAGATGATGAAAAAGGATTTTTTGAGTTTCCTTTACGTCCCTTTTTAGACTCTCTAAAATTGAAAAGGTCCGAGTTATCTTTGTTGTTAAACTTGTTAAAACCTAATAGCGACAAACTTGTCCATAATAGACAAGAACGAGTTTCACTATCGCTAGGCTCGTTAAAACATAGCGATGGGTTTGCCCGAAGGGAAAATTATAGAACAAGTATACGTTATCCTCCTCAAGCTTGAAAAAAATAAAGAGGTACTGGTCAGCAATGACTGGGGAAAAATTGGGAAGAAAACTTGAAAAACTTTGTTGGTAGCAAGTCCCTCTTGAACATGACACTTTCACTCCGCATCTAAGTCGGGTTGGGTTGTTTCATTCACTGGTCACATCACCATGGTTCCATCACACCATCCACATTTTGGGTTAATGCTACCGATCCATCATGTCAGTGTCGCCGGTATGTTCAAGAGAAGTCACTCAGAGAATTCACCTGTGTCTCACCCATTGCAATACATTTACGCTCCATTCTTTCATGACCGCCACCCTGAACCATATATCACCAGATTGTTTTCACCTCCATTAAAATCATTTGCTCTGTTCCCTGTCATTGATATGGGATTCATTAATGCCCTCCTATGACGGATTGCTTCTTGTCGACATCAGCTCATTATCCAAGAAGGCGATCTAGGAACAACCCTTTCAGTACTTTGAAGCTTGCATGCCTCAATGGCAAGTTTCTCACTTCCGGTGATAGGTTTACATCAAGGGCCTTCGACTGAAAGATTTTACGTGGTGTTCGACGCCAAGTCCCTTATTCACACCATGTGAATTGTACTGCAGTACCTTGAGGATCATTATCATTATCGGTGATTCCTCTCGCGCCTGTAAACAACTTACATCATTGGTTGGTAATCAGGCGATGTCTTTCCATGTTCGACTCCAGAACATCTCTCACATGGATCGATTTGTACTTTGAGTGGAGATTGAAGACCCCGGATCTAGTTTCATCCATCCGGGCTGCGATATACATTCAGGAAAATAAAGAAATCAAATGTACATCATTGTTGCATAGATAATCATCCAATCTAAGGGATGATGGCTCTACCAGAATCATCAGTCTACACTCAGACGATTGTCTGTCTCATGTACATGAAAGATGAATTTATAAACCTGAGCATGGGAATGCCCGCCTCAGCTAGATCATGAAAAATTATGAAGATAATGTATTGTATTGTATCTTATTAGAGGTCTCCTTCCAGCTTGAAAGAACTTCAGATCCTCATGATAAAGCATTTCACGCGACATCAAAAGATTAACGACCTCATGCTTTAGGGAGCAACTGTTATAGACATTTTTGGGCACTGCAACCCCAAGCATAAAATTTCCATAAACCAAGGGCTCCTAAGTCCCTAAAGGTGTATTCCAACCCCTAAAAGAACAAGGTCAACTGATTACAACATCTCCCAGAAGTTCTCCATGAAAAACTACTCAGAACTGGTCAAAACTGGACCATACGCATCCCACCTAAATACACACAGTAGGTGCATTTCATTTCAAAAAGCCCTTCTATGGGGTGCGATGGGCGAGAAAGGACAAATGGCAGGGTCAATCCTCAAGGTGGAGAAGCATGGAATCTTCCAGAAACTTCTCCTGTGACACTTGCCTATCTGAGTTCGACCAGGGATGAGTAAGAATTAATCAATCTCCAAGTGGAATCAAGAACTATCAGAGGGAAGACACTAATCAAATCACAAGCTGACTCATCTCCCTTACAGACATCTATATATGGATCCCTCATCCCAGAGATCTAGGAGGCTGGAATTTTGCATCTTGTAAGGAATTGCTGTTGGTTTCTTGAGGCAACATCATAGTGTTGGGTGATCTAAGCTTTTCATGAGGTGAAGAAGGGCTTACTTGCTGAGAGGATGATGCTGGGTCAGAACAATTTGTTGTAACTCTCTTGGCTCTTTCTTGATTATCAATAAAGCTATTCAAGTTTTCCTCCATACTCTTGTGTGATTTATGTTTTATGCATTTGTATGGTCAATTTACATCTGATCCTAAATTGTTTATGATAATAGATCTATGTTCTCGTATAGTGTTATACTACTTTGATTCTACAGGTACTCTGTGAAGTTGGGTATACAAGAAAGCAAGTAGCAAAGGACTATCAGAAGAGAGAGGAATCGAACAAAGAACTGAGCGCAAGACAGAGGTTGGTCTCTTTTATTCTTCTCTCATCTATCTTTCATAAAGGAAAACGAAAGTAGTTTTACTTTGTTTGTTTCTAAGGTAGCTACCAGCCTTAGTGGGATTAGCAGTTCTGCATAGACACTATTCCCGGTAACAATAGGAGGGTATTGAAATTATTTTATATGTTGAAACGTTGTTGGAGTATGGAGAAATCAACCCAAACTAAAAAAATTTGAACTATTTCACTCCCCATGTATTTGTGTTCTTATGTGGAGTTTGTGATGCTACAATGCAATCAATTGATTTGTCTATCCTCCAGGCATATGTTAATTATGCTCATCAGTGTATCAAGATGTCATAAACAGATGTCACGATCATGAAAATAACAAATCTAGATAAGAGCTATTATGCCAGAACCTGAGTATATGTGATTTGGAGTGTTTATGCATTTAAAACAACCTCATAACAAACAATTATTTGTGTGAAGATTTCAAAACTAATTAGATCATTTGGGTTTGGTTTATTTTATTTTTTATTTTTATTTTTTTATCTCAGTTCAGTTTATCGGACATTCAGGGTTAAGTTTAGCCCAAACTTGCCAGGAGAAAAATGTATCACATTTTGGAAATATAACTTTGCACAGGGAATGAACCCCTAACATCAATGCAACAGATCATGCTACAAGTAGCTAAGAAAAGGAATATAGATGTTGTGCAGATAATGACTTCAACCCATCATAGGGAAACACTTAAATCTGATCAATGATACCAAACCCTAGACATCAGAATTCAAAGAGCAAGTAAATGATTGGATATGCAATATCAAGTAGAATAGTTAGAGCGTTCAACCTCAATGTTAGCTCAAGCCCTTGGCATACTAAAGTATTTCAGAGGATCTATCTCAATGAACCTTACATATGAAAAGTTCAATATGACTCCACACTGCTTATTATCTAAGGATTAAATTGAAAAAATCTGGTAAATATACCATTGTTAAATCCTTATTATACTAAACCAAATGAAAAATCATTGATAAATGATTAGCACATGAGATCAAAGCATCAAGAGGTACAACAATCATAATAATCCCTCGGATAAAAAACAACCTAGATAAAGCTCTAAGAAGAAAAACTCCGGTTGGAAAACAAAAAAAGGAAAAAAAAAGAAAAGGAAGTTTTTTTTTGGTTGAAGATAAACAATAGAGTGTGTCTTAGGGACTATGGGGTTGTTATTAAAAGGTTCAAAGTGAAATTTAGGGTTCAATATGATATAGGAATGATGGTGTTTGGAGGAATTTCCTTCAAGCACTATATAAGGTTACTAGGTTTTCTACAAGGATGGATGAGGGGATTAGTCCATTAGCAATACTCTTTAAGTACATACAAGGTGATTTCAATGGTTGGAAAAGGCAAGAGGGAAGAGCTCTAAGATTTCATACCTCAATGAAATGGAGTGATTCTTCAATGGGAAAAGGGGGAAGGAAAGAGAATTATACCTTGAGTTACTCTTTCAAGTGGAGCATGGTGCCCTTCTTTGGCCTTGTTGTAGCTCTATCATGCAACAAAATTACAAAATTGTCCTAGTCTATGTTATGAAGCCAGCTCACAAAAAGATAGAAAAGATAGATCAACGCCTTAGAATTCAGCCTCTTCAAGGGGAAACCTCATTTACATTACATAAATGAATAATTCTTGGATGATACAAATGAAAATACCTCCTTTCTATATATAGGAGTCTAAGGGGTCATGATATAATTAGAGCCGACATAACAATAATAATGTAAGGGCACAATAATAACAATAGTGGGCTTCTATGGGGCACAATAGTAACAATATGGGCACTACATGGGTACATCAATATAATAAGGGGGTTGTACTAATAACAATAAGGGGTTACACTAGTAGTATAGGGGCCTAACATGCCCCTCTCCTTCAAAAAGTGCTGTCCTCAACGCTTGAGTAGTTCTTGATGCTTCTGTACAAAATTCTTGTCCTCCCATATGGAATCTTCAGCGGGTAAGTTCTTCCACTTGATGAGATACTCTGAAATTGATTGATTTCGTAGTTGTCGGGTTCTTGTTTCTGTGACTGCTCCAAGTTCCAATATGATTTTTCCTTCCTCTTCAATTTCTGGCAATATTGTTTGAATTGGGATCTTTTGCAACTTTTGAATAAGTGGCCATACTTCTTCGTCCTTCTTCCATTCATCCCTTGCTTCATTTATCCAATCTGGTTGGATAATAGAAATAGCACAAAACAATGCTTCCACATCCTCATCCTTTCTTGAGAGTGCATTTGCAACAAAATTTTGCTTCCATTTTCTATAGATGATGTCAAAGTCATAACCCAACATATTTGTGACACATTTTTTCTGTTCTTCTAAAGATAATAGTTGTTCTAAAAAGTATTTAAGACTATCATGATCCATTTTTACCTTGAAGTGTCTTCCCATTCGGTAAGGTTGCCATTTCTTAAGTGCATGTAGTATTGCCAACATTTCCTTCTCATAAATAGCTTGCTTGAGATGTAGCAGTAAAAATACCCAATCACCTACATCAAAACATTTTTCACTACGATGTTGATCTACTTGTTGTTTCATTCGATTTTGCACCAAAGTGGCGTTATCCTTTAAAAGTTGGAGAACTTGTTGTTGATGCTCGATGTGATATTTCACTGCTTGAACCCTTTTCTTCTTGATATGTCCTTCTATCTTTAGAGTTTGAGGAGTGGTAATTTCTTCCAATCCTTTACAAGATATGGTCAGATTCATTTCTTGATGCTTGATGCGATCTTTCACTTCTTGAACATTTTTCTTCTTGATATGTCCTTCTATCTTGATAGTTTGAGGAGTGGTAATTCCGACCAATGAATTACAAGATATGGTTGGATTCATTTCTTCTTTATCGATGTGATCTTTCACTTCTTGCACCTTTTTCTTCTTGATATGTCCTTCTATCTTGAGAATTTGAGGAGTGGTAATTCTTGCCAATGATTTACAAGATATGGTCTGATTCATTTCTTCTTTCTCTGGGGTTGGGTCTTGGCGTATAGCCTCTTCTTTTGATGTTTCTTGATCCCTTTCTTCCTCCTCTTCATACTCTATGTAAAATAATTTCTTCTCAGCACACTTATGACCTTTAGTGCATTTTCTATCACAATTGTAACAAAACCTTTTTTCTCTTTTTTCTTCCAATTGTTGTGGTGTAACCCTTGTAGGTTGTGGAAGGCTAGGAGAAACAACACTTCCATATTTATAGTTGTGAGGGGTAGACTTCCTTGTTGCCATACTTTTACTTTCCACTATGTAACAAAGCCCTTTTACTCTTTCCAATTGTTGTGGTGTTGCTCTAAAGAAGGTGTTGCTCTTTGTATCCTCATAATGTGCTATCATTTCCTCCGTGAAAATTGACCACGTAACAAGTTTTTTACGAGAACAAAGCCCTTTATACCATAAAAATTTATCTGGTTCTAAATATGAAGATGCAATACATACCTTTTGTAACATTGGTACACCATGTAGATCAAAATATTGCTCCATCTGAAGTATCCAATTTTACCGGATCCTTGCCATCAAACTTCCTCATATTGCCTTTTCTTGATTTTAGGAGCTTGATCTTGAAATGACTCTAACTCTATAATTTCGGTTCTTCCAGTTCTAAAATTGCGACCTACAGTAGCCCTCTGTGTCCTCTTTCCAATGCCACCAGTCTAATCAAATTTAGATTCTCCAAGAAAGAGTTATGAACAATCTCCTAAGATGACCTGATTATATACCTTTTCAGAAGATTGAACTTGTATGAAGTGCCACGTGTCACTGTGTTAACCTTAGGATCTGAAAAATATATATAGGAAACTAAAGTCTGTTCTCTTTCTGTAACTTCTTATGAAATTTCAATCTGATGCTCAAAACAAAAGTTATGACAATTTTCCCCAGGTCACCTGTTTGGAATGTAATTCAAGAGTCTGCAAAAAGACCAAATTCCTCGGATCATATCTCTGCAAATATAATGCGAAAAGCTCTGCAATTTGGACCTGTGTTTCGGCGCAATTTTTTCTCAAATGGGTTTTTTTGTTCGCTTCTGAAACATCATAGAAAAAATTTATAGCAAAAATGCCACGATGACAAATTTGGAGCAACGAAATCCTAGAATCCAAAGCTTTGATACCAAATGTTATGAAACCAGCTCACAAAAAGATAGAAAAGATAGACCAACGCCTTAGAGTTCAGCATCTTCGAGGGGGCAACCTCCTTTACATTACATAAATGAACAATTCTTGGATGATACAAATGAAAAGACCTCCTTTCTATATATAGGAGTCTAAGGGGTCATAATATAATCAGAGCCGATATAACAATCATAATGTAAGGGCACAATAATAACTATAGTGGGCTTCTATGGGGCACAATAGTAACAATATGGGCACTACATGGGTACATCAATATAATAAGGGGGTTGTACTAATAACAATAAGGGGTTACACTAGTAGTATAGGGGCCTAACAGTCTAACCCTTGAAAAATATGTAAAAAATCACTTAAACAATGATAGATGCACCATATCTCTTTAAGTTAGTTTTGTCATTAATCTTGAACAAGTAAAAATTGATAGAGGAGTATTTCTTATATAGATGGAGGACCTTCTCAATACATAGTGTAATACAATGTTCTTTAGCTTGAACTATGGGAAAAAGAAAGTACCCCAAGTCAAAATAATAGAGAAAATACAATAAGTGGGCACAAATAGCCCTCCTCAATCTCCAATACAAGAAAAACCCTCACATCCAAGGTGGCCAATGATCCTTAAAATAGGTGAATACATGGTCAAATAAGCATCAAGGCTAGTGTTATCACAAAACCATCACAGAGGGTTGCAACTAAGCATGATCTCATGTAACTATTTCAACCTATCTTTAGACCAAAGATCAGCCTCTTTGATCAGAGAGGGCTCTCTCAAAACTCTTAATGAAATTCTTCACACACTAGAGGGTTAACTCTTTGTCTTTTTATGAAAACATAAATGGTTGGAAACACACCAAAATGAATCCCATTGGGCTATGGAGTCTACAATATCCAGTGAACAAGAAAAAACACAGTGATCTCATAGAAATCAAGGCTCTAAACATCACAAGTCAAACAAATTCCACCACATATAGTCGGCTGTATACACAGGAAATCAGAGCATATAATCATGAGTTCTGAGTGATTGCATACAACAAAACCATAAAATAACATAAAACATAAACCATCATTACTTCATTTGACCATGATAACACTTCGAGAATCTTGAGAAGAGTATAACTCTGTTTTTACTATTACTGTCAAAAAAGGTCTTACAGTGGCCCAAAACAACACACTTTTTCTATTAAGTCTCCAACCTTTTTTACATATCAATTCTTCCTATATATAGCCTATCAAAAACTACTGTACGAGGCTCCTCAACGAGCATGAAGGGAGCTCGTGTTTTTTACATAAATGACCTTAACTATGACATAAACCAACTGATTAATTACAAAAGTTATGATGGTACGAAAACAGGGGATTCCATCATACTGGCCCTTTAAGTCTCCTTCCTTGTATACCCTGCTATGTTCTTCAAAGCTCACCACCTGTATCATTGCCATAACAACCATATCCAAACTAGAAGCATGTTCAATGTATATACAGCTTCGGATTCTTGATGCAGAGATGATTCAAACAACCGAAAAGAAAATGAAGCCTATATTCTTGGTTGTTGCCCCCCTCGGTGTCCACATATTAATGATCCATATTTGAGCCTCTTACACCTTGGATAACCTCGTCTGATTGAAAAGAATTCATGAACCAGCCATCCCAGAGCTAGACAAGTGTATTATCTTACACCTCAGCAGCTCTATCCAAACCCTAAATTCTCGGAGATAAAGTGACTTTTTAGCAAAAAACAAAACTTCGCCCTTTTTTTTTAATATTTACCCTTGGCCTCTTTAACAAAATATCTGACTGATCTTCTATACTCCCCAGGCTTAGTATTTGACCATTTGTTAAAATATATGCTGACCTCAGCATTCCATTTCAAGCTTTAATCATAACCAGTCATCTACAGCAGTTTCGTAGCGCGCTACGAAACTGCTGTAGGTCATTAAAATCAATTTTATGAACCTCAAAACAGTATCACTTCAAATTTATAATTCTTCAGTCATTCCATACAAGCAAAAAGACACAAAAAGTCTCAAAAACTTTTGACAAGATAATGACCCAAAATATATCAAAATTTGAGAATACACAATCCTTCTTGAATCATTTAGCTAGCCTGTCTAGCTTTTCTCTCAGACTGATGACCTCCTTCTTCAACTTCTTATTCTCTGCTTTCAGACTTATATTCACTTGTTTCATAGTTTTTGCTTGTTTTAAAGCTGGTACTGTCCATACATAGGCATCAGACACCGAACTAGCTTGACTGATCATTCTTGCTTTACCTTTCATCACAGCTTTCCTATAATTGGTATACCTTACTGCCTTCTCTTTAAAAACATTTGAGACCTGAGGTATCTCCTTACTTACTCCAGCTTGTTTTTTGATGGCAATCACATTGCCACTTTGACTTATAACCACCTTTTTGTCCTTACTCTTGTTTTTAGCTGCTTGGACCATTTCAGAGAAAATTTCAAGTGCCTCTGTCCTAGGCAAGTCTGAAGAGACTTTCTCTTTTTGAACCTTTTCTGCTTCCTTCATTTGCCTCCTAGTCATTGGTCTACGGGGTTTAAAAGCATACTCTACCCCTGGTTCTTCAAACTTTAATTTTTTAGAAGCCTTTGACTTCTTTGAACTTTCAGGAGAAGACAGTGTTAAATCAATATGCATTGGCGATACCAATTGATCTTGTTCAATTTCAAGGGGTTCAACTTGAATTGGGTGCTCTTGTTCTAATTCAATAGCTTCCAACAAATCATTTAAACTACCCCTAGACACAGGACTTTCTTCCACAGGAGCTAACTTTCCCTTTTCTTTATTTAGCTGTCCTCTAGTTCTTACTCTTGAAACCCTTTCCACTTTACTAGACTCAAATTCATCTTTTCCTTTGTGAGTCTTCTGTTTAGATGATTCTGGTGTTTCTTTAAGAGATAACTTAGAAGCTTCCTTTTCAGATACTTTGGATGACTTTGAAGTTTTGATTATTGATGCTTCAGGAGCTTTTTCAACTGCTAACTTAGGAGTCTTCTTTGTTTTAGCTTCAGGTGTGTCTTTGACTGTTGCAGACCTCTCTGGCTTCTTTGTTTTAGCTTTGAACTTGCTATGGTCTGTTATTTCTTTTCTTAACTCAGCCAAAGTAGTACCCTCACTCCTATCTTCTTTTTCTCTTACAGGTAAAGGAGTTAGGCCCGTTTTACTAGGGAAACCGGCCATGAATACAAACGAGTCCCAGTCCTTACCAATTTTATGTAGGCTATCCAACACCAGTAATTTAACCAGACCATGATGGAAAAGAGAAGTTTCATAGGCTTCCTTCTTCAACTGAATTTTATCACACATCTTAGAAATACTCCTGAATAAGTAAAAGGGTATGTCTATGGAGCTCTTACCAGTAAAGTGTAGCAACAGCTTGAAATGATATGAGTAAACTTTGTTGTATCGGCCTTCACACGTCAAATACTTCTGAATGCATGACAATAATGTAGCATAATTCTCCTTAAGATAACTCCTTGGGACAGCTCTGGAGAGATCTTCATTCACATATGGTGCCTTTAAGAACTCCTTACACGGACCCATATCAAACTTGAAATTCTTGAACCACTCTTGACCACCTCTTGGGATTTCTGTGACTTTAGAAATAACTTCAGGTGAAACCGGGAACTCCAGCATGGCCACTTTTGAATTTAATCCCGTAAAATTCACTGCAAATGCCTTGGTAACTTCTGCATGTCCACCTTTGAGCTTTTCACAAAACCGCCAACAACCAGTAGCTCTGAATGCCTTTGCTATTTCCTCATCCCTGAGGGTTACATCTAATCCCTCCGGTTCTGTTCTCACACATCTCCCTAAACGATGCTCTTTTTTCTCCATATTTCTTAGCACAATTCTTCACGAGGGAATGACAATGGTTTGCAGCACAATAACAGATTTTACGCTGTAGAAATCAGGCTCGCTTGCAGAAGTCTATTTAGGATAAAGCTCAAGCTTTCATCAAGCAGAGGACATTCATTTGTTATGAAAAACATATTATGACACGACCACTTTCTATAACGTCCCCCAAACTGACACCTAACTCAATGAGATCAAACCTGATGGCAAAGTAATGGCTAATCATGACAGACAAATGGTGTGAGGAAACAATCATGACCGGACACGTGACTCATCACCTCTCGGATTAGACAGTTAAGGAAAAACGCTGCATAAAAACCCGAAACCCCGATTTCGTAGCGCGGGCAGTTCAAATTTAAGGGAATGCGCTACGAAATCGCTGACAAACAAGCCGCTACGAAAACGCGCAAACAGATTTGAGCAACAGACTTGACCAATCATACCCGCGCTGCGAAACTGCGCAAGTACCTAAGACATGACACCCGCGCTGCGAAACTGCGCAAGTACTTTTGACAAGACATGACATAACTAACTATGATGAAAGATGACCAATGCCCTTGCCTTTACACGAATTTCATTCATAACTCTTGCATTTTCAAAATTTGAAATTGACACAAGTTAACAAAGCTATTTACAAGACCACAAGACTCTTCAAAATTTATGGACAATTATCATATACATGGACTATAGTTTCTGGTGATAACAGCGGCTCCACTAGGGATAGTGTGCCCCTGTGGTACACTAAGAACACGTAGTACCAGTGCTTTATCCATTTATTACACTCACATCTGGCTGACAAGCATTCCTCTCAAACTTTGTGGGCCTTCTCCTCGGGCTAAAATCTGCTAGTTCAACTTGTCATTTATTACTAGCACAAAACACTTCAAAAACCATGATTATTTACAATGATCATGAATTTCTTGGCAAACTTTTCACTGATAATAATGCTTTAAGAACCTGCCATTGACAGGCCCACCAGCATACTGTGATCCATCAACTTCTTGCAAAATATAAGTATTGTTTCCATGGAAAGCAGAGATTACATATGGTCCCTTCCATAAACTCTCAAATTTACCATGTTTGCCCTTTTCTTCAATCCTGGCTTCCCATTTCAAAACCTTGTCATTAATTTGAAAAGTCACATCTTTAACCTTCTTATCAAAAGCCCTCTTGACTCTATTCTGATTTTGCTGATAATCTTCGACCACTTCACTTCTTTTTTCCTGTAATGCAATCAATTGATTGATTCTCCTTTGAATGGCATTTGGCTCTTCCTCCAGTCCTTGAATTAATTTCATAACTGGGACACCAAGAGAGGTTGGAAAAATGGCTTCTGCTCCATACACAAGTTCATAAGGAGAGGTTCCAATAGATCTTTTAGTGCATATGCGATCAGCCCATAATGCATACTTCAGTTTCAAATGCCAAGTTTTCTTGTTTTCTTCCAACAATTTCTTAATAATCCTCACAAGACTCTTATTAGAACTTTCAGCTAAACCATTGCCTTGTGGATAATAAGCTGTTGAGTGACCAAGAGTAATATGATATTGATGGCAAAAGTTTATCATTCTTTTAGACTTGAATGCTTGGGCATTGTCTGTGATAAGCTTGAGTGGACATCCAAACCTTGACAAAATATTGTTCTCTAAGAAAGAAATAATGACTGCATCATTAGCTTGTCTAGTTGGCACTGCCTCTATCCACTTTGTGAAATAATCTGTGGCTGTAAGTATCCACCGATGTTGGCCTGATGAAGAGGGATGTATCTCACCTATAAAATCTAGCCCCCACTGCTGAAAAGGCGCTTCTACATAAATAGGAACTAGAGGCATAGGCATGAGTTTTCTTTTACCTTCAAACAACTGACATTCATGACAGGCTGCAACCTTTTTATAGATGTCTTTGAACATGGTGGGCCAAAAATATCCAGCTCTCAATATTTTGTTAGCCGTAGCCTTCCAATAATGGTGACCTCCACAGTCTCCTCTATGAAATTCTTCAATTACCTTATCAGCCTCTTCTTCAATCAAACAACTTAGTAGAATCCCTCCAGCATCCTTCCAGAATAAATTCTGCTCATTAACAAAATATTTAAGAGATTTCAGCTTGATAAAACGAGCTTTAGACTTAGGAAGATTATCAGGGGCTCTGTTGTGTTGTAGTACAAATGAGACATCCTTATACCATCCAGATATCAGAAATTTTTCATTAATTTGAACCAACTCTTCCTCTTCTTCAAAAATTTCTGATATTTCTGCATTAAAGTTAATATCACTGCAGTCTAAATTTGAGTGAGTTAGTAGCTCTGCTAACCCTTGACCTTTCACCAATTTAGTTGGCCTAATTTCAATATCATATTCCAACAATTTGGCTATCCATTTCCCTCTTTTACCATCCGGGTCTGCTTGTGTGAGAATTTCTTTAATAACAGCACTTGGCACAAATGCAATAATATGAGAATGAAGCACATAGATTCTGAAATCTTTGATTACCTTCACCAAAGCATATGCCTGTTTTTCTAAAATGTTATACTTTAGTTCAGCATTTGCCAATGTTTTACTAAAGAATGAAATAGGCTGCTCCATACCTTGACTCCCTTTCTGCAAAAGAACTCCAGCGATTGTATCTTCAGAGGCATAAGTGAATATTAAGAATTCCTTGGAGAAATCAGGACTAATAAGAACCGGCGCTTGAGTGAGTGCTTTTTTAATTTCTTCAAATGACTTTCTTGCCTCAGCTGTCCATCTAAAGTCTGCTCCTTTCTTTAGCATTTTTGTGATATACTTAACCACCTCTGCAAAGTTAGGAATGAACCTCCTAACAAAATTGACTTTACCAAGAAAAGACTGCACTTCTTTCTTACTCCTTGGAAAATCCAATCTTGAAATAGCACTAACTCTATTTGGATCTATTTTAATGCCTTCTTGAGAAATAATATGCCCAAGCAACTTACCAGAAGTCAATGCAAAGATGCTTTTAGTTGGGTTCAAAGAAATGCCGAACCTTCTACACTTCAATAATATCTTCTCCAGATGCTTTAAATGATCTTCCTCTTTCTTTGAAAAGACTGTAATATCATCAAGGTACACCACAACTGATTTATCTTTCTCCTCTGCAAAAGCAATGTCCATAGCCCTTTGGAAAGTCGCCCCTGCGTTCATGAGGCCAAAAGGCATCTTGGCATACATAAATGTGCCCCATGGTGTGGTAAAAGCTGTCTTCTCCTGATCCTCTGGATGAACAAGGATCTGATTATAACCTGAAAAACCATCTAACATTGACATTCTCTGAGACCCTACAATATTTTGCAACATGAGATCCATCTTAGGAAGAGGGTAATTGTCTTTAAGTGAAGCCTTGTTTAGATTTCTAAAATCTATGCAAATCCTTATTTCTCCATTCTTCTTCCTAACTGGTACCAAGTTGGCTAACCAATTAGAAAATCTGATAGGAACAATAATCTTTGCATCATACAACTTCTTAACCTCTTTCTCAATTAATGGCATCAGCAAAGGATTTATTCTTCTCAATTTTTGCTTGAATGGTTTCTCATTTGGTTTGATGGGAATTGTATGTTGTATAACTGAGGCATCATACTGTTTGAGATCAGTATAATTCCATGCAAATACATCAATAAACTTCTTCATTAATTCAATGTACTTCACTTTAAGATCAGCTGATAAAAATTTGGAAATTTTGACCCATCTAGGCGCTACTAAATCACCTAGATTGCAATTCTCTATTTCTTCTTCATTTGCCTGCAACCTTGGCGCCTTAAAAACATCATTCTGATCAAAAAGCTTCTCAAGTGGAATCAGACCTTTAGGAATAAGATTATTTTGTAGCTGCAACACCTCAGACTTTTCTTTTGTTTCCACTAACATGTTTTGTTGATCAATCTGACAATTCTCAAATTCTCCTTTCAATTCTAAGAAACTTTTCACCTGCTGGTCATCTTCAAATACTTGCCAATTTAGGATATTGTCAGGGATCACTGGCCTATGGCGGACTTTCACTTCATAATTATCAGAAGTATTCTTAGGAATGACAAAAAGACTAGCTGCTACAGCAAGGGAATCTGCCATGGAATTCTGATCTCTAGTCTTAATATTGAAAGTATATGACTGAAATTTCTCCAATAATTCTAACACCAAATTCCTATAAGCTCTCATTCTTGCATCTTTTGTTTGATAAACACCTTGAACTTGCTTTATAACTAGCTCAGAGTCTCCATACACAACAATGTTCTTTGCCTTAAATTCAATCAAATTTTCTAAGCCCAAAACCAAGGACTCATACTCGGCCATGTTATTTGTGCAATCAAAATTGAGCTTATAGGACAAAAACTTACTTTCATCAGTTGGAGACATGATCCAAATTCCAGCACCAGCGCCTTCTTTACCAGCTGCTCCATCAAAATACAAAGACCAGCAACCAGAGATGTCTTCTTTATCATTTTGCTGCTGCTCTACACACTGATTTTCTGCCTTTCCTTTCTGTGACTCTTCTCCCACTGATTCATTAAATAAAATTGCTGACCCCAAACCTGTGTCACAAGAATAAATTGGAAAATTTTGTGGTTTGTCTTTACTACTCACCATATATGCCATTCTTGTTTCACGGTATAATCTTCTCTGTTCTCCAAAAACCGGAATAGTAGCAAAAGTCAAATCCATCTGCATAGTACCTTTAATCTTAGCTGCCCATGATCTTGAGAGTAAAATCCCAAATTTAGGTGGGACATCCGCCACAACAATATCCATGACAGTGGTCTTGGCTGGGATTTGTGTTAGTGATACAACCACATCTTTAATTAACCCAATACAATGAACCCTCTTAGAGTCAAAAGAAAATAGATCTTTATAAGGTCTAGTCACTTCCAATCCTAGCCTTTCCATAATGACTTTGGGCATAAGGTTATGAGATGCTCCTGAGTCTAGCATGGCATTATGAAGAGTCATCTCGTGTATATTGATACTAATATAAAAAGGAGGAAATTCATCATTCTGCTCATCTTCTAACCTTGGGCCTAAACAAATGATAGGATTGTCTTCTTGCAAATTTAAGATATCAGCTCCTCCTGGAGGAGAGTTAAGCATTTCCACAATCTTACTCCTATATTTGTTTACTTTCAAAATCTCATTAAATGGGACTGAAATTTTGATTTTAGCCATCTCATTTTCTATGCTAAACACAGAATTAGATCTTTCCATTTCCTTAGGAAGAGCAACAACTTGACTAACCTTCTTCTCAACAGGAGAATCATTGTTTTTATCAGCTTGCTTAGGCTTTTCTTGTTTGTCCTCCGCTGCTTTTGAAACATTCTTTTTGGGCTGAGCTTTATTAGCTGAAACAGGCACCTCTCTATTTCTGAGATTATATTGCTTTTGAATTTCAAAAATGGCATGCTGATACCCTTTTAGAAAATCTGAAGGTTCTTCCTCAACTTTCTGTTGGCTAGATTCATCATGTTCTTCTTTTGTTAAAAAGATTTCTGAATCTTCCTCACCAAGGCAATGAATGGCTTCTTCTGGTTCCTCAGTCTCTTCCTCACCATCTACCATATTTTGCTGAAATGGAGGTCTTACAGGAGGATCAGCTGGCTGATTTCTGTTTTCCCTTGGACGTTGTTGATTTTGAGGTCTCCTAAACTGAGAATTTCTAAACCGAGACTCTTGTTGTGCTTGAGGAGCAGCAGTATTCCCAAGTGCTAGTTTATCCATTAACTTTTCCATAGTCTTCATCATGGTTTCAAATTTTTCATCTTGAGCTGAAGTGGAAGGCCTCTCCTCTTCCTTAAATTTAGTCTTAGCCATCTTAGACTTTTTAGCAGCAAGTATATTTACTTCAACTTTGATAGCATCATTTTGCATATCAGCCAATGTAGCAGATTCTCTTTCTCTAAGTAAGAGGGAAAAATCAGATTCAAAAGACTCAGCATATCTTAATTGAGCCAAAGCCCCAGGAGGTTTTAAGTGATCTGGAATAGAATTATAAGTCTTATTGAATCTCTTAGAAAAGCTTTGAATAGTCTCATCTGGAGCTCTTCTTAAATTATTATATTCAGTGAGAGCTTGTACTGGATTAGTTCTATTACCCCACTTTCTCAAAAAATTATCTTCGAACTCAATCCAACTGTGAATGCTACCAGCTCCCAAGGCTTTGAACCATTTCCTAACCTCCCCAATAAAGGACTGAGCAAATAATCTCAATTTGACATCTTCATCATCTACTTCATACCTATCAATAAAGTCATTGAATCTATCTACATGCTCTTCAGCTGTGATGTCTTCATCCCCTCCCCAAGTTGGAATCTTAGAAGCATATTTATTTGGTAAGTCATGCAAAACAGCAGGAAGGGCCAAAGGGGCATACCTTGCAGGTACAGCCATGATGAAAGGAGGAACAACAGCAATAGGTATGTTATGACCAGAGCTAATGTGAGATGACAGTTTAGGACTGTTTGGACTTACAGAAGCAGAGGACAAAATATGAGTACGAAAGGGACTATTAGGACTTTGTAACCCACCAACAAATGAGCTCCAATTTGGGAGTGGTAACCCAATATTTGAATTAAGCAGAATTTCAAAAGGGTCAAGCTCCTTAAGCTTCTTTAAATCTTCTCTTTCTAATAAAAGCTCAGAGGACACAATTTCCCAAAACTCCTCTTTATCTTCTTGTGAAATTAAAGAAGAGGTATCAATACCTCTCTTTTGTAAATCCAAGATAATACCTATTACTTCTTCTTCATCTTCAGACCTTAATATGACCTCTTGAACCTTATCATCCACAAGTTTGTTTTCAAGACTTCTAGAAAACTCAGAAAATAATGATTTTGAAGTACCTGGTATATCAGAGAGCTTCTGCTTTCTTCTTGAAATGATGTTAGGATTTTCCACAGGCCTATGCGGATTTGGATCAGGGTTACTCCTTGTGTACCTTCCTTTCGAAGCCACCTTTAAACTTTTCAAAAACAAATGGAGTCACCAAGGTAGAGTGCAACCTCGAAAAACATTTGAACTCCTGCTACCTTCAGAAATTCAATCTTTAGCTCCCGGCAGACGCACCAAAATGTTATCACAAAACCATCACAGAGGGTTGCAACTAAGCATGATCTCATGTAACTATTTCAACCTATCTTTAGACCAAAGATCAGCCTCTTTGATCAGAGAGGGCTCTCTCAAAACTCTTAATGAAATTCTTCACACACTAGAGGGTTAACTCTTTGTCTTTTTATGAAAACATAAATGGTTGGAAACACACCAAAATGAATCCCATTGGGCTATGGAGTCTACAATATCCAGTGAACAAGAAAAAACACAGTGATCTCATAGAAATCAAGGCTCTAAACATCACAAGTCAAGCAAATTCCACCACATATAGTCGGCTGTATACACAGGAAATCAGAGCATATAATCATGAGTTCTGAGTGATTGCATACAACAAAACCATAAAATAACATAAAACATAAACCATCATTACTTCATTTGACCATGATAACACTTCGAGAATCTTGAGAAGAGTATAACTCTGTTTTTACTATTACTGTCAAAAAAGGTCTTACAGTGGCCCAAAACAACACACTTTTTCTATTAAGTCTCCAACCTTTTTTACATATCAATTCTTCCTATATATAGCCTATCAAAAACTACTGTACGAGGCTCCTCAACGAGCATGAAGGGAGCTCGTGTTTTTTACATAAATGACCTTAACTATGACATAAACCAACTGATTAATTACAAAAGTTATGATGGTACGAAAACAGGGGATTCCATCATACTGGCCCTTTAAGTCTCCTTCCTTGTATACCCTGCTATGTTCTTCAAAGCTCACCACCTGTATCATTGCCATAACAACCATATCCAAACTAGAAGCATGTTCAATGTATATACAGCTTCGGATTCTTGATGCAGAGATGATTCAAACAACCGAAAAGAAAATGAAGCCTATATTCTTGGTTGTTGCCCCCCTCGGTGTCCACATATTAATGATCCATATTTGAGCCTCTTACACCTTGGATAACCTCGTCTGATTGAAAAGAATTCATGAACCAGCCATCCCAGAGCTAGACAAGTGTATTATCTTACACCTCAGCAGCTCTATCCAAACCCTAAATTCTCGGAGATAAAGTGACTTTTTAGCAAAAAACAAAACTTCGCCCTTTTTTTTTAATATTTACCCTTGGCCTCTTTAACAAAATATCTGACTGATCTTCTATACTCCCCAGGCTTAGTATTTGACCATTTGTTAAAATATATGCTGACCTCAGCATTCCATTTCAAGCTTTAATCATAACCAGTCATCTACAGCAGTTTCGTAGCGCGCTACGAAACTGCTGTAGGTCATTAAAATCAATTTTATGAACCTCAAAACAGTATCACTTCAAATTTATAATTCTTCAGTCATTCCATACAAGCAAAAAGACACAAAAAGTCTCAAAAACTTTTGACAAGATAATGACCCAAAATATATCAAAATTTGAGAATACACAATCCTTCTTGAATCATTTAGCTAGCCTGTCTAGCTTTTCTCTCAGACTGATGACCTCCTTCTTCAACTTCTTATTCTCTGCTTTCAGACTTATATTCACTTGTTTCATAGTTTTTGCTTGTTTTAAAGCTGGTACTGTCCATACATAGGCATCAGACACCGAACTAGCTTGACTGATCATTCTTGCTTTACCTTTCATCACAGCTTTCCTATAATTGGTATACCTTACTGCCTTCTCTTTAAAAACATTTGAGACCTGAGGTATCTCCTTACTTACTCCAGCTTGTTTTTTGATGGCAATCACATTGCCACTTTGACTTATAACCACCTTTTTGTCCTTACTCTTGTTTTTAGCTGCTTGGACCATTTCAGAGAAAATTTCAAGTGCCTCTGTCCTAGGCAAGTCTGAAGAGACTTTCTCTTTTTGAACCTTTTCTGCTTCCTTCATTTGCCTCCTAGTCATTGGTCTACGGGGTTTAAAAGCATACTCTACCCCTGGTTCTTCAAACTTTAATTTTTTAGAAGCCTTTGACTTCTTTGAACTTTCAGGAGAAGACAGTGTTAAATCAATATGCATTGGCGATACCAATTGATCTTGTTCAATTTCAAGGGGTTCAACTTGAATTGGGTGCTCTTGTTCTAATTCAATAGCTTCCAACAAATCATTTAAACTACCCCTAGACACAGGACTTTCTTCCACAGGAGCTAACTTTCCCTTTTCTTTATTTAGCTGTCCTCTAGTTCTTACTCTTGAAACCCTTTCCACTTTACTAGACTCAAATTCATCTTTTCCTTTGTGAGTCTTCTGTTTAGATGATTCTGGTGTTTCTTTAAGAGATAACTTAGAAGCTTCCTTTTCAGATACTTTGGATGACTTTGAAGTTTTGATTATTGATGCTTCAGGAGCTTTTTCAACTGCTAACTTAGGAGTCTTCTTTGTTTTAGCTTCAGGTGTGTCTTTGACTGTTGCAGACCTCTCTGGCTTCTTTGTTTTAGCTTTGAACTTGCTATGGTCTGTTATTTCTTTTCTTAACTCAGCCAAAGTAGTACCCTCACTCCTATCTTCTTTTTCTCTTACAGGTAAAGGAGTTAGGCCCGTTTTACTAGGGAAACCGGCCATGAATACAAACGAGTCCCAGTCCTTACCAATTTTATGTAGGCTATCCAACACCAGTAATTTAACCAGACCATGATGGAAAAGAGAAGTTTCATAGGCTTCCTTCTTCAACTGAATTTTATCACACATCTTAGAAATACTCCTGAATAAGTAAAAGGGTATGTCTATGGAGCTCTTACCAGTAAAGTGTAGCAACAGCTTGAAATGATATGAGTAAACTTTGTTGTATCGGCCTTCACACGTCAAATACTTCTGAATGCATGACAATAATGTAGCATAATTCTCCTTAAGATAACTCCTTGGGACAGCTCTGGAGAGATCTTCATTCACATATGGTGCCTTTAAGAACTCCTTACACGGACCCATATCAAACTTGAAATTCTTGAACCACTCTTGACCACCTCTTGGGATTTCTGTGACTTTAGAAATAACTTCAGGTGAAACCGGGAACTCCAGCATGGCCACTTTTGAATTTAATCCCGTAAAATTCACTGCAAATGCCTTGGTAACTTCTGCATGTCCACCTTTGAGCTTTTCACAAAACCGCCAACAACCAGTAGCTCTGAATGCCTTTGCTATTTCCTCATCCCTGAGGGTTACATCTAATCCCTCCGGTTCTGTTCTCACACATCTCCCTAAACGATGCTCTTTTTTCTCCATATTTCTTAGCACAATTCTTCACGAGGGAATGACAATGGTTTGCAGCACAATAACAGATTTTACGCTGTAGAAATCAGGCTCGCTTGCAGAAGTCTATTTAGGATAAAGCTCAAGCTTTCATCAAGCAGAGGACATTCATTTGTTATGAAAAACATATTATGACACGACCACTTTCTATAACGTCCCCCAAACTGACACCTAACTCAATGAGATCAAACCTGATGGCAAAGTAATGGCTAATCATGACAGACAAATGGTGTGAGGAAACAATCATGACCGGACACGTGACTCATCACCTCTCGGATTAGACAGTTAAGGAAAAACGCTGCATAAAAACCCGAAACCCGATTTCGTAGCGCGGGCAGTTCAAATTTAAGGGAATGCGCTACGAAATCGCTGACAAACAAGCCGCTACGAAAACGCGCAAACAGATTTGAGCAACAGACTTGACCAATCATACCCGCGCTGCGAAACTGCGCAAGTACCTAAGACATGACACCCGCGCTGCGAAACTGCACAAGTACTTTTGACAAGACATGACATAACTAACTATGATGAAAGATGACCAATGCCCTTGCCTTTACACGAATTTCATTCATAACTCTTGCATTTTCAAAATTTGAAATTGACACAAGTTAACAAAGCTATTTACAAGACCACAAGACTCTTCAAAATTTATGGACAATTATCATATACATGGACTATAGTTTCTGGTGATAACAGCTAGAATGCCCCTCCAACCAACTCCAAAGAGTGAGGAAATGGTTAAAATAAGAAATAACCACCTCTGTAAGTATGATGCCATCTGCACACATATGGGAAATCATATGGAGAATCCAATGGTATGTGGCAAATGTGGCCCCTCAAGCAAGGCATTCCTCAGTCAAATTAAGATGGTCAACTACCAAGTCATCTATAACTGTGATAACAAGTTGTGACCAAGTGTAACCACCTCCTAGGAGTCCCCAAATGCCTCAACAAACCCCTCATGTGTGGTCCAAGGGGGGATAATTATACCAATGTGTGAGTAATGCATCCAACTAGGCAAGGGGTCCTCCTCAGAGTGATCCATGGGGCATCCTTATAATTGTTTGGTCCACTGTCACAGATCCTAAGGTAGAGACATGTTTACAATGAAAAAGACGTGGACCCTAATGCCAATAGATGTGATAAAAAATAGGTACATGGATCACAATGTTGTGTCACATGCATTGGTAATTCACCCAACTTGGAAAAAGAATCCCATCGAGTTGCACAAGTTTGATAACTCTTGAATCTCGTATCTCCGCAACAAGGAAAGGACCAAGCCAATGCATTTGTAATTTCCCTGGATGCCACAAATACTTACTGTCATAGAGCAAGACTCGATCACCAAAAGAGATAGACTTCTTCTTTATGTGGCGGTCATGGTAGGATTTCTGTTGTTCCTCTTTAACAGTTTGATGAAAATATGCCAAAAACCTTGCTTCATCCAATTCCCATAGATACTGTAACTTTTATGCAAGGGATTAGTCATCTTTCATATTAGTGGTTTGTGTAATAAAGAGATTAGGGACAATAAACTCAACTGGTACGACAACTTCTTGACCATAAACAAACTTGAATGTAGTATATTTATGCAGCCACTTTGTAGTTACAGTATGATAGGCCCATAATGTAGTTGGTACCCATTCATCCCAATCATCCCTATTTGTAAAACATATCTTAGTAAGTCCTTTCTCCAAAATATATTAAAAGCTTCAACTGTACCATTTTTCTGTGGGTGATAAGGAATGCTCTTATGGTGCCGAATCATACAATTCCACAACAATGTATCAACAATTGCATTAATGAAATGTGACCCTTGATTGTTGGTAAGGCTCCTAGGACACCCAAATATGGTAATAATATTCTAAAAAATAAACCATGCAATGGTATCAATAGTACAATCCTTGATAGTTGCAGCTTCAACCCAGGGTGTTAATTAGTTTGTTGCAATGATAATATATTAGGCATGAGAGTGACATGTAGGAGGATTGATGGGACCCAAAAAATCAACAACCCACTTTTTAAAAGCTTGAAGTTCACAAATCAAATGTAGTGGAAGCTCATCCCATTGTAACGATCAACCAATGCACTAGAAAACATCACACTTGTTGGCCTACCATTTTGTGTCCTTAAATAGAGTGGGCCACCAAAGCTTGAATTGCAGTACTTTCCTGGCAGTGGATTTTCCTCCCACATGACCTCCCATAACACCCAAATGACACTCCTAAAGAAGATCCTCTTTATTATGTTCTAAAACACAATGCCTCAAAATATGATCTAGTCCCATTTTGTATCATTTCCCTACAATAAGCTGATAATATGCAGCGAGAACAACCATATGTCTTTTTTGAGTTGTTGTATAATAATTAAGGAATTTACCAATAGAAAGGAACATACAAACATCTTCTAGATAATCAAGAATGGCTTCAACTCGAAATAGATCTACATCATGCAACTCGTTGTCCATTGATCCTCTTGCTTCTCTAGACTCCAACTGAGAAACATCATTAGGCCTGATGTTAGCCTTCCCTAGTTTGATAATAACTTCGAAGGTGAATTCCTAGAACAAAAAAGCCATTTGCATATCCTTCCTTCCAAAACAATTTTATTCACCAAAAATTTTAGCGTTGAATGGCCAGTGAAGTATTTAAAAGGCCCTCCGAGTATATAGTGCTTGAACTTTTGAAGAGAATACACCATATCAAGATCCTCCCTCTCTGTAGTTGTATAATTCTTTACGGCTGATAGGATGATCTAAGTTTCCTTCACCTGGATGAGTTAGAATGGAACCTAACACAATTCCATAACCATCTTTGTGCACATGGAATTCATTGTTCTAGTCAAGATAGACTAGTATTGGGGCACTGACAAGTTTTTCCTCTAAGGTATCAAATGCAATATCATATTCATCAATTCACACAAATAATTCCACTTTCTTGAGAAACTTTTCCAGAGGACCAGTGATCAAAGTGTAGCTGTGAATAAATTGGCGATAATAACCTGTATGTCCCAGAGTTGCACACAATTGCTTAACACTAGTGGGTGGTGACATATTCAGAATAACTACAACCTTCGCTAGGTATACACATACTCCATCCTTGCAAACAATGTGGCCAAGCAGAGTACCAAATGGGAAAATAAAAATGCACTTTTTCAAATTTAAATAAATTTTCAACTGCCAACAATGATCAAACATCACTCATAAGAGACTGGAATGCTTTTTCAAAAGGATGTATACCATCCAGTCATCCATACAAACTTCTAAAAAATTATGAATATACTCTCGGAAGGCTACAACAATAATTCTTGAGAAGATATCTAGGCCCTTTTTTTATTTCAAACGACAACACATGATAGGCATACGAACCCCACTCGATTGTGAATGTGGTCTTGCGCTTATCCTCTTCTGCAATGCGTACTTGGTGATATCCTGAGAAACCATCTGTAAATGAATAGGCCTAATTTCCAACAACATTGTCCAATACTTCATCACTAAAAGGAGTAGGAAATGGGTCATGGAAATAGGTATTATTAAGGCTTCGATAATCCACACAAACCCGAATGTCATCATAATCCTTCTTATCTTGAATTATATTGGGACTAACCCATTCCAACTCATCAACTGAAAAAATGCGACCAACTTCTAACATCTTGTCTATTTCCTTCTTTACTTTCTCCTTTACTCTGGGATTTAATCTATAGGGCCGATGCTTAATAGGCCTTGCATCTGATTAATCCCCTTCAACTTTGTGACCAAGGCAGGAAAAATATCTTTGTATTCCTTTAGTAGGTAAAAAATTTCTTTTGTAGTCTTCTCATCCCAGTAATCACCAATAGAAGATAACTCAGGCTTTTCCTCGGCCCCAATATTATGTTTCCACAACTTCAATAACTCTAGATGCAGAGCATCTGTAATAGGCACATCCTTTATACCTCATTCCCCTTCAGACTCCTTAAAGGCCAAGTGCCACAATTCTTCCAAATCATCATCATCAGGGTCTCGATTCACCTTCTCGCAAGAAAAAACTTCATGGAATCTTGATTGAGAAATATGTTTAATGAACAAAACCCTCTTAATTCCTTTCAAATCACCCACAATATTCTCATCTTCATTTGAAAAAGACAAGTGACAAGAAATTTGGGCTACCATTGGTTCCCATGTAGTTGTCCATCTTTTCATTTCCTCCTTTACATACTAGGCCTGAAGAAGTGTTCCCAAGGTATAAATAAATTGATGTACGCAAATTTTTTTAGGAAGTCCTTATTCAATCCACTTAATTTTGCATTTTGAATATGTTTATGTGGATTAGTGTATCCCTCATATTTACAATGCTAGCTGTTGAAGTCTTGAATTGTCTTCTTTTCGATACCCCTTTACCTTCATCTCCATCCTTTTTTATGATAGTTTTGCTACATTTTCAAGTTAAAAGGTCACTTCATATATGCTTAGAAATAATAAAAGGTGTCATTCATTCATGGTTTATAGTCTACTGTTTCTTTATGAAATTTAATCAAAACATATCTATGACTACTGAAATGCACTCATTCTATAGCTCACCAAAGATTTTGCAGCTACATCCATTGTTAGATAGGTTCCAATGTGTTTGAAGAAGAATAAAGGATATATCTAGATGGAAAATTTCCAACACATGGACATCCACCTATTTGGCTGATCTAGAAACACATAGGGTTTGAGAATTTTGATGGTCAAACTAGAATTCAATTTTTGTTATAACAATCGAACCTTATGCAACATTTGAAGGCGGAGCATGGCTTCGTCAAGTGAGCGTGGGAATGAATGAGAGATTCTTGGGATCATAATTTACGATGTGTCAATTTGATATTTTCTCATGATTTTCTCTTCCCATAACAAATCACGAGAAGCATGATTCCTGTTTTGATTTAATAAGTTAGTTTTCAAATATAAACTTAGTTATCGACTTATAAGTCTTCAAACTGTTATTTGAAAGGAATTATAAATAATCCTTGAAACAAGAAAATTGCAAACATTAACTTTTTAATCATTTTATGCTATTGAATACTTTTTGTTCGTATTAATACAAGTGCTATGTTCCTAAATTGCGAATGTGTCTTTAATCGATCTGATTTGAATTCATCACGCCTTATACTCAATGGGAGCCCCCCCTGGAGAGTTGTAAGATAGTTTAAATGATTTGAATATATTTTATTTTAGTTAGTTATAGTCGTATTTTCGGATTAAAGATAATTTAGATGTTTTGATTCTATTTTATTTCAACTAGTTACAGTCGTATTTGCAGATTAGTTTATTTTTTTCATGTTTGAGTGTTCTTTAAAAACAAAAATCATTTTTTTTTTTTTTTTTTATTAAATAGTTTTTCTTAATCTCAAATTTATATGCTTAGATTAATTTAGATATCAGTTGCGCCCATTAGTAATTTATCATGATTTGAAACTTTATTTTTGCTCCTTGGTGCTTTTGATTTCAGTTAACTTGGATTTAGAATCAATTTCAATTCTGTCTGATAGCATAGCATTTCAATTTGTTGCAATATAATAAGATTTCATTTCAACAAGTAGAATAGTATTTTAATTTAATTCAAGTAGAATAAGTCCTTTCAATTTGATGCAGTTAGATTAGTCCTTTCAATTCCATGCAATTAGATGGTCTTTTTATTCAAATACCATTAGATAGTTTTTGCAAATTAATCTTGTGTTTGAAGGCATAGTTTATCTTTTCAATATTGATAGAAAAACATGTGCATAAAGTAGAGATGAGTTTATCTTGATTTAGTCTATTTCATAATTTCCTTTGCTCACTTTGTCATTTCAAAATAAAAAATAAAACTCCTAGCATATATTGTGCACATACACTTCATAAGTACACAAACTTTGGTTAACAATTAATGAGGTAATTTAACTACCAATTAAATTTCCCAACATTTTGGTTCCGTTGCTTGGGAAGTGTATATAGGAATTTATTTTTGGTTTTCATCTCATATTAGATGCATTCATTTTTTAGATGCATACTAGTAAAAATCATATTAAAACCATTTAGGATGCATGCATTTAGAATGATATTCTAGGGGTATATTTATAAGTAGAGGTAGAGGATGTAGTTCAGTACCAACATCACCAACCACCCCTGCTAGAACATGTAATGCCACACCATCCACTAACATTCCCATTCCATCCATAGCAGGTAGACACAGTCGTCTTGAGGTACATATGTCTGAAATTTAGCCTACAGACTCACCAAATTCATCCATAGAAGTTGTAGTTGAAGAACCCACATCCCCTACTGAAGGAGTTGTATTTCTCTCTTCAACAGGTGAACAACTCCTAGGGCAGGAGTTAGAAGTGCCTAGTGAGGAAGAGGAAGAAAATTTTTCTGAGATGCCATTAGTAAAAGAACTACAGGAAGAAGAATACAACCCTATTGTTGAACCCTACATTAGCTTTGAGGAATCTAAATGGAAGGAGAGGGGAAAGAAGAAGTACACAATTTAGATGGTAAACCTAGGATTGGTGGAGGAAGAGGTAGAGGAGGAAATAGAGGAGATGGATGAGGTGGTAGAGGTGGAATGGGAGAACAATGGATTCCCTATATTTTATGAAGATACCACAACCACTATGAAAAATATTTCACCTTCTATTCTTCCCAATTTTCATGGCTTAAGAAATGAGGATCTTGAAAATATATGATAATAGAAATAAACCCAAGAATAACAAGATATAAATAGATAGAAATGCTTCTTTAGTAATCAAACCTTTAAGGTAGGGAAACACCATACATTCACTCCTTGAGGAAGGAGAACACTCCACAAGCCATATGCCTATTCATACAATATTCCTTGACATCTCTCAATGGGGAGTCTTTAGCCTCTATATAGGCCTCATACATACAATACCATAGGTCATTACCATAGTTCCCTCAATACCATCTATCTAATACCATGGACTTATTACATTATTGTTAACTACTTGTGGTCCCTTACATGATACGGGTTAACCACCTTATTTATTACTATGGCCCATCCCATTATTAAATTATTCCCTTGGGTCCCTCCCTTTTTACCCCATATTATCCCCCGTAGGTATACTACATTCCACCCCCCTTAACATGTTTCGTCCCCGAAACATGGGAATAACACAAATAATAAGATATACTCAAGAGAGTAGTCCACTGGTACCATGCACGTGCATCTAGCCATCCAAGAGAAAGGTGAACTCTCGATCTAGCTGGTGCCTCGCTCACTTGAGATGGAAGTTGATCCTCGTAGCTCTTATGTGTTGATGTATAGTAGGTGGATCGTCGCCCCTCTTTATATGCCATGCGAGGGCTGTTGTCCTTGTAGCTAATTTGTTGTCATCTTGTTTGTTGTTTTCTTGCTGGGTGATGTGTGGTGATATGTGAAGTTTTAACCAACAATGTATCTTTCTTTACTTTACCACCTAATAGAGCCTGATTGGTATCTGGTACATGTTGTGGTGCCTGCTGTTTTTTCTTATCTTCCAATATTACTTCAACCACTGAATCCTTATATGATGTAATAGTTTCTGTTTCAGCCTCCTTGGACTCTACTTGTTTTTCTGGTACTTGGTTTGACGTTTGTGTTTGGTTGTCGACCATCAGTGGCTCATCATCTGATATGTCAGTCCCTGGAACATCTTCTACTTCAGCCTCCATGGACTCTACCTGTTTATTGATGGAAATATCCTGTAATGTAATTTTCTTCTTTTTATACTAGAGCTTCAAGAATTTCTTCTACACATTAATATTGATAGTATCCACCAATTCCATCCAAGGGTATCCCAAAACAACATCTACATTAGCTATATCTGAAGCATAAAAATTAGAATGCAATACATACTTGTCCATAGAAATCTTCAAATATTTATAAACTTGCACCTCCTCATTATTAACCTGTGTGTGCTCCATTTTTTTTGCTGGGACTTGCAATTGTTTTTCCAAATTGACATTTATAAGATTCTGCTTGCAACTAGGATTTATAGACACAATGAACTTCTCCTTCTGAAGCAATCCATGAACCTGCAATAAGGAGATACTAGTAGGAAATAATCCCACATGTTTCTCATTATCTTGTTTTCTGGCATGAGACCATCTGTCTAAAAGTAATTTTTCAAATTCTTCATCTGAAAGGTTGTACAACTTCTTTTTGTTAAGTAATTCCCACCATGTGGCTGCCTCATCTTTAAATACTACCCAAACTTTCCAATTTTTTCCCCATACTGACTTTTGATTTTTTATGAATTCTTCAATAGTAGGACCATTATCTTTTCTTGTAAAACATAGACCCGCCATGAAGAGGGTTTTGAAAACAAAGCACTTACTTGGCGAAAATTTGAAATGGCCACAATTCTGTCAATATTTCTTAGAATCCCTATTATGACCCGTTTCAGAAATAGAACAACCATTTTGCATCTTCCCATGTGGTAGAAATCCCGATCTAGGCACTGGAATTTCAGATCTGCGCTGCAACGGTCCCGCCGTCACAAAAAAATTCTGAAAAAAAGAGTTGATTTTAAATCAACGATATCCCCCTCATCCGGACTCCGATTCGACTGATTTTTTTTTTTTTTTTTTTTTAAACTTGGGTATTTTTTCACAAACAATCTATATCTACAATTAGATTCTATAGATTTTGCACCAGAACATACAGATCTTCTCCACAAACTCGCTGCCCCGAAAAAATGTCTACAACCCAACTGATTTTTAAATCAGCAATATCTCCCTCATTTGGACTCCGATTTGGCAAATTTTTTTTTTTGAAATTGGGTATTTTTTCACAAAAAATCCAGACATGCAATTAGATTTTTCAGATTTTGCACCAAAACATACAAATCTGATCTGCAAACTCACTGCCCCAAAAAATTCCTGCAAAAATAAAAATAATATTCTCCACTTTGCCCAAGAAATTGCTCTGATACCACTTGTTATAGATCTGATATGAAAATATATGATAATAGAAATAAACCCAAGAATAACAAGATATAAATAGATAGAAATGCTTCTTTATTAATAAAACCCTTAAGGTAGGGCAACACCATACATTCACTCCTTAAGGAAGGAGAACACTCCACAAGCCATATGCCTGTTCTTACAATATTCCTTGACATCTCTCAATGGGGAGTCTCTAGCCTCTATATAGGCCTCATACATATAATACCATGGGTCATTACCATGGTTCCCTCAATACCATCTATCTAATACGATGGGCTTATTACATTATTGTTAACTACTTGTGGTCCTTTACATGATACGGGTTAACCACCTTATTTATTATTATGGCCTATCCCATTATTACATTATTCCCTTGGGTACCTCCCTTTGTACCCCATATTATCCCCCCTAGGTATACTACAAAAATTTAGCCTACAGACTCACCAACTTCATCCATAGAAGTTGTAGTTGAAGAACTCACATCCCCTACTTAAGGAGTTGTATTTCTCTCTTCAACAGGTGAGCAACTCCTAGGGCAGGAGTTAGAAGTGCCTAGTGAGGAAGAGGAAGAAATTTTTTCTGAGATACCATTAGTAAAAGAAATACAGGAAGAAGAATACAACCCTATTGTTGAACCCTACATTAGCTTTGAGGAATCTACAATGGAAGGAGACGGGGAATGAGAATTACACAATTTAGATGGTAAACTTAGGATTGGTAGAGGAAGAGGCAGAGGAGGAAATAGAGGAGATGGATGAGGTGGTAGAGGTGGAAGGGGAGAACAATGGATTCCCTATATTTTATGAAGATACCACAACCACTATGAAAAATATCTCACCTTCTATTCTTCTAATTTTCATGGCTTAAGAAATGAGGATCTTGACACATTTCTTTTTGAGTTTGAATTATTATGTAGATCCCATGACTCTTTACTTAATACTCAAAATTTGAAATTGTTTCCAACCACTCTAAAATATGGATCCTTTAAACGGTTCATGGGTCTAGGAACACACTCTATTAGAACATGGTATGAAATGAATAAAGAATTCCCAGAAAAATACAAAGATTATTGTATGCACCATAACCTTAAGGGTGAAGGGCTAAGATGTACAATTTAGATGAGGAGACATTAAAAAATATTTTGCTAAAAACTATAAGATATGAGTGGATTGATCTTCTCAATTTAATGGGAAAAGGATATGTTTCCCAACTATCATTTGAAGAAACCTGTGAGTTGTGCAAACATATTTCAAGAGGTAGCAATAGATATGGTAAGAACCTAATAGATCCATTCATTTCAAGAGTCAGCAAATATGCATCTGGAACAATAAGTAGAGAAAAATTAGGCAATTTACTTGATAATTTCAAAACAAATATCCTTGGAAATATTAGTGAACAACTAGATAATCTAAGATACAAAACAAGCAAAAAGATGAGAATGCTGCATTATCTATTTTTTTTCCTAAGTGTAGGTAAAAACATGTTCTAAGAGAATGTCCTCTTGATAGTCTAGAGGTTTGTTCCATATGTGAAAAAATTCATGATACAAAAGAATGTACCTCAATACCTGGGCTTAAGGTTGTCTTTTAGGATGAATCTGGATCAAGTCAAGCTGAATCACTTTACTTGATTGCTAAAAGACCATGGTAGTCTCAACAGTATGGCACATGGTCTCAAAACTTAATATCAATCATCTGCACAACCATAGAGAAATTGGAATGCACCGATGCCTTGTAAACCTTGGCCACCCCAACCTCAATATACATCTTAGGCACAAATTTAGCAAAATTCTTACGGTAGAAATCCCAAACATCCTCAATTCCAACAACCATATCCTCCATACCAACCTTAGTGATACCCTCCTCAACCTACTCAATCACAATTTCAAACACAACCATCAAATCAACCACTTCCATTACCATCCACTCCATTTCCTTAGAAATCCAATAAACTACATGCTCAACCACTTCCGAATCCAAATAATAAAAACCTCAAAAACCATTTACAATGTTGAGGGTCAAAATTTTCAAGTCCGCATGATAGGTCCCCTAGGTCTAAATGATGTCCAACTTAGATCTAGCATGGTTTTGCAGAGGAAATCACCACTAGTTGTCATCCAAGAATTTAAGGAGGATAAAATTCTTGAAAAATAGGAATCTCTTGATCAAGAAAGGATGCCTCCAAAAGAAGATGTTACTACACAATTAGATGACAACCAAATAAAACCAACTCCTACAATTCCTCTAGAAGAACAACCTTCTATTTCGTTACAAAATCCTCCTTTTCCTGATAGACTCAAAATTGATAAGGGAGTAGACAGGAAAATTGTTTTACCTGAATATGATATGCTAGATGAATTGAAAAATATTTGCATCAAAATTCCTTTACTTCAATCTATAAAGGAAATAACTATATTTTCAAAAACAATAATTGAGTTGTGCGTTAAAAAATAAGGAAGAAAAAGAAGAGATGCTAAAAGATTCAATTAGTAGGAAAGATTGCATATATTATGATGGGGAAACCAATAGTTCAAAAACATCTAGATCCTGGTAGTCATATTGTAGAAATCCGCATCAATGGTATTGAAATTCCAAACACTTCGATTGATTTAGGAGCAACCATTAATATTATGAGCACGTAAACTATGGACCAATTAAAGCTTCCTAATTGTAGGTTTTAACCCTATACAAAAATTACTTCACAAAAATAACCTCTCCACTTTTTAAACTTCTTACAAAAGATTGTGATTTTGTTTGGAATTCTGACTGCCAGAAAGCATTTGATCATTGAAGCAGAAAATCACTGAAGCACAAATATTAAGAGGACCGAAGTGGTATCCTCCTTTTCATATGTCAATTGATGCTTCAGATACAACTTTAGGAGCTGTGTTGGGATAGAAAGATCTAAATCCTTATGTTATTTATTATACAAGTAAAAATTTGACTCCTGCAGAGTTAAATTATACAGTAATAGAAAATGAGTTTTTAGCTGTTGTTCATGCCATTAATAAGTTTCAACACTATATCACTAGTTATGAAACTTTCATTCATACAAATCATTCTTCTATTAGATATTTAATGAATAAACCAATTACTAATGGCAGGATTACTAGATGGTTGTTATTATTACAAGAATTCAATATTACTATTCTAGATAGGCTAGGAAAAGAAAACACAGTTGTTGATTTCCTTTCTAGGATGCAAAATGATAATAATGATTTGCTCGTGAAAGATAATTTTCCCGATGAATATATTTTTGTAGTGTCTACTAAAACTCCTTGGTTTGTAGATATTGCTAACTATTTGGCTACAGGAAAGTTTCCCCCACAATTATCAGCCAAATGTAATATCCCTCCCCTTAATAATAAATAATAAATAATAATATAATAATAAATAATAATAGAAATAATAAATAATAATAAATAAATCACTTAATGATAAATAATAATAATAATAAATCATAAATGTTAAATAATAAATGATATTAAAAATATATTCAAAGAAAATAAATAAAAATAATAAAAATAAAAATAGTAATAACCATACTAAAACTCTCAATAAGAATAAATAGAAATAAAACAAAAAAAACTATCAAAAAGAAGGAAATAAAACAAGAAAAGCTAAAAATCAAAAGAAAAGTAAAGAAATAAAACAAGAAAGCTAAAAATCAAAAGAAAGTTGCATGTAGACACATGGAGTGTGTGCATGTGGTTCCCCTTCCAATGTTGTTCTATTTAATAGATGGTGAGGAAGATGAAATAGAACAACATTGGAAGGGGAACACATGCACACACTCCATGTGTCTACATGCAACTTTCTTTTGATTTTTAGCTTTCTTGTTTTATTTCTTTACTTTTCTTTTGATTTTTAGCTTTTCTTGTTTTATTTCCTTCTTTTTGATAGTTTTTTTGTTTGTTTTATTTCTATTTATTCTTATTTAGGGTTTTAGTATGGTTATTACTATTTTTATTTTTATTATTTTTATTTATTTTCTTTGAATATATTTTTAATACATTTATTATTTAACATTTATGATTTATTATTATTATTATTTATCATTAAGTGATTTATTTATTATTATTTATTATTTCTATTATTAATTATTAATTATTAATTATTAATTATTATATTATTATATTATTATTTATTATTAAGGGGAGGGATATTACACCAAAGAAAAATTCAACAAATATAGTGCACCTTAATCATAGATAGAGGGAGAATTGTACCAGACTAGATCTAACCTGATCATCCAAAGATGTGTTTGAGAGGCTGAAGTACCCGAGATAGTGAAAGCTTTCCATGATGAACCATGTGGAGGACACATTTCCGAGAAAATCACTGCTTATAAATTCCTTCGTTTTGGATATTATTCACCTTATATTTTTAAATATGCCAAGGAATATGTCAAAAGATGTGATAGTTTATTAAGAATGGGAAAACCCATTCCATTAGAAGAGATGCCTCTGTATCCTTAGGTACATATGGAGCCTTTTGAAAAATGGGCTCTAGATTTTGTTGGTCCAATCAATCCTCAATCTAAGCAGAAAATTTATATACATATTTGTACGAATTATGTTACAAAATGGGTAGAAGCTAAACCAATTCCTTTTGCTACTAAAAATGTTGTAGTTACTTTTCTTTTTGATGATAATTTTACTCATATTGGTGTCCCAAGGGAAATTGTGATAGATCAAGGTACTCAATTCACATCCAACTTGGTGTAGAAAATAATGGAGTAATACAAGATCAAACATCGGAAGTCTACTCCATATCATCCACAAGCCAATGGGAAAGTGGAATCTACCAATAAGGTACTTGAAGCAATCCTGACCAAGACTGTACACTTGCATAAAATGGATTGGGTAGAAAGGCTTCCAGAGGTACTTTGAGCATACCATACCTCATGGAGGAATACTACTAGACACACTCATGATCTTGTCTATGGAAAGACAGTTTTGCTTCCAATTGAATTCCAAGTGGAGACTTTCAGAACATTAGCAAATATGGCCCTGATATATCTGAAGCTCAAAAACACAGGTTAGAACAATTGAACGAGTTAGATGAGAGCCAACAAGATGCTATCCAAAGAAGCAACATAGTCCAACAACAAATATCGAGATGGCATGACAAATTCATCAAAGTTAATAAATTTAAGCCAGGTGATTGGGCTCTTCTTTTTGACTCTAAATTCAAATATTTTCAAGGAAATTTCAGACTTACTAGCTTGGTCCCTATGAGAGAGATATTGTCTTTGATAATGGAGTAGTTAGAATCAAAACAATTGATGAAGAAAAGATTACCTTTATTTTTAATAGATATAGGTTAGAGTTGTATCATAAGACCTTAACAAAAGAGGATTTTGTTAAATATTTGCAATTCACTTATGATTTTAAGTTGGTTGAAAAAGGATATTTTTCTCCTCATCCTCCAACGAAATTGTAATCTAAAAAAGAAAGAGAAATAATAAGTATAGGTATGAAAACCAACATTGTTGGCATATTTATATAGAAAATCTCAACTGAAAACCAAGAATTCTTAGTGATTTGTATTTTCATATTCCTTATCTTTTCCCACTTCCTTTTTATCCCTCCTTTTCTTATAATAATTTTTTCAGGTCTAATCAACATTTTTGAGACCTAATTTTCTTCAAGCATCATCAAGAGATAGTAGAAGTAATAAATATCCATCCCATCAACAACATCAAACTTTTAAAACTAAACAATTACAAAATCTTTGACACTCCACAACCTACTTCAAATTTTGCAACTTACATCAATCTACATATATTCTATACCTAAGGAAGCATTAGAGCACTCCATGTCTGCAACAAAGAAAAATGCATCATATATCAAGGAGGTATGTTCTTTAAGGTATGCAAATAAAATGATAAATTAATTTTCATTTAAGGAACATTAAATTTCTAATCTCATTGAATGATTATGATATTATAACAACTAAGAAAACTATAGACCTTATAACAATCCTTTTCCATCACCTACAATCATAGTCTTATTCTGTCATCATATCTCTATATGTCACATAAAGATCTCTCTATTACATGCAAAACCACCTAGATTCTAACAATCCAATAAAAATGGATCTAGGAATCGTGGCAAATTATTTATGCAAAAGGAGAAGTTTTATTATGAATTGACCACCGCCTTAAGTGATATATTTCACTTCTGTCTGACCACCATCAAACCATTCTGCTTTTTCGAACATCTCTCCATTACCCTTGTCAAGAGAGGAAATTCAAGGCCAAAACTTTCGTTCCATCATGAGTGTAATCCTTATATTATGAGACCAATGGAGTTAAGTTTCTTCAGGCATATCCATGGGTCAGAGACCAATTACAAAAAGTTGGCTGGCTTGGCTTCTTTGAAAAAATTGATGGATATGAGGTAGAAGTGACAAATGAATTTACTCAGGCATTCAATGGAGTAGATGATGAGATATGGGACATTGAACTGATCATTATAGAGTCTATAATGGTAGAGGCAACATGCTTACCCAGGAACAGAGAGAGTTGGTTCAAAAACAGAAAGATCAAAGAAAGAGAGTGGACAGTATTCCTCCAAAACCCAAGTATGGATACTTCCATATTTAGAAAAGGGATACCAGTAACTGCATTAAAAACCAAGTGGAGAAATCTGTTGTTAGTCATCCAGATTTTTTTGACTTGTGAAGGCCGATATGGCATAATGTTCTTCTATTATGCTCGACTCTTGATGCACTTCATTGAAGGAAATGAGTTAAACGTACCATATTTTATACCGTGTAGTCTAAAGAAAATGGCCTCTAGTGTGTAGTGAGATTCTAAAACCCTTGATAACGCCCTGTATCATCACGCATTAATTAAAATTCTTATTGAAGTGCATTTGAGGACTAAGGGGGAAAACTAGAAAAGTTTTTTAGTTCAAAATCATTTTGTAGACACTACAGAGGAGGAAGTAGTAACAAAAACTAAAAGTGGCCGATGAAGCATAGTTTCAAACCCTAACCTTGAACCCGTCAATGAAGAAGAGGGTTTAACTATAAATGAAGCAGAACAAATGGAAAATCTACTAGATAAACCAGAGAACAACACTCCCCTTAGTCAGTTTCTAGAAAAAGTTAAACATAAAAATGAAAAGCAAAGGGTTAAAATAAATAAAGCTAGCTCAAGCATTAAGCAATCTGAAGCAATAAAAGGAACATAGGAAGTGGACAAGGGACAAGGAAAAATACGAAGCCGGGAAACAAGAGGAAAACTATCAAAGAGATAGAGTTGAGAAGGAGTAAACACATTTCTAATCATTTGAATATACAAGCACAATCAAAACCTACTGAAACTATTAATATCAATGCAGAAGATCATAGTGCATATGAAGTAGTAATGTAATAACCATTTTATCAAGCTCCAAGTCCAACCAGGAAGACACATGAAATCGATCCCGTCCAACAATAGATTTATGATTATGTGGAAACACTGGAGTAGAGGGCACAAAACAAGGTAAATTCTTCTCTACAAGATGAATATGAAGAATTTTTTAAAGAAAGATTTCCTTCGAATGATGACATTCCTCGAAAAAGAAGAAGAAATTGTAGATTCTATGAAACAAGATATATATGAGCTAGAAATATTAAACATACATCTCAAAGAAGAAAATGAGGTAATGAAAATACAAAATGAAATTTTGAGGACTCAAGATGATAGTATGTTATTGAAACTATGCCATTGGTATAAGAAAAACAAGAAACTCAAAACAACAGGATTCTTAGAAACAAATTCAGAGGACTGCAGGGAAGGATTTTAATAGGGAAACCAAGACTAACACTTAACGTTAAGAAGGGGAGCCATAAATTTGGATGTTCTAATCCAAGCTTCAGAAACAATTCAGCAAACATTTTTTTTAGCAATTTTGAAGTTTTGTTGCACGAGGACATGCAAAATCCTCGTTGTGGGCGAATGTTGAATTCCTGAATTGCATTATTTTTTATACCCTTTTACCTTCATCTCCATCCTTTTTAAGATAATTTTTCTACATTTTCAAGTTAAAAGGTCACTTCAGATATGCTCAGACATAATAAAAGGTATCATTCATTCATGGTTTATAGTCTATTGTTTCTTTATGAAATTTAATCAAAACATCTCTATAGCTACCGAAATGCACTCATTCTACAACTAACCAAATATTACGTAGCTACATCCATGGTTAGACAGGTTCCAACACATTTGAAGAAGAATAAAGGATATAGGTAGATGGAAAATGTTCAACACATGGACATCCACCTATTTTGCTGATCTGGAAACTCACAGGGTTTGAGAATTTTGATGGTCAAACTAGATGTCAATTATGGTTATAACACTCAACCATTATGCAGTGTTTGATGGTGGATCATGGCATCATCAAGCGAGCATGGGAATGAATGAGAGAAGCTTGGAATCAAAATTTATGATGTGTCAATATGATATTTTCTCATGATTTTCTCTTCCTATAGCAAATCATGAGAGGCATGATTCATGTTTTGATCTAATTAGTTAGTTGTCAATTATAAACTTAATTCTTGGCTTATAAGTCTTCAAACTGTTATTTGAAAGACATTATAAATAATCCTTGAAACAAGACAATTAGGGACATGTTGTGCTATACAACAACCCCCCCATTTCAAATGTTTAATCTTAGTATAAGGATGCTAAGTAAGAAATAGGTCCCCTTTAGGATATAAAAACCAATAACACATTTGAATAAAATAGATTTTCCATATCTTTCATATAAAAGTTGCTTTATGAGAATTTGGAACCGCTTATCACAAATCACAATTGTTTAAGACCAATAAACATCCATTTGAAAAGTCGTGATGCGATTAAAGTCATCGAAAATCCTTCATCACAAAGTTTTTATCGAAATAATCCATTTATAAAAATACGATGTGGATATAACTATCGCATCTCGCATATCATTAATCCCAAGGAATAACTCATGGAATTTCGTTGAAACCTTGCGACGTGATAAGGCTATCGCAATCACATATCGCCGATCCATAGGAAAACATTGGAACCACTCCATTGAAACTTTGCGATGCGATATCACTATCACATATCGCGCTCTCAATAAAAACAAGTAATATAAACTAGGAACACGCGCGATATAGAGATAAATCAATTATAAAGAAAAAAACGTGATTTGCCAGGTTTGAAAAGGAAATCTGCCATCTCCACATGCCATCTCACCACCCATCGTAATCGCAACAATACGAAGAGTTGTTTTGAGCAGGCGCTTGTAACTCCCGATTTATGATATGCGATAGTTCCAAAAAGATTAAAATTATAATGCAATCGCTAATAACAAATCGCAGAGTCACAAAACCTGTTCTAAACAGACCATTGGAAAACTTGTGATGCGACATATATTACTTTGAAATTAAAGTTTCATGTTATGAAGTTACGGTAAAGCATTAAGAGGCAGTTATGGTTACAATCCTTTAAGGATTTCATCCATGGGGACTATGTACTATGTGAGATCTTTTGCATCTAATGCACATAACCGCTTTTAGTCTGCAATTTGTTGTATTATCTCCTCTTGAAGTTTTTCACCTATCACACTCCTCTTTCTCATTTTGCAGTGTTAATCCAGAATCACACAGGTAGTCAAGATGTCTAAGAAATCTCGAAAGACAAAGGTTCCCATTACAGTGGAAGAAGGACAAGTAAAATTGGTGTTAATCTCAAATACTACCTGTCAAGGCCTTGGTAAGATCTCATGGGAAGGCATATATGCTTTGCTTGAAGGTGAAAATCCAAAGGAGATAGAAGAAGAAGCAACAACTGATGGAACTAATGAAACAGAAAACACGCTCAGTGATTTGGCCAACTCTTTCCTCCATAGAATAGCAGCCCGTGCAAAAGTTTTACCATATAATGATCTAGTGAGATGGGTAATTGAGAGCATTAATATAATGGACAGAGCTTTCTTCACAGCTTATGGAAGGATGTTCGCATCATTCAAACCTGAAGATGTCAAGAGAATGTGTCACTTTCCTAATCCCCAGCGACACTACAACAAAGCATTCCTAGAAGCTTTCACCAAGGAAAATGACAATGAATCAGACCTTATCAAGCAATGGAGACATTTTCCTAACAAGCACAAATATGAATCATCTGGTATGTATTCCGTGGACTCCTTGGCATCTCCATATTGGTATGCTGCTGCTATGATGTGTAGACTCTTTGGAAGCCCCGATTTCGCTAGATTTTCCATTGATAGAAGCAGTGATAAAATCCTTTGTCATGGATTGGGCAACTATCCTATTGGACAAAATATCTAGTCAAATACTGGATTATAGAAAGAACATATTTTTCATTACCCGAGTCGTGCCCCCATTCCATATGAGTGCTTACATAATGGACACAATTTGTTTTAATTCCGACTTTCCCATCCTAGGTTAAAAATGGACTGTTCAGGATCTAACCCCCATTCATATTTATCATAAGTACTTATGGAAGTCTGATTACAAGAATAATTTATATAGGATTTGCCATGGTTTCATTTTACCCGTCCATTAAGCTATCTTTAATAAACCTACTCCTCAGCTGTCTGACGAAGCTAGCATAGATTTAACCTCAATCGACAGTTGGTTTGGGGAGGAGAAGTTCACCTATATTATGGTTTTTGGCAGTATTACAGTTCCTCATGTCCTTCCGCTTTACATTCCAGATAAGATATTAGCCAGGGAAGTAGCCTACTAGATAGTGGAAAAAGGGATGTCTAGAAACCTTAAAGAATCTAAGAAACAGTTGTGGCCTCCCTTTCCCCTCCGCTGTGGCACCTACACATTGCATGATTTTAAACATGTCGAGAAAGAATCAGAGAAAACAAAGGCTTTGAGTCTAGTAGTTATCCATAAAAGACAATACAATCCAAATAATGTTGCTTTCAATTTCTTTTTTTTGCTAAAGCAAGAGTCATACCTTCTATTCACATTAAACAAAAAGGATTACATACATATAATACAGTCACTCAAAAGAACCCAGGGACAAAGAAAAGCCCAGGGTTTGGGTCAGTGAGCCAAAGAGTTAACTGATGAGCCAAGGCCTCACACCCTTGATTAAAAATAGATGTATATTGCTCTGCCATAATGGAGCGAAGGAACCGAACCCGAAAAGAAATTATCACCCAAGCTACTCAGATTTTGGGTCTGAAAAGGTGAATAAACAATGTGCAAATGGTTTACTCAAAAATGATTGATACCCTCCACGTATCTGAACAAGCATGGACGATAATACTGAAGCATGACTTTACTCGGGCCCACCAACATGCACACCAAACCTAGGCCGTTGATCTGCCTCTCAAGATCCAACAGTTGGTAAACATATTAGATGGAGAGTAAGCCTGGAGAATACCCATCCGATAAGGGCAGTATTCTCTCTCCAACTAGGGCCACGTGTTGCATGTTGAGTGGCATCGGGCGCAAATCTAAGAAACCACTTCCGGCTTTGAGAGCCTCCCGATAAGCCGAAAGCACCGTGAGGGCGGTAATGATTCTGACCTGAGCCCATCAATCTGCGATTAAATCTCCACCCTTGATCCTCAGTCCGTTGATCCAGTTTGATGCTAATTATCTCCATTTGTTGGGATTCCTACCATTTGGCCTCCCGAAAACCTGTAGACCAACCACGCTGGTTCACTGTGACCATAACCAATAGTACTATACTTGTGGTGGGAATCTTCTGTTCCTTCCAACTGAAGATTCTTCACCCCCTCTTCCCTCCACGCTAAACTGGGTTGAACTATGAATGTAGAAGGTTTTCAAAAATTTCTCAAGTTGCGGCTCATCTCCCCCCACAAAGTCTATCTCTGGGCTGATCTGGACTGATAAAACTAAAAAAGGTTTGCGTGCCGCTTACAAAAAAACCTCTAGAAAACCACTTCATGTTGGTAGTGTTTCCACAAAACCCAGCCTCTGCTACTATTGACATGCTCTGTTCTGATGAATCTCTCAGTCCTCATTCGCCTGGTTGAGACATTCATCCCTCAATCTACCCCGAGGAACATCTTGCCATCTATACTGGAAACTGCTTTTAGTGCAGAAAGCCCCTTGATTGGCAAGTAAGTCCGCCAACTTATTGGCCGTCCTGTGCACATGAGTGAAACTTAAGGTTCTCATATCCTGAAGGTGGAGATAGATTCTTTGATAGACCTGAAGTAACCTCCAATGTCTCGAGACCTTTTCTGGAGCTGAACCACAACAAAGTCTCTTGACTGAATTAATGATCAACTCAGAATCTGCTTCAATTATGATAATCTGAAGATTGTCATTCTTCAAGATTTCTAAACATTGCTCTAGAGCCATTAGCTCTGCCATATTGTTTGTGTCTCTTCCCAAATTGAAATGAAAAATGTGCTGTATGCATCCCATCTCATCCCTTATCACCCCACCATAACCAACCATACCCTGATTTCCCTTAGAGGCTCCATCTATGTTACATTTCATGAATCCCTGAGGGGGAGGATGCCAGAAATCTTTATCCGTGACTGGTTGCTTTACCAACCTGTTCTTGCCCTGAGGAATAAGCCCTTGCATTCCCAAATGCAGAAGTATCTGCACCTCTGCATTTGAAGGTTGATTTTCAGGGGGGGTTTGCATTAAAGTTCCAATCATCTCCTTGAGCTGTCTTAAAATTTGTTCGAAGATGCCCTGGGAGGATTTTTTTTGTTTTTGAAAATTCTATTGTTATGTTATTTCCAGACGTCCCATATTAGGAAGCTTGGAGTTAAAGCCAAAGATTTGTTAATCGTTTCATGATCAGAGAAGTTTATCCTCTAGTTGTTGAGGGTATTGGTGATGCTTCCTCTATCTCTGCCTGTTTTTCTAAATATTAAGGAAATACCATCCCATAACAAGGAGGTGAATATGCAGGTGTTGAGAAGGTGCTCCATTGTCTTCTCTTGTGATTCACATAGCTGGCATCTGGATGGGCCCAAAACGCCCCTTTTTCGGATATTCTCCCATGTTAGAATTTTCTTATGATGTACCAGCCACATGAACAGTTTGGTTTTCATCCATCCTTGATGCTTCCAGAGATCCTTCTAGACCCAGTCTGGCTTTGTGGAATCAAGCTCAAGGGATATATGTTTTGCCTCTTTAAGGTTAAAGGTGCCTTCATTATTATTTCCCCATCTTAGTTGGTCAGGCTCATCTGAGATCATATCTTTCTTTGATCTAGAATGTCAGTTAGAGCATCAGACTCTGCTTTCAAGGGGCTGTTATCCCTGTATGCCATTTTTTTCCGGTTCTCCATTTTCCTTCGTTGTTGGTCTGGTCCCAAAAATCCTTTACCTAGAGTAATCCTTTGTTGTCAGTATCATTCTTGAGAGCCATAAAGTCCTCTCTTAACAACTTGGGTTCCTGTTTCCATTTATCCTCCCAAAACCAGGCCAGGTCTCCCACTCTGATTTCCCAGAAGCTATTCTTCTGAACTATGCCTTTGTTCTCCCAAGCTTTGTTCCAGATGTGGGAGCCTTTTATTATGCCTGACATTATTATGTGGTCCTTGTTTTGCCAATTACTTGCATATTTCTGTTTCCAAATCTGAGCCCAAGGACCATTTGCTTCTTTTATCCATCTCCACCATAATTTAGCCCCCAAAACTTTATTTAGCACTTCCGGATCTTCCAGTCCTAAACCTCCGTGGTTTTTGGGCTTACAAATTTTTTCCCAGGAAACCAAGGCCCATTTTTTCTTTTCCTCCCCTTTGCCCCAAAGAAAATATCTTTGTATATTTCTATAATGTTGCATAACTCCTTTTGGAGCTGGAAGGGCTGAAAACATGAAGATGGGGATTGTTTAAGGGACAACTTTTGTAAGTACCAGTCGTCCCGCCAAGTTTAAATATCTATTTGTCCATATACGAGTCTTGTCCCGTAGCTTGTTGATTACGAGTTCCCAAATAGTCTTGTTCATAGGTTTGTCTATGAGTGGTACTCCCAGATATTTGGAAGGTAACATATCTCTTTAAAAGCCCAAAATTCTGGAGATATTATGCTGAATAGCAATGTGAGTATTGAAAAATAAATTTTTTTATTTGGAGAGGCTTACCTCCATACCCATCGCCATAGCAAACTCACTCAGGATTTGTTTGAAAGATTGAGCTTCTTTGACCGTAGGAATGCCCTGTAGCATGGTATCATCTACAAATTGCTGGTGGGTCAAAGTCTGCCCATTCCTTGAAAGATTGAGACCTGGGATCTTACCCAATTCTTTAGCTGATTTTATGGCTCATCCAAGCCCTTCCATCATATTAAGAATGAAGAGAAAGGGTGAGAGAGGGTCTCTCTGCCTTAGGCCTCTTGAAGGTTTAAAGGTCTTAGAAGGAGAACCATTTAGCAGAATTGAGAAACTAGAGGAATTCACTATGGCCATTACTCATCTTACCTAGTTGTGGTCAAATCCAAAAGCTAGAAGGACCTTCCTGATGTAGGTCCAATTTAACTTATCATAAGCCTTTTCAAGGTCCAATTGCATAATCATTCCTACTTGCCTTGTAGTCGTCAATTAGTGAACCACCTCATGCGCTTGAATGACATTATTGAGAATTTGTCTACCCTCCACATATCCCGTTTGCTCCACAGAAACGAGAGTAGTAAGAATGGGTTTAAGTCTGTTGGAAATTATTTTGGATATTATATTATATACCACATTACATAAAGCTACAGGTCTGAATATGTCCGATGTAATAGCATTATCCTGTTTGGGAATCAAGGAAATGAAAGATGTATTGAGCGCTTGCAATACAGTCCTATTATTCCTGGAGTCCTCCACCACCTTCAGAATATATTGCTTGAAAATACTCCAACATGCTTTGAAGAAATCTACATTGAAGCCATCCGGGCTTGGCGCTTTCCCATTCTGCATTTCTTTGATTACTTCACCAACCTCCTCTTCATTCACCGGCCTATTAAGGTTATAATTATCTTCTCTTGTTACTAGCTTTGGAATGTGCCTTGTGAAGTCTTTGATGAATTGTGATCTATCCAAAAGCGGTTCCTCTGCTATGCTTTGAAAATTTTGAACCAATACAACTTCTATTTCTTTATGGGTATTGAGATGTTGGTCTCTAGATTCCTCGATAGTAGAGATTTTGTTGTGAGACCCGTGTTCCATTGTAGATATGTGAAAAAACCTTGTGTTTCTCTACCCTTCTTTTAGCCATTGAACTCTAGATTTTTGTCTCCAAAATATTTCCTCTTGTTTGCATAAGTCCTCCCACTCCTGTTGATGCTTATTGGCTTGTGCATTTCTTTCCCCATCAAAGCCATCTATGATAAGGGTTTGATTAATTTCCTTCATTTTTCTTTCAACAACTTTTTTCGCTTCAAAAATATTGCCAAACTCATTCTTATTCCAATCTTTGAGCCTGATTTTGATATGTTTCAATCGTTTGTGTAATAGAAACATGTTTGTCCCCGGATCTGCAGATCTTCTTTCCACCATTTTTGAATGTTGCTCACAAATTCTGGATGGGTAAGCCAGATATTTTCAAAATAAAAGGTCTGTCTTTGGGGTTCCAATGCTAGTCGCCTCAAATTGAACTGGTCAATGGTCTGAGCCACCAAAGGGGGGAATTCACGTTGTCATATCAAGGCCTGTGAGTATGAGGTCCTTTGAGATAATGAATCTGTCTGACTTAGAGGCTACTTGATACCCTCCTCCTCTTCTGTTGTTCCAGGTATAGATGTTGTTGCTTGTTTCGATATCAACTAGCTTCATGTTGTCTATAAAATTTTGAAATGCTGTAGAGTCTCTGCTTAGTGTTCTGGTGCCACTTTTTTTTTTTTTTCGACAGGGATTTGCTCATGTTAAAGTCCCTGCCCATAATCCATGGTATTCCTGAATGTCGATCTCTCAGATCTTCTAGAGAAGTGAGAAATCTGAGTTTGTCTTCAGGTCTCTGAGGGCCATAAATGTTTGTGATTAGGTAAATCTCCCTGTCCCCCACAGGCTGAATAGCCACTGATAAATAATTTCTAGATGCCTCAGCATCCACTATTTCAATCTTTTGGGGCTTCCAAAGTGTGAGAATGCCACTTGCAGTTTTATTTGCCTTGACTTCTAGAAATTCATATTTATTGAGCCATTTGCTGTTCATTTCTCTTATTCTTTGAATTGAACATTTAGTTTCCTGGATGAAAATAATATCTGGAGTTTCTTGTTTCATTCTATTGTTAAGATTCCTTTGCTTCCTTTTACTTCCTATACCTCTAATATTCCAAGATGTGAGCTTCATTAAGAAAGATTTGTAAAGGAGTAACTAGTTAGATCTTTCATCTTACCTGAATCTATCATCATTTTACCACATTCTATCAATAGCTCATTTTGTTTCTTTTTGCACCTTTTCCTCCCCGGGTTTCTGGGCGCGAGTCCTGATGTGGTTTTCAAGGTTTTCACCCCTTCATTGTCCTGTCTTTCGAGGTTTCTTTTCCCTCCCATCTCTTTAGCCTGGGTTCTCCACAGAAACAACTACTGCACTTTGTTAAACTTCTCTTGAGGTAATGAATCCATGCCTTTCGTGGTACCCTGTTTCAGGAATCTTTCCAGATCTAGATTTTCTCTTTCGAGAATATCTTGCAGCTCATGATCCTTCGTTTCCACCTCACTCGGGGTCATTTCTTGATCTATTTCAATTTCCATGTTGCTCAACATAGTCTCATTTTGCAGGTTAATATCCAGTGGCTTCCCTCTATTTACTTTCTCTTCCTCCTCCCCTGGGCTGTCCTCCATAACTTGAGTTGCCTTTATTATCTCTTCATCTTCTTCTAGAATCTTGTATCTGTTCTGACTTGTCTGTTTCTCCTCTGGGTTGTTTTTTTTTTTTTTGTAACTTCTTCCTCCTTTTCCTCTACTTCCCAGTCTATGAAAGTTCTCAGTTTCTTTCCCTAGTGGACCCTTACTTTTTCTCTCTGTAATGTTAAGAGCAGTCTCTGAATAGATGCCCATATTCATGGCATTTGCGACATCTAAAGGGAACATGTTTAGAATCCACTATTTGCACCCATTCTTCATCAAAAACTTCCAGGATCACTTCATTCGGTAGGGCTCTAGAGAGATCCATCTCCACACATATACGGAGAAAGGAGGTGTACTTTCCCCTTCTAGTTTCTTGAGATATTTTAACAAACTACGCTAATTTATTACCTATTGCTGATAAAGATTCTGGTTGCCAGTAGTTAAGTGGTAAGGAATAGAGTCTTACCCAAATCGGGACCAAAGTGAAAGTCTACCGCTCCGGGACAAAATTCATCATCCAAGGCCGCATGTAGAGGCCTGCAGCTGCATAGAAGTAGGGCCCTCATTCAAACACTCTGTCTTTATCTTCTACGTTAGTAAAGACTATAGTAAACAAACCCTTTGAACCAAGATGTAGGTCTATATCCCTTTTAGGTTTCCAGTGATATTTAATCAACGCCTATAGTGCCTTTTATGTGGGCCATAGCCCCATGAATTTACAAATGATAGAATAAGTCCTCATGTGATCCCTATGTGCCTGTATTGCTGGATCACTTAATACCACTATGGGTACGACAGTGGTTTTAGGCTTACATGGACCATCCTGTCTTTTGTTATCTTCTTCCTGCTTCTTGTCCTCTTCTCCTTTTTTCCTTCTTCTGTCTTCCTCCCTCCTGTCATTCTGCTCCTATGTGTCGTCGTTGTTTCGCTTCCCTTCTCATGAAATACCTTTTTCAACCTCCAGCAGTTTCTTGCCACGATTGGAGACTGCCTGGCTATAGGAGGGAGTGGAGCTCCCCCCTTTACGCCCCTCCATGGTGTTCAACGCCTGCTTAATTTATGTAAACCCTAGCTCTTACCATGTAGAAATTTTGAATAATATAACACTTATTCACAGAGATTATCCTGATTATACACTATTTGCGGAATGCATGCATAATACATAACCTCCTCTACTATTGATCATCAATTTGCAGTATTAAGAAACAATCGCATGCGCACATTAACACAGTATGTACTGGGGAAAGCATACAACTGAAAACCCCCAACTATCTGTATATTATATTGATTGAGAACATGTAACAATACATAGTACAATACTCCTCACAAGTACTCAGTACTATCTCCACCTGTTACACACAAACTAGCTCAGATTTGAATCAATATAGGTTCAAATCTCCTCCACTGCTTGCCTGCCTCCACTGCGCAATCCTGCATGAGAATGGCTGATCCAAACTCGTATTTCCCTTAGCTGAACCACACAATCCTCATTGGCAATACTCAATCCATTGATTTTGCAAATCTCATAAACAACTGTAGTCACAACTGACAGTTGTCTTGCCCTTTCACTCACCTCTAACACTTGTCTCCACTGAACTGTCCATGCACTGAGTTAACTGATGTATTCTTTAGTTGATTTATGAGTTAATAATTAGTGAATTAATTAATAATTAATTCACATCACTCATCACTAGTGCATTCTGCAGTTAGACTAAATACAACTAGTTCAACTAAGTCAAACTAAACACAACTCCATCAACTCCTCAATCAACTCCACCAAACTTAATCACTTGAGTTCTAACTGAAGTCCATCATGCAATAGCTCAACTAACCCATAAGAAAAGCATATTTCCTTCTGACAGTTGCATGTGCCACATCCGTAGCTCGAACTGAAGTGCTCCAAGAGGATAAGATAATGTTTATAGTCCAAATATTATTAAGAGCTAATAATATTCGACTGTTCTATTTTTAGCCTGGCAGTCTAAAAATAGACTCCGCCCATATGTCTAAAAATAGAAGTCCATCTATTTTTAGCAACATGACCAATCATCCATAAATAGCATCCTGCAACTCATAGACCATGATCCATATGTCTAAAAATAGACTTTGCACCAAAAATAGCTTGCAGGCCCACTTAGTGAAGGCGACTTCTTTTCACTAAGCTCCATCATCTTGTTGAATTTTCAACACTCCCTCTCAACAAGATATGGATTATCTACAACCCCTATCCTGCAACTCTGGAATGTTCTGCATGCAACACATTTGCCCGGTCCACTTGCTCCAACAAAACTTGGAACAAAAACACTCCCAATTGACCACTCTGTTGGGCTAGGAACATACTTTGATGCTGAAACTCTACCTGTTGCTGGCAAGTGATCCCTCTCTAACATCTGCACTACTGCAGCATCTCCATGCATCTCGCACCATTGCACACCTCTCTGTGCCACCTAGCACCGTGCAAAACACTTGTGCCTCTCGCATTGCTGCAGCCTGCTAGCTATGCGCTATCCTGGGATTCCCTGCATTGTCACTCTCTCTGCCGCTCCATCCGCATCCGTCTCTATCCAATCAGCCAGTTCCTGCTACTCCACATCGGGGCTCCCGTAGCAAGGTCTCACCCAAGAGGTTGGGTACGTCAAGGATCCTGCCCCTCCTCCTTGGGATGATCAATCCACATCACCCCACCTCCTACCTGGAGGTATGGCTGCATGCGATCCCTCAGCCCACCTCACTCAAAGTTTCCCCCTACTGGAGGTCTCTGCATGAGTAGATGTCTTTACTTGATCTCCTCTCAGCTTCCCTTGTTGTGGCTGCTCCACAACCTCCTGAAGTTGCTGCACCAATCGTGGCTCCTCCACAATCGTCTGAGACTTCTTATGGCTCTGTATGTTGAGAGGTAATATAAGATCCCTCTCAACCACCAAGTCTCCATCAGTTGCCTCACTGCTCAAGGCTTTGCATGCATCTTGAACCTCAAGAGCATACAGGTTCTTGACCCGTGAACCAATCTGCTTCACTTGTCTAGTGATGATGTGTCTAAGGAACACCTTTCCCTTACTGAAGACTACATCATAGCCTCTGTCTTCCAGCATCACGATCGACACCAAGTTTCTCTTCAGTCCTGGTACATACTTGACATCGGTCAAGGTAAGGCGAGCTCCATGCTCCCTCTAAAAAATAACCGTGCCTACACCTGAGACACTGTACTTCTCATCATTACCAATTGCTATGAGTATCTGGAGATCATTCTCCTCCAAAGTACTGAACAAACTCTTGTCACCGGTCATGTGGAAAGAAGCTCCACTATCAAGAAACCATCCACTTCCCACCATGGATGAAACCATGCATGCGAAGAGTGTGAAATCTAACTCAAACTGTGAAGCAAGTGGCTCACCTTCAGATCCTTCTCCGGATCCCTTCTTGGATTTCCTCCATGGACAATTTGTAGCATAATGGCCCACTTCATGACAACGAAAGCATCACACTTTCAATTTGTCAACCTTCTTCCCATCATTGGAAGAACTGGATTTGGAAAGAGAACCCTTCTCCTTCCCCTTCTTTGCTTTGGCAGCGAAAGCGCAATTTTCTTCATCAGATGCCTTTGATGAAGATCCGTCCTTGGTATTCCGCCTGATCTTCTCTTGCACAAGATCAGACCAAAGTCTCTCCCATCCTGGCAATTTTTACCGACCATTGACAGAGTCCTGATAGGAATTCCAACTCTTCGAAAGACCAAGGAGAGCCAAGCTCACCAAGTCCTCATCATCGACAGTCACCCCCACACTTCCCAACTCATCCCGACATTGGGTGAACTTCGTGAGATACTTGGGCATACTGTCTCCATTCTCACACTTCATGTTTCCGAGTTTATCCTTGAGCACCAAATTCCTCTGGTCGCTCTTGCTTTCGAATAAATCTGTCAACGCTTTCCACATCAAGTATGGAGAAGCCTTTCCATGCAGGCTGGATACAATGTGATCCTTTATGCCCTCCAACAGAATCCTTCGACACTTTGCTGTCTTCTTTTGCCAAACCTCAACGTGAGCAGCATCAGTAGGCTTTGGGACCTCAGCCTCTATGAAATCTTTCAACCCATTGTCATCTAACACAGCCTACATCCTGTCTTTCCATGCAATATAATTCGAGCTGCCTTCAAGAGCATACTCCAATCGCAATTCGTTGAAAGACATTTCAACTTTGACACCAAGAAAACACTGCTACAAATTCGAATTCTACCATCTCAAAACTCAACCGATTCTGATCTAAAATTCGTGAGAACAAAGTGTTTCTTGTACAGAGATTGACTGTATGGGCTTTTACCAGATATCTCACCTTCCAAAAGAAGGATGAATCTAGAGGTTACCTGGCCCGATTACAGACTCTGCCTGAAGAAATAAAATGTAATCACTTTCTGAATAATAGATCTGATGATCAACTTCCCTCTGATACCATGTAGAAATTTTGAATAATATAACACTTATTCACAGAGATTATCCTGATTATACACTATTTGCGGAATGCATGCATAATACATAACCTCCTCTACTATTGATCATCAATTTGCAGTATTCAGAAACAATCGCATGCGCACGTTGACACAGTATGTACTGGGGAAAGCATACAGCTGAAAACCCCCAAATATCTATATATTATATTGATTGAGAACATGTAACAATAAATAGTACAATACTCCTCACAAGTACTCAGTACTATCTCCACCTGTTACACACAAACTAGCTCAGATCTGAATCAATCACAGGTTCAAATCTCCTCCACTGCTTGCCTGCCTCCACTGCGAAATCCTGCATGAGAATGGATGAGAATGGTTGATCCAAACACGTATTTCCCTTGGCTGAACCATGCAATCCTCATTGGAAATACTCAATCCATTGATTGTGCAAATCTCATGCACAACTGTAGTCACAGCTGACAGCTGTCTTGCCCTTTCACTCACCTCTAACAGTTGTCTCCACTGAACTGTCCATGCACTGAGTTAACTGATGTATTCTTTAGTTGATTTATGAGTTAATAATTAGTGAATTAATTAATAATTAATTCACATCACTCATCACTAGTGTATTCTGTAGTTAGACTAAATACAACTAGTTCAACTAAGTCAAACTAAACACAACTCCATCAACTCCTCAATCAACTCCACCAAACTCAATCACTTGAGTTCTAACTGAAGTCCATCATGCAATAGCTCAACTAACCCATAAGAAAATCATATTTCCTTCTGAAAGTTGCATGTGCCACATCCGTAGCTCGAAATGAAGTGCTCCAAGAGGATAAGATAATGTTTATAGTCCAAATATTATTAAGAGCTAATAATATTCGACTGTTCTATTTTTAGCCTGGCAGTCTAAAAATACACTCCACCCATATGTCTAAAAATAGAAGTCCATCTATTTTTACCCACATGACCAATCATCCATAAATAGCATCCTGCAACTCATAGACCATGATCCATATGTCTAAAAATAGACATAGTCTAAAAATAGACTTTGCACCAAAAATAGCCTCTGGGCCCACTTAGTGAAGGCGACTTCTTTTCACTAAGCTCCATCATCTTGTTTCATTTTCGACATACCAATCGCCGCTTCTCAGTTCCTCGTCCTGAGCCTCCCTAGATTTCATTTTTTCAATCAAGGTTGCTTCCAATTTCACCACTCATGTGAAAATTAGTAAATTATCCTCAAAACATTATCACATCAACATGTAACAATACATAGTACAATACTCCTCACAAGTACTCAGTACTATCTCCACCTGTTACACACAAACTAGCTCAGATCTGAATCAATCACAGGTTCAAATCTCCTCCACTGCTTGCCTGCCTCCACTGCGAAATCCTGCATGAGAATGGGTGAGAATGGTTGATCCAAACGCGTATTTCCCTTGGCTGAACCATGCAATCCTCATTGGAAATACTCAATCCATTGATTGTGCAAATCTCATGCACAACTGTAGTCACAGCTGACAGCTGTCTTGCCCTTTCACTCACCTCTAACACTTGTCTCCACTGAACTGTCCATGCACTGAGTTAACTGATGTATTCTTTAGTTGATTTATGAGTTAATAATTAGTGAATTAATTAATAATTAATTCACATCACTCATCACTAGTGTATTCTGTAGTTAGACTAAATACAACTAGTTTAACTAAGTCAAACTAAACACAACTCCACCAACTCCTCAATCAACTCCACCAAACTCAATCACTTGAGTTCTAACTGAAGTCCATCATGCAATAGCTCAACTAACCCATAAGAAAATCATATTTCCTTCTGAAAGTTGCATGTGCCACATCCATAGCTCGAAATGAAGTGCTCCAAGAGGATAAGATAATGTTTATAGTCCAAATATTATTAAGAGCTAATAATATTCGTCTGTTCTATTTTTAGCCTGGCAGTCTAAAAATAGACTCCGCCCATATGTCTAAAAATAGAAGTCCATCTATTTTTACCCACATGACCAATCATCCATAAATAGCATCCTGCAACTCATAGACCATGATCCATATGTCTAAAAATAGACATAGTCTAAAAATAGACTTTGCACCAAAAATAGCCTCTGGGCCCACTTAGTGAAGGCGAATTCTTTTCACTAAGCTCCATCATCTTGTTGCATTTTCGACATACCAATCACCGCTTCTCAGTTCCTCGTCCCGAGCCTCCCTAGATTTCATTTTTTCAATCAAGGTTGCTTCCAATTTCACCACTCATGTGAAAATTAGTAAATTATCCTCAAAACATTATCACATCAACATCTCCCAATACACAACGGCCCAATATTCATGATATTGTGATTGAAGAGACACCCAGCAAAGATACAGCTCAAAAAGAGATAGAAATAATCCCTGAAAATCCTTCAGGAGAGATTACATTGAATATTGAGGAGATTCCACCCTTGGATGTGTTTTACAGCCCAAAACACAGGGCTGTAGTCAAGAGGCAGAGGAAAAAGAGGAAAATAGATCAAACATCATCCACAGCTCCTCAATCTGAATTTATGAATGTCATATGGAAAGATTCAGAGGTCAATCCTTTTGAAGATTTGACTAAGTTATCTCAATTTGCAGGCACATACACAGCTGCTACAATTGATAAGGCAACTGAAGTGAATCAATTGATCAAAGAAAAGGATCAAAAAATTAATCAACTTGAAGAACAATTGGCAATAGAGTAGCAAAAGGTTACTCAACTTGAGGAACAGTTAATAGCAAAAAAACAAAAAATTGACCAGTAGGCCACTCAGAGACAACACAAGCTGTCTCAAGAGCTCGAGCAGCTTAAAATTACGCATCAATAAGAAATTATGTCTAAAGAAGAGCAAATCACACAACTACAATTCTCCTTGGGACAATTCAAAGATTATCCCAAGATTGAAGAGTTCAAAAATGAAGCCTTAGAGGCAAATGAGGTTTTATCTCAACAACTGAATCTATTATTCCAGAAGATATCTTTTATTGATCCATTATGCATCATAATGACATCACTGATTGACCAAGCAGTTAATACCAGGTTAGAATTTTAAGATGCGGATGATAAAGTCACAAATTTTCTCTCCTGACAAAGCACAAAAGATGGAAGAGCTGCTAACTTACCTAAGATTGAAGAGTCTCATAAAGAGATATTGTTTTTGGAATGGGAAACACAGTTGATAAAAGCAGAAAGAGCTACCTCTAGGGCCAGGGCTATAATGAATAATGTTATTGAGTTGGTAAATGATAACTTATATGGTGCCAATTTAATTTCTAGTTGTTCCCCAAGAAAACTTCTGAAGGCAAAAGATTTAGAGAAGCAATGGAAGCAAGATTTGGACACCAAGGAAGAGTGGCTTAAAGGAATACAAGGTCTTAAATGGGATGCGCATTGGTCCTTTCTGGTCAAGCTGCACAACCAACAGATGACTATCAAGTTCCTTATTGATGCCATTGATTGCATGATACCCAAGCTCTCAGATGCCACATACATAGGACGGTTACACTCCAGGATGAGTCATCCTCCAAAGATCCAAAGCATGCTCTCAATTTTTTGGTTTAAGTTGCAAAAGAAAGCCTAGATGCGATGAATCTCCTCAAATCTTATCGCAATTCTATTTTTGAAATAGAATCCCATATTTTGATAAAGGTAGTTCCAACAACTATCAACAATTTTTATGGACAATTTGTTTTTAATTTTACTATAACGACCCTTTCATGTCACTTGAGAAAGGGTCCTCAATTTGTATAAAACTAGACTTGAGAAGTTTGCACTTTTGCACTTCTTAATTTATTTTTTATAAGCCGTGGATCGAGGTTCAGACTTCTTGTGAAAGAGATTCATAAAGAATCACATTTTTGTATCTCCTTGGAGTTTCCAGAATAAGAAGATTGAACCAGAGTGTTACTTGCATAAATGATATTCAAATGAAATTGGTACTTCTATCACTGTTCTTTTGTCTTGTTTTGTGTAATCAACATTCCATTAATTTGCTATTGTTGATGTATTCACATGTTCACAAACAACTCTGTATTATTTCACTTCTGAATGATTTAGAATTGTTATATTATATACATATGTCAGTACTAAATATTAGTATGTTATGCGATATGTTTTCATATTACTTTGTTTAATTTCTTAAACAAAGTAATCATTATTTAAATATATATTTCTGTAGATAAATAAATAATCTATATTATTATTTTTCTGCTAGGAATTATCAAGAATCGCATTATTATGAGATCACCTGGGTTATATAGATATATCTGTATATTTTAGAGCTTATAGATTAAACCATCTATCATCTTTTTACATATTCAAAACACCCATTCATCAAATCATACTTTATTGGGAAACTGGTCCCATAATATCCAGTCAGAGCCACCATAGCAAATGGATAAGGAGCTGCACTAAGGTCCGAACAGGGTGGTTATCCCCCAATGTTAGTGCTACGATTTTAGAGGCATCAACATTTTTGGCGCTAGAAGGAGGGCCAGACTGTGAATGGCAAGTAAATATAAATCTACAAGCCATTCCAAGAGTAATTCCCCCTCACCATCACCTCCAACTTCTCCTCATTTTAAATCCCATATTCCTAAGCGAGAAGTTGAAAAGAAAAATATAAAACCCACTGCTGAAATCCTAAACGTGCCAGAAAATTCTTCTCCTGAACCTGTTGAAGTACAATCTTTGATTCATAAACTCTAGGGGATCTCATTATCCAAAGAAGAGTCTAAGTTATCCCAAGGCAATGTTACTTCCTAATATATCCCATCCCAGCCGCTTACTAGGGCAAAGAGTGAAAAGCTTGGCATTCCACCAGTTGAATTCCCTTTACCAAGTCGGAAAAGGGCTAGAAAGACACCATCAAATCTCACAGTGAGACTTTGTCCTCCTCATCATCCATTCCCTCCATACCATTGCAAGGTCATCCATCCATTTCCCAACTTCAGATCATAGTCCAAACAGGTACAGGAACTTCAACATCCTCTACCCAATCATTTTCAACTCCTTCGACCCTCTTCTACTATTAGCTCAACAATGGCACATAATCGACATCAAACAAGGCCATGGACCGACCCAGGAGCTGTCAGAATGCCTGCACCTTTGACCCAATTGCCAACACATCCTGAAAAATGGCTACCTAAATTTAATCCTGACAATGGCTTATGAGCATAAGAACACATAAACAATTTCATGTTATCAATTAACTTGATTGGAGTAACGGAAGAAGATGCTGTTGTTAGACTATTTCCATACACTCTACAAGGAGCAACAGGATCATGGTACTTTTCGTTACCATTAGGTTCTATCAATTGCTGGGATGCTTTCCAAGAGCAATTTCTAACTAAGTTTGGAGACGATAGGTCTACAAAAACTTTGATTAATGACCTCTCCAACCTGAAAGCCAAATCAAAAGAGCCCATTAAGGACTTCAACTCATGCTCCAATAAGTTGTTGAATAAAATACCTGCGGTATCCAAGCCTAGTGAAGAGGTCTGAAATGAATGGTACATTTCTGCTCTTCCTTCAAACATAGCCATCTTCGTTGATAGGGCTACCAAACCAAATATGAAGGAAGCAATAACTATTGAAAAATGCATCCTTGCTTTGGAAAAGAAAAATGCTCTAGAAGAAAGGAAATCGAAGAAAGTTACCTTTAGAGATGATTCAAAGAAGAAGGAAAGGATCCATATGATATGGAAGGCTTACAAAAATTTCTTAAAACTATGTCTAATGAAATGGTTGAAATAAAAAAGCAAGTAGTTGAAACTTCTACAAAAAGACCGTGTAGGAACTTTAAAAGAAATCAGCCTACTGATCCCAAACCACCCAATGCTATATCTAATGCAGAATCTAACCTGGATGATGACGAAGAAGAAGATATAGTTTTATCAGCTGAAGAAACAGAAGAAGATGAAACAGTTGAATGTCATGGAATGTGGGACTTTATCTTACCCAACTCTGATAATGAAAGTGAGTAGGAAGCTCTTCCAGTAAATACCAGAAGTAAAAGTATAGTAGAGCCTAGTCAAGCAAATCAAAAGAAGAAAAACTCAAACCCTGTTACTAAAGAGAAATTTCCCACAAAGAAAGCTCCAGTTGTATCTCCCCACAATCAACCATCATCCTCCAACCCTGCCTCATCATCTAAAACGCTAGTAGTTTCGTATTCCATGGATTATAACATTGTGGAAGATATGAAGAAGACTCGAGCAAATATTTCTCTGCATGAACTGAGAAAGCTCAAACATCAACAAAAGTTGCTTCTTAAAGAATTAAATGTGGTACCTTCTTCCCCTCTTCCAACTAGTGTATTATCAAAGGCTGCTAGAGGATCAGGTAAGCCACCATTTGATAAGGTAGATGCTACCGATGCCGTTTTGATTGGGGATAGGTCAAATTCTCATACTCCTCCTTTTCTCTTGACTTATGAGATCTACAATAGAAATTTGCATAACTGCTTGATTGATTCAGGGGCTTCATCAAATATAATGCCAACATCAGTTTGCTCCAAATTAAATATTGAACCTCAAAAATCTGCAGTTCATATTGTTCAATTAGATCGAAATAAAGTTCAAGTTTTAGGAGAAATAAATTAACTTTCTATCAGATTATCTGCTGATACGAGGGTTGTCCAAAGAATTGATATATTAATGTTGACATCCCTGAGTTTTATGGTTTGATCCTTAGCAGAGATTGGTCTGAAAAACTTCATGGTTATATTTCAATTGATTGGTCTCACATGTGGCTTCCCTATAATGGGAAACCAAATCAAATCAGAATTGATCACGAAAAACATTTGACTCACACAGTGACTGATTTTGAAGAAGAAAATCAACCTGTAGCCTTCAATAATAACATTCTTGGAAACTATTTGGCTGAATCATTTTTTGGTAATTTCAATGCTCAACAATCCCCATTTCCTGTTAATAGTGTGATATCACAAGTTGAAAATTTCTCCAGTACCGATACTTCTAAGTGTGTTAGTGTTGCAGATGAACTTGGAGATAAACCTATAAATAAGCCTTTATTTTGGTCTTTGTATTTTGATGGATCTAAATCTAATGATGGTGCAGGAGCAGGATGTATTTTAGTCAGTCCTGAAGGAGAAAAAACGATGCTATCATGTATATTATAATTTGAATGTACCAACAATACTGCAGAATATGAAGCATTGATTCAAGGTCTCTATAAAGCAATAGGCTTGAATATCCAATATCTGAAAGTTTTGGTGACTTTGAAATTGTCATTAAATAAGTGAGAAATACTATCCATTTTCTTTTAGGGCATCTAAAACATTATCAATCGCTTGTTCAAGATCTCATAACTCATTTTCTGGAATTTGGCATTTCTCCTATTCCTAGATCACAAAATGCAACAACAGATCTTCTGGCTAATGTTGCTTCTAAACTCCTTCCATCCGAAGATTATAGTCCAGATAGATTTTCTATTAAATTAAATTTTCGACCATCTGTCCCAGATAATGTTACCAATTGGCGTGTGTTCAATCACGATGAGGATATCTTAAATTTATTGACATCTGAAGGATCTTATGACAAACAAATTATTGATGAAAGCGATCATGATCTTCAATTAAAGTAGAGACTCAATGAAAATCCTATTCCTAAATCTGTGGTCAAGCTAGAAGATATTTATGATATTAAGGATAGATTCAAAAAGATCACTAATGCAAAACTTCAAAGTTAACCTTTAAGGTTTGAATGAGTAAATATTGGCACTGATGCCAAAGCACAAAATGTAAATCTTGGACTTGGACATTCATCACCTGAAAGATTTCATTTCATCAGTTTATTGAAGAAATACAAAAATATTTTTGCTTGGAATTATGAAGATCTGAAAACTTATGATACCTCTATCATTCAACACACAATTCCAATTATTTCTGATGAGAAACCTGTACAATAGAAACTAAGGAAAATTCACCCAAATCTTGAAAGCCAAATCAAAGCAGAGTTGAATAAACTCCTTAAAGCCAAAATAATATTTCCTGTCAGACATTCTAAATGGGTCTCAAATTTAGTACCTATGAGGAAAAGGAATGGTGATATTAGGATTTGCATATATTTTAGAAATCTCAACAAAGCATGTCAGAAAGTTAATTTCCATTACCAATAATGGAGCAGATACTTCTATCAGTAGCAGGATCAGAGTTAATGTCTTTTCTTGATGGTTTTTCAAGATATAATCAGATCTTGGTACATCTAGATGATAGATTAAAGACGACATTCAGAACCAAATGGGGAACATGTGCTTATCATAAAATGCCTTTTGGTTTGATAAATGCTGGATCTACTTTCCAAATAGATATGGACATAGCTTTCAAAGGTTTGATCAATAGGACGGTCGTTGTTTACTTAGATGATATAACTGTCTATTCTAAGAAAAAGAGCAATCATCTACATGATTTAAAGCAGATCTTTGAACGTTGCAAAAAATATGGGATTTCCTTAAATCCCAAGAAATCATTCTTTGCTCTTGATGAAGGTAAACTTTTAGGGTTTATTGTATCCAAAAATGGCATATACATTGATCCTGATAGGATAAAAGAAATTTTTGGTATTCCTTTGCCACATAATAAGAAGTCTATGCAATCATTCTTGGGATAGATAAATTTTGTAAAAAGGTTTGTTCCTGTTTTTTCTCATATTGTTTTACCCTTGAAATCCATGATTAAGAAAAATTCAGTCTTCAAATGAGGACATAACAAAAAAGAGGCTTTTGACTCGATTAAACAAGCGATCATTAATGCTCCTGCATTAAGTACTCCGAATTTTTCTAGTCAATTTATTTTGTATACTTTGGCCACTGAAACATCTTATGCTGCTGTTTTGACACAAATCAACGATCAACAAGTAGAAGCACCAATATCATTCTTTAGTTCTAATTTGCAGGGTGCTGAGCTTAATTATTCCGAAGTTGAAAAACAAGCATTCACTGTGTTTAAGTTTGTTATACATTTTAGACCATTCCTCCTAAAAACACACACTAAAGTAATAGTTCCATTCCTTGCAGTGAGACAATTGCTATTTCAAAGAGAAGTAGGAGAAAAAAGAGCTAACTGGGTAACAACCTTACAAGAGTATGATATTGATATTAAACCAGCGAAAATTGTTATAGGGCAAGGTTTTTGTAGGTTATTGGCAGGAGCTTCCAATATACCAGATCATGAAGACTCAGATAGCACTGCACAGGTAAACGAGATAAGTATCATTGATTTTGAATCTCAATATGCTGATCTGATCTTTTACTTAAAAAATGGATATGGTCCCCCTAAATTTAGCTACAAAAACAAATGTGCCTTAAGGTTAAAACCCAAACACTATGAAATCATTGATGATGTGTTATTTAGAAGAAATTATGATTCTGTTCTATTAAGATGCCTTGAAAAATCTGAAGCGCAAAAGGTTTTGCAAGAACTACATGATTGCCCAACAGGTGGACATTTTGGAGGAGACACTACAACCCACAAAATACTACATGTTAGGTATTATTGGCCAACTTTGTGCAAATATGCCCATGACTACGTGAGGAAATGTAAGATATGCCAAACTACTATCGGAAGACAAAGGAAACTAGCTTTTCCTTTACAACCAGTCAACATGGAGTAACTATTTGAACAATGGGGCTATGATATTATAGGAGAGATCGTTCCACATTCTTCCAAGAAACACAAATACATCCTCACATCCACAAACTACTTCACAAAGTGGGTAGAAACAATTCCACTAAAGGTAGCCAATTCTGATGCGATTATTGAATTTATTGATCAGTTCATCATTACAAGGTTTGGTTTACCTAACGCGCTTATCTTTGAAAATGCATCTTATTTTTATGGAAATAATATGGTTGAATTTTCTCTTAAGAGAGGTTTTAAGTTAAAATACTTTGCAAATTACTATCCTCAAGGAAATGGCTTAGCAGAGTCAACTAACAAAAATCTCATCAAGATTATTAATAGAATTGTTGATCAAAACCAATAGAATTGGCATAAATATTTAATATTTGCATTATGGGCAGATCGTATAACTCAGAAGGCCTCAATAGGTACTTCTCCTTTTAACTTAGTGTATGGGAAAGACGCTGTAATTCCAACAAATTTAGCTCTCCCATCTTTAGCCCTAGTACAATTTATTGAAGAAACACCTTCTTCCTCTATTCAATTAAGGTTTGATCAAATTCTTAAATTGGATGTGGAAGGGAAAATGCCAAAATTAATTATGCTAAACATCAGCAAGTCATTAAAACTTCTTTTGATGCATGTTCTTCTGGCTCAAAAACATTACAGATTGGTGATCTCGTTTTGAAATGGGACAAAGCACATGAAGACAAAGGTAAGCATACCAAATTTCAAAAGATGTGGCTTGGACCATTTGAGATCATTGAAAAGATAGGCTCATCAACGTTTCTACTACAAGACCTATCAGGAAAGAGAGATTCTCTTCGTGTGAATGGGCTTATCTTAAAGAAATTCTTTTCCTAAGGAGGTAACCCCTTCTTACCTGTACATATTCTTTATGCAAATTGTGGTTTCTTTTAGAAATAAGGTTTTAAATAGTCTATCATTGGCTTTCTACTATTGAGAAGATCTTTGAAAGAATATTGTGACTACTTGCTTTTAAAAAATAGAAACTTTTAAGGAAATGATTAAAATTTTGGAAATTGGATAAAAAAATAGAAAACTTTGAAATCCTCTTTAAATTTGTGAAATCTTTCAAACCTTGAAAACACAGTAAATCATTTTGAGGGTTATTAGTTGAGAAAGGTTATTTATAAGAAAAGTAAATACTTTCTCCAACTAAGCATCTACAACTCTTTAATTGTCATCCATAAACTCTTAAGTAGTCAGATATTCACCCCATCCACTAGGTTTATGATTTTTCAGAGTGTAATTCTAAAATATATCTGATTTAAAAGATAAGAGGTCTCATTATGAGCCTGCTTACCATGATCATAGGGAGTTAGTTAAGCTGACATTACCAATACTGCATACCAAAACAGGGTAATGGCTTAAATCAAAAGACAAGGGGTCTCATCACGAGCCAGCTTGTTCAGTTTAATTACAACCAGTGAATGGCATTGTCATCTTCTGGCTACCAAACCAGGGCAATGGCTTTTAATCAAATAATAAAACAAAATATGAATATGAATATATATATATATATATATATATATATGTAGATATATCTTTCTGAATTTATCTTTAAAAGATTGTACTCTTAGATGGATGGGACAATGAATAATTGATGGTTGAAAGATAACCCTGTCGAGACTATAGATGTTTGCTGGTAGCAGTGACACTACCTGTGACAAAAGAGTAAATTTAAAATCTAAGTTGGAAGAGGCCCCTACTTTATCTTTAACAACCAATCAAAGCTTGAAGAAACCAAAAAATGTTTTTATTTTATGATTAGGGTTTGTAAAAAAAATTGAAAAATTTATATTTTTGTTTTATTCAGAGTAAAATTTTTATCTAACCAATTCCTAGATAGTTTTCTTTTCCTCAATTGATTATACTTAAGAAAGTGTTAGAAATTTCATTATTTTATTCAGAAATAACTGGTTCTGCCAGTGAATCGCCAATTGTTGTGCTATACAACAACCCCCCCATTTCAATTTTTTAATATTAGTATAAAGATTCTAAGTAAGAAATAGGCCCCCTTTAGGATATAAAAAACAGTAAAACTTTTCAATAAAATCGATTTTCCATATTTTTCATATAAAAGTTGCTTTATGAGAATTTGGAACTGCTCATCGCAAATCACAATTGTTTAAGACCAATAAACATCCATTTGAAAAGTTGCGATGCGATTAAAGTAATCGCAAATCCCTCATCACGAAGTTTTAATCGAAATAATCCATTTATAAAAATACGATGTGATATAACTATCACATCTCGCATATCATTAATCCCAAGGAATAACTCACGACATTTCGTTGAAACCTTGCGATGCGATAAGGCTATCGCAATCGCATATCGCTAATCCATAGGAAAACATTAGAACCACTCCATTGAAACTTTGCGGTGCGATATCACTATCGCATATCATGCTCTCAATAAAAACAAGTAATATAACTATGAACACGCGCGATATAGGGATAAATCAATTATAAAGAAAAAAACATGATTTTCCAAGTTTGAAAAGGAAATCTGCCATCTCCACATGCCAGCTTACCACTCATCGCATTCGCAACAATACGAAGAATTGTTTTGAGCAGGCGCTTGTAACTCCCGAATTGTGATATGCGATAGTTCCATAAAGATTAAAATAATGCAATCGCTAATCGCAAATCGCAGAGTCACGACACCTGTTCTAAAAGGACTGTTGGAAAACTTGCGATGTGACATATATTACTTTAGCATTAAAGTTTCACGTTATGAAGTTACGGTAAAGCATTAAGGGGCAGTTATGGTTACAGTCCTTTAAGGATTTCATTCTTGGGGACTATGTACAATGTGAGATCTTTTGCATCTAATGCGCATAACTGCTTTTAGTCTGAAATTTTTTGTATTATCTCCTCTTGAAGTTTTTTTCCTATCACGCTCCTCTTTCTCATTTTACAGTGTTAATCCAGAATCACACAGGTAGTCAAGATGTCTAAGAAATCTCAAAAGACAAAGGTTCCCATTACAGTGGAATAAGGACAAGTAAAATTGGTGTTAATCTCAGATACTACCTATCAAGGCCTTGGTAAGATCTCATGGGAAGGCATATATGCTTTGCTTGAAGGTGAAAATCCAAAGGAGATAGAAGAAGAAGAAACAACTGATGGAACTGATGAAACATAAAACATGCTTAGTGATTTGGCCAGCTCTTTCCTCCATAGAATAACATCCCATGAAAAAGTTTTACCATATAATGATCTAGTGAGATGGGTAATTGAGAGCATTAATATAACAGATTCACAGTTGATGGAAGGATTTTCGGATCATTCAAACCTGAAGACGTCAAGAGAATGTATCACTTGCCTAATCCCCAACGACACTACAACAAAGCATTCCTGGAAGCTTTCGCCAAGGAAAATGACATTGAATCAGACCCTATCAAGCAATGGAGACATTTTCCTAACAAGCACAAACATGAATCATCTGGTATGTATTTCGTGGACTCCTTGGCATCTCCATATTGTTATGCTACTGCTCTGATGTGTAGACTCTTTGGAAGCCCCGATTTTGCTAGATTTTCCATTGAGATGGTTCCATTGATAGAAGCAACGATAAACTCCTTTGTTATGGACTGGGAAACTATCCTATCGGACAAAATAGGTAGTCAAATACTGGATTATAGAAAGAACATATTTGTCACTACCTGAGTTGTGCCCCCATTCCATATGAGTGCTTACGTAATGGACATAATTTGTTTTAATTCTGACTTTCCCATCCTAGGTTGGAAATGGAATGTTCAGGATCCAACCCCCATTCATATTTATCATAAGTACTTATGGAAGTCTAAATACAAGAATCATTTATACAGGATTTGCCATGGTTTCGTTTTACCTGTCCATCAAGTTATCTTTAATAAACCTGCTCCTAGGCTGTCTGACGAAGCTAGCATCGATTTAACCTCAATCGACAGTTGGTTCGGGGAGGAGAAGTTCACCTATATTAGGTTTTTTGGTAGTATTATAGATCCTCATGTCCTTCCGCTTTACATTCCAGATAAGCTATTAGCCAGGGAAGTAGCCTACCAGATAGTGGAAAAAGGGATGTCTAGAAACCTTAAAGAATCCAAGAAACAGTTGTGGCCTCCCTTTCCCCTCCGCTATGGCACCTACACATTGCATGATTTTAAACATGCCGAGAAAGAATCAGAGAAAAGAAAGGATCTGATTCTAGAAGTTATCCCTAAAAGAAAATATGATCCAAATAAGGTTGCTTTCAATTTCACCACTCAGGTGAAATTTAATAAATTCATACATGAGAATGATGAGTTTGATGACTTATTTTCTTCAGCAGAGTTATTCTCAACAGTAAGTCATCTGGCAAGATTCAAATTGGGAGCTGAGAAAATGGACAAATTCATGGAATACAGGACACAGAGGTTACTGATAGTACCTCTGGATTTGTTAAGTACTACACCAATCATTCAACAGGCAGAACACATTAGAGAGTAGGTAATTGAGAAGGTTTATGAAGAAGTAGAGACAAGTGATAAGGCCATTGAGATGCTAAGCATTGATGTACATATTGATCCCATATTGATTAAATAATGGGAGCAATTTGAGCAATAGATCAAAAGCCAGAATGATCCTCAAAACATTATCGCATCAGCATCTCCCGAAACACAACGGCTCATTATTCATGATATTGTGATTGAAGGGACACCCAACAAAGACACAACTCAAAAAGAGATAGAAATAATCCCTGAAAATCCTTCAGGAGATATTACATTGAATATCAAGGAGATTCCACCCTTGGATGTGTTTTACAACCCAAAACACACAGCTATACTCAAGAGGCAGAGGAAAAAGAGGAAAATAGATCAAACATCACCCACAGCTCCTTAATCTGAATTTATGAATGTCATATGGAAATATTCATAGGTCAATCCTTCTGAGGATTTGACTAAGTTATCTCAATTTGTAGGCGCATACACACCTGCTACAATTGATAAGGCAATTGAAGTGAATGAATTGATCAAAGAAAAGGATCAAAAGATTAATCAGCTTGAAGAATAGTTGGCAGCAGAGCAACAAAAGGTTAATCGGCTTGAGGAACAGTTAAAAGCAGAAAAATAGAAAATTAACCAGCAGGCCATTCAGAGACAACACCAGCTATCTCAAGAGCTCGAGAAGCTTAAAATTACGCATCAGCAAGAAATTAAGTCTAAAGAAGAGAAAATCGCACAACTACAATTCTTCTTGGGACAATTCAAAGATTATCCCAAGCTTGAAGAGTTCAAAAAGGAAGCCTTAGAGGAAAATAAGGTTTTATCTCAACAACTGAATCTACTATGCCAGAAGATATCTTTTATTGATCCATTATGCATCATAACGACATCACTGATTGACAAAGTAGTTAATACCAGGTTAGAATTTGAAGATGCGGATGATAAAGTCACAAATTTTCTCTCTTGGCAAAGCACAGAAGATGGAAGAGCTGCTAACTTACCTAAGGTTGAAGAGTCTCATAAAGAGATATTGTTTTCAGAATGGGAAACATAGTTGATAAAAGCAGAAAGAGCTACCTCCAGGGACACGGCTATAATGAATAATGTTATTGAGTTGGTAAATGAAAACTTATATGGTGCCAATTTAATTTCTGATTGTTCCCCAGGAAAACTTCTGAAGGCGAAAGTTTTAGAGAAGCAATGGAAGCAATATTTGGACACCAATGAAGAGGAGATTAACAGAATACAAGGTCTTAACTGGGATGCGCATTGGTCCTTTCTAGACAAGCCGCACAACTAACAAATGAATATTAAGTGCCTTATTGATGCCATTGATCACATGATGCTCGAGCTCTTAGATGCCACATACACAGGACAGTTACACTCCAGGATGAGTCATCCTCCAAAGATCCAAATCATGCTCTCATTTTGTTGGTTAAAGATGTAAGAGAAAGCCTAGATGTGATGAATCTCTTCTAAGATTATCGCAATTCTATTTTTGAAATAGAATCCCATATTTTGATAAAGGCAGTTCCAACAAGTATCAACAATTTTTATGGAGAATTTGTTTTAATTTTACTATAAAGACCCTTTCATGTTACTTAAGAAAGGGTCCTCAATTTGTATAAAACTAGACTTGAGAAGTTTGCACTTCTGCACTTATTTTTTATAAGCCGTGGATTGAGGTTCAGACTTTTTGTGGAAGGGCTTCATAAAGACTCACATTTTTGTATCTCCTTGGAGTTTCCAGAATAAGAAGATTGAACTAGAGTGTTACTTGAATAAATGAGATTCAAATACAATTGGTACTTCTATCATTGTTCTTTTGTCTTGTTTTGTGTAATTAACATTCCATTAGTTTGCTATTGTTGATGTATTCACATGTTCTCAAACAACTCTGTATTATTTCACTTCTGAATGATTTATAATTGTTATATTATATACATATGTCAGCAATAAATATTAGTATGTTATGCGATATGTTTTCATATTACTTTGTTTAATTTCTTAAGCAAAGTAATCGTTATTTAAATATATCTTTCTGTAGATAAACACATAATCTATATTATTATTTGTCTGCTAGGAATCATCAAGAATCACATTATTATGAGATCACCCAGGTTATATATATATATATATATATATATATATATATATATATATATATATCTGTATATTTTAGAGCTTATAGATTAAACCACCTATCATCTTTTTACATATTCAAAACACCCATTCATCAAATCATACTTTATTGGTAAACTGGTCCCATAATATCTAGTCGGAGCCACCATACCAAACGGATAAGGAGTTGCACTAAGGTCCAGACAGGGTGGTTATCCCCCAATGTTGGTGCTACGATTTTAGAGGCATCAACAGGACATTAAGTTTGTAATAATTTTATGCTATTGAAGACTTTTTTTTTTTTTTTCGTATTAATACAAGTGCTCTATTCCTAAATTACGAATGTGTCTTTAATCAATTTGATTTGAATTCATCACACCTTACACTAAACGTGAGGGATCCCTAGAGAGTTGTAGGATAGTTTAAATGCTTTGATTCTATTTTATTTCAATTAGTTACATTCATATTTGCATATTAAAGATAGTTTAGATGCTTTGATTCTATTTTATTTCAACTCATTACAATCATATTTGCAGATTAGTTTATTTTTTTCATGTTTGAGTGCTATTTAGAAACATTTTTTGTTTGTTTTATTAAATAGTTTTTCTTCTTAGATTTAAATGCTTAGATTAATTTAGATATCAGTTGTGCACATTAGTAATCTATCATGATTTGAAACTTTATTTCTGCATGATGCATTTCATTTCAGTCAACTTGGCTTTAGAATCAATTTCATATATATATATATATATATATATATATATATATATATATATATATATATATATATATATATATATCTATATATATATATATATCTGATAGTATAACATTTCAATTTGTCTCAATAGAATAAGATTTCATTTCAGCAAGTAGAATAGTCTTTTAATTTAATTCAAGTAGAATAAGTCCTTTCAATTTGATGAAGTTAGATTAGTCCTTTCGATTCCATGCAATTAGATGGTCTTTTTTAATAGGTATTTTTATCAAAAGGCCATTAGATTGTTTTTTCAACTCGATCTTGTGTTTGAAATCATAGTTGATCTTTTCAAGGTGGATAGAAAGAACATGTGCATAAAGTAGAGATGATTTTTTTAGATGTGGAGCCTGATTATCTTCCTAATTCAGAGGTCTTGTTTTAACTACGTTTGGATCCGAATCCCCAACTAGGGGGTGTGGGGGGGCTTTCCCCCACTATTTTTGCCTGGGGGGTCCCGCGGGGGGGGGGGGGGGGGTGGTGGTTGAATGTTTGGAGCCCCCCTCTGACAAGGGTTTGGGGGCAGCACCCCTGAAGCGAAAAATAGATGAAAAATAACCGTGCAAAATATTGTAATTTCATAGTCAATTTGGGCCATTCATTAGGCAGATGATATGACGGTAGAAGTTATGTTTAATTTAGGGTTATTTTTCCCCAGAAGGAAACCCCTCGGTTTATATGACAGAATTGTATTGCGGATGTGTTTTATTATTATGAGCGAGGAAGAGAGAGAAGACTACATGAGAGTGAAGAGGAAATTACAACAGATCTACTATAGGTTGTATCTCTTCATTTTTCTGGACAATATAAAAGGAAGGACTAGATGTTTCTTCGTGGATGTAGACTGAATTGGGTGAATCATATATATTTGTGTCTCTCTTGTTCTATGCATTTTTATATTTTTGTTTCCGCAATATTTTGTGTATTTCATTTCGATGTTAATTAATTTATAACAACTGTTAGCAGAGCCGAAGGTTTATTTGGATGATAAGCTTACAGGAGAGAAGGGTTCCTGATTCGAGTGGGAGAAATGGCAGAAGATGGTATGTTTAGGGTCGAAAAATTTAAAGGCCAAAACAACTAGCTGTGGAAGATGCAGATGGAAGATTATATTTATAAAAAATATCTATACCTACCATTGAGTAGAAATGTAGAGAAGTCGATGAGTATGTCGAATGAAAAATGGGATATTCTTGACAGAAAAGCATTAGGAACAATACGTTTGTGCCTGGCGGCGTCGGTAACCTTCAATATTTTGAAGGAAACAACAATGAAAGGTCTAATGAGGGCCTTAGTGAAACTATATGAAAAATCCTCGACCTTGAATAAGGTATTTCTTATGAAGTGTTTGTTTAATATGAATATGTCAGAAGGTGGATCTGTTGTTGATCATTTAAATGCGTTTAATATGGTTATAAGTCAGTTAAGTTATGTAGGGGTAAATTTTGATGATGAAGTTAGGGCTCTATTGTTTATGTTCTCATTACCAAAAAGTTGGAATGGTTTAGTTATGGACATTAGTAACTCTGTCTCTAGATCTAATACTTTAAAGTTTAATGATTTTCTTGGTACCATCCTTAGTGAGGAAATGCGACAGAAAAGCTCCTGTGATACATCAGATAATGCTTTGACTATAGAGACTGGGGGAAGAAAAACGGAAAGAGGAAGGAGCCTAGGAAATCACAAAAAGTTAAGAAAAGGCAGATCCAAATCCAAATCATGGATAGTGTGCTAGAAATTTGGGAAGAAAGGACACTTGAAGAAAGACTACAAATCTCAGAAGGGAAAAGAAGGAGATGGACAACAAGAGAAAATCATGAAGCGAATGTGACAGGTGATGTGTTGAAATATGATTTGATTCTTTCATTAGATAATATTATTGATGCCTGGGTGGTAGATTTAGGGGCCTCATTCCATGCCACACCTGATATGAAACATTTTCGTGACTATGTTCAAGGAGATTTTGGAGAGGTTCATTTGGGTGATGATAAACCTTGTAAAATAGTTGGAATGGGTAAGGTTTTTATAGAGAAATAGAATGGAAGCCAATGGTTATTAAAGTAGGTAAGAAATGTTCTAGATCTGAAGAAAAATATTATTTCAACATGGTAGTTGGGAGGTGGAGGCCTTGTAACTACTTTTATAGACAATACCTAGAAGGTCACTAAAGGAGCCCTAGTAATAGCAAAAATAGAAAAGGTTGATACATTGTATTTATGCAATAGTATTTCTAATTATGTTAATTATTTAACCTCCACAGGAGTAGATAGATGAATTTGACATCAAAGGGTTATAAAATTTGTTGTTAGGTCTGAAGCATGTTGATTTGGATTTCTGTGAAAATTGTGTTTTTATGGAAAACATAAGAGAGTGAGATTTATCAGAGTTGGGAAGGAAAAAAAGAGCAAAATATTAGAGCTCATGCTTACAAATGTATGTGTACATGCTCAGGTATAATCTCTCTATGGTTCTCGCTATTATGTTACTTTTATTGATGATGTAACTAAGAAAACTTGGATTTATTGTATCCAAAATAAATATGATGTATTAGATACTTTCAAGAAATGGAAATATTTGGTTGAGAATGAGACAGGAAATAAGTTGAAGTGTCTCATATCAGATAATGGAGGTGAATACTGCAACAAAGAGTTTGATAACTATTGTTCAAAGCATGGATTTCATAGATAAAAGGTAGTTCCAGGAACACCATAGGAAAATGGTACGTCAGAGAGGATGCATAGGACTATCATGGAGCATGTAAGGTGCACGAGATTGCGTGCAAGATTTACCTTATTATTTGAAGGAAAAGTTCTCTAAGGCAAGGGTTGAAAGCCTCAACAGATAAGGATAAGATAACAAACAAAGAACACTCAAACAAGCATGCCAAACATACGAATTATCAAACTTGGATTTGGAGACATACCCGGAGGTCCTACGTTTGAAGATGTTCCCGTAGGGTCCAAACCCTTTGCTTCCTCCAAGATGTGTAGACTTGCAAATCAATCACAAAAGCATATACATAATATATAATTCAATGTGCATACATAATAATATGTTAGATCATCATATATAAACATTTCATACATCCCACTTTTTGTCACAAATCCCATAACCGACTCGACAAAGGGAGAGAAAGGAGTTGGTGCAAAAGTATAGGTGTACGGAGTAAACATACTAGATTTATTTGGTATAACCAAGTATAATATCTAATCAGTAAGTAGCATTTATCACGTTTTTTCTTAGTAATTTGGGGTTGTTTTATGAATACCCTAAGGGAGATCGGGCAGACAAACAAGGTTTATTCATAAATAAGATAGAAGTTCGTAGAGAGAGACTGCATATTCTCATTGTCTGTTGTCAACTTGGAATGTATGTAGTAAGGAATTGTGGGAATGGGAACTATACCCTACTTGCATGAATGACACTACCTGGCTTGCGTGAATAACACTACTACCTATCAAGATCATTTAAACTCTTATTCATAAGATGAAAACATATATTGGGAACAAGACATGAGCTTCTTTATTGATTAAAAATACTAAGTATGGGATAGATACAACTTGATCTAGGCCAAAGGAACCAACGAAGCCTTCCTCTGGATACGTCTAGTTCGAGCCATGAAGACAACCTCTCTAATAAGTGCAATAAGATGCTAGATATGGATGTTGATCATATCTACAAAGGAACAAAATGTTTCCTAGAAACTAGGAGTGTAGGAGGCATGGGAAAAGTAGACTTGATTCGGGAGAAATTGAGTATAATGTCGATATCCTTCTTCTCTTGTTCTCTTTAGGATTACCCAAGGAGTGTATATATACCACCTCAAATTGGTTATTTCAATTAGGCCACGGGCTCCTATAGGTGGGATCTCGGTAAAACCCGTAAACCCTGCCCCAAAAATAAAATTTTATTTTATTTTTCATGTTTTAAAACATATATGCGAGTATAGTATTATGGGACACATGTATGTACGCAATTTTGTATGGGCGGAGTTGCATATGGATTTTGAAATACTGTTTTTTAGTATAAAGTCAAGTTTTAATGGTAAAAGGGACTGCCTAGAGTGTTGAATGAAACTATAACACATGCCCCCTAATATATGAGGTTAGAAGGGGAACATGATGGCTGGAATATATTAAGTATAGAGAGAGGAGTCATCTGAAAACCTAGGGGGAGATCACCAGATTCCAGCCCATTGAATAACTATGGAAGGAATCAAAAAGAAAACTCATGTTTGAGGCAGGCATAACCATGATCATAAGTAGTAAAGCATGTCTGATAATCAAGTATAAGGTGGATCTGAAATTTATATATAAGTGTATAAAAGGAGTTGAAGAATATATAGTGGATCATCAGATCATCGCTGTGAAAGAACACAACTGAACCATGTCTCAATATCACATATAGAAAAATATCTGATCAATGATGCTAGAAGATTATCCGGTTAATGATGTTTCATAACTAATCCTCATAAAAATACCAACTCATATAGGTCGAATAGAGGTACTATAAAAACTCAGGTGTCATTATATAAAATGTTGTTGCGAAAGACTGCAACATATAGAGATGAGAAGTATCAATGGCAGAAAACTGAAGGATCTATCAAGTGAACCAAGATGTTGACACAAATCGAGGTCTTCACCAACCACAAATGTTACATTCCTACACTATGGGAATAAATGAGCCTAAGTCCACCATGTGAGAAGTAATTTTATTACAAGTTATTGATGTATATCGTTAAAAAACATGATACAACTCACCAATAATGATAATGAGTGTGAATAGATGTGTTGAAGTCGAACAGTTGAAAGAATCTATAAAAAAGGAGACATTGATGTATTCTCACTGTTGATAGTGAAGGAGTCTACCACTAATGACTACAAACCATAAGGTACTAAAAAATGACTCTAGACTTTCTTCCTTGAGAAATGATTTGGAGTCAATGGGAAAAGACCTGTTGGAAGGAAGGCATTAAGGCACCCCACGTCAACCAACGCGAATGTAACCCGTAGGCCAATAATTTGGAAGAACTCAGATGAAGAGAGATGAATTAACCATTCTGAAGTACATTTCCAACATACACAAGATGTAGATAACACATAAAATAAAATGTCTGAACCAACCAATAATGAAAGATGACATAGAGGTGAGGAATCCACCAATAGGGTCAAATGGAAAACAAGGTACTGCACGAATCCCAATGTGTGATAATGTAAGATGACGTCATACACAAGGGAAACCACTCAGTCAAACACCCATAATTTTGATCGATGTTGAGCACAAGGTCACCTATCAATGATGTAAATAGGGCCAAGGTGCAACTCTAGGTATACTCTTAGAGCAATTTTTCAGAGTTGATAAAAGCAGACCTACTAGTATGAATTCAATGGGGACCTTCTAAACTAGCATGAGTAAAGGACCATGTCGCGGATGTGATACTGAGAATAACTTGACAGATCAGGTATGGTCGAAAAAAAATGATTCAAGAGACACCGTAGAATGGTTGACAACATGTTTACTTCCCTTAAACAAAAGCATGACTTGATGTGACTTTATGAAAACATAAAAAAACTTTGTATTAGTTTGAAATGCAAGATGCATTAAAAAAATCTCCATATGATTGGAAGAGATAACCAACTAGTGGAGGAATGACTCAAGAACAGGGTTATGGCCTCCCCAAAATCAAACTAAGTCCCATACCGATGGAGGAAAGACACTAATTTAAGTGCTTTGTTCAAGGGCGACACGAATGACTCTTGTTACCATCAAATGATGAAGAAACTGTCCCGTTCCTGCTCTTTTTTGGAATATCTAATTGTTTTGTATTTTTCACATTTAAAGCCCGAAAAAGAATAAAATAATGCGTATAGTACAATGGAGAGAATGAGTGTTAAGGGAAAGTTCACTAGTTCCTAGGACTGGAATGTTCCTATGCTCAATGCAAGGTGGCGTATGCTGGTCATCGACACTCAGGGGATTTTCCCTCCATGGAAAAGGATGTCAAGTCACAAAGGTTAATGAATGCATGGTTTTTTGAACTTGCATAAAAGTCATGGGCAAAAGTGGCTTATACATGATTCTAAATGAAGTCGAATTAAGGCTAAAAGGGGTACAATTGGTCAATGTGAAATGCAATAGTACAACTCAACACATGGGAGCCTCTAGGGTATAAAGCCAGAAAAATAGCAAAGAAGAAGAAGAATGAGGCTTTAACTCAAAGTCATGGTAGGATTAAAGAGGACTCTTGAGCCTACTCAATACTTGCATCATGGGTAACATATGTTAGTGAGGTTCTAACTAGGAAGCCCATGGAAGGAAACGCTCTACCACTATGTTTTGATTTTAGAAAACGACGAGTGAGAGAGGTTAAGAAATTGCAACATAATGGGGTTGAACTTGTCGCTAAATATCACATTATGAGGTAGAGATGTATAATGCAATGGAAAAATGATATGTATTAACCTATATGCCAGTTTAGAATACAATACCTTCCACGATAGGCCAGCAATCGTGGAGTCGAAGCAACAAAAAAAATATCAGTAAGTGATAGAAATTCTTCGTCACCTTGAAAAAGACCTTTCCCAATACTTCAAGCAAAGGTCAAAAGTTCATAAAAATAAAACAATAAAGTTGAAAATTAAATTTAGGAAAGTGGGTTTTAAATTTTAATTATAAAATAGAGTTTGAACTCACCCAATTTCATTTTTACCATCCAAGTGTTGAGAAGAGGGATTTTTGAGTGAATTTGGGAAAACCAATCCGACTAATTCCACCAATGAATCTAGAAAACATGAACTCCAAGTAATTCATGACCTCAAACTCTTCCATTTGATAGAAAATTTAATAGATCAGATCAAAATTTTGAGTATATTTTTTAAATGTTAAAATCGCTCTATGTGTACACAGGTATGGGCTTTTAAAGTCATGTATAGAAATCCCTATACATGAGTTATACAACAAAATGACCTCCTCATCAAATCAGAGGTGAAATATAGCATGACTGAAGCAAAGACCACAATTGCAAGCCTTGACTCCCCACTAACAATGGTTGCACACTGTAAACCTGCTTTATAAAGCTTGTTACCAAGCCTAAGGGTGCGTTAGTGACCCTGCTAACTCAAGTTGTTAGACTAGGGGCAGTGTTAGTGAAACTAAGGGAAGTTCAATGGGTCAAACCAACAAATCTGCTCACGAATGTCTAGATATTTATCCCTAAATTTCCTCAAGAAAAGCAAGGAAATTCCAAAAAATCAAACTATTTGGGGAAATTCCAATATGAAAAAGAAGGCAAATGGGAAAGAGCTGGAAAATATGGCAGGTTCATTGCTTTTGCCCTAATGAACTCTATGAAGATCTTGACAACCCTAACTTGATTGCTACATAAGCAGTGAGAGGGCCATTGTTAAAAGGGTCAGAGCGTTTGAAAGGATAACCTACTAAGTTGTTGTGAATTGTCATATACTTGAAGAAGTGAGCTGAAAGAGAGAGAGAGAGAGAGAGAGAGAGAGAGAGAGAGAGAGAGAGAGCGGAAGGGGCAAAGGAAGACTGATACAATGGATGGTTGTAATCACTCTTCAGTTATTTATACAGAACTGCAGTTGTGTTCCCTACTCCATGGTTTCGGTAACCTTTGTTCATTAAGTTGTCCATTCAATACTTGTTTAGATGAGTGGTTTAGTTGTATGCAAATAGATGTTCATTGTGCATTCTTATATTAGTTTTCAAGATTGTATGCTGTGATTGTGTTTGCCTTTCCTTTGTGCAGGAATTGATTTGGAACCGGCTTTGAAGGAGTTCTTCTTGGCTGCATTGATATCTTCAAACAAATCTAGAAGGATACTTGAGGTAATCCTCTTTCCATACTTTGTTAACTGATATTTGATAGATGAACATGTGCATAAATTGGTAGTTTCTGCAAATAATCTTACAGTCTGTCGAAGGTCCCAGGAAGGCCTTTGAGGGTAGTTTTCATTCTCCATACACCATGCATTTTACCCCATAGTAGAATTGGCGACTCCGCTGGGGACTATGTATCTAGTTCCCAGTTTACCCTGACTCTTCTTTGTTCTCTCTTCCTTCTAAGAGCTCCCTATTCTTCAGCAATCCTTTTTCTGATCCACCAAATATCTTGCTGCATCCTACCAGTATACATTCACCTTAGAAACTGTTCTTTGAAACCCTTGTTGTGAAAGATTTCCCACACTAAAGCAGGTTACCAGGCTACACAGAGCTTTATAAAGCATTGTGCCTGTGTACAGGGAGTGTTAGTGACCCTACTAACTCTCTGTAACCACTATTACAGAGTGTTAGTCTCCCTTTGCCTTGATTTCTAGTAGTATTTGTGGACCAAAAGGGATGGAAAATCTTCTCATGGGCTGAAATAAGATCTGTAACTGTATTATGTCAGCAAAATTGGTGTCCTAGAAATTTATTTTTAGGAAAAAGTTTTGGTTTTTCTCTCTTAAAAAACATCTTTTCTGAAAGAAAGACTGATAATTTGTGTTCATCCTTCTGTTTAAATAGTTGTGAGTTGCTTCATTTTGGTTTTCAGTAGTTGTTAGGAAATATTGGAAAAGAATCTTTTGGTTATGCATGTGTTGAAAGACTATAGATGCACAGACGAATCTATGAATATGCGAAAATATGTAGAATAAAGCTTGTTTGCATCAAATTGATTTTTCTTTTTTTCAAAGCATCGTTTCTACATGATTTATTGAGTCAAGAGTCTCACCATATTTCATACGTCAACACCCCTACCGAAGACAATAATCAAGTACACATAAAATTTACATTAAAATCAATCAGTTACTCTTTTGAGCAAACCGACATTAGCTAGGCTAGGATCTTGGGATAAGCATGTGAGTGAATTGCCCAAGGTTGAAAACCAAAACTAATGTCATTAACGAGGGAAAAATTCCTTCTGCACTCATATTACCAGGACCACTCCACTAACAACGGAGCGAAACATGAGACAACATCGGACTGTAATTGAAGGTAGCTTGCCTTCTCTTACAAATCCTTTGGGCATTCTGTGTATTGGGGGTCCCTTCGGGGATTTCAGAACTGAGTCGGGGACTTAGGTATCCTGCCCACATAGCGTGCTGTCTACGACTATGTCGCCCCTGGTGATGTTTGTGATTTGAGGTATCTCTAGTGGCCAAACTTCTAGGTACTTACACAAGGTGACTGGGACCGGCTGTCCTGGTACCTAACACGGACATATCTACTTTGTCTTCAGTTTTTGGGAGGGTGCTCATCTTCACGAGAGTACTTGGCCCCTCAATCTGAGGTTCGGGTGAAGCTATAGAGTAACTGTAACCATACATTTGGCCATCCTTCTCTGTTATTCATTGAGAGACCGGGTTTCATCTCCGGTGATCGGTGCTTATCAGACGAGGTAATTTCCCTCTGTTTGCTGATTGATCCATTTAGTGTATTTTTTATATATTTATTTTGGTACCTGAGTGCTATCATTTGAGACTTTAAACAATATCACGGTAAAAATTTATTGATAAAATTAACAGTCACCGTGGCTACATCCGGCCCTCATCGTCACTCTTGACGATTGTTAGGACTTCCTCCACTCATTGTGGAAGATCCGCTGAGTTCCACTGAACCGGATTCCTCATCTTCGATGGATCAGTCTCCTAGATCTCACACGGGATCTATTTGGACAACTGACGATTCAAGCTTGCCGGAGGATTTCTTCACCGAGGGATTTATTCCCCCCTTTAACCCTCCACTCACAGATCCATTGGAACCTGTCTTGGCTCCCGTGGTACCTGTACTTCCTACTTCGGTAGTTGGAACATTTCCATCTATCTAGCCGATGCCTAATGGGTTGTGGAACTTTATGGACGCTTTTGGTCCTTCACCACTTCCCTAGTCGACAATCATCACAACATCGGTAATGTGGAATCCCGCTATTCCATTTGTCCCAGGTACAACCACTCACATGACACCCTCTATGAGTGGAACCCAGCAGATGCCAAGTCCCACCCCTATGGTGCCACATTGCATACCTTCGACAAGTGCCACATATAGTGCTCCTTATAACACTCAATGCGGAACTATGGGTGCGGTTCCTGTTTACCAACAACATGGTCGGCCGCTAATGTACAGTTCAAACCCCCAGATTCATATACCTGGGAGGGTTCCCAATATGCACATGCCAGTAGGGAACGTAACAGTTCCCCCTCCGTTCTCAGGCATGCATGGTTAGTTGCTAATTGACATGAGTGTTACCTCTGTCAATCAAGGCCAAATGGTCAGCTCTCTGTCGGGTGGGAATCCACAAGGGGTTCCCAACTAGTCCATGGGGAGACCCTACTTACATACTCAAATGAGTCAAGGGGGCACCACTTATACTGGGGGAAATTCCATACCCCAGTATCAAAATCCTCATGGAAATCCACTCTACAACACCATACCTCAAAGTAACTGCTACACCACGCAACCCATGTACACCATGGGGAACCAAACGATGGGAGGAGCGCAAAGCTCCTTAAGTCATCCATCATCACCATGGTCCGAGTCGGGGGCACTTAAATCTTTGCCTTTCTTGGCAATGTTGGATATACCTGACTTATACAAGTTGACAAACGACCCCATCTATCACAACTTAGAATGGCCGCCGATCCTGCATAAAATACCAACGAACATCCCAAATTTTGATGGAAAACAAGGGGAGGATCCGAGCACCCATATCACCACATACCATCTCTGGTGTGTTTAAAACTCTATGGTGGATGATAGTGTTCGGTTACGTCTTTTTCCCCGCACCCTCATGTTGGAAATAATACTGAGAGGGGGGGTGAATCAGTATTATCTAATTCTTTTAATAAATCTTCCTTATTTGTTCTTTGAATTAGTTTTGCATGTCAGTACCATAAAATAATGAGCATGAACAAAGAAAATAGATAGTCACACCAAAGAACACAAGATGTAAGGTGGAAACCCAATGTGGGTGAAAACCACCTGCTGCAATATGTCTCTATCTTCTTTCAAATTAGAAACTCCTTTTACAATGGTTTTGTACTGGTGCAGTCCTTTACTAGTACGCAGGCTGCAACCTGCAGAGAGCTACAACTCTCTCTCGTTTTCCAGTCTCTCCTGGAAGGGAGCTACAACCCCCTACTTCTTTTCTTACAAGGACCACTTTTCATAAATTTTCAAACTGGATCCATAAGCATCAAATGATCATCAAGTATAAGAGAATCACCCAATCAACTGTAGTAACCAGATCAACAATAATAGGACCAAACCCAGAGCACAACAATGATAAACAAAGATTTTAAGAGAAGTAAGCACCCTGCTCAACTGCTCGCCTGCTTACGTAAGCACCCTGCTCAACTGCTGGCCTACTTACAGTACTCACCCTGCTCAACTGCTTGCCTGCTTACAGTACGCACCCTGCTCAACTGCTAGCCTGCTTATGTACGCACCCTGCTCAACTGCTAGCCTGAGTACCTCGCTCTGAGTCCATTGAACTGCCTGCGGACCTCCGCACCTGCAACCCTTCAGTGCCTGCGTATGTACGCACCTGCAACCCTTCTGTGCCTGCATATGAACGCACCTGCAACCCTTTTGTGCCTGCGTATGTACGCACCTGCAGCCTTTCTGTGCCTGCGTACCTCCGTACCTTCAACCCTTTTGTGCCTGCGTACCTCCGCACCTGAAACCCTTCTGTGCCTGCGTACCGGCGCACCTGCTTCATTCCTGCGTATGTACGCACTTTTCTCTCACTGTACCTGCGTACCTTCGGGCATAGATGATTTCAAGACTTCAGAAATAACCCAGACAGTCAGATCTACAGATCTGAACATGCGCCGAAGAGATCTCGGTCCATCAGTAGATTAGCCTTCTTTAGATCTAGACCAGATCTAGCCCTCATAAGATATTCAACCAAAGACATGCTCAAGCCAAATGATCTCCTTTGCTTTATATAGGAAAGCTCTTCCTTAAAACATGGATCAATACCACGAGCCGACACCATAGTAACACAATACCGTCGGCTAAATACCAAGAGTAAAACATAAGAAAACCCCACATGTGAATTTCTTTGCCTTGAAATGTGTGCACTGGGGGTACGCACCTCCTGAACGGGATAACTGCGGGTATGTACGCACTTTATGTAACACTGACCTGCGTGTACGCACCTTATGCAAGGTGTACCTGCGTACCCCTTATTTTCTTCAATATTTGATAGCTGATCATCAATCTCTGCTGCTGACTTGAAGAACTGTGATCTATCACCTGAATGGGTTGCCATCAAGGACAACACTTTAGCCATAATGCCAACAATCTCCCCCTTTGGACTTGATGGCAACCTCAAAACTTCAGCTTCATTCTCCCCCTTTGACATCAAGGGCAAAGGTTTATGCTCCCCCTAAGAACATGCTCCCCCTGAATATGAACCAGATCTGCAACGAAGAACCATAATCCACCATGAAAGAGATAGAGACATATTGCAGCTACTTCCAAGATCTCCTTCTGCACATCCTCCATAATGCCAACAATGCATTATATGCTCCCCCTGAACCTGTACCATCAATGAGAAGAGGTTCAGCAATAAGATGATGCATCAACAACCCCCAGCTTTTGCCTGAGGTATTCAAAAGTGTCCCTGGGCAATGGTTTGGTGAGAATATCAGCAACTTGTTCCTTAGAAGGAACATACTCCAATTTGACCTTCTGTTCAAGCACTTGTTCCCGAAGAAAATGATACTTGATTGGTATGTGCTTGGTTTTTGAATGCATAACCGGATTCTTTGAGATGCTGATTGCACTTGTGTTATCACATAAGATGGGGATAGGTGGTGTACAAGTGATTTGAAAATCCTGCAAACTCTACATCATCCAAAGGAGTTGGGTGCAACAAGATGCAACAGCAACATATTCCGCTTCAGCTGTAGACAAGGCAGTCGAACTCTGTTTCTTGCTGAACCAAGATACCAGTCTGGAACCCATAAAGAACGCACCACCACTTGTGCTTTTCCTGTCATCCACGCTTCCGGCCCAATCTGCATCTGTATAAGCATGAAGTGTAAGATCTGTATCTCTAGGATACCATAAGCCATAATTTTGAGTCCCTTGAAGATATTTGAAAATTCTCTTCACTGCCTGAAGATGAGTCTCCTTCGGATTTGCCTGAAATCTTCCAACTATTCCAACTGCATGCATGATGTCTGGGCGGGTACCTGTCAAATAAAGTAAACTTCCAATCATAGATCTGTAGGTTGGTTGATGTACTGCTGCGGATTCATCATTTGCACTGAGGCTACATCCTGTGACCATGGGTGTACATACTGGTTTTGCATCTTCCATACCATATTTCTTCAAAATCTGTTTGAGATACTTGGTTTGAGATAAAAAGATTCCTCCTTCTTTTTGTTGGATTTGCAAACCAAGGAAATATGTCAGTTCTCCTAGCAAGGACATTTCAAATTCTTTCTGCATGACCAAAGCAAAGTTTTGACTCATAGCTTCTTCATTGCTCCCAAAAATAATGTCATCTACATACACAACAAGTATTAGCAATTTGTCATTTTCAACTTTTATATAAAGATTGCTATCTGCCGATCCTTTTGAAAAGCCTTGTTGATGAAGATATTTGTCCAAACGGTAGTACCAAGCCCTTGGAGCTTGTTTGAGACCATAGAGAGCCTTTTTCAATATGCATACAATATTTGGATCATTTCCAAGAATGAACCCATCTGGCTGTTCAATGTACACTTCTTCTTCCAAGTCTCCATTCAGAAAGGCTGATTTCACGTCCATTTGAAATACTTTGAAGTTTTGAAAACTTGAGAGAGCAAGGAACATTCGGATAGCCTCAAGTCTTGCAACAGGAGCAAAGGTTTCTTCAAAGTCTATTCCTTCTTGCTGCGCATACCCTTTACAAACAAGTCTGGCTTTGTTTCTAATTACTTCTCCATTTTCATTCAATTTGTTTTTGAAGACCCATTTTGTCCCGATAACATTCTTATCTTTTGGTCTAGGAACCAGCTCCCAAGTGTTGTTCTTTTTGATCTGCTCAAGTTCTTCATCCATTGCTTTCACCCAACATTCATCTTTGCATGCCTCTTTCACATTTTGTGGTTCAGTAGAGGAGAGTAATGCCAAATAGCTTGAAGCTTCTGCAACTGTTCTTCTTGTTTGTACACCTGCTTCTTTTTGCCCCATAATCTGAGATTCTGGATGATTCTTCTGAACATATCTGGATGGAGTCTTTTCTTCTATTCTTGTTTGCTCCTCTGGTTCTTCTTGAGGTTCTTCTTCTTCATCATTCTGTCGTTGGGGGTAGCCTTCATCTTCTTCGATGTCTTCATGATGTACTTGCCTAGGAATGTATCCCTTCTCATCAACCACTACATCAATGCTGTCAACAATTCTGCCAAGTATTTTATTGTAGCATTTGTATGCTTTGCTATGTGGAGAGTAACCAAGAAGAATGCCTTCATCTGCTCTAGGTTCAAGTTTGCCAAGCTTCTCATCAGTATTCTTGATATAGCATTTGCTCCCAAATATTTTGAAGTGCTTTACCGAAGGAGTCCTACCACTCCAGAGCTCATGAGGAGTTTGAGTGCTGTTCACCCGGACATTTGTTTTGTTGAGAATAACAACTGCAACATGTGGAGCTTCACCCCAAAAAGTTGTGGGAGTTCCTGACTCATCAAGCATAGCACGAGCCATTTGTTGGACTGTTCTGTTCATTCTTTCCACAACTCCATTTTGCTGAGGAGTTCTTGCTGTAGAGAATTCTCTTCTTATCCCATGTTCTTCACAGAAATCGAAAAATTCATTTGAAGTAAATTCCCCACCTCTGTCGGATCTGAGGCACTTAATTTTGTGACCTGATTCATTTTCAACCAAGGCTTTGAAGGATTTGAATTTTTCGAATGCTTCATCTTTGTGCTTCATAAGTCCTAACGAGACAAACCTGGAGAAATCGTCAATGAATAATATCAAGTATTCTTCTCCTTGAGGTGTTCTTTTCTTGAAAGGACCGCATGTATCTGTATGTACTAGCTCAAGAGGCATGCTAGCTGATCCTTCTTTCTCTGGAAAGTTAGTTCTGGTTTGTTTTCCAAACTGACATGATTTGCATATGGTGTTGTCAGGAATTTTGATATCTGGAAGATCGCGAACTGCCTGATATTTGCATGCTTTCCTTATTTGTGAAAAGCTTAGATGTCCCAACCTCCGATGCCATAACCAGTGCTCATCATCCTTGCTCAGATAGCATTGTTGTTGTCCTTCTTCAAATATGTACAGATTATTTGGAGTTCTTTTGCCTTTGATCACTATTTTACCTGTATCAAGATCACGAACAAGACATCCATTTGATCTGAATATAACCTCGGTTCTTTGATCACACATCTGGCTGACACTTAGAAGATTATGCTTCAATCCATCAACATACAAAACATTTCCAGCCTTGACCTTTTCTTTTAACTGAGCAATGCCTTTTCCTTTTATAGTTGCAGGAGTATCATTTCCAAAAGAGACTTTCTTTCCTTTTTCTAGAGCAGAATATGACTCAAGTTTTTCTTTATCACCTGTCATATGCTTCGAACATCCACTGTCAATGTACCATAGATTTTCCTGTCCCTCTGCGTAAAAAGCTATCCCACATCTTTCTGTTTGTGGTTCCTTTATTCTCCATGTTTTGGTGCTTGAGGCTTGTTCCTTTTTCTGCTGAAACCTGCTCCTGCATTCAGAGTCTTAATGACCAAAGTTATTTCAAATAGAACATTCAACTTCATTTTCAAGAACCGAAAAGTTGTTATAGGTCCTTTTTGTAATCCCGGTCATACTTCTTTGTTTTTGAGCTTCCCTAGTCATGATCGTTTTATATGCAACACATTGAGCTGCTTTGTGACCAAAGTTATGGCAAGAAAAGCATTGTCCATTGAAGAAACTTCTGCGGTTATCGAATCTACCAGCCAATTGATTGTAATTTCTATTGTCATCTATTCTTGAACCAAATTGAGAAGATTTTACCTGTGGCTGGTTGTAGCTTTTGTTCACTCTTAAGATGGATTGCCCCTGATAGTTTCTGTTTGTAATTCGTCCCTGCTTTACCTGATGATCTTCATTGTGCTTTTGCTCATTTCTTCTTGCTGCATCAAGATAACTTTTTGAGGTGGATGCTTGAGAAGTTTCTCCATTATAGCCCAGACCTGTCTTGTTTAGTGGAGACCGCTGCACATTGATAATCTCATCCAAAGTTTCAGATCCTTTGACAAACTTGAGATTAATAGCTTTTGTTTTCTCAATCTCTTTTCTAAGACCAACAATTTCACCTTCTAATTTTTCAAGATGTTTTTCCTTTTCATCAATTTGAAATTGTAGAGTATCAATGATCATGTTCTTTTCTTCTATACATCTCTTGAGTCTAGTAATTTCATCATAAAGGTTATCCACATCTATAGCATCCATATAATCATCATCTTCAAATGCCATTAACAACTTATATTCATTACCTTGTTCATCTTCATCACTGTTTGATAGACCATCACTATCTTCATGAGTGTAGTAGCTTTTCTTATTTGCATTCTGTTTCTTGTTCCATCTAGCAGGTTCCTTTCCTTTATCCTTATAAGGACATTTTGCAGCATAATGACCTACTCTTCCACAAGCAAAGCATTTAAAAGGTAACTTACCTCTGAACCTTCCAGAACCCCTTTGAAGATTTCTGACAAAATTTGATTCTTCTTCCTCTTCTTCCGAGACGTGGCTCGCTTCATAATAATCTCCTTTGCCTGATGCCTTGAAAGCAGCTTCTCTTCTGTCTGATGGACCTCCCTTTCTCATTTCATAAGCAGTTAGAATTCCATGTAGCTGAGACATAGTAAGAATTCGTAGATTTTCCTTTTCTTCTATTGCAGATACTTTGGATTCAAATTTGGGGGACAATGATCTTAGAACCTTTTCAACCACAATAGCCTCTTTTATTTCTTCACCCAAATTTTTCATACAGTTAACAACCTCATCTACCCGAAGAAAATAGTTAGCCACACTTTCATCATTATACATTTTGAGAGTCTCATACTGAATTCTGAGAGTTTGAATTTTAGCACGCTTTACCTGTTCATCTCCTTCATAGCTCGTGACAATTTTGTCCCATATCTCTTTCGCGGATTTATAGTGTTTCTAAAAGCGTAGCTATCATACTATCCTCGTAGCCTGTCTCTACGATGTCCCAAACTTCTGTACCAAGAGATTGAAGATAGGCAGTAACTCTTACCTTCCAATAATTGAAGTTTGTCCCATCAAAAACCGGTGGCCTGATTGATGCTTCTCTCTCGTAGTTGCTCATGATGAACGATCTACCTTCAAGCGATCAAGCTTCTCTGAAGGACCTGCTCTGATACCAATTGTTGGAAATAATACTGAGAGGGGGGTGAATCAGTATTATCTAATTCTTTTAATAAATCTTCCTTATTTGTTCTTTGAATTAGGTTTGCATGTCAGTACCATAAAATAATGAGCATGAACAAAGAAAACAGATAGTCACACCAAAGAACACAAGATGTAAGGTGGAAACCTAATGTGGGTGGAAACCCAATGTGGGTGAAAACCACCTGCTGCAATATGTCTCTATCTTCTTTCAAATTAGAAACTCCTTTTACAATGGTTTTGTACTGGTGCAGTCCTTTACCAGTACGCAGGCTGCAACCTGCAGAGAGCTACAACGCTTTCTCGTTTTCCAGTCTCTCCTGGAAGGGAGCTACAACTCCCTACTTCTTTTCTTACAAGGACCACTTTTCATAATTTTTCAAACTGGATCCATAAGCATCAAATGATCATCAAGTACAAGAGAATCACCCAATCAACTGTAGTAACCAGATCAACAATAATAGGACCAAACCCAGAGCACAACAATGATAAACAAAGATTTTAAGAGAAGTAAGCACCCTGCTCAACTGCTCGCCTGCTTACGTAAGCACCCTGCTCAACTGCTGGCCTGCTTACAGTACTCACCCTGCTCAACTGCTTGCCTGCTTACAGTACGCACCCTGCTCAACTGCTAGCCTGCTTATGTACGTACCCTGCTCAACTGCTAGCCTGCGTACCTCGCTCTGAGTCCATTGAACTGCCTGCGGACCTCCGCACCTGCAACCCTTCTGTGCCTGCGTATGTATGCACCTGCAACCCTTCTGCGCCGAAGAGATCTCGGTCCATCAGTAGATTAGCCTTCTTTAGATCTAGACCAGATCTAGCCCTCATAAGATATTCAACCAAAGACATGCTCAAGCCAAATGATCTCCTTTGCTTTATATAGGAAAGCTCTTCCTTAAAACATGGATCAATACCACGAGCCGACACCATAGTAACACAATACCGTCGGCTAAATACCAAGAGTAAAACATAAGAAAACCCCACATGTGAATTTATTTGCCTTGAAATGTGTGCACTGGGGGTACGCACCTCCTGAACGGGATAACTGCAGGTATGTACGCACTTTATGTAACACTGACCTGCGTGTACGCACCTTATGCAAGGTGTACCTGCGCACCCCTTATTTTCTTCAATATTTGATAGCTGATCATCAATCTCTGCTGCTGACTTGAAGAACTGTGATCTATCACCTGAATGGGTTGCCATCAAGGACAACACTTTAGCCATAATGCCAACACCTCACTGGCAAGGCAGCGAAATGGTATATTGAGTTACCACGCGCGTCTGTAAACACCTTTGACACTTTAGCGATGGAATTTCTAAAGCACTTCCAGTTACCTATCCGCTATGAGATTGGGACATAGCTCCTCACTTCATTTCGTCAAGATACCACCACCCACATCTCTGATCATATACATGAATGGAGATGTAGGCGGAGGTTAGTCAAAGCTCCCCTCCTAAACTTTCTCTTAACAGACTAGTTCTGCAGGTCCTTACTTCCGTAAATCGCTAGAGATATCGCTCTAGGTGGCGTAGTCACAGAAGACCAATCCATATGTCATGCCCAGCAATTAGATTTGATATATTAAAAGTCTGGAACTCTTTACGACATAATGCCCAATGCCCTTGTCGACCCCAATCCTTCCACTACTACCAAATCAACTGCTCTTCCTACCACTGAGATAAACTCTGTGCAGTCTACACAAAAATCCAGTGGCAAGAACAAGAAGAATAAGAAAAAGACCGCTCCTTCTGAAGAGTAGTCACCAAAGAAGCCCAACCCAAAATAGAAGGCCACTGCGCCTACTGACGAGGAAAATGATAAAACCACCAGATATCCATGCAAACTTGGCGATGTCCGCGGCTTCAGGAATGCACAGAATACCTTGCCAAGAGGGATTCTAGTAAGGCCCCTGCTATCCTTAGAAATCATTTTCCCACTCAACAGTAGCAAAATATTATTGCAAACCAAGCGCAACTCCTTCAAGGGGGCAATGATGGTTCGCAACATCCCTTGGTTGGTGAAGGATCTTCTACCATTTTCACATTTGAAATGGTAGAACTCGCCATAAGAGCCAAATCTTATGGAGCTCCTGTTGCTTCTACAGAAGAACCATCCTCAGGTCAAAACCCATCGCCACCTAACGATTTTCATATCGAAAGGCCAGTTGAGGACCTTGTAACTCGACCCAAAAAGGGGCACTTTGACGCACAATGCACAATACATCTGCATGTGCCGCCCAACACCAAAACATTGTAGAGGATTTGGCGCAAGCGCCGTTGGCTATGTCGGTGCTCGAAGTATTACAAACATGCCCAACGCAACAGAAAGCTTTGCTTTCAGCTATTGGAGGTATTGACCCAATGGATTCCATTCTTGCTATTTTCCACATGGACAAGTGTAAACCTCCCCTTTCTCACCAACTTGCATTCCAGGTGCATATCACTTCGAAAGGTAAAGGTATACATAGAACTGGCATCGATGAAGGTGCTTCTACCTACATCATGTTAGCTTCATGTTAGATCGCCTTGGGTTCTCCAACCCTATCCCCACCATCGAGCTCCCTGAAAGCTTTCGACGGCCACACCTTTATCCCAAAAGGATACCTAACCAATTTCCCCATCACTTTGTGTGGGAAAACCGTAACGGTGGACGTAGAAGTCATAGGCAAAAAAATCGACTATAATCTCTTGCTGGGTCGCAGTTGGACATATGCCATGACAACTGTCATATCTACTGTCTTTCACATCATCCAATTCCCATTGGATGGAAAGGTAGTTACCGTAGATCAGTTGTCTTTCTGCACACCTGATTATTCACCATTACCAAGTGGCTCCGTACCCCTAGTAGGAGGTGGAACTGACTCTTATGTCAGTTTAGGTACCGGTCTACTGAAGGCTTCTTCCCTCATGGGTTGTTTTCCTCTTTAGCCACCCAAGGTTTCACAATCAGTCAACATGATTTCATCTATTCCTCATGAACTGACCGATCCATGGATCCTACCGGCTCCTTCATACATTGACACAAATGGAGAATAAATGCCGCTGTCACCATATGAATTGGCCTGCGAAGCCATTCAATTTGCATCAGAATCTCCAGTCACTTTTGTTTCGGCCAACAGTACCACTGCCCCTCCCATAACCGCTCCTTCTTTCGATCCACTCAATCAAGTCCTACATATGGATGAAGCTATTAGAGAGATCACGAGTTTAGAAGAGCGACCTTCGGAGGATTCACACCATCATGTTTCGATATATGATTCGGACATGATGCCTCTTCAAATCCTGTCCCCTGACATACCAGAAATCATTTCCTCACCCTATACGATTCTCCAAACTTTGGAGGCGGAAGGAAACATGGGTAATATTTCAAAAACATTGCTCATCGATATTTTTGTCATGACAGGCATCGTGGAAAACATACAGATTGGAGCCAATCACAATCCTGAGGAAATTTTGAGCTTCACCTACTCGTTTAGGACTTCCACGATGTTTTTCCTTGTTCTTATGAGGAAATTCATGGCGTAGGCCCTTCTATTGTCAAGCATGAGATCAAGGAAGCTCGAGCATCCCTTTTATGGTATTTTTCTTGCTCGTTAATCCGAAAAATCCTCGAGTCTCCCTCTTTAGGCTTGTTAAACTACCATGAAGAAGATCGAGCGTTCTTTTTATGGTATTTTTCTTGCTCATTAATCTAAAAAACCTCGAGTCTCCTTCTTTAGGCTCATTAAACTACTAAAAAGAAGAATACAACACTTTTTGAGATATTTTATTGCTCTTTAAAAAACATAAACATCTTCGAGTTTTCATCATTAAGCTCGTTAAAATCTTTGCGATGATGGTCAGAGCACTTTTTGTGATATTTTATTGCTCTTTAAAAAATAAGAAACATCTTCGAGTTTTCATTGTTGCGCTCATTAAATCTATACAACGATGCTCTGAGAAACTCTTTTTTGATCTTTTTCCAGCTCATTAAACTGAAAAAGACCAAGGGAGAATTCTTTTTAGGCGCTTTTTTCTCGCTCTTTAAATTGAAAAAATCCTGAGCTTTGGCTTTAGGCTCGCTAAAATTGATAAAAATGACCTGAGCATTCTTTTAGGTACTTTTCTTGCTCGTTAAACTGAAAATTCCTGAGTTTTTGTTACCGGGCTCATTAAAAATATACGACAGCATCAAGAGCACTTTCTTTTTTGGGACCGTTTCTCGCTCTTAAAATGAAAAATCCTCGAGTTTTTCCCCTCCTTCGAGCTTGTAAAAATATGAAGAAGGGATGAGCCGTTCTTTTCCCTCTTTTTCTTGCTCACTAAACTGAAAAAGATACCCTGAGTTTTCTTCATCTGACTCATTAAATTTTTTTATGAAGGTATTAAGTTTGTTGTCACGTGACTCATTAAAAATTCACGACGAAAAACAAGTTTAGTCCGTCGCCTCATACTCGTAACAAAATGAGGTCGACATCTATTGAAAGTAGGTTTCTCTTTATCCAAGTTCAATAGATTAACTAACAGAAAACTAATCGATCCGGGTATACTATTAACCTTTTGTCACACCTGGTTAACAACTATGACAAAGGGACCACCATGGAGTCTCTCTTGACGATCTTTTCAGACTTGCTAAATATGAAAAGACCACTGAGTTGTCTAGTTTGGACTCTTTAAATTACACAGACAAGATATAGAGTCATCCTTTTACGGTAATTTTCAGACTCTTAAAACATGAAAAAATCGACGAGTTTCCCTGTCTGGACTCATTAAACTAATCAGATAGGGAAAAGAGTCGCTCTTTTTTTGCGGTCCTTTTCAGACTCTTTAAACATTAAAAGATCGATGATTTTGCCCACCTGGACTCATAAAATTAATCAGACGAGGGAAGTGGACAATACAACTATATTTCGTATTTGAAAGTGTGGTTTAGCAGCAGTCGTTCCCTTGAACATGGAATGCCCTCAGAAAAACCTTCCTTTTGATGGCCTCTCAATATGAACCCTACCATTCTATGAGTTTTAGCCTATATAACCTGATGTAATTATGTCTCTGTGTCCTAACACTCTGTAGTGTTCATGAGTCAAGTGCTGTCTGGTTAAAACCATTGTCGTGCCTTCTATTGTTCAAGGGTTACCCATTTGTTTCCTATATCAACCGATCAAACATATCCTTTCATCATGCCCTCCATTGTTTATACCCAAATACTTAAAAGATTCCTCAAAAAACAAAATCATTCTTGTCCCGTTTCGTGTCGATTGAAGCAGGACACATTATTGCCTACCTTTTAACAGGTTTCTTCCTATCAACTTCAACACTCTATATAGGAAGATAACCCAGAAACACTTTCAGTGCCTTAGTACTTGCAAACATTAGTGGCAGGTTACCTTGTGTTTGATCAGGGGTTCTCATTATTGACTCCTGGTTAAGCGATTCTACGGGTGTTCGACGACAAAGAAATCTTTCACACTCGCTAGTTTGTACTGTGCATCTTGGAGACCATCACCATTATCGGTGGCCTTCCTCGCATCTGTTAACGGTCTCCATTATTGACTGGTAATTAGATGATTTCGTGCATGTTCGACATCAACACATATTTTTCACATGTATCGATCTATGATGTTTGATGAAGTGGAAATCGAGACCTTGGGTAGAGGCTTGCATCATTTAGCCTTGTTTCCTCTCCCAAGCTACGTATATTGTTTTTTGGAGACAACTATTTCAGGATGATTCTATTATGAAACTGGATCCACTTTGTGCTTATTGGCGACGAGTCTTGTTATATCTCTTCGGAGAAGATTACTTTGACATAGCTACTGAGCAAGGGAATGCCCAACTTAGGACATGATTTTAGCAGTTTTATATATATGTGTTATATCAGGTTTTCCTTGCTGCCCGAAGCTTCTCTCTCTCTACAAATTTTGACAGAAAATTACAGTTTTAGTAAAGTATTTCGGCCATCATCTTTACCTCTAATCTCATACTTTAGGGGGCATCTGTTATACAAAAAAATGACCTCCTCATCAAATCAGAGGTGAAAGACAACATGACTGAAGCAAATACCACAATTGCAGGCCTTGAATCCACACTAACGTTGGTTGCACACTGTAAACCTACTTTATAAAGCTTGTTACCAAGCTTAAGGGTGCATTAGTGACCTTGCTAACTCAAGTTGTTAGACCAGGGGCAACGTTAGTGAAACTAAGGGAAGTTCAATGGGTCAAACCAACGAATCTGCTCACAAATATCTAGATATTTATCCCTAAATTTGCTCAAGAAAAGCAAGGAAATTCCCAAAAATCAAACTATTTTGGGAAATTCCAATCTGAAAAAGAAGGCAAATGGGAAAGAGTTGGAAAACAAGGCAGGTTCATTGCTTTTTCCCTAACGAACTCTATGAAGAGCTTGGCAACCCTAACTTGATTACTACATAAGAAGTGAGAGGGCCATTGTTAAAAGGGTCAGAGCATTTGAAAGGATAGCCTACTAAGTTGTTGTGAACTATCATATACTTGAAGAAGTGAGCTGAAAGAGAGAGAGAGAGAGAAGCGGAAGGGGCAAAGGAACACTGATATAACAGATGGTTGTAATCACTCTTCCGTTATTAATACAAAACTGCAGTTGTGTTCCCTACTCCATGGTGTCGGTAACCTTTGTTCATTAAGTTGTTCATTTGATACTTGTTTAGATGAGTGGTTTAGTTGTATGCAAATAGATGTTCATTGTGCATTCTTATATTAGTTTTCAAGATTGTATGCTGTGATTGTGTTTGCCTTTCCTTTGTGCAGGAATTGATTTGGAGCTGGCTTTGAAGGAGTTCTTCTTGGATGCATTGAGATCTTCAAACAAATCTAGAAGGAGACTTGAGGTAATCCTCTTTCCATACTTTATTAACTGATATTTTATAGATGAACATGTGTATAACTTGGTAGCTTCTGCAGATAATCTTACAGTCTTTTGAAGGTCCCGGGAAGGCCTTTGAGGGTAGTTTTCATTCTCCATACACCATGCATTTTACCCCATAGCAGCATGAGTTACTAAAGGTAAATTCTTTCATATACGTGACTTTCTCTTACAAAAACCACATATGCGCAAGCGCAAAGTTTAGAAAACATTTTCTAACGGATGAAATCTCTCAATTTTTTCAGAATTTCGATCATTTTGAGGGAAAGAGAACACAATGATATGGATAATGACGTATTAGATGATCAAGAATCGTTGGATGGATTGAAAATTTGTGGTTTGCTCAAATTCTTCATGATGCCCAATATGAGATCTCAGACTTGATTATTGGAGATGTTGATTCATTCTTGGGATCTAGAGTAAGATCAATTCATCATAGATTCAATTCCTTTACAGATCAAATTAGAAGATATCTACTTCATTACAGGACTCTCCCGAAGGGGAGAACCAGTTAATATGAAGGGCAAGGCCATTTGGGCCCTTAATATTGCTAATTATATTATTGTATATTATGCCCCAGATACTAAAAAATTTGGTTCACAAGTCTCAATAAAAAAAATTATGAACCTTCCTATCAAGATAATCCTTTTCACTATTGCAAGGATATCAGGTTCAACTTCATTGCAATAGGCCTCATAATTAGCTATGTTCTTAGTAGCATAATTCCTAAAATCAATAGTGTATGAATGGTGCACAATGCTCCTAGCCAACACAAAGAAGAAACTAACACCAGTGAGATAGGGGAAAACAAAGAACTTCAGTTATGACACCATCCTTGCTCATTTTTCTTTGAGCGGATTCCTACATTACGAACCAGAGTAGCATCTACCATCAGCAGTCCTAAAGATCCAAGGATGGCCATATGGGTAGCCTTGATCAAGAGAATTGGTGGAGGTGAAGTCACTCAGGCAAACTTTGACGACGAGTTATTCCGATAGTGGGAGCAACAAGTCGTGGCCATAAAGGATTACCTATATGCAGGACTAGACTTCCGAGGGGACCTAGAGTTAGCACTTCCTAAAGGAGATGGATGGGAAAATATTGGTAAGTTTTTTTATTTTTTAACCTTTTACTTTTTGTATTTTTGAATATAATCTCAAGAAATTTAAAGTCTTTTTTTCCGTGAAACAAATATCCTTACAAGATTAAATGATCATGATAAAGATTTGGGACAAGTAAGATCTGAGAGTCTACCCAGGCATAGACGTCGTGGTAGAGATGTGGAGAGAGCAACATCTGAGTCTAAGAGGGTCCTCCATAATGTACAGAGGAGCTTGGAGAGTTTGACTCAAGTTCCAATGGTAGCGATAGAGGATCTTCCTGAGGCTATATAGAGAGGAGTGGTTGGAGTACCATGAGAGTGGGTGCGACTCTTATGATGAGTGGAAAATTCCATCACCTTCTACTGGGTTTCTCATCTAGGGTAGGGCCCATAGAATTAGTTTTTAGATGAATGATCTTTTTGATATGGACATGATCGGGCTTGAGCCCTAATTTTGCAGGACATTTGTCCACATTTTGTAATATTTTGAGACACTTATCTATCTATATACAAAGATTTCATGATGACTTGATCATATATACAAATGATTATTTGATGTTTTTATTTAATGTGATGAATGATTGATATGCCAATCCAATGCTTGGTTAGCTATAGAATCATCAAATGCATTATCTGATCGTGGAATGTGAATGAAAGTAATAAAATTAAATGATCTTTGTAATAATCTCACTCTCAGAAATTGACAATGTAATAAAGGATCCCTCACATGATAAACATTATTTAATTGAGACACAACCAATTGCGAGTCCAAGTAAACCACTAATGATTCAATACCATAAGATATTGCTTCATAAAGTAAATTAATAATGACACTATACTCAACCATATTATTAGAAGCAAGACTAATACACATGCCTCTTGCGACCAATAACTGACCAAATGGATAATTTATTACCCAAGTAGCGTAAGCTAAATTCTGATTGTCTACTAACACCATCTACAAATCCTAAGTACATTGAATAACCATCGAAACTTGCCAAAGAAGATTGAAAACACCATCATCCCCACAACACCTATAGACATAAAATAAAATTATGTACAATATTTACAAAACAAAGAAAATACTAGGCAAGATCATAGGCATATCACTTCTTGAGATATAGCCCATTTTTGGGCTCTGACAACACATTCCATTCAAAATCAATCAATTCATAAGCACATTTCTTCAATACCCTTTTAAAAATGAAAGGACAATACCACATAGGTTTGAATTTTCCTGCCCCCAAGGTGTCTTTATCTTGGTCATAGACCAAGATAAGGTCACCTTTAGAGAAAACCTTAGGTCATATAGAATTTTCATATTGAGCTTCGACTCTTTTCTTATTGGCATCATTTGTTGTGGCGGCATCCCGACGCTACTCATCAAGATGTTCCAAATGCGCAAGGTGCTCTTCAAGACTTGAGGTGTCTAGAAGAAGTTGGAATGATAACTTAAGAGATGGAATCTCACATTCTATAGGAAAGATTAACTCCAAACCATAGACCAAATGAAAAGGACTGAACCCCGTAGTATTCTTAAAAAACATTCGATATGCCCATAGTGCATGATATAGCATGATGTGCCAGTTGAAATTAGATTGATTAATCGTCCTTTGCAGGATAGTCTTAAGATATTTATTAATGACTTCAACTTTTCCATTAGCTTGAGGATAATAAGGAGATGAATTCTCCTGCCGAAATCTCGGTTTCGAAGACAACTCAGACATCATATTATTATGAAAGTGACTACCATCAGTGACAATCTCTTTAGGGATACCAAAATGAGAAATGACTTGATTAAAAAGGAAAAGAGTTGTTGTCTCACTGTCACTATTAAAAGTGGGCATAGCTTTGGCCCACTTCATGTAGTAGTCTACTACTATGATAATGTACCCTTGTCCCTCAGCTAGAACTGGGTTACAAGTAGTAAAATTAATTCCCCACTTAGTAAATGGACCTACAATGATGAAAGGAAAAATATGAGCTGCATGAGCACGAATTTTTTGAGTATAAACTTGACAAGGATGGAATTTTTCGACTGCATCAATAAATCTTTGAAAATTGAAGGCAAAAAATACCCTGCATGCAATATTTTCTGAGCTGTAGCAAGCCCAAATAAGCGACCTCCAAAAGGCCCACTATGACAATCATTAAAAACTAACTCAACTTCTTCTAAGGTCAAACAACATCTAAGAATTGAATCAACCCCACGACGATATAAAGTATCACCAATGATAAGATAATTCTTAGCTAGGTGACATAATTTTTGACTCTCATCCTTAGAAAAATATCGAGGAAACTTCGAAGTCTGGAGATATACAACGGTGTATGAATACTAAGGATCTTGTGAGGAGATAAGTAAAATATGTTCATATGGAAATGATTCTTCATATGTACGACCTCCTTCACAAGGAAATTCTGAAATTAATTTTGCGAAAACCAAAGACTTATTCGATTTAGCTAACATAAACTCTAGATCAAATTATTGCAAAATAAAATCCATTTATTTTATTTTCCCCCAATCATTCGCCTACTGAGGAAAAATTATAATGAATTGACGTCAGCTAATATAAATGTTTTTCTTAGCAAAATAAAATGACAAAGTCATTGGACAACATGAACTATTGCTAAAGCCAATTTCTCTATATGAGAATACCAGAGTTCAAGATCCACTAAGTCACAACTTAGATAATAAATCACATGATCTCTAAGGGAATCATCTTCCTGAACTAGAACCATACATATATTTGATTCTGTTGCCACGAGGTACAAAAGGATATCTCTGCTATAATCAAGTGGAATCAAAAGAGGAGAAGGGGTCAATGCCTTTTTCAAAGCATCCAATGAGTGTTGAGCGAATTCGTCCCAAACAAATGGAACTCCTTTATTAAGTAAACACATAAATCCTTTTGTGATATCAATGTAATTCATGATAAACCTCCTTAAAAAATTGGCTTTTCCTTAGAGACTTTGAAGTTGATGAATATTCGACAAGGTAGGCAACTGAAGTATTGCCTAAACCTTGAAAGGATCAACACAAATCCCTTCATTAGAAATAATGAATCCCAACAACTGACCAGATGTAACTGCAAAAACACACTTATTAGGGTTCAACCATATTTTATAATAATGTCATCTCTAAAAAAATAGATGAATATGTTTTGGATGTTCCATTCTCTTACGAGAGCGAGCAACTAAATCATCCAAATAAGATTCAATTATATGTTTGATGTCATGGAAAGTGTATGACATAACCCGCTGAAAGGTAGCCCCAACATTTTTAAGGCCAAAAGGAATTTTCCTATATGAAAACGTACCCAAAGGGAAAATAAGTTCCGTTTTATGTTGATATTTAGGACGAATTGTTATTTGACTGTACCCAGAAAATCCGTCCATGAAAAAAGCATTCTATTCCCAACACACTCATTGATAATCTGATCTATAAACGGAGTGGGAAAATTTTCTTTTGGACAGGATTTATTCAAATCCATGAAATCAATGCATACATGGATTTTTCTTTTCTTTTTGTCCATAGGGACTAGATTTGAAACCCGTTCAGTTAAATGAACAAGGTATATGAAACCTGCCTTAAGAAGCTTCTCTATTTCCACCTTGATAGCCACAACTTTCATAGGGTTGATAGATTGAATATTTTGATGCATAATCTTTTCATTTTTTTAAGTATTGACCTCATGATGAACTATACTAGGATCAATCCTAGGCATTTCCTCATAATACCAAGTGAATACATATCTAACATCCTAAAAGAGACCGGTGTAAATTTTTATTTCTTTAGGGGAGCACTCAGCTCCGATGAAGATATTCTCGATAACGTTGGGATTCTTGGAAATGTTCACCAGAATAGTTTTCGAAATTTTAGCCATATTACCTTCAGAAAAAATATGTATCAGATCCAAAGGGTTTAAATTTTATGAACACTTCCATGGGAAAGAGGACTAGACAAACTTGATTTGACTTTACGCAAGTCAGGGAGAAAATAGGACAATGATGCAAATAATCCCACGTACTCTCTACACCAGTTGTTTCTTCTAGAATTTCCTCCTAAAATGGTAAAACGATATCAAGGCAATCCATAGCCAAAGTGGAATCAATTGTCCAAACTGACGCCACATCATCATCCACATCCCCTGTTGAAACAGGGATGGGATCAAAATCTACAGAATTAACAATAGATTGATATGCAATTTTTGCTGTAGATATAGGATAAGTCATTCCACTTACTTTCCCTTCTTCTAATGTGGCTGTAGGAGGGGGAAGGGTCAAGGATATAAAAAATAATGAGTTCTAAAAGAAGATTTTTGAGGGACCATCATGGAGGATGAAATGGCATTAACATGAGAAATAGGAGATGGAATATCAAAAGTGCCCATCAAAGAGGAATACATTCCAACTCCTAAATTCTCAATTGGCTGCTTGGTCTTCTTTAGTAAGGGGATAATGGAGTTAGCAGATGCATCAGTGTCATTGGGAGAATAGGCTAAATGATCAATTGCAACAATTCTCCCTTCATGAGGAAAACATAGGCTGCAGAATAAATATGAGACTATGGCATCCATCACATAAACCTAATTCCAACACAACAAAATATTATAATAAATATTAGCATCGAATATCTATACTTCCACATTAACAACCTTTCCCCTTACATAAATAGGGAAAGTAGGCAGCTTCCCATGAGGCCTATGAGAATGACCATCGAATGCGGTTAAGACAGTATGAGAGGGAAGAACCTCAATAGATCCAATAGCTTTCCAACATGACATGGACATGACACACGTGGAAGCCCCTTCATCGACTATGGTTCCAAATATGGCCTTCTTAAGATATGTAGATTTAATCCGAAAATCCATATGATAAGGGAGTCGCGTTTTGACATTTGAATTATCAAATGTAATTACTAGATAATTTTTTTGGGTCAACTGTTCTGATCACAGTGATAAAATAACTCCTTTGTGCATGAAATGATTGGAGTACTTGTAACACCAGCATAGTGCAGGGTCTCTGAGCTAAATATTCAACAATGGAATAGTTATGAGCAACCCTATAATTTGGATTATAAGTCATTTGTTTTGAGGAGCCTTTCGACATCTGAGGTATAGGTTCAACTGCAGGCCTCTCTATATGAAGAGGTTCTTGGGTATCAAAAGAAGTTTTAGGCTTAGAAGGTTATGGATCTCCATAATCATGAGTTATAGTTGAAATAGCAACATGAGACTTAACCATATACACATTTGATGCAGATTCCCCTTCTTGGTTTCCCCCTGTAGGGGTTTCAGTATCAACATTCACGCCAACAAGTAACTTTTTCCCTTGGGGAAAAGGGTTAGTAAGCACATCCTGGGAACTAGAAAAACCTTGTGTGACTAACAAGTGTTGAGCATCTTGAATCTTGGGGAAAATATGAGTAAGATGATCCTCACTACATAACTTGCATGTGAATTTAACCTTCTTTTTAGACTCCTTTCCCTCATCAATGTCTTCACTAGGTTTATTTGCATTCCCCTTCCCTCCCTTATCTTTATTCTTCCCATGCCCTTTCTTCTTCCCATTGGATTCAAGGGCTGAACAACATTGATCGCTAAACGTTGAGGAGGAGTCACTGACATCGTATTCTGTGTCGCGAAAGCAGATTTCATTGACAACTGCTGTAATTGATTGAACAAACTAGTCGTATTACTATCGATCGATCCTACAACTTCGTCGGCATGGGGGTCTAGTTTCAGTTTGGCGAGATCAATTTTTGATCTAGAGCATTAGGAAAAATCTTATAGAGGACTCCAAACTGGGAATAAATAAGCCCTAATTGTTGGGCTCTAAAGATACCCCGTTCTTATGTGAACAATTCATCAGGGATATAAGACTTGATCAATATCTTCCTTCTGTGCCACTCTTAAATGTGGTTAGAAATATGGGTAGCTTTGTCCTGCTCAAAATTGGCCAGAAGTTCAATTCCAGCATCATAACAAACAAGCAAGTGAAAATGGTTGAGAAACATTGTAGCTAACTCACAAAATATAGAAAATGACTACCCTTTTAACTTGATATACCATTTCACTGCATTTCTAGTTAAGGTGCATTGAAAGAGACTTAACCTAATTGAATCATCAATCAGGGAGTTTGATGAGCACCATAAGTGGAAAGTGTTTACACGGTCTGCTGGGTCCTCACCAAACTTCCTTTCAGATTTAGGAATATCAGACAAAAGTTTAGTAGGGATCTGAGGCCAAGTTGGGTTGTAACAGATCAAATAATTAGTCAATTTCAAAATATATGGAAAATTAATAGTTTCCAGGAATGGTAAGCGTGAAAGGACTACAAATTTCAAGCTCTAAGAGTCGAATTACCAGCATTCGAAAAAGAGTATCCTGGATTTTGAGAGGCATCGGGCTGTCAAGGATTACTCGTAGAATAAATTGAACTATAAGGAAAACCTTGTAGTCCATGGGTATATGGAGGGTGTCCACCCCCCATTGCAGGATTACTAGTCATAGGAAAACTTCCTCCTGACTGAACATTATATGAAGGGGAGAGCCCCTGGTAAGGATTCCAAGCACTAGCCAAAGGAGGAAAAACCTGTGAAGTACCAGTAGTAGGGAAGGGAATACACCCTTGCTAAAAAAATAAATGAGATATATTCCCAAATCCAAAACCACTAACAGAAGGATATCCAAGCCTTGTGTTAGGTCCCTATACTACTAGTGTAGCCCCTTATTGTTATTATTGCAACCCCCTTATTGTATTGTTGTGTCCATGTAGTCCCCAAATTGTTATTATTGTGCCCCATATAAGCCCACTATTGTTATTGTTGTGCCTTTACAATATTATTGTTATATCGACTCTGATTATATTGTGACCCCTTAGACTCCTATATATAGAAAGGAGGTCTTGTCATTTGTATCATCCAAGAATTATTCATTTGTGTAATGTAAGGGAGGTTCCCCCTTGAAAAGGATTATTTTGAAGTCGTTGATCTATCTCTTCTTCTATTTTGTGAGTTGGTTTCATAAGACCTTGAATCCCTTAAAAAGGATTAATGTTTTGAGCATGGACAAATAAAGGCATTAATCCTACATTCAATGATGTATTGGAAGGAGGAACACGTCCACTTAAAAATGAAAAACCTTGTAAATACATTGAATGACTACCCATCAAAGTCATGGATACAGAAGCAAAAAAGGATAAGGTTGATGAGACTGAGGGAATCCTACTGGATGGCATTCCAAAAGGATAAGCACCAGTTAAAGGAGTAGAAGGTTGGGTGACCCAACCCGAACTCGGGATGGAGGTAGAGCCAACAACTATCATACTAGGTGTAATGGTAGAGATAACAATAGTACCTCCTTCTATAGCTAAACAAGGAGTATCTACACTAGCTGTATCAGCAACCATACTTGTGCCACTAACACTGGCCATTAAGAAGAAAGAGGGAGAGTGAACAAGTCTAGCCTATGTATGAGTGAGAGTACCCATGTAAAATACAACATAAAAATATGAGAAGGCAACTATTTCGTAGGAGTCATAGGGAACTTAGAAATGTCTTCAATTTCTACTTTGTCTTCTGATTGGAAGAGTACTCTAGTGAGCACCGGAGCGTTTCTGCCCGGATTATGAACTTGATTAGGTTCACCCGGTTAAATAAGAGCCCTCAAAGAAGGATTTGTCTCTGTTGCATTAGCTGAAACTGGTTCAAAAGAACCAACATAATTACCCCTATGCCTTCTTGGTGAAGGCTTGACACTCGTAGGTGAAATCCCACGAAGCCTTCTAGACTGAAGAACTGGTTAATCAACCACCTTTATATATAAAGAAAATTTAAAGACTCATATCACCTATGGAAAACTAGGAGCACATAACACTCTCTAAAAAATTTCTAAAGGTACAACCAAGGAAAAAACTTCCAAGTATTTCGACTACGAGTGATTATGATCGAACACCAAAATACAAGAAAGGGAAGATAAGGACCCCTTGAAGGTAGTTTGGGATGATGAGGTCCAAAGCCTACCAGAAAAGGTATCAAAAGTAGTTACACTGACCTCCAGACAATAGTCTTTTCTAGTGCAAGTACCCAAGCTTCGCAAGGGCACCCTCCAGAAGTACTATGAAAGTTATACAACATTTGCCTCAGGTACCATGGACATTCCCCCTCGCAGTCACCTGTGTAGTCACTATGAAAGGAAACTAAGGTCACCAGCTCGTGATTAAAATTCGGGTGGAATAGTCGTGGGTGCATGATCCAACAAGTAGGAGAGGGGTTATCTCTCTTTCATTATCTTAACATGTCCTCGTGCTTGACTCCTATGTTAGAGAAAATTTTTGGGACAACTTAATGACATTGGATTTCCACTCATTAATAAACTTCTATACTTTTGGTTTAAGTGGCCTTGGAGAGTTTACTCTCAACACACCTATTTCAAGGCCCTAAATTCCCTAGACTAGTTGATGGTTCTATGACAAAAAAAAAAGTCTAGTTCATTTTACTTTTTAGCGCTCATTTTAGTTAGTTGTTATTTAAGACAAGGGAATCAGAAGTGAAACTGAAGATGTTTTAATGCAAAAGAAATCAATAGAAAAATAGGCTACATGAGAATGCAAGAATTCTTTTTATTTAATGAAAGATATTTCTACAAGGGTTCTACGAGAAACCTAAGAAAGCAAAAAAAACTCTTTTTCTTTTTCAATTAAGCACCCACACATTCAAAACCTAACAAAAAAGAATAAGTGATATCTAAAATTCATGTACCCTAATGCACACTAGAATGTAAATGCAAGATTCAAAGAAAGGCTTAAAAATAAATAGATGTGATACCAAAGGTGAAGGGAAATTCAACAAGAAAAGAGAATGAAATCCCAAAACAAAAAGCACTCCTCAAAGTGAAAATATTCTTAACCTTAAAAAAAGAATTCACACATTTGCTAAAAACTCAAAAGGATACAAAGCCACAAAAAAAAGAAAAGGAACACAAAGAAAATGCTTTTCTTTTTCTTTTAAATATCTAAAGAACTAAGAAGTTTAGAAAGGGAAAACAAACAAAAATTTCAAGACCAAAGGCATGAAAAAGACTTAAATCCAACTGGTCATCAATGATCACAAAGACGAAATACTAGATCAAATCAAAGACTTAATCACTTAAAATAATTTGGCCAAAAAGATACAAAATATGCTGAAAATAAGAAAGGCTCTAGATAATTGAAATCTCTCATTCATCTAAGAATCACAAGTCCCTTTTGAAAACAAGAAAGAGAAAGAAAAAAGAAGCCAACTTCTAGGTCACAAAAGAAGCAAATCAAAGACTGGGTTATCAACAAGTTTAAGAGCAACAAGGCCTTTTCGAGAGGCACATAACACCCAGACACTTCACCAAGAATATATGGAACCCAACTTCAAACAAAAAAGGATTCAAAGACTAAAAACTGTAGGTTGACATAGGCATTTCTCAAACAAGATTAAAGACACCAACAACAATAGACATCAAGGTGATTCATGGCTTTACAAACATTAAGAAATCATGAACAAACTTGGTCAAGACCTCAGAAAAATCCAAAAATTAAATAAAAAATCATTTTTCAGATCTGTATGCGACTGTTTAAATACAATCCCACGTGTATAAATGACTGTGTATGAAGAAACATGCATATACGCATGATTCTTTGGAAAACTGCGTATGTACGCGTCTATATATATAAGAAAAAACTCGTATAAATGGAAAACTAAGGAAAAAATAAAAAGAAAGCGCAGATCTAAAAGATTAGGCTAAATGACCAAATCACTTAAGACTCAAGAAGGTGTTGTGCCCTACAACAACCCCCCATTTCATATCATTCTTATTTTTCAAAAAATTAACATATGGAATGGGTCCCTTTTAAAATTTTGGCATCAATGCTTGCATGTTCAAAAAAGGCCGCATAGTCAAATGAGATTTCAGGTATTTAAGCCTTTTTGGGATATCAATATTTCAAATAATAAATAATCTTTTGTTATTGCGATAAAGCAATCGCAAGATTGCATATCGCAACAACATGAGAGACGCATTCAAATGGCATTTTGATCTCAGCCGATGCGATATCGCTATCGGCGATCGACTATCGGCAATACCTCATGTGAAACCGCTTTATGATTTAAATCCCAACCCGATGCGATATCGCTATCGGCCGTCGGCAGAATTCCACACACTTCGGTGAGGCACCCGGTTCCTACCCTCGATGCGATGCGATATCGCAATCGGTAACCCCAAACCATTTTATATGCACCTACTTCTATTTCCATGTGCTAGCCCGATGCGATATCGCTTATCGGCTGTCGGCACGACCATTTGGTGATAATTGTGCAGCACCTATTCCCCGAAGCGATGCGATATCGCTCATCGGTGGTCGGCAGTCTTAAAAGCCATCACTTAAAGCTTTAATTTTATATTCATATCCGGTTGACAAAGCGCGAATCCCAAAATGCCGTTAATACAAGGGATAAGGTAATGCGTGTGTATTTAAAAGATTTTGCCCCTTCGATTAATGAACACCTGCGTTTAACCGCCAGAATATCTGTTGCACGCTTAAGTGAGTCATTCACCCGGATAACGGTGTAATTATCACATTTAATGGGTAGCAGGCCTCAAATCACCATTAATGCATCTGCAATATCCTCTTAGCGATTGGATCCGCAGCCACTTTTGACAATTAATCTTGACACGCTTCAAATGATATATCTATCCTACCGTGAAGCGTTATTGCTATTATGTTGTTACGATTTCTCTTGCAATTGTGTAGGATTCGGCTTTTGAGAGAAGCTTAAGCATGATGGGGAAAAGATCCAAGAGGGCTACGGGCTCTACTATTACACCTGTAGCAGGTCAAGCAGCCGTAGATAAGAAAAAAGGCCTCATTTCAGATACTACATGCACTGGTCTTAACAAAACTACATGGCAGGGCACATATAATCTATTAGAGGCCGAACAACCACAAGTTTCAGTGACAGTGGCTACTGCGGACCCACTCAAAAAGTCCGACGCAACTCTCAAAGAGTTGGCCGATTCCTTTCTTCACAGAATAGCCGCCAGAGAGCAAGTCCTTCCCTACACTGATGTAGTGCGATGGGCAATTGAGGAAATTCCAATCATTGACAGAACGTTCCACACAAGAGACGGACGGATTTTCGGGTCGTTCAAGCCAGAGCACCTGAGGGAAATGTATCATCTGCCTGAGCCAGAGAAAATCTACAACAAAGACTTCGTGGAGAAGTTTGCAGCTGAAAATGAAGTACCATCTGAGCCCATTCGGGATTGGAGGCAGAACCCGGCCAAACACAAGCACGAAAGCTCGGGTAAGTACTCCGTCGATTCCTTGGCTTCTCCCTATTGCTATGCGGGAATTATGGTGTGTAGGCTATGGGGATTACATGATTCTGCCAATTTCGATATAGAAATGGTTCCCTTAATGGAAGCAGCTGTTAATAGTTTTATCATGGATTGGGCCACCATTCTTTCTGATAAATTGACTGTAGCTGTTCGGGATTTTAGAGCTAAATCTGTAGTCACCGAAAGGAAAATCCCCCCATTTTATTATAGTGCCTACATTATGGATACATTGTGTTTTAACTCTGAGTTTCCCATCCTCGGTTGGAGATGGACCACCCAAGACCCTTTGCCCATTCATTTGTATCATCGGAAATTATGGAAGTCTTCTTACAAGGACCATTTGTATCAAATTTGCAATGGTTTTATGGTTCCCATTCATTATTCCATTTTTGATCGGCCTATTCCTAAAATCTCCTATCTCGCTTCTTTCGACTTACCAGCTGTAGCAGGATGGTTTGGAGAAGAACAATTTACCTATATTAGGGTTTACGGAAGCCAAGCCAAACCGCATGTTATCCCTCTATATGTTCCAGACAAACTGTTAGCCCGAGAGATATCCTACCAAATTATGGCTGAGAGTGTAACCCAAACACTCAAGAAAGAGAAGAAGAGGGGCTGGCCCTCTTTTCCCTTGAGGATGGGTGTTTTTACTCTGCATAATCTTCAGCATGCAGAAAAGGAGGCTATAAAGATGCAAGCTTTATCCCTGCCCACTATGCCAGCCAGACTCTATGATCCACATAAAACTGCCTACAATGCCCTAGAACAGGCCAAACTGACTAAGATTGACCATCAAGAGGATGAGTTTGATGACCTGTTCGCAGCTGCTGATTCAATCAGCCAAACCAAGCAGCTTGCCAAGATGAGATACAATGATGAGAATTTAACTGAGTTCAATAAACTCAGAGAGCAGAGGTTGTAAACTCTGCCTCTGGATTTATCGTCATTAACCTCAGCGTCCTCCTCAAGCGAGCCCGGTCAGAAACAGACAAGCCAACCTCCTGTTATAAATAAAGAACAAAATAAACAACAGGAGGAAAGGCAAGAGAAGCAGCAGGCAGAGAAGCAGAGAAAGGAGCAAATGGATAAGCAGCAGAAAGAGCAGAAGGAACAAGAACAGAGAAAGCAGAAGCAGATGGAGGAACAGCGGAAGAAGGAAGAAGAAGAAAAACAAAGGAAAGAACTGGCAGATAGGCAGAGAAAGGAGTTAGAAGAACAACAACAGAAAGAGTTGGAGGAGCAAAAGAGGTTGGAACAAGAAAAGGAGAAGAGTAAATCCCAGACCTCCATAGATCCTGAATTGCTGAAACAATGGAATCAATTCGATTCCATTATCAGTGGAAAGGAAGGCTCCAAAGACGCACCAGACACCACTTCTTCTCAGGTTCTAAGCGGAACCAGCGGCCCACCCACTTCAAAGGATCTCGAGGTAATCACCAAAGACCCTTCCAATCAGATTGTGCTCCAGGTGGAAGATATTCCTCCCCTGGACGTTTTCTACAGCCCTAGGCTCAAAGCAGTTGTTAAGCGCTCAAGGAAGAGACGAAGGCTTGATCAACCTTCCATCTTTCCTGAGCAGACAGTCACGGGGAATGTAGTCTGGAAAGAAGAATTGGACCCCTCTGATGATCTAACCAAGCTATCGCAGTATGCGGGAGCTTATTCTGCAGCAACTATTGATAAAGCATCGGAGGTAAGTCTTTTGTTAAAGACTAAGGACCAGGAGATTTGTACATTGCAAGCAGAAGTAGCCGAGGCGTGAAACAAAGCAGCACAGGTAGAAGAGCAGTTGCTGGCGCAACAGCAAGCAAATAATGTATTAACCCAGCAACTGCAGACTGAAAAACAGAGGATTGATCAGAGCGCAATCCAGAAGCAGAACGAATTAACGGAGGCATTGGCACAATTGAGAGTGGCAAACGAGCTAATGACGAAGTCAAAGGATGAGCAAATCGCTCGACTATTAGCACAGCTCGAAGATATCAAGGGCACTAAGAAAGTCGAAGATTTCAGAGCAGAGGCAGCTCAAATAAATAATGCATTAATTTCTCAGGTTAGACTCTTGTGCCAACAACTAACTGAGGCTGAGCCATTATGTGAAGTATCTGCAGCAGTATGTCAGCAAATTGAAAAAGCCAGAAATGAGCTAGATCAGACCGAAGAAACCATTACCTCATATCTTGATTGGCAAGACACTGATGTGGGGAAAGAAGCAAACTTGCCTAGGATCTATGAGCCATTCAAAGACATACTCTTCACGGAATGGAACACTCAGATGATGAAAGCGGAAAGGGCAGCTTCAAGGTGTAAAATGATTGCCAACAATATGATTGATTTGGTCAACAATACACTCTATTGGGTCAACATGATCTCTCAGTGTACACCTGGAAGCATAACCACGGCAAACATGATTGAACAAACAAGTTATCATGGACTGGAGGAAAAGAGAAAGTTAATCGCTGGAGTAAATACTTTAACCTCCGACGCATATTGGCACTTTCTAATCAAGCCGCACACTCAAAGGTCACTCTTAAGTGTTTAACAGATGCTCTCAAGTGCCTAATCCCCGACTTTCAGGATGCCACATATGATGCCCAGCTCACGTCGCGTCTTAACACTCCACCGGAAGTAGAGCCAATGCTGGCGATATGTCAGTTGAGGTTTAAAGGCAAAGAGCCCACCGAATGAAGCATTGCTGCCGACTGCCAGATCACCAAGAAAGATGGAGAAATATTTATTGATGCCAATTTCATAGTGTTTCAGTTTTTCTTAGATATTTAGATTAGATTAGTATTTATAGACCCTTTCATTGTTTTGGAAAGGGTCGTAAAATTTTGTAATATACTTAAAGGCTGAAGTTTGCACTACTGTGCTTCAGCCTATATTCTTTTGTGAAACTCGACCGATAGTCCTTAATTTGACGAGAAGGCTGTTTTATGCATTTGTGCACTATTGTCTCTTGTTTGGAATGCTTTCTGGTTTGAAGGAAGGACTGCGACATAGCGATTTACATAATGGATTGTTGAGCAGCTTACATGGTACTTTTATCTGCATCTGTCCTCTCTCCTTTCATATGAATTGCTGTGTTATTATCTTTTGCTATTGTTGAATACATGTATGCGCTGTAACAGCAAATCTTCATTTCATTCCACTATTGGATGTTTTGTGATATGCCTTTCTTTTAATCATGCATGTAGCAATGATATGAATGACAATGTGTAGTAATTCGCTATTATCGCTCTGCATAACTAATTATGCAGAGCAATCTTAAATGGTTTAAATGTCTATGCTTTAGTGTTAGAGTCATCTATATGCCTGCCTTAAAGCACAGATTATCAAACGCTACGCTTGGAAAGATTTATAAGTCCCGGGATTAGATTATAGTTAATATATATTTCGCTGATAGTTTTAGTTGTTCCCTTATCACTATCATACCTCATAAATTACTCGTCCATCCCACTTTTATCCATTATTGGGAAACTGGTCCCATTATCCCCAGTCGGAGCCACTATTCCAAACGGAAAAGGAACTGTACTAAGGTCCGGACCGGGTGGTTTCCCCTTTGTTGTAGCAGCGATTTTCGAGGCCTCAACAAAATTGGCGCTAGAAGGAGGGCCTCAGCTGTGAATGGAACATAAGTCCAAACCTATAAGCCATTCCCAGAGTACTTCGCCCTCCGAATCCCCTCGATCTTCCCATTTGTATACTGGTTCGCCGGTACCCGAACAAGAAGAAGAGGAATCAACTACCACTGCTCAAACCCATCATACCACAGAACAATTAAGTCTTGAATCACCTGAAGTTCAGTCTCTAATCCATAAACTTCAGAGCTTCTCGATTTCACCACAGAAATCTGAGGTATCAGAAAGCAGTGCGACTTCGCAGTTCAACCTCACTCACCCTCTCACTAGACTTCAGAGCGAAAAACTCGGTATTGAACCCACTGAGTTTCCTTTACCTAAAAGGAAAAGGGCAAAGAAAATTACTGAAGGATCTGATAGTGAAGGGCTTTCATCCACCTCCTCCATTGCATTCTCTCCTCTGCGAGGTCAACCATCCACTCCCCCATTGCAAATTGTCGTTCACCAGGGATCAGAAGCCTCAATATCCCAACCTATTCACTCCTCATCTTTAATCCCTTCCCATACATCTGGAATCCCAGCAGTAGTCTCAACCACTGTTGCTATCATAATGGCAGATCCATGGACTAGGCCAGGAGCAGTAAACATGCCTGGACCATTGCATGATCTACCCGATGCTCCCGAAAAATGGCTGCCTAAATTCAATCCAGATGATGGGACCCAGGCTGAAGAACACATCAACAACTTTATGTTAGAAGTTAACCTAAAAGGAGTGACAGAGCAAGATGTTGTTGTAAGACTTTTCCCTTACACTTTACAAGGATCAGCAGGATCCTGGTATTTTTCCTTACCTTCTGGTTCAATTACCAGTTGGAACACATGTCAAGAGCAGTTTCTTACCAAATATGGAGATGATAGGTCCTTAGCAACTTTAATAAACGACCTCTCCAATTTGAGAATAGAGCACAGGGAACCAATAAAGGAGTTTAATGCTAGATTTAATAAACTACTGAATAAAATCCCTACCGCTTCTAAACCAAGTGAACAAATCTGAAGCGAATGGTATATCACTGCCCTACCTGCCAACATAGCTATTTTTGTAGACAGGGCTGGCAAACCTACCTTAGCTGAAAACATGAGAGAGGCACTTGCTGTTGAAAAGCGCATCAATGCTCTAGAAAAGAAAGCTGCTCTGGAGGATAGAAAAGCTAAAAAAGTCTCGTTTAAAGAAGATTCCAAGAAGAAAACCCCGAAGGACCCCTATGACATGGAAGGTTTACAAAAGGTCCTTAAAACATTGTCTAACGAAATGGTTGAGATAAAAAAGCAGGTGGCCGAAACTTCAAACAAAAGACCATTCAGAACTTTTAAGAAAACCGAATCTAAGCCGCCCAATGTTATATCTAACGCTGATTCAGACCAACAAGAAGACGAAGAGGAAACATCTTCACAGACCGATGATGAAGAAGAAGTAGCTGAATGCCACGGAATGTGGGATTTTATACTCCCAAACTCTGATACCGAGAATGAAGAAGAAGCCTTTCCGGTTACTACAAGAAGTAAAAGTACTCTTGAACCCGCCCAGGCAACTTCAAAGAAGAGAAGCGCAGGTGCTACTACAGCGAAGGAAAAAGTTCCCCCAAAAAAGTCACCTGTAGTAGTTCCTCAAAACCAGCCTTCAACTTCTAGTTCTCCTTCAACATCCAAGACTCTAGTGGTATCCGATTCAATGGAATATAACATTGTTGATGACATGAAGAAGACTAAGGCAAATATAACCATGTTTGAACTTAGTAAACTAAAACATCAACAAAAGCTACTTCTTAAAGAATTAAATGTTGTTCCCTCTACTCCCCTTCCCAGTGCAAGAGCCGCCAACGATTCAGGCCAGCCTCCTGCAGGTATGGTTGAAATTACCGATTCGGTTTTAATCGGAGATAAATCAAATTCTCACACTTCACCCTTCCTGCTGACTTATGAGATTTATAATAGAAACCTGCACAACTGCTTAATTGATTCAGGGGCCTCATCTAATATAATGCCAGCTTCAGTTTGCTCTAAGCTGAACATTGAACCCCAGAAGTCTGCTATTCATATTGTACAGTTGGATAGGACTAAGGTGCAGGTTGTGGGAGAAATTAATTCTGTAACCATCCGGTTGTCAGCCGACCCCAGAATTGTTCAGAGGATTGACATCTTAATTGCCGACATACCTAAATTTTATGGTTTGATTTTAAGCAGAGATTGGTCCGAAAAACTACATGGGTATATTTCCATAGATTGGTCACATATGTGGCTTCCCTACAAGGGAAAGCCGAATCAAATAAGGATCGATCGGGAGAAGCATATGACCCACACAGTTACTGAATTTGAGCAAGAAAACCAACCTGTGGCATTCAACAACAATATTTTGGGGAACTATTCGTCCGAATCATTCTTTGGCAACTTTGTTGCCCAACCATCTCCTTTTTCAGTTAATCATTTTACATCTCAAATTGAAAATTTTTCACAAACAGATAAGTCCAGATGTTTTAATGATGCTGAGAAAAATGTAGATATTTTTGTTAATACTCCTTTATTTTGGTCTTTATATTTTGATGGCTCTAAGTCCAGTGAAGGCTCAGGAGCAGGTTGCATTTTGGTTAGCCCGCAAGGAGAAAAGACAATGCTGTCTTGTAGGTTAGAATTTGAGTGTACTAATAACACAGCCGAATATGAAGCTTTGGTCCAGGGTTTATATAAAGCAATCGGCCTTGAAGTGCGATATCTAAAAGTGTTCGGTGATTCGGAAATCATTGTTAAACAAGTCAGAAATGCAATTCATTGCCTTTCGACTCACCTTAAGCATTATCAATCGTTAGTGCAGGATCTTACCTCACACTTTTCAGCCTTCAACATTTCTTCCATTCCTAGGTCACAAAATTCAGCAGCCGACCTATTAGCCAATGTAGCTTCTAAGCTTCTACCTTCCGAAGACTACAACCTTGATAGATTTTCTGTAGAATTACTTTTTAGGCCTTCAATTCCTGACAATGTCACAAATTGGAGAGTATTTAACCATGACGAAGATATCTTGCAGTTTCTAACTTCAGAAAAATCCTATGACAATCAAGTCATTGAGGAAGATGATCACGATCTACAGATGAAACAAGCGCCTCAAGAAAATTCAATTCCCAAACCCGTGGTGAAGCTTGAAGACCTTTACGATATCAAAGACAGGTTTAAACCTGTAATTAATGCAAAGCTTCAAAGTTCCACCCTTAGGTTTGAATTAATAAATCTAGGCACTGACAATGCTCCTCAAAACATCAATTTAGGAATAGGACTTTCCCAAGAAGAAAAGGAAGCATTTATTAAACTATTGAGAAAAAACAAACAGGTCTTTGCTTGGAAATATGATGACTTAAAAACATATGATACATCTATTATCCAGCATACCATCCCTATGCTTCCTGATCAGAAACCAATTCAGCAAAAGTTAAGAAAAATACATCCAAATTTGGAGAGCCAGATAAAGTCGGAGCTTAATAAGCTCTTGAAAGCCAAAATTATTTTTCCAGTCCGACATTCAAACTGGGTCTCTAATATGGTGCCAGTCAGAAAGAAGAATGGCGACATTCGAATCTGTATCGATTTCAGGAACCTGAATAAAGCGAGCTTGAAAGATAATTTCCCGTTACCTACTATGGAGCAAATTCTTCAATCAGTAGCAGGTTCTGAATTGATGTCCTTTCTTGATGGATTCTCCGGATATAACCAAGTTTTGGTTCATCCTGATGACCAGCTTAAAACCACATTCAGAACAAAATGGGGAACTTATGCATATCAGAAAATGCCTTTTGGTCTTATAAATGCGGGAGCGACATTCCAGAGAGCCATGGATATAGCCTTCAAAGGGTTGATTAATCGATCAGTAGTCGTCTACCTAGACGATATCACTGTATATTCTAAAAAGAGATATAATCATTTGCATGACTTAAATCAAATCTTTCAGCGATGCAAAAGATATGGTATCTCTCTAAACCCAAAGAAGTCTTTCTTCGCTCTTGATCAAGGAAAACTCTTAGGCTTTATAGTATCCAAAGATGGCATTTATATTGATCCTGATCGGATTAAGGAAATTTCTGAAATCCCTTTCCCACACAATAAAAAATCGATGCAGTCATTCTTGGGTCAGATTAATTTTGTCAAACGATTTGTTCCAGATTTCTCTCAAATTGTATTACCACTTCAGACAATGATCAAGAAGAATTCAGTCTTCAAGTGGGGATTAGAAGAAAAGCAAGCTTTTGATGTTATCAAGCAATCAATAATCAATGCTCCAGCCTTGAATACTCCCAATTTTTCTGATCATTTTACATTGTATACCGTTGCGTCCGATGTATCCTATGCTGCAGTTCTCACGCAGCCAAATGCTCACAACTTGGAAGCACCCATTTCATTTTTTAGCTCAAATCTTCAGGGTGCCGAACTAAATTATTCCTATGTGGAGAAACAAGCCTTTGCTGTGTTCAAAGCAGTTAAACATTACAGGCCCTTTCTTTTGAAAACTCACACGAAAGTAATAGTCCCTTTCCCAGAGGTAAGGCAACTATTAATTCAAAAAGAACTGGGTGAAAGAAGAGCCAATTGGGTCATAGCACTTCAAGAATATGACCTAGAAATAAAGCCAGCAAAGATTGTTAGGGGCCAAGGTTTTTGCAGGATATTGGTAGGAGCATCAAACATTCCTGAATCAAGCGACATGGATCAGACTCAATCAATCAATCAGATAAGTGTCACTGATTCCGAATCTCAATATGCAGATTTAGTATTTTATTTGAAGAATGGTTATGCTCCTCCAAATTTATCTTACAAAAATAAAAGGGCCATTAGGTTAAAAGCGAAGAATTTTACTCTCATTGATGATGTGCTTTTTAGACAAAATTATGATTCTATCCTGTTAAGATGTCTTGAGAAACCTGAAGCTCAAAAAGTTTTACAGGAGCTACATGATGGGCCAGCGGGAGGACATTTTGGAGCGAACACAACAGCCCACAAAGTCATTCATGCTGGATATTATTGGCCTACTCTCTTTAGAGATGCTCATGAATACGTAAGAAAATGCTTCAATTGCCAAACTGCTAGTGGAAGACAACGGAAATCAGCTTTCCCCCTGCAATCTGTCAACATTGAACAGCCATTTGAACAATGGGGATTAGATATCATTGGAGAGATTACTCCACCATCTTCCAAACAACACAGGTATATCCTTACTGCTACCGATTATTTTACCAAATGGGTAGAGGCTATTCCTTTGAAGGCAGCAAATTCAGAGGCAATCATCGAGTTCATAGACCAATTCATCATTACCAGGTTTGGTGTCCCAAACGCTCTCGTTTTTGATAATGCTTCCTATTTCTCAGGAAATGCTATATATGATTTTGCTATTAAGAGGGGGTTTAAACTGAAATATTCTGCTAATTATTATCCCCAGGGAAATGGTTTAGCAGAATCTACTAATAAAAATCTCATCAAAATCATTAAGCGAACTGTTGAACAGAATCATAGAAACTGGCACAAATCTCTAGTGTTTGCATTATGGGCTGATAGGATTACACAAAAGGCTTCTATAGGTTCTTCCCCATTTAACCTAGTATATGGAAAAGAAGCAGTATTGCCTACCAATCTTGTTCTACCCTCTTTAGCCCTAGTACAGTACATCGAAGAGACTCCTTCTTCCTCTGTTCAACTTAGACATGACCAGATTCTCAAATTAGAAGAAGAAAGGGAGAAAGCCAGAATCACCCACGCCAAACATCAACAAATGATCAAAGCATCCTTTGACTTAACCTCATCCGATTCCAAACACTTTCAAGTTGGTGACTTAGTTCTCAAATGGGACAAGGCCCATGAAGATAAAGGTAAGCATACCAAATTTCAGAAAATGTGGCTTGGACCATTTCAGATCTGTGAAAAGATAGGCCATTCGACCTTTTTATTGCAAGACTTATCAGGGGTGAGAGATTCTCTCCCTGTTAATGGCCTGATCTTGAAGAAATTCTTTAATTGAGAAGGTGATCCCTTCTCCTCTTTGTAGATTTGTGTAGTTTGTAGGATCGATAGGAAATAAAACTGTAGAGTATCTCCATTGACCTTTGGCTTGGTTTGAAAAAGCTGTCTCACAAAATAATACAAATATTTGCTTTTAGATAGTAGAACCCTCAACCAAAAGGAATAATTTCTAGGGAACTAGATATCTGTTTGTTCTGAAATCACCACCTAATGTTTTGAAGACTCTTCTCGAAAGGTAAAAGTTCTGTAAATCATTCTTGGTTTTCAAAAACTGGTCTCCAAAGGTCATTCATTATAAGATAAAAACTAACCCATTTTCAGCATCTTCAACTCTTCACCTGTCATCCATTTGCTCTTAAGGAGAAAATTGTTCACCCCATTCACTAAAGTTTATGGTTACTCAGAGTGTAATTCTAAAATATAGAAGATTAAAGATAAGAGGTCTTATTACAAGCCTGCTTACCATGTTCATAGGAAAGTAGTTTGACTGACATTACCAATACTGCCTATCATAACAGGGTAATGGCTTGAAATTTCAAGACAAGAGGTCTCATCACGAGCCGGCTTGTTTAGTTAAATTATTACCAGTGAATGGCATTGTCAATAGCTGGCCAGCAAACCAGGACAATGGCTTTTTATCTTATCAATGACAAAAAAGAAAAAACAGATGATAAACAAAATATGGGAACATGTTTTAGACTCATTCTGTTAACTACACTCTTATGTGAATGGAAAAGTGAATAATACTATGGTTAAAAGGTATCCCTGTCGAGACTATAAACGTTTGCTGGCAACAGAGGCTCTACCTATGACAGAGGGGTTAATTATAAAAGCTGATTTGGGAAGGTTTTTGTTTTATCATTATAAACCAATAAAGGCCTATTTTAAAGACTTAGAATGTATTTATTTTTCTCGAAACCAAAAGGAAAGAAGTTAACAGAATTCACTTGGTTCAGAACACGCGAATATCCAGTTAAATTAGAAGTTTTTCCCTTCTGATTGGGTTTCTAGTTTTGAAAAGCTTAAGTATTTGGATTACTTTCAGAGATAACTGGTTCTTCCAGCGAATCGCCAATTGTTGTGCCCTACAACAACCCCCCATTTCATATCATTCTTATTTTTCAAAAAATTAACATATGGAATGGGTCCCTTTTAAAATTTTGGCATCAATGCTTGCATGTTCAAAAAAGGCCACATAGTCAAATGAGTTTTCAGGTATTTAAGCCTTTTTGGGATATCAATATTTCAAATAATAAATAATCTTTTGTTTTTGCGATAAAGCAATCGCGAGATCGCATATCGCAACAACATGAGAGACGCATTCAAATGGCATTTTGATCTCAGCCGATGCGATATCGCTATCGGCGATCGGCTATCGGCAATACCTCATGTGAAACCGCTTTATGATTTAAATCCCAACCCGATGCGATATCGCTATCGGCCGTCGGCAGAATTCCACACACTTCGGTGAGGCACCCGGTTCCTACCCCCGATGCGATGCGATATCGCAATCGGTAACCCCAAACCATTTTATATGCACCTACTTCTGTTTCCATGCGCTAGCCCGATGCGATATCGCTTATCGGCTGTCGGCACGATCATTTGGTGATAATTGTGCAGCACCTATTCCCCGAAGCGATGCGATATCGCTCATCGGTGGTCGGCAGTCTTAAAAGCCATCACTTAAAGCTTTAATTTTATATTCATATCCGGTTGACAAAGCGCGAATCCCAAAATGCCGTTAATGCAAGGGATAAGGTAATGCGTGTGTATTTAAAAGATTTTTCCCCTTCGATTAATGAACACCTGCGTTTAACCGCCAGAATATCTGTTGCACGCTTAAGTGAGTCATTCACCCGGATAACGGTGTAATTATCACATTTAATGGGTAGCAGGCCTCAAATCACCATTAATGCATCTGCAATATCCTCTTAGCGATTGGATCCGCAGCCACTTTTGAAAATTAATCTTGACACACTTCAAATGATATATCTATCCTACCGTGAAGCGTTATTGCTATTATGTTGTTACGATTTCTCTTGCAATTGTGTAGGATTCGGCTTTTGAGAGAAGCTTAAGCATGATGGGGAAAAGATCCAAGAGGGCTACGGGCTCTGCTATTACACCTGTAGCAGGTCAAGCAGCCGTAGATAAGAAAAAAGGCCTCATTTCAGATACTACATGCACTGGTCTTAACAAGACTACATGGCAGGGCACATATAATCTATTAGAGGCCGAACAACCACAAGTTTCAGTGACAGTGGCTACTGCGGACCCACTCAAAAAGTCCGACGCAACTCTCAAAGAGTTGGCCGATTCCTTTCTTCACAGAATAGCCGCCAGAGAGCAAGTCCTTCCCTACACTGATGTAGTGCGATGGGCAATTGAGGAAATTCCAATCATTGACAGAACGTTCCACACAAGAGACGGACGGATTTTCGGGTCGTTCAAGCCAGAGCACCTGAGGGAAATGTATCATCTACCTGAGCCAGAGAAAATCTACAACAAAGACTTCGTGGAGAAGTTTGCAGCTGAAAATGAAGTACCATCTGAGCCCATTCGGGATTGGAGGCAGAACCCGGCCAAACACAAGCACGAAAGCTCGGGTAAGTACTCCGTCGATTCCTTGGCTTCTCCCTATTGCTATGCGGGAATTATGATGTGTAGGCTATGGGGATTACATGATTCTGCCAATTTCGATATAGAAATGGTTCCCCTAATGGAAGCAACTGTTAATAGTTTTATCATGGATTGGGCCACCATTCTTTCTGATAAATTGACTGTAGCTGTTTGGGATTTTAGAGCTAAATCTGTAGTCACCGAAAGGAAAATCCCCCCATTTTATTATAGTGCCTACATTATGGATACATTGTGTTTTAACTCTGAGTTTCCCATCCTCGGTTGGAGATGGACCACCCAAGACCCTTCGCCCATTCATTTGTATCATCGGAAATTATGGAAGTCTTCTTACAAGGACCATTTGTATCAAATTTGCAATGGTTTTATGGTTCCCATTCATTATTCCATTTTTGATCGGCCTATTCCTAAAATCTCCTATCTCGCTTCTTTCGACTTACCAGCTGTAGCAGGATGGTTTGGAGAAGAACACTTTACCTATATTAGGGTTTACGGAAGCCAAGCCAAACCGCATGTTCTCCCTCTATATGTTCCAGACAAACTGTTAGCCCGAGATATATCCTACCAAATTATGGCTGAGAGTGTAACCCAAACACTCAAGAAAGAGAAGAAGAGGGGCTGGCCCTCTTTTCCCTTGAGGATGGGTGTTTTTACTCTGCATAATCTTCAGCATGCAGAAAAGGAGGCTATAAAGATGCAAGCTTTATCCCTGACCACTATGCCAGCCAGACTCTATGATCCACATAAAAATGCCTACAATGCCCTAGAACAGGCCAAACTGACTAAGATTGACCATCAAGAGGATGAGTTTGATGACCTGTTCGCAGCTGGTGATTCAATCAGCCAAACCAAGCAGCTTGCCAAGATGAGATACAATGATGAGAATTTAACTGAGTTCAATAAACTCAGAGAGCAGAGGTTGCAAACTCTGCCTCTGGATTTATCGTCATTAACCTCAGTGTCCTCCTCAAGCGAGCCCGGTCAGAAACAGACAAGCCAACCTCCTGTTATAAATAAAGAACAAAATAAACAACAGGAGGAAAGGCAAGAGAAGCAGCAGGCAGAGAAGCAGAGAAAGGAGAAAATGGATAAGCAACAGAAAGAGCAGAAGGAACAAGAACAGAGAAAGCAGAAGCAGATGGAGGAACAGCGGAAGAAGGAAGAAGAAGGAAAACAAAGGAAAGAACTGGCAGATAGGCAGAGAAAGGAGTTAGAAGAACAACAACAGAAAGAGTTGGAGGAGCAAAAGAGGTTGGAACGAGAAAAGGAGAAGAGTAAATCCCAGACCTCCATAGATCCTGAATTGCTGAAACAATGGAATCAATTCGATTCCATTATCAGTGGAAAGGAAGGCTCCAAAGACGCACCAGACACCACTTCTTCTCAGGTTCTAAGCGGAACCAGCGGCCCACCCACTTCAAAGGATCTCGAGGTAATCACCAAAGACCCTTCCAATCAGATTTTGCTCCAGGTGGAAGATATTCCTCCCCTGGACATTTTCTACAGCCCTAGGCTCAAAGCAGTTGTTAAGCGCTCAAGGAAGAGACGAAGGCTTGATCAACCTTCCATCTTTCCTGAGCAGACAGTCACGGGGAATGTAGTCTGGAAGGAAGAATTGGACCCCTCTGATGATCTAACCAAGCTATCGCAGTATGCGGGAGCTTATTCTGCAGCAACTATTGATAAAGCATCGGAGGTAAGTCTTTTGTTAAAGACTAAGGACCAGGAGATTTGTGCATTGCAAGCAGAAGTAGCCGAGGCGCGAAACAAAGCAGCACAGGTAGAAGAGCAGTTGCTGGCGCAACAGCAAGCAAACAATGTATTAACCCAGCAACTGCAGACTGAAAAACAGAGGATTGATCAGAGCGCAATCCAGAAGCAGAACGAATTAACGGAGGCATTGGCACAATTGAGAGCGGCAAACGAGCTAATGACGAAGTCAAAGGATGAGCAAATCGCTCGACTATTAGCACAGCTCGAAGATATCAAGGGCACTAAGAAAGTCAAAGATTTCAGAGCAGAGGCAGCTTAAATAAATAATGCATTAATTTCTCAGGTTAGACTCTTGTGCCAACAACTAACTGAGGCTGAGCCATTATGTGAAGTATCTGCAGCAGTATGTCAGCAAATTGAAAAAGCCAGAAATGAGCTAGATCAGACCGAAGAAACCATTACCTCATATCTTGATTGGCAAGACACTGATGTGGGGAAAGAAGCAAACTTGCCTAGGATCTATGAGCCATTCAAAGACATACTCTTCACGGAATGGAACACTCAGATGATGAAAGCGGAAAGGGCAGCTTCAAGGTGTAAAATGATTGCCAACAATATGATTGATTTGGTCAACAATACACTCTATTGGGCCAACATGATCTCTCAGTGTACACCTGGAAGCATAACCACGGCAAACATGATTGAACAAACAAGTTATCATGGACTGGAGGAAAAGAGAAAGTTAATCGCTGGAGTAAATACTTTAACCTCCGATGCATATTGGCACTTTCTAATCAAGCCGCACACTCAAAGGTCGGCTCTTAAGTGTTTAACAGATGCTCTCAAGTGCCTAATCCCCGACTTTCAGGATGCCACATATGATGCCCAGCTCACGTCGCGTCTTAACACTCCACCGGAAGTAGAGCCAATGCTGGCGATATGTCAGTTGAGGTTTAAAGGCAAAGAGCCCACCGAATGAAGCATTGCTGCCGACTGCCAGATCACCAAGAAAGATGGAGAAATATTTATTGATGCCAATTTCATAGTGTTTCAATTTTTCTTAGATATTTAGATTAGATTAGTATTTATAGACCCTTTCATTGTTTTGGAAAGGGTCGTAAAATTTTGTAATAGACTTAAAGGCTGAAGTTTGCACTACTGTGCTTCAGCCTATATTCTTTTGTGAAACTCGACCGATAGTCCTTAATTTGACGAGAAGGCTATTTTATGCATTTGTGCACTATTGTCTCTTGTTTGGAAGGCTTTTTGGTTTGAAGGAAGGACTGCAACATAGCGATTTACATAATGGATTGTTGAGCAACTTACATGGTACTTTTATCTGCATCTGTCCTCTCTCCTTTCATATGAATTGCTGTGTTATTATCTTTTGCTATTGTTGAATACATGTATGCGCTGTAACAGCAAATCTTCATTTCATTCCACTATTGGATGTTTTGTGATATGCCTTTCTTTTAATCATGCATGTAGCAATGATATGAATGACAATGTGTAGTAATTCGCTATTATCGCTCTGCATAACTAATTATGCAGAGCAATCTTAAATGGTTTAAACGTCTATGCTTTAGTGTTAGAGTCATCTATATGCCTGCCTTAAAGCAAAGATTATCAAACGCTACGCTTGGAAAGATTTATAAGTCCCGGGATTAGATTATAGTTAATATATATTTCGCTGATAGTTTTAGTTGTTCCCTTATCACTATCATACCTCATAAATTACTCGTCCATCCCACTTTTATCCATTATTGGGAAACTGGTCCCATTATCCCCAGTCAGAGCCACTATTCCAAACGGAAAAGGAGCTGTACTAAGGTCCGGACCGGGTGGTTTCCCCTTTGTTGTAGCAGCGATTTTCGAGGCCTCAACAGAAGGCTAGAAAGACCAAGAAACAACAAACTAAATCCAGATCAAAGAACAACAACCCTTCTAGGAAATAACTGATTGTATTCCCCATCAGAGTCACTAATTCTATTTGTTGTAGCATTTTTGGTTTTGATAAGATAAAATATTTGAAAAAAATGTTAATTTAGGATATGGACATAACAATATTGAATAAAATATTTAAAAACAAAAAAAAAAATCTTGATGATGATGTCCATATCAAAGAAAATGTTAGGTTAGATGTCCTAAAAAATCAAGACAAAAAGAAAATGTTAGGTTAGAAAGAAAAGAAAACAAATAAACTCTGAAAGTGAGCAAGTCTAAATGCCACTACTATTGTTTCAGCAAAATAATGGTTGTGTGCAGCTTGTCATAAATGCCACAACCCATGACAGTCAAATAGTTTAATCTTGATTGCTTCATGCTTTAAATTTGATGTTATAATTAGAGAATAATAATGTGCTCATCAGTTTAATTTGAGCCCTTGGATGTTATAAGGTTAGAATAAGATAGTTTTCTTTTGTAAAAGAAAAAGAAAGGAAAAGGGTTTGCTAGCTTAAATGCACCCATTAAGTGAAGAAAAAATGATAGGATCAACAAATGGTAAGTAGAAGAAAGGTTGCAGAAGTTTGATGATTGATTGGACAAAATGTACATTTATCATGTTTTACCATATGTTTCTATGTCCATGAGGCAATTACACAAAGCAAATGAAGGTCTACAAGATCAATTAATTAACTTCCCTCATCCCCATTCATCCCTATATTTACTAATTTCCCCTTCCCACCTTCATACAGTTCATATTCATTCATTTTATATAAAAAAAAACCCCTTTTCCTAAGGTTAAAACCCTTTTTGCCTAGGAAAAGTGAAAACCCCATGTTAAATCCCCTTTTACCCAAAAAACCCACAAAAAGATGTTTAGCCTAAGTATTGATGTATATATAAAAAGCAAATAACTCATAAAAAGCATTATACTTAGTGTATTTCCCCTTTCTGCTCATGTTTCATATTAACGCTAACTTATAGTATTAAACCCCTAAAAGTTCCCTTTCCCGTATATTATTAAATTCCTTTATTAAATAACCCAAAACCATTAGTTTTATTATAAAACTATGTATTCAATAAAACATCGCATATCGGCAGATTGCAAGCCTTTCAACATGAATGCACTCTCCTCCGCATTGCGATATGCGATGGACCCGGACCCAACGCAAATTATTTCTTAATTCATTTCCATTTCGCATCCACCCCTCATCGCAAGTCCTGGCTAAAACAATAACCCTCCATCGTTGTGATCTCCGATATGCGATAGGAACCCAGACTCGATCGCATTATTATATATGATTTATTTTCCGCATCGCGTCCAACCCCTATCACATTCCTTTGTGATGGGCCTTCCTTTGCTAAGCTGCGATTGCAATATGTGATGGGAACCCATACTCGACGTCATTTATCCACCCTAGTTCATACTATTTCAAGTCCGCCATACTGTGTTTTGTGAAGGATTTCTTTGTTAAAATGTTTTTTATGATTTAAACAAATAATTGACCTAAACCTCTATCTGACCATAAAACCCCACTAATCTTAGTTTTTAACCCATAATAAAGGCATACCACCATAATTAATCGTTGGGCCCCTCCGCGCTGCTCTTTTTCTCCACCACTGTCCAATCACGTGCATTCAAATCCAATGACCATCAGCAATTTCGGGTTGGCTCTCTGTCTGAGCATTACCCACCTAAAAAGCGGTATTCCACTGACCTCCCCTTGCTACGTGTCAGGTTTAGATTGTATCGGGTGAGCCCTCCCAAAACTTCCCGCGCCTCATAAACGGTGCGATGAAAACCAAAACCACCTCCCACATAACGACAAAATTACCACTGTTCACTTTGCGCCATATTTAAAAAAGAATGTTGTTTTTCTGTTTAAACGCAAAAATCACCATTTTGGCTTTGTTTTTCCCGTTGACACAGTGAAGCCTCCATAAGCCTCTACGACCAATAAAACCATTGTTTTACCTTCCGATATGCTCTGGACTCCTTCCAATATCCTTTTGAGCTCAATAAAGCCATTGTGTCCTCCTCTGTCACCTATGTTTTCTTAACAATTTCTGTGTTTTGCAGGTAAAAACTTATGTTCTAGGCTTACAAAGAAAAAATCCTGCATACAGTGTGAAGACAAATACGAAGATCTTACTATTGAAAAACACAGTAAAAAACCTGAAATGCACAGTAAAGGTAAAAAGGAAGACAGTAAGGGTTACTCAGCAGGGTCAAAGGATATTCATAGAGTTTAAAGAGTATAAGATGAAAGATCAAATGAAGGAATCAACCAATGTAAAGGATACAAAAAATCAAGCAGCTTAAAGGGAAAAATACCAAACAACAAAGCCAACACAACTTGAATAAAAGGGACAACAACAAGCAGTTCAATAGCTGCCCCTATCTTCTTGCATGAAGATCTTTCCTTTCCTAGAATAAAACTTAATCAGTTTTAGGATATTTTCTTAGTTTCATTATTGTATAAATAAATCTCTTCTCGTGTTGTTAATCATTCTACTTTGAACTTGGTTGCACCTTTGAAGGAAGATTTTCTAGACACTTGATGTACTCAGTCTTTCTGGAACCTTAATACAAAGCAAAGGATTTTGAATTTGGTTTTACACAGTTTGTATTATCCTATAAGTTTTTCTAGTTATCAATCATTATGTTTTTCTTCATATGCTTATGAATTATAGAGATATCTAGGTAGGAATAATTCTGTCTCAATTTATTCCTATAAGCTCCTGAAGTGATCATCTATTAAGAGAATGGATTAATGAACTGCCTGTTTAGCTAATCCCTCTAATCAATAAATCATCAGCATCTTTTGTAAGCTTAAGTATACTGCCTTGAATCTTTGGAATGTAGTTTAGAAGGTTTTCATACTTATGATTGTTCTGTTTTACAGTCTGCAAACTGTGATAATCATATTATTTTCTGTCTTCTTCTCACCACTATTTGATCTATATCATTGTGTAAAGCTTTATAGCAGCCCTTTGCTGAGATATTAATATTATCCAAAGGATTAAGTATTTCAATTCTACATCTGTCTTCATTCATTGGTCTTCCAAAACTAAAACCAAAAACCCAAAAACAATTATTTTAGATGCTCTGGCATCGGTAGCTGACCTACTACTATCTCAGAGGTACACCACTATTGACGGTAAAATTTCCCTAAGGCAAGGGTTGAAAACCTCAACATAGCAGTATATGATAATAAAAAAATAACACTCAATTAAGCATTCCAAACATATGAATGATAAAACTTGGATTTGGAGACATACTCGAAGGTCCTACATTTGAAGATGTTCTCATAGGGTTCAAACCCTATGCTTCCTCCAAGATGTGCAGACCTGCAAATCACACAAAGGCACATACATAATAGGTAATTCAATGTGAATACATAAAAATATGTTATATCATCATATATAAACATTTAAACTCTTATTCATAAGTTGAAAACATATATTGGGAACAAGACATGAGCTTCTTAATTGATTAACAACAGTAAGTACGAGATAGATAGAACTTGATCCAGGCCAAAGGGAACAATGAATCCTTCCTCTGGATCCATCTAGCTCAAGCCATGAAGACAAATTCTTGAATAAGTGTGTGGAGATGCTAGATAAGGATGTTGAGCATATGTGCAAAGGAAACTAAGGTTTCCTAGAGTTTGGGAGTGCAGGAGGCACGGGAAATACATAATTGATTTGGGAGAAATCAAGTATAATGTTGATATCCTTCTTCTCTTTTTCTCTTTAGGCTTACCCAAGGGGTGTATATATACCACCTAAAATTGATTATTTCAGTTAGGTCATGGGATCTTATAGGTGGGCTCTCGATAAAACCTGTAAACCCTGCCCGAAAAATAACATTTTATTTTATTTTTCATTATTTTCATTAGGGGAATTTTGAGGTCTAAAATGGGCCTCCTAAGGAAATTATAAAATGATAGTGGAAATAATAAAATGCGATTAGATTACATCATCAAATTTTAGAGGGAGAAAAGGAAAAACTATATTTTCAACTTATCTCCTTACGGGTTTAGTCAAATTTCGAGTGGCAACACTCATTGGATGGAGAATTTGATTCCTCATCCAAGGAGTACCCACGTTGCATACTTTTGATGGAACCTGCTACACGAAAAATAAGAAATACATGAAAAATGTGATTGCAATCACGTTTTTCATGTCTTTATCATTTTTCGTGTAGCAGAGTCCATCAAAAGTATGCAACATGGGTACTCCTTGAATGAGGAATTAAATTTTGCATCCAACGAGTACTCCCACTCAAAATTTGAGTAAAACCTTAGGGATATGAGTTTAAAATGCCAGTTGAAAAAATAGTTTTATTATTTTAATATTATTTTAATATTTTTAATTTGTTACTCTAAAATGGTGAATAATCCCCCATGGTTGACATCATCATCTTGAATCCTATTGTTTTTTATAAAGTTCATTTTGGTTGTACATTTTTCTTAGGAGGCCCATTTTAGACCTCAAAATTTCCCTAATGAAATTGTATACATAGGTATAGTATTATGGGACCTGTGTATATACGCAATTTGTATGGGCAGAGTCGCATATGGATTTTGAAGTACTATTTTTTAGTATAAAGTCAATTTTGTATGGGAAAAGGGACTTCCCAGAGCCATAAAAGAGCATCAGGGCTACATGAGTGTTGAATGATGCTATAACACTTATAATTTTTGGCAGATGTTGTATATATTGTTGTTTATCTAATAAACATAGGGCCTTCAAGTTCCTTGGATGGTGGTATTCCAAAGGAGGCATGGACATGTAAAAAGGTAAACTACTTTTTTTTAAATATTTTCGGTTATGAAGACTTTGTCTACATCAATAAAGAAAATAGAACAAATCTCGAGGAAAAATAAAATAAATGTACCTTGATTGGATATGGTGTAAATTATTTTGGTTATTGCTTATATGATTATGAAAATCACAAAATAATTAGGAGAAGAGATGCCATATTCAATGAAAAGGTCTTGTATAAGGATTAGATGCATGGAAAGAAATAGGAAAAGGAAAATAAAGAATACACATTGATTGATGAGATCACATAAAAAGTAAAGGTGCCTAAAAATCCGAATGATCAACAACCACAACAACAAAAACAACTACAACAACAAAAAACACCTCAAACACCTGAAAGTGGTGTTAGGAGATCTACCACGATAATTATACCCACTGAATGATACTCTCCTTCATTATATTATGTATTGTTGACTGACTTTGGTGAACTGGAAATATATGAAGAAGCAATGCATGTAGAAACTAAGAAGAAGTGGGAGCAATCCATGGAAGAAGGGATGGACTCCTTGATGCCGAACCAGACTTGGGAATTAATCAAGTTGCCTGCAGGTAAAACAAAATTGTAAAATAAATGGGTTTATAGGTTGAAGGAAGAGTATGGAGGTAAATAAAGGTATAAGTCTAGAATTGTTGTGAAGGGGTTTGCATAAAAGAAAGGTATAAACTTTGATGAAATTTTTCCCTTGTTGTTAAAAGGACTTCAATCAGAACTATTTTAAGTCTAGTGGCAGTAGAATGTTTTCATATTGTCAAGTAATTAGACGTAAAGAAAAACGTTTTCCATGGGTATTTGGATGAAGAAATATATATGCAACAAACAAAAGGGTATGCGACTAAGGGCAAGGAAAAATTAGTGTGAAAATTGAATAGGAGATTGTATGGCTTAAAACGAGCTCCAAGGCAGTATTATCTAAAATTTGACAAGTTTATGTCTGAACAAGGTTATATTAGATACCACTCTGACCATCGTTTTTATTTAAAAGTAAAAATGATGGTAACTATATTATTTTGCTATCATATGTAGATGACATGCTTGTTTCAAGGTCTGGCATGCAGGAAAAAAATGTGCTCAAAGGAAAATTGGCAAATTCATTTTCAATGAAGGATTTGGGTGCTGCAAAACAAATGCTTAGTATGAGAATTAATAGAGACATAAAAAATCACAAATTATTCTTGTCTTAAAGTGAGTACATAGAAAAGGTGTTGGAAATATTTAATATGCATAATGCAAAACCAATCAGTACACCTTTATCTAGCCATTTCAAACTAAGTATGTGTGTCCCAAGACCCACGAAGAGATGGATTATATGTGTAATACGCATCAACTGTTGGAAGGTTAATGTATGCAATGGTCTGCACAATACCTAATATTTCACAGGTAGTGGGAGTTGTAAGTAGGTATATGAACAATCTGGGAAAAGAGCATTGGATGGAAGTGAAGTGGATTCTCAGGTATTTGAGAGGTAACACAAATCAAGCATTATGTTTTGGAGGTTCAAACATTACTTTACAGGGTTATGTTGATGTAGATATGGAAGGTGTTAAAGATAACATGTGGATCACCACAGATATGTGTTTATTGTAGGTGGAACAACTGTCAGTTGGGTTTCAAAATTTCAAAACATTGTCACACTTTTAACAACGGAAGTAGAGTATGTTTCTATTATAGAGGTTAGTAAAGAAATGATTTGGTTATAAATGTTTATGGATGAGTTTGGAAAGAAGCAAGATATGAGCAGGTTATATAGTGATAGCCAGAGTGCCATTCATCTTATAAATAATTGAACCTTTCATTCTAGGACTAAACATATACAACTCAAGTATCATTTCATACGGTTTATTTTGGATGATGGATAGTTGAAGCTATAAAAAATACACACTAGCCAGAATCCTGCAGATATGTTGAAAAAGGTTGTAACTAGGGAGAAATTGAGTTGTTGCTCAATTTCAATTTTCCTTCAAGAATGATGATGAAGATGAGAAACAGTCAGATCCAAAAGTGGAAGCATTTTCCAGCAAGCGAAGCAGTGATGGAGTTGATATAATCAGTCTCCAAGTGGGAGATTGTTGGATGTAGATCTTGATTATCTTCTTGATTTAGATGTCTTGTTTCAGCTACGTTTGGATCCCAATCCCTAATGGAGGGGTGTGGGGGGGATTCCCCCCCCACTATTGCTTCCTGGGGGTTCTAAGGGGGAGGCGACAACATGTTTGGAGCCCCCCTTAGTGGGGGTTTGGGGGCAACACCCCCAAAGCTAAAAATAGGTGAAAATTTGTGTTGTAAAATATTCTAATTTCATAGTCAATCTGGGCCTTTCATTAGGCAGATGATGTGATGGTAGAAGTTATGTTTAATTTAGGGTTTTTTTCCCTAGAAGGAAACCACTTAGTTTATATGAGGGAATTGTATTGCGGACGTGTATTATTATTCTGAGTGAGAAAGATAGAGCAGACTATGTGATAGAGGAGAGGAAACTACAGTGGGTATGCTATAGGTTGTACCTCTTCATTTTGCTAGACAATATAAAAGGAAGGACTGGTTGTTTCTCTGTGGATGTAGCCCGAATTGGGTGAACCGTGTATATCTGTGTCTCTCTTGTTCTATGCATTTTTGTATTTGTGTTTCCGCAATATTTTATGTATTTCATTGCTCCATTAATTAATTTCTAACAGAGTTTATCTTGATTTAGTCTATTTGTAATTTCCTTTGATCACTTAGTCATTTCAAAATAAAAAATAAAACTCCTGACATATATTTTGCACATACACTTCCTAAAGTACATGAAATTTGGCTTAAAATTAATGAATTAATTTAACTACCATTTAAATTACCCAACACCAGTTGAATAATCCCTTGGAGCACCAAATTGATATAGCAAAATAGACTTGAGAGATTCCCACCCTTGAAGATGGTTATGATGAGCTCCCCATCACCTCGCTGGTGTTTCTTAAAGGGAAACATCCAACAAGGGGATCTTTTGTGTTTCCTCAAATTTCAAATCAGCGTCATTAATAAAATTAGCAACAAAACCTATACAATTGAAAGTAGGAAAATATCATACCTCCATACCGATCCAACGAGCATAGAGAATAGTTACACATCATCTAGAATGTAACTCGTGATCTCCATGTTGCCAATAATCCCACACAACCTCCGAACCAACCTCTATGCTTTGAACACTCCTCCTGCTAATAGAACCATCAACTGGGGGATTATATAATCTTCTCTTCTCCCTACACTAAGTCGATATATCTAGTCTAGGAGACTGGGCTCCTCTCTATGATCCATTAGTTCTATAAATATGGGACCTTGGTAGGGATACAATGGTTGGATCACTCTAATTCCATCTACCTCAAAATTTGACGTTATCTCCTATTTAAGATCAATAACATTGTAATTCTTAAAAGTGAAATCTATCCCCAACAGTGCGGGATATGGGTTCTTATCTCCCATAATATCTATTACTTCAAAATCTGCATAGGTCTTTACTCTTGCAACATCCACCTTAACATTCTCTAGTTTCCAATGGGAAGAATACAATATTAATTGTCCATATGCAATTGGATTGGGGGAAACACTAATTTTGGTTTCCTGAGACCTTCCCAAGTCTTCCTCTTTAGAATGTTGACATCAGAGACCAAGTCTAGCATAGAGTACTTGATTTTGAACCCCAAAATCTGAGCATTGACACAAAATTCTCTTCCTGTTCTCGTCTTATTTCATCGAAAATGTCTGGAATGCCTCTTAGGAAAGTTTACATAGATAGTTCCCTACAAGATCTCCTCGTCCTTAATGAAAATTTTGAGTTTCTTATGCAAGTGGCTCAATAACTTCTCATCACTCACAATTTGTAAAAATAACTTAAACCATCCCATTACAGGCTAGGGAATGTCGATATAGAACCTTGGGCTCTTCGCTCTTGGTTTTTCTAGTTGTCCCATTTGAGGTTTATGTGGTGGTGTCATCTGCTTAAAATTTTTTGCCGCATCTTTATAATATTCTTTTTGTTGGTTAGAGTCATAATATATTTTAGGTGATGCAGGCTTAATTACCGTTATTTATTTAGGAACACCTGAGTTTGTTCCAGTTCTCTTTCATCCTCTAGTAACTATATTAATATTCAACATTGGGATTGTCTTAGGTTCCTAAGGCTTTGCATTAATTATTTTTTCTCCTCTCTACCAATTACTCTCCTCCCACATAACGATCAATTCAGAACAATACTTTGTTGCATCTATGCTTACCCTACACTGAAGACACTAAGGCCTTATAGGCAACAAACAGTCGCGAGCAACACACCCTTCTTGATCAAAGATATATCAAAATATTGGACCTCCTCCTCCATTTCTTCCCCTCTTGCTCATGCACCTCCTTTCCCTCAAGGAGTTTCATTCACACTAAATGAAAAATGATCAAGTCGGTCAACTAGAGCATCCAGGCGGCTTTGTACTGATCCATGTGATGAGTCGGTGACCCACAAAATTCATAGAAAACATTATTCAAAACATTTGAAAAATTCTATAAGACATGACATAGATGAGGGAGGTGTACATACATACAATAGATTTCACAGTAGTTAATCAGATATGTACTTTACTGATTAGGGAAATCATCAAATTGAGTATGACCTTGATACAAAGCATTCATGCTAGCTTTCACAACTCTAGCAATATACAAGGGTGGAATTGGTCCCATAGGCATCGTGATTTTGGCTTGGCTTGGGCTGAACCATGTTTAATCTATACTGCGCACCAAAAAAACCCTCAATCATTGGCCCTTTCAGTAACAAATTACAAGCAGATCGCAATCTCACCCAAAGTGACTATGGGAGGATGCAAAACTAGGTTTCTATAGCCTTGAAGGATTAGGAGATATGGTATTATTATGTTATCTTATTCCTAGTACTTATAAATCACCTCGCCACATTATATTAATCACTTAAACATGACATATACAATCATAAACCATTACTGCGCTGAAGTAAAATGAAACTATAATAACTACTACTCTATAATGGATAAACCTTTGAACAAAAAACAACTCTTGACCTGCGCACTAAGATGTAGGCTGTTTATGCACTCAACTGCAGAATCAGGCTTCTGAGCACTCAGCTGATCTGGATCAATTCAACTGATGATTTTATTCTTATTATTTTACCTTATTTATACTATTACATCAAAGGATTACGTCATCAAAATACCATGGTCCAAATACCATGGATTCCTTAAAACAAGAAACTATGGTCCAAAACCATTGATCCCTTACAAAATCACGCGCTTTTAGAAAAAGGAGGGGCTTTGAATCACCCTGAAGCCCTTACACCATGTGGTATATTTAATTCCTCAAACTGCTCTCCACTGCTCTATTTCACGGTCCACTTCATGCTTCGTTGCACACTACACTACGCGCTTTGCCCCAAAAAATGTGGAATCTTTGTCAAAATATAGGCCACGTTAGGCTATGCCCAACATTCCCCCAACACTCACATGTGACTCATCTCTAGTCACTTAGCAAATTTGAATCTGATCTTTATTGCAATGCTGTTGTAGGCACTATTGAACTGTTGCAGAATGTATGCGACTTGCTTCTCTCCATTGCACACTTCCTCCAACAGTGCTTCTGTCACATGTTCTATAGCCTTTTGCATCATTGTTGTCTCTCTCTCTATCGAAGCTCTTGAAGCTTCTCATCCACTTTTTGGGACAACTGGAGAGCCTCATCCTACCATGGCTGAGTTCTCTCTATTAGAATATGCTCTTCCTTCCTCAACTCCTCTATCTTCTTCTGGAGGGAATTTTCCTCATTGATATTTGGGAGCTTCTGTGAGATTTATAAAGTCCTCATAGTTTCCCAAATATGCTCCATCTACTACTTCCACTTGTTGGCTTGAGGGTTCTTTGACCCAGGTTCAAATTTAGCTGTGCTAACCAGCAAAACCCTACACTACCAGCCCTTTCAGCAACAACCTGTGTAGTGCAGGCTGCAATCTCACCCGAGGCAGTATTGGGGGATGCTATAGTCAGGCTTCGACATCTAGAAGGCTATGTGATGTGGTTTAAGGTGCTTTCTACAGTTTTAGTTCAGATCTGGCCTTCGTGAACCCTTATTCATGAAACTTAGATGATTTTCAGTTAAATAAAGTTATAATATTCATGTAATTATCTAATCATACATGAAATAACATCTAATAGTTGATGCGTATCTTCACGGAGTAATTAAGATAAAATACAAATAAATATCATTCAGTTGCGTGTAAATAAAGAAAATACGTAGTGCATAAAAATAGACATTGATCCAGGAGAATCTCGTCAAATCAGTTGCACAGGTTCAATTCATCGTCAACATACAGTTCATGGGCATTGTTCAGTCGTCGTCAATAATGAGTGGTTCAACGATGTGGTCTTTAGATGATGTCACATTTTGACAAACTATTGTAAAAAAAGGTTATGTTAATTTGATGTACCAAGTCCTAAAAGACTTGTATCAAACATTGTAATAAACCTAAGCCTAACACCTAGTCTACAATCCTATGGTGAAAAGCAATGTAAAACCTAAGACTACAACCCTAAAACTAACCCTCGGACCTTGTAAACAACATTGCATAACAAATACATTGCAAAATATATGTAAAACAGTCCTAACTGCCGTGCTTGGAGACCGAAGCGGGACTGCAGATGTGAACATCACTCACAGTTAGCATTGACTGCAATGGATGGCAGCATAACCATGTTGAAGACCATAACAGGGGTCACTGTCATGTTAATAGGTAACAGAACCATGGCAGTCAGCTATAAACCGAGCGGAGGTTACATAACTGCATCATAAAAACCAAAAACATATGAACGCACTGCAATCATAGACCGAACCGCCGGAGGGTAACTGCGCAGGTGGCAATTAGCCAATCAACCGCCAATGAAAATCCGCTGTTCACATGGGTAGTTAGCCAAGAGTGTGCCGTTAGTTAACCGCCAATGGATTGTGTTTATTATAAAGTTTATTTTTGGGCTTTTTCATTGAAGTTTTCACTATTTTAATTAAATCACCATGTGACTAGGTAGTTAAGGTGTCCCTATGTTATAAGACCGAGCCAATTCAAACCAGTTCATGCCAATCTATGACATTTGAAGCTAGGATGCATCTAGAGGGCTATAAAGCCAACATTGTTGTCATTGAGAAAACATTAGTGGTTTTGAAGCTTTGTGTGCAGATTCTGGAGGTTATAGGCAATTTTTATATTCAATGTAACAGAAGCATCGAGAATTAGAATTGGGTACCGAGACAGGCGTTGGAAAGCTAATTCAGAGGTATTTCTTGTGACAGTGACTAGAAGTGCCTATGTGCATGATCAATCTGGTCAATTTTCTGTGTAATCGACCTCCTAGGATTCAATCCTAATAAAGCGACGTAGTCCATTAGGGACGAACTCCATAATCAATCTTGCTATCTGGTATCGCTGTGTTTTGCTACTTTTCACTTCTATTTTACATCTTGCTTATGTTTCTCATATGTCGTAAAGTATTTCTTCTCAATTACTTCTCATGGTTTAAGCACTTTAAGTTAACATTCAGGTCATTGTTGGCATTAATAAATTATATTCATTTTAACATATGATCATTTTAGATCATATAATTTGGTATCAGAGTAGGTTGCGTTTATAGAATTTTTCAGTGAATGTTAACCGGGTCAAAGTCGAAATGTGGAGAAGGAATCCTCGAGGAGATTGATCCAAATATTGGAAAGCAAAGATTCGCTCATAAGTCGACCATGACAACATCTGATGCAGGTGAAAATCCTAAAACTAAGATGAGTGAGGAATAGTTTAAGCAAGAATTCTTGAACATGTAGCAGATGTTGGGAGAAATATATGAAAATAAGAAGGTGAGAGATGCAACTTCTTATTCCAAGACATCGAAGAAGGACAAAGGTAAAGGCAAGGCTGATAAACCTCCTTCATCTCCATCATCTCCATCATCTTCTTCTTCTTCTTCTTCTTCCAGTGCAAAATTTGAAATAGAAAAGAAACCTAAGAAAACATCTCTTTTGAAAATTGATGTAAAATTTGAGTTACCTATTTATGATGGTGAAATGAATCCTGAAAAGCTAGATAAATGGATTAAGAAGTTAGAAGTGTGTTGTCGTATTCAGAACATTTCTGACGAAAAATTCAGTTAGCTACACTTGGAATGGGGGGAACAACTTTAATCTGGTGGGAAAGTAAAATTCAAATAGATGTAAAGCAGAAAGGTAAAGTCATCTCTTCATGGTCTAAGTTTTTAAAATCTCATAGGAAACAATTCTATCCTTTAGGATACATGCAACAAGATGTTATTGATTGGCAACATTTGAGGCAAGGTAAAGGGCAAAGTGTTTAGGAGTTTATTCAGGAGTTCAGAAAGAAAGCATTGGCACTTGGTGTTTCATTGGATACACGTGAAACTTTATTAAAATACATAGGCATTTTACATTCATATTCACAGCATACATTATTGATGTTTAATCCTGATGATTTTGATGAAGTGTGTGTTCAATCCATACATATTGAATCAGGTGGCAGAACATTCAAGTTTTCACTGCAATCATCCAAAGAGTTGGACATCAAGGATTCTAATGACAGCAAGGGGAAGAACAATTCGAAGAGAAAGAAATCAATGATAGCTTAGAAGGAAATACCTACTTGTTCCCATTGCCAGAGAATCGGTCATGATGAATCTAAGTGTTGGAAACTTCATCCCGAACTTAAGCCCAAAACGTTCCTTAAGGAGAAGGATGAAAAGAAGGCAATTGTAGCAGTCCAACAAGATCTAGGTTTCGATTCAGGAGATGAAAGGAGGATAACTACCATAGTTTCGACAAATAAAACTTCTGACACTGGTTTAAGTTTGAATACTATTGCATCTTCATCAAACATAAATCCTTCAAATGAGGATAAAAGAGTTGAACTATTTAACATAAGGATAACTTCTAACCACAAAAAGGTAAATACAATGTTTAACAGTGGATCACAGGAAAATTTAATATCTGAATATTTAGTTAAGAACTTGGGTTTGGAGACATGAAATCATCCAAGACCTTACCCATTAGGATGGCTAAATAAATCAACTCAGGTAAAATTCACAAAATAGTGTCGATTAAGATTTGCCATTGCAACTAATTACATTGATGAAGTTGAATTAGATGTGGTTCCAGTAGACATATGTGGAGTTGTCTTGGGAAGTCCTTATCTTTATGATCGTGATGCAGTATTTTATAGGAGAGAACATAAATATCACCTTAAGAAAGATGGGGTTGAATTTATTGTAAGGGAACATAAAGGTAAAAATCACTTGAATTTAGTTGTTTCTAATCAAATGAAGCGATTAATAAGTTCAAATAAGATATTTGTAATCATGTGTGTAAAGGAACAACATAAGAATGAGCATGATGTTTGTTCAAGTTATGAGTCTCAGCTTAAAGATAGTTTGATCAAAGAGGTAGAAACTTTTTCAGTTCTATTTAAAGAAACCAAACATCTTACTCATAAGTAGGGAATACAACATGAGTTACAGTTGATGCATAAAGCTCCTCTTCCTAATGTCAGAATGAATCAATTCAGTCCAAGTTTGGAAGTTATTAGTTACAGGGATGTGGGTCAGTATTGGGGAAAGTCAGTGTTAAATTTCTCTTGTATTGTGTCACCATTTCATGTTTTGAATAGTTTGGAAGCCTCTTTTCAAGTGGAGAGGAAGCCTATTTGTTTTCATATCAAAGCCTTTTCTAAAGCAGTGTCAAAGTATTCAATACATCTAAGGGAAACTTATGCATCAGGGGAAAGTGCTAATCAATGGAAACATCATTTAATGAATGAAGAAACAATGATTCAAATAAATCATCCAACATTTCAATACTTTCAAAATCAAACTAAGTTGCAACAATTTTCACATTATAGTTTGATGGGTTTATTGCAGCAAGTTCACTTAGTAATCAGGAAGCAGGAAAGTATATCAAATCAAGTATTTGGTATGATGTCAAGAATGTCTTTGAATGTCTCTGTCATTCTGCAATATAGATTGTTAGTACATGTCAATAGTATTGAAAAATATCCTGTAGAGACTTTTTTCAAAGATGTGTATGCATCACTAATTCATGGTACTTCATGGAAAGAAGTCGATTTCCATGCTCATAACAGGTTGTTTGACCATCTTCGCAAGTTGTGCATATTGCAGATGGATGGAACAATTCACAGATTCAAAATGTGCCATGGTCAGCATCATCAGGGTCATCACTTTCAGGTGGTTGATCGAATGTATTCGTACATCACCAGGGGAAGGTGGAGAGTGAGGGAGCTCTATCCTATTTACTATCTATTTAAGTCAAACTTTTGGTGGTCCAAAAACTTTCAAGTGGAGAGGATTTTTATCCAGGAGGATCTTGTCAGATTAGTTGCATAGGTTCAGTTCATCATCAGCATACAGTTCATGGGAATCGTTCAGTCGTCGTCAGTAATGAGTGGTTCAGTGATGTGGTCTTTAGGTGATGTCACATTGTGAAAAACTATTGCAAAAAAGGGTTATGTTAATTTGATATACCAAGTCATAAAAGACTTGTATCAAACATTGTAATAAACCTAATCCTAACACCTAGTCTATAATAATATGGTGAAAAACAATGTAAAACCTAAGACTACAACCCTAAAACTAACCCTCAGACCTTGTAAACAACATTGCATAACAAATACATTGAAAAATATTTGTAAAACAATCCTAACTATCGGGCTTGGAGACCACCACAGGACCGCAGATGTGAACACCGCTCACAGTTAGTGTTCACCGTAGCGGATAGTAGCATAACCATGTTGAAGACCGTAGCAGGGGTCACTGTCATGTGAACAGGTAAAGGAACCATGGTATTCAGCTATAAACTGGGTAGTGGTTACATAACCACAACATAAAAACCACAAACATATGAACGCAACGCAACCGCAGACCGGAACTGCCGGAGGGTAACCGCGCAGGTGGCATTCAGCCAGTCGACCGCCAATAAAAACCCACTATTCACATGGGCAGTTAGCCAAAAGCACGCTATTATTTAACTACCAATATATTGTGGTTATTATAAAGTTTATTTTTGGGTTTTTACATTGAAGTTTTGGCTATTTTAATTAAACCACCATGTGACTAGGTACCTAAGGTGTCCATATGTTATAAGACCGAGCCAATTCAAACCAGTCCATGCCAATCTATGAAATTCGAAGCTAGGATGCATCTGGAGGGCTATAAAGCCAACATTGTTGTCATTGAGAAAACATTAGTGGTTTTGAAGCTTTGTGTGCAGATTCTAGAGGTTATAGGCAGTTTTTGTTTTCAGTGTAACAGGAGCATCAACAGTCAGAATTGGGTACTGAGACATGCGTTGGAAAGCTAATTCAGAGAGATTTCTTGTGACAGTGACCAGAAGTGTCTATGTGCATGATTAGTCTGGTAAATTTTCTATGTAATCGACCTCCTTAGATTCAATCCTAATAAAGCAGTTGCCCATCTTGACCCGGAGACGTAGTCCATCAGGGACGAACTCCGTAATCAATCTTGCTATCTGGTATCACTGTGTTTTGCTACTTTTCACTTCTGTTTTACATCTTTCTTATGTTTCTCATATGTCATAAAGTATTTCTTTTCAAGTAGTTCTCACGGTTTAAGCACTTTACGTTATCATTCAGGTCACTGTTGGCATTAAGAAATTCTACTTCAGTTTAACATATGATCATTTTAGATCAGACACATATTTGCTTCAAATAGCTTTCTATTACTTCAGATCTTCCATTACAAATTTTCCAAACCATGTGCACAAGTTGCAAGGGCCCCCACACTCAGTTGCGAACTTACCAAGCCTCCATGCACTCAGCTGCAGAAGCCTTCCCTTTCACCCAAACACATAAAGATCTATAATTACAGACCCAAAACCATATGAATTACTTAATTGATAGCCTTAAAATTTATAATACATTCCTTTATATATCCTTCTCTCTTACAATACCATGGTCGGAAAACCATGGGTGGATCTCAAAACAATACCAAACTATAAGGGGTTTTGACCTTCCTAAAACTCCTTGACTCCTATTTGACCTGTGCTACTCACGCTCCACTCCTCAAAATGTGAAGAATTACAATATTTTAACAAAATTTGACCGAGTGGACCTTGTACCAATAGGCTCCCAACACAATTATGTCACTCATCCTTGAGTCACTCCATTGGTATGCTCTGGATCTTTTCTTTCAGGACAGTGAACAAATACTTCACTGGGTGAAGTGCCTCCATGCATTAAATAGTTTCCTGTCGAACTTCTTCGACCAAATTTTTCGTAGCTGGCCCATTTGATTCTAAATCGATGGTTTGCTACGTCTGCTACATACTCTTAAGCGTGCATTCCACGTATTTGAGAGCTTCCTTGATTCTTCTTCCCATGGGTAAATTCAAGAAATGATGATCAACATCTTTTCCACAGCTCCTCAATCTTTCCTTACAGGGATGTCCCTTCTTTCAACTAGGCAAACCATTGCACAATGGTGAAGGTGCATGCCGTTTCCTTTATCTCTTGTACTGTAGCTTCTTATCCTGAATGGAAACTTCGATCTTCTTCACCTGTGGGTCCTCCTGCAGCAAAGCCCATAGTTCTAGAGCTTCATCAAACAACTGGCTACACTCCTTAATGATATAATCAAGATTTTCCCTGTCAGTTTTGATGGTAGCCTCGAGCTGCTCTCTGATCTCCAGTGGTGTGGTGGGATGCAACTTCAATTGAAGCTTAATAATTTGGAGGTGCAGATCGAAACAAAATTTATCCACCCATGCCTTTGATTCTTTGAATGCATCTGCTAGCTGCTGCACTTTGTCTTCAGAAGTGGCCTCCCACTGAATCTAGAGCTCAGGGAGCTCATTGCATACTCTTGAAATGGCCTGCTCCAACTGCACCCTTCTTGTAGCTGCCTCAGCATGGTCCTAGAGAGCTCCGTGCTTTTCATCGCAAATTTGTTGAATGGTGATCTGCGCATCCTTGATCACCATGAGAGCCCGTTGCTCTTGCACCTTAATATCCTCTGTTACACCCTGGTGCAGCTCATGCAATGTGGATTGGGAGAGCATCGCAAGGTTAATGCTTACATCTTTGGGCAGCTGGGCACTCTCCTGTTCTATAAAATTACTCAAATATAAATGTTCATCAGTCAGGGTCACAACACAGAGCTCTAAGGTGAGGAATAACTACACACTACCTGATGTCGTTGGTTTTACACTCGCTTGAACCACGCTCAATTTAACCTAGCTCTCCTGAAACTACAACTATGGGAGGCCCGTTTGGACCTTTGACAAAACAAGCTGATACTGATCTTCAATATGGCCCCAAATTTCTTCTGTCGCAGTCCTAGCAGTATCTCCAATCTCATAAAGGTCCCCCCCAGTGAGGACCATGACCTCCACACTAGTAGTCTTTTCATACTTTTTCTTGTTGTGCATGCCTCTCGCACTTGACTTTTGTCGATGTTTAAGAATAAAAGGAGAATCAAAATTCTCTAGGTCTACAATGGGGTCTTCGATACCTTGATCCAGTCCTTCGGTGTGCTGCTCTTCATCGTGCTCACCCTTTGGTTGCTGCACGGTATTTTCTCTAGATTGATGGTCACCGTCTTATTTTCCTTCCGCACTACTTTACCAGTGCCTATTGTGCCTTCGACACTAGTCCCCATGATACCTTCAAAAACATCCATAGGAAGAAGCGCCTATCATCCACTTAAGGACTAACTGCATGATATTGTCTTCAGTGACCAAAAACGGAAACACTATCCATTTCTTCGTCAGATCATGCCTCGCATGGATGTATACATGATGGAAATCAACCTTAAAATCTGCAATGTGCTGATATTCTTTGAACAGAGTGGGTGATAGCCGTGGTTTCTGGTTAATCACCATACACAATTCCGATTCAAACATTACCCAGAACATCTTGTTTTCAATGACACGGTCAGGGTCCTTTGTTGCCCATAGAGAGGCAAATTTTGCAGCCTCACACAAGTCTAGATTCGTTGTTTGGAACTGGGAATCCTCTCACACAATTTCCTTATATTTTGGGTTCAACTAATATGGGCGCTGTTTAACGGGCTTCACATCAGGTTTTAAATAGATCTTCATTACCCGCAAATCTCCTACTATCCCTTTTAATTCAGAGAACTTGGTTGGAAATACATCGTGATATTCATGTAATAATTCAACTACCTTATCCACTATATATTCATCCCAACAGTCACCAATGTTCGCGAAATTTGGTTTTACCTTTGAACCAATGTTCACCTGCTTTGTGCGCACCGATTGCGAAATATCAGGGATCTTTGCAGTAGGTCCCCCAAATTTGCGCTGTCCCTCTGATTCAAGGATATTAATATTCGTCAGATCCTCATCAACTTCTTCCATTGTAACATTGTAAAATTCTAATGCATGCTGCAACTACGTACTCCATTCAGGCTGTACCCATGTGATAGTTTCGACGGGTGTTCAGAAGATTGCTGCCTTAATCTCTTGAAGCGCTTCATCAATGAATGCGAACCCATCTTCAAAACTGAACGTGAGTAAGAAGATTTATTTCATCTCATTCTAGTCAATGGTTCCATGTCGTAGCTCTATTTCTAAATACAGTTCTTCAGGATAGCATCCAGGGTATGAACAAAGATATGCACCCACTCAGGTTGAGGTATTTCACCCCACACCTTAGTCCACCACGCTAGATGTTTATGCATATCATCCTTCCCTGTGTATTTTTTAATGAGTTGGGTTTTCGTGCAGCCAAATATTAATCGCATCATTCGATGATATTCCTTCCAGTCAACAAAATTATCCATGTGCATACCCCACCATCTTGCAGTCATAACTCTTAACGCTAGATCTACGGCCTGGAACCGATGTTCTTCTGGTACGTCCCTTTCGAAATGTTCAAGAAATATATTGACATCACCGAAGCCATCATAATAGGGTAACTTATGTACCTTAGTAGATACACAGTGTAGATATTTTGTAAGCCGATTACATCACATCGTAGAGACCTCATGAAACCTATTCCGCCAGTTTTCTAACTCTTCATTCGAGTCTGGTTGGCAGGAGCTATCCTTCTCCCAGTTGATCCATCCATTCGTAGTAGCATTGATCCAATATTAATTTCGTGCAGTTAACTTATATATGTGCTCAATTTTATCATCTCCATAATAGTCACAATTTGGTTCCATGTATCGCAAACCTTCAGCTGGATCCAACGGGAAAATTACTTGAAGTTCATTCTTCTCAAATACCATGCTTTGCTTCTTTAAGTTGATGATTTCATTCATGTCAAATGACCAATCAATTCTGAGAAATGCAGGGTATGGATTAATATCATCAATGATCTCAATAACTTCGAAATAAGCCACTACTCTTTCTCCTTCAATATCTATAGTTACTCCATGTAGACGCCCCATTGGAATTATCTTCCGCTGGTTTTCCCCATGCAGTTGAATTAGCGACCACTACAACTTAGGATTCATGTTACACAATATTTTTTCACACCTCCTACACTTCCCTATGACATACCCTGAAGTTCCTGAAACATGACCATTAGGCAGTGTACTCATTCATATATGCAGCCCAGATCCTTCCTAAGACATTGATTGGAAAATGCCCTGAGCTTTCCCTGAAAGAAATATCTCTAAAACCCTAATTTAAACATCATCACACTTATGAGACTCAAAACAATGATGATCTCCTGTTGCACTAAAATTGATCCACAATGGTATCACTTTGTTCCCTTGTATACCCGCGATGATCCCAAAAAGGCAAATTTCCTTAAGAGAATGAGAAGCTTCGTGATCTAGAAGCTTCCAAGTGGTGAGCTAGATGTTGTTTGGCATAGATGAGGTAGAATTCTCGAAATTTTGCCTCTTGGTTTATCTCTATGAGCTACCTCCTTGAGATGAGGGCCTAATCCTATCTTTGGAGAGTTCCTAACTCCCTTTCCCAGCCTATATATTCATATTTTCCCATTCACAAATGGTTGGTCTATGCCTATTTGCACCCTCATGCTAAGATCGTGCCTATATGCTATTCATTTGGCTTGGAGAAGGAGTGCTTGGAGAGCCTAGCTTGGACTTGGATATTCATTCAAGGAGAGCCTATCAAAATCAAGGCTTGGTTGTATTCTTCCCCTTATTTTCTATTAATATACAACTCTTGGTTCATCTTCCCTAAATGTGTATGCTCATGTATCATTTAGCTTAACATTCCTTGATCAGTTAAGTAGGTTGATTTTGAATATGCTATTTGTATTTTCATGCCTTGTTGTGTCTTGATCTCTTGTGCAGGTTCATAAACACTGAGAGTAGCAGAAACGAGGCCGTGATGTAAGTGATTCAAGGTCTTCAACTAGAGAGATTCTGATAGCATTAAAACGAGGTAGGCCATCTTCTTCATTTCTCTTTTCAATTGAAACTTAGGAAAGTGTCTAGTAGATTGTCATTTCGGTTGCTAGACCCACTCATTGGGCTAGAGGGATCGTCTCTGTCCGTAAAGAGGATTTACCTAGACAAAAAAATGGCGGCTCTATTGGGGACACTATGATCCTTTCCATCCAATCCTTCACATTTTTTTTGTGATGAGTTTGACAAACAATCCAATCCTAGACTTGTTTTCTTGTCTGTAACTAGTTTCACTTTCTGGTAAATGCTTGAAGGTTCTTTATTTGTGCTGTTGTTGAAAATTTTTTGGTTTTTCTTTATCTTTCTCAACCATCACGGTTCTGGCTCTCAAAGTTGCGACGACATCAAAGATATGTTGATTACAGTAGCAATGATCGTTGCCTTTCTTTTAATAGGTGTGATGATAACAAAAGTTAAAGAAAATTAGGGTTTGTCTTCCTGATTTCAGTTTTTTGCCTTTTGTTAGTGGCTTACCAGTGCGATTTTAGCCTCCTTGTCTTGCTTGACATGTTTGTTTGATTACGATTGCCTCTCTATTTGGTTTTAAGTGTGTTTGGGGCTTGATCTGCCTTCTAGGGTTTTAGGTCTTCTAGATTATCCTTCATTCACTCATTGATATTCTCTTGAGAGACCAATTACCTTTGTTAAAGGGTATTTTTGTGTTCGAATGTATTTTGCAAATTACTTTTGGTTCTTGGGTATTAAGTTGTTTTCATTAGTGTCGAATTTAGTAGATGCTTTGAAAGTCACTTTAGTTCCCTTTGGCAAGAAATAGATTACAAAATTGTTTATTTCGATTGAACTGAGAGAAAACATTTGCTTTGAATTTTGTGTTTCGAAAAATGGAAGAGAAAGTGTTCATCTTTTAACTAGTTTTTGAAGCATTTGTTGCATTCAAAATCGTTAATGTGAAAGAGATTTTCATGATTATTGAAGTTGTTTGCATTATCTTTTTCTTTTTGCACTAGATTACATTAATTGCATTAAAGTGAAAAATCATCATTATATCTTAAGGTAGTTCACTTTAAGGTTTTTGTTTTGGCATTGGATTTGCTTATGATATGAAAGATTAGATTTCATGTTTTTCTTTTAGCATTTGAAATTGTCATTGATGCATTGTTGCTTGTTTGATGCATGACTTGAGTGTTTCTCGTCCCTACATAGGTAGCTTTCATCGAATGAAAGGATTTAAATTTCATCATTCAGTTGCATTTGAGGAACATGTGACATCACTAAGGCCTTGAAAAAAAACATAATTTCAAGATCAACTTTAAAATCTATCAATTAATTTAAGGATAATTTGAAACATTAACGTTCATACTTAGTGGTCTAGGCTAGAGATGTGTTCTGGCATCTATAAAACTTAGAAGCTGTCGTTCACTCTTGCATTAGACAACCCTAGCATGGGCTTGTGCTCTCTGTACCATTGAGTATATAAAGGGAGACCCCCACAGGTTGAAAATATTTATCCGTAGGAAGCCGAGTTTTCTGCCCTGTAAACATGATACACCGAACACAACATTCGGGGAGATTTCCTGCATGTATGTCAATTCCTTGGTAAATTTATTCGCTGAGGTGTATATTGCAGTTCACAGTTACTTGGTACTCCTTTTGTCTAGAGTTACCTGAGTGGTCATTTCAATATTTTATGGCTCTTTAAATTTGAAAATATCATCTAGCACTTGTCCTTTCAAGCTCACTAAACCATCGAAAGTGACTAGAGTCACCTTTTCGTCCTTTTCTCGACTCTTAAAAGATGAAAAGGCAAAGTTTTTGTTTCTAAAAATAATTTTCCACGATAAACATGTCGAACCCAAGTAGTTGCTTCTTGGACCAATATTGAGTAATTCCCTGTTAATTTCAAGATTGTTAATAAGCCCTCAACGAATCTCCTTTCCTTTTCTGCTCTTGAGAGGAAGTCATCGTGGCTAAACCATTGAGTTCATCTCACAGTTCCCCTTCATTGTCTGATACTAAAGGGTCCTCCCAAGGAGTTCATCCGAAGCTTCCTCAGTCACTTGAAGATCAAGGTTTTGAACTTGGGATTATTCCAAGTATCCAACCCCTGTCTTCTTGTCCACCTCCGTCAGATTCCCGGTCACCTCAAGAATCTGATCCCAAGACCCCATACAATCCCATTTAGACCCCTGAGAGTCTGGATACCCCTGAGAGTTTGCAGGGGCTTGTTATTCATCCACCGAATCCGTTATTCGATTCTGTTGTGATATCTCCTCAGCATCCTTACAGTCCTTATGATCAACCTGGTATTTATTTGGAGTTATCTCCTCACACATATTAGGTCCCTCGTCACCAGTTTTTTCCAGCTATGGAGTCAGAGGGTGAAATCCCAACCTCTTCTCCGGGTCATTCAAAAGTTTCCACTACCCATACTCCTCATGTTGATGATGAACAAGGGTATGAATTTCCTCTAGAAGGCTTTCCTTTTATAGGAAGAGTCCCATCTCTCACCCTTCCTGAAACTAGTGGACCCATGTTTCCACCTGGTTATACAACCTTAGCTCAGTTATTTTCGGGTACTATTAGTGCTTCGTCATTGTATGAAAATCCCATTTAGTCTTCAATTGCTATTCCTACATACAGTCTGTTCATCCCAAGTGTGACCTATCGAACTTCTGTACAAACTGATGTCACGTCAGTTCCTATTGAACCTACAATTCCATCACAGCGTGTATAGTCATTTCAACTGACTCTTCCAGTACAACTAAATATTTCAGGTCAGGTTTCAGTTAGTTCTTCTACCCCTCTTGTCAAGTGGACAGAATATGCCACCGCCTGGGGGGGAAAATCCGAATATTCCTCTTGTGTTAGGTGAAACCAGTGTGAGTGGATTAGAAACTCACATGGTTGGAGTTAATCAACTTTATTCTGGTAGTATTCCTAGCCCTATTGATCCATCCGGGTTATGTAACATACAGTATCAACAGCCTTATATGGATCAAGTTCCATTCCAATAGGCTTATGTCCCATATAGTTCGCAAGCCTTGGTCAATCCGTCCTACATTCCTTAAGCATGAGCTTATGTCTAGCTTGTTAAATTCGCTATTCATGGTGGATATGGGTAGATTCAATTCGGAAATTACCAATACTCGCAGGGTATATCCCAAGGAACTATCCAATTACCCTTGCAGTGGCAAGGACAACCTTTGCAACAAAAAGGGAAACCATTGTAGCAGCAAGGGAACCCATTGCAGCAGCAAGGGAAAACATTACAACAACAAGGGAAACTGTTACAGTAGCAAGGGCAACTTGTGCCGTAGTCTCACTAGCCTTCACAACAACAAACTCAGTTTGTTCAGCAGACTACTCAACCTTTGTACTCACAAGTCAAACCTTTGCAGCAACAAGGTCAACCTTTACAGTAGCAAAGCCAACCTTTGCAGCAACAAGGTCAACCTCTACAACAACAAGCTTCATATGTGTATCAACAAGGTTAGCTCTTGCAAGCTACAAGGTCAGTCCTTGCAGTAGCAAGGCCAATCTCTTCAAGTTCAGGGTCAACATGTTCAACAACCTTACAATCCATATGCCACGTATAATGCTTTTCAATGGCCTATGGTAGGTCAATATCAAACCTAACTTGGATAACATCCACCTTATGGTCAAGGTAACCCTTAGTGGGGGAAAATAAAATCCCGTATGGACAAAATCATCCATTGTGGGGGAAAAATCCTTACCAGCAAGGTTGGAACCCACAACTTGGGTCTCCTCAAAGGCCCTACATGCCATTCAATACGCAATTCCCTTTCTTGGTTCCATTGGAACTGCCTGGCGCTCGAGGCTAAAAAATGATCCTATTATTCATTCACCTTACTGGCCTCTAGTTTCAACTAAAATTCCTAGCGATTTCCCTAAATTCGAAAGAAAATATAAAGAGGACTCGCAAGCCCATGTGATGACATATCACCTGTGGTGCTATTCAAATTCATATGTCGACGATTCTATTTGTCTTCACCTTTTTCAGAGAACCTTAATAGGTGCTGTCGCAAAATGGTATATCGAGTTTCCTCGAGCTACCTATGCTGACTTTAACTCTCTAGCTATGGCCTTCCTCACTCACTTCGAATTGCCAGTTCGGTATGAAACTGGCACTCATTTGTTCACATCCCTTAAGCAAGATACCACGACCCACATTTCTGATCATATCCATGAATGGAGATGTCGGCATCGCTTCATCAAATTCGAGATTGCTGATGAGTTGTTGACTAAATGGTTCAAAAAATCATTCGTTAACAAGATTTCTAAGGATATAGCTACGGGTGGTGTGTTACTAAAGAAAAAGATATTCCCCGTGCTTAGTATCGAGACTTAGTATATTCACAATATGGCATGTTATAGGAGATGTTTCCTGATGCTCCAAGACCATCTTTGGAGCTGACAGCCTCAAAGTCTCCCAATGTCCCACCTGTTGATGGTATAATTGGTTCCATGTCTCAAAATTCCAGAAAAGATTCCTCGAAGCAGAAATCTGTTACAAACACTGGTTCCAATAATCCTTCAAAAAATTCATTAAATCTTGGTAAAACCTCTGAGGTACATGTTGTTCAGTCTACCACAGCAAATAAGGTCTCCAAAGGTAAAAAAAAGGGTAAAGGTAAAGCCAAAATTGATACCCTGAAACAAGATCCACCCAAATCATCTGCTGATGATGCTTCTAAGAGAGAACCAAAATATCCTTGCCTCATTTGTGAGGAAGATCATTACACCAAGGATCGTCCCTGACATTTTGAAGTTAATCGCTTATTGAAAGGGACTCCGACTGTTCTAAAAGAACCTTTTCCATCTCAGAAAACACAGTTGGTAGACCAACCGTAGTCCTTTGCTTCCTATGGATCCCAAGTTTTCATGATGCAAGGTTCATCACCTATTTCGATTGTTACTTGAACAAAGGACTATCAAACCTCGCATAAGTAGATGATGGAGAAATAAGTTACCAATATACCTTCTACTTCCACTCCATCCAATTCTGGTCCACTCCATATTGAGCACTCTAACAGTGAGTCTGTAATCCGACCACCTCCCAAGGGTGTACTTCAGAAATCATCTTATAATCCGAATGTTAGAGATACACAACACTATAATATTATTGAGGATTTAGCTCAAGCACCTTTAGTGATGTTTGTTTTGGAGGTTCTTCAAACCTGTCCAATGAAACAAAAATAATTGCTGTTTGCTATTGGCGCTATTGATCCCACTGATTCGAGTTGAATTACCATTGATCCTTAAAACCACATTCCTCGTCTTCCTCATCAGATTGCTTTTCTAATACAGGCCCTCATCAGAGGAAAGACGATCCATCTGACTATTATTGATGAAGGTGCTTCCACCTGCATCATGTGTGTTTCGTGTTGGAAGGCCATTGGATCTCATTCTCTTAACCAGTCCCCGAACACTTTGGAGGCCTTTGATGGCAGAGGCTCCCGTCCATACGGTATTCTCATGAACTTGCCGATTACATTGGAGGGAAGACCATTGAGGTAGAGGTGGAATTTGTAGATGCGAATCTCAAATACAACCTTCTTCTCGATCGTAGTTGGACCCACACTATGTTTTCTGTGGTTTCTTTTTTGTTCCGGGTTATTCGTTTTCCCCACGAAGGAAAAATTATCACCATCGACCAACTGCATTTTTTCTCTTCTGGTACATCAAACAATAATGTCTCTTATGTGGGAAATACCAAAATTCCTTATGAGAGTGTGGGGGAAAGACTTTTCAAAGGCTCTGACTTGATGGGTACTTTTACTCTCCCACCTTAAAATGTTACTTCAATCAATATGATCTCATCTTCTACAGATCCTTAGATTATTCCTATTGTAGATCAAATTAATTGATTTGGCGATTCTATGCCTTTAAGTCGATTGGAGAAAAATTATCAAGAAATTTTCTTGGCTTCAATGGCCGCTTTAGAAAGTCATACCGTCTCCATGATGAACTTGGACGCTTATGTGCCATCTCCTTGGCTTGGTTCTTGGAATTCTTTGGATCCTTTGAACAAGAAATTCCCCACCGACAAGAGTATCATTGAGGTTATGTCTTTGGATGAAACTCCTTGGAACAATCTCCATCATCGTTCTTCATTTCTTCCCAACCTCAGTGAGATGCCATCTTGTCTTGAAGCATTTGTTTCTCATTTCCCAACGCATCCCCTTCAAACACCTATCCTGGTGCATGAAGTCCTATCAGAGGGTAATATGGGAAACATTACTGCAACCTTGCTTGTTGACATTTCAGTTCACCCTGAAATTGTCAAAATATTCAACTGGGGGCACCTTTGCCTCCTCTCATGAGATTTTTTCACCGAGTTTGTACTGTTTTCCTGTTATCACAATGGGGTTTTCATATTATGGCTCGTAACCATCACTCACCCGGGGGGCATGGGGGTGTAGCCTTTCATGAGTTTTACTCCAATATTTGGGTGAGTCGATGCTTACGCGTCATGTCAATGGTGAAACTTCGGTTTTATTCTCTGTTGATTGATTACCCGAGTCTGAAAATGGACTCCATTTGAACTTTTTTACGCGTGCAATTCGTGTAATGTCTTTTTGTACATTAGTGTGTGAATTCATTAGTGTGCATTTTTTTTCTTTGCAGGCATGTGTTTTTATGATTACCTTGTGTTCCACTCAGTTTGCAGATGTCGTCAAGTCATTATCTCAATTTTGCTGATGGTGTTTGTCATAGCACACGAAATTTGTCCTCCGCATCTTGGGCACTCTTTGTCCTTGATGGTGAGTTGATTGACTTACAAGGTATATGCCTCGGCCATACAACTAACAATATTTCCAAATACAGTGCAGTCATTCAACTATTCTCAGAAATAGTTTCTCTTGGCATTAGAGATTTAGTTGTCAAGTTAGATTCACAACTCATTATGTTACAGTTAAATAATCATTATTCAGTGAGAAATCCACAAATATTGCGTATGTATCTACATTTTCGATTACTGGATTTTTTTTTAATTTTATCACATATCAACACATTCCACGCAATTTGAATATATTAACAGATGCATTAGCCAATTATGTTCTTGACCAACATTTGTGTCATTTATAAAACTGATCATATTCTGGACACATAAGTAGGAAATAAAACATGTATATATATATATATATATATATATATATATATATATATATATATATATATATATATATATATATATATATATATATCGAGTCTATCAAAGTTTTTTCATCAAAATCTCAAAAAATAAAGTGTTATGGGACACTTGGCTTTCAAAGCCTACAAAATGTGTAAAAGAGCTAGAAAGGCTATCAGCTTGCACGGTTCTCATGGTAGCATGAGACTGATATGATCACTCGGCCTAACAACTAACGTAGTCTTGCAGATACTCCCACTGTGTGTCTCTGCTAGTGCAGTGGCACCTCGTTTATAGTAGCATACTCTAGAACACCCCAAGTAATCGCTTCTAGGTCGCGCTCCATCTCAATTAAGGGGTCCTCATAGTCAACGCCCACTATCAGAGGAGCAGCCCGCCATGCTATTGGTGACATTCTAGGTGGTCTTTCGGGTCCTACATCTACACATTTATCATAAGTAAAGTCTCAATTTACACTTGTAAAAAAAAAATCATAAGACTTGAAAAAATCCAAAAAACAAGTCTTTACCTACATCAGTCCACTGTTCCCCCGGTGGTAGAGGTAGATCTAGATCCCATCAGAAATCTATGCCAGCATATGCATAATCATCCACCACGAGTAATTGGTGCTGGAACCAATTAAATAAATGTGGAGGGTAGTGCATATGTTGACTTGTCCCTCCTTGAGGCATGAGCTGACTCCACCTCACAAACCTTGGGTCTTAGGGGGGGGGGGATTTGGTACCTCTACCCACTAATGCTAGAATAGCGCTACCCTCTCTAAGAAGAAAGTCACCAGTATCGAGCTGAACCAAAATTATCTTAGGTTCCCTTGTTTCCATTTGGTTAGCTGTATTTTCATATTCGCCAGGAGGCCTCCACACCAGTTGAATATGGTGGGGGTTAGACATTCAACTCCATATTGGAATTGGGATTTTGAACTCTCATGCAGGGCTTGCATCCCAGATATGTGAGCTATGGTGAATAGGATGGTTTGTAGAGGAAGGTTGTTGGTGATTGTGGCGATCTTCACCTTCCCACCCCTCGTCATCTCTGCACCTGGGCAATGCCTCCTAATCAGAGCACTAATACTCTCACCACCTGGACGAGATACGAAGAGCTGGACACTTTCTCCTCTTTGGGACAATCCCATAATAAAATAGATGCCTTATTATTCTATTTCTAGTTCCTGGCCTTTGATGATAAATATCTCTTGATCCACGTCCCAAAGACTAATCAAAGAAGGCAACAATTCCTCCTGATCCCTCAGTCCTGTGGTCCTGAAGAACTTTAGCAACCCACATTCTCTCAAGGCATTGATGCATTTTGGATTCTGAGTTGCTTCATGATCTTCAGCCTCATGGCCTCTTTCTTTCCATTCCAGAACCATGATCTCCTACAAAACATCATTTAACACCAATTAGAATATTTTTCATGGATTGAAATCAATAAATTTTGCTTTAAAAAGGGTTTTTTTTCTCAAAAAATTCTACCTCAACCACTGTTTTTATAAACAGAGTGATGTCATCGCGGGCGTATTTGATTTTGAGAGTGATTATCGTGGGTTTGATGACCAAACCCATAATGATCGATGCTCAAAAATTTTAAAATCCTCCCTTTTAACACATAAAATTACATTAAAAATACATGAAATGTGATGAAATGCAAGAGCAAGGACTGGCCTCTTAGCTGTTGCAGATGGTTCGCGAAATGACACCTTGGATCTCCCACAATGGTCACTTGAAAATCGAGCAAATTAGGGCACAAATGCACTTTCAGAACTTACTATGGTAAAATGGTAAAAAATAATGTTACTTTTGGTTATTTATAAGTTTTGAAGTCATTTTTGTCAATATTTTAATAATATTTTATTATTATATCTCGATATCAGTGATGGGTGCATTTCTTTATGCAATTATAGGTGCTTTCGGTGGATAGTGATTATTTTTGACTGATTCTCATGAGTTTTTGTTTTATCTCTTTTTTCGGACTTATTAAAAATAAACGAAAAAGGAACCCCCTTGGAGTTATCTTTAGGCCCTTTTCTGACTCTCAAAAACTGAAAAGACTATCGAGTACTTGTCATTTCAAACTCATTAAATCAAATGAATTGAATCCAACTCAGTATACGTTTACCCCTTTTTCAGGCCGAGATTGACTATTTACGAAAAAGGTACACCTTGGTCGACATGGTCAAGAGGTTCTCTCAGATATTGTTTTCTACCTTTTCGAGTTCAAGAGACAAATTACGAAAAGGGACATTATGGAGTTTTCTTTTTCGTCTCTTTTTAAAACTTTCTAAGTATGAAAAAGACACCGAGTTATTATTACGTAAGACTCATTACAATTATAAGACTAAAGACTCATCACCATTCAAATAATGAACTTACATGACAAGCATATGCTCTCCCCTTAAAGCTTGTGATAAAAATAATTGGGGTACTCACTAGAAATAGCATGGGAAAAATGAAGATGAAACATCCTTTGTGTAGGCAGCATGTCTCTCTTGAACATGACACTCTTCTGCTTTCACGTCGGGTTTGGGATATCCTCACTCAGGCACTTGTCCTCCCAGGTTTGGGTGATCCATTTTTACCTCTCATTTGATTATTCCATTTTGTCATCATGATGTTTAGTCCTAGGTTAAGTCAAATGCTACCACACTACGGAGTCGTGTCGCCAGTGTTCAAGAGAAGTCCTATTTGAAATTATTTATCTATACATTGTTTGGCCCATTGTTACAGTCTTGGGATCTTATTCATTTCATTCCACTTTATTCCTTGTTTTGTGTTGATGATGGGGGACTCATCATTTCCCTCCTTCGACGGGTCACTTCCTGTCGACTTCAACTCATTATCTAGGAAGATGACTTAGAAACTCCCCTTCAGTACCTTAGAGTTTGCATGCCGTAATGGAAATTTCTTCGCATATGACGACATGTCTTCATCATTGGCCTTCGATCTGATTCCACGAGTGTTCGACTTCAGTTTCATTATCACATTCACAGATTGTACTTTTGTACCTTGAGAGCGATTGTCATTATTGGTGGTTTCTCTCGTACCTGTTAATGATCCACATCATTGGCCAGTAATCAGGTGGTTTTCTAGCATGTTTGACTTCGACACATTCATCCACATGTTAGGAATCATACTTTGATCGGTTTAGGATGGAGCGCAAGACCTAGAGTCTTGTCTGATATGCCTCAGGCTGCGTGGAGTTATATGTTATTCTTGATTGTACACATGTTTCTGCTATACAGATGGTTGTGACCATACCATGGGACTTTACATTTATGGTGATACTTCTATATTGGATGGCTAAGACCATACTTTGGATCTTAGATTCACAGATGATCCTTCTCATTTGGCTGGTTGCGCTGATACCATGGATCATTCCATATAGTCCTTATCATCTAGATGGCTGTGTCCATACCGTGAATTCATGATATTAGATATGTATATGTATATACGTCCTTGATTTGTAGGTCTCTTGATGGTGATTGCCCTCGTCCTTGCAAAATCTCATAAAGCATCTCAACCATCACAACTCATTCTGCCTTCATGCTATAGGGGGCATCTGTTACACAGTATTTTGTCACACCTTTTGTAATTCCCTGTGACATACCCCGAAGTGCCCGAAACATGACCATTATGCAATGTATTCATTCATATATGTAGCCCAGATCCTTCCTAAAACATTGATTGGATATTTCCTTGAGATTTACCTCGATGAAATAGCTCTAAAACACTAATTTGAACATCATCACGCTTATGAGACTCAAAAAAATGATGATTGCCTATTGAACTAAACTTGACCCACGATGGTATCACTCTATTCCCTTGTATACCTGTGATGATCCAAAAAGGTAAATTTCCTTAAGAGGTTGAGAAGCTTCGTGATCTAGAAGCTTCTAGAGCGGCGAGCTGGAGGTTGTTTGGCATAGATGAGGTCGAACTCTCCAAAATTGGCATCTTGGTATTATCCCTATGAGCTACCTCCTTGAGATGAGGGCCTAATCCTATCTTTGGAGAGGTCCTAAATCCCTTTCCCAGCCTATATATTCATCTTTTCCCATTCACAAATGGTTGATCTATGCCTATTTTCACCCTTATGCTAAGATTGTGCCCATATGCTATTCATTTGGCTTGAAGAAGGAGTGCTTGGAGAGTCTAGTTTGGAATTCGATATTCATTCAAGGAGAGCCTATCAACATCAAGGCTTGGTTGTATGCTTCGCCTTATTTTCTATTAATATACAATTGCTGGTTCATTTTCCCTAAATGTGTATGCTCATGTATCATTTAGCTTAACATTCCTTGATTAGTTAAGTAGGTTTCTTTTGAATATGCTATTCGTATTTGCATGCTTTGTTGTGTCTTGATCCCTTGTGCAGGTGCATAAATGTTGAGAGAAGCAAGAAAGCGCCCATGACATGAGTGATTCAAGGTATTCAACAAAGGAGATCGAGATAGCATTAGAACGAGGTAGGCCATCTTCTTTATTTCTCTTTTCAATTTCAAGGATTTACCTAGACAATAATTCCCCATTAGTTCCCAAGTTTTCTTCTGCTATGGGGTAAAATGCATGGTGTATAGAGAATGAAAACTACCCTCAAAGGCCTTCCCGGGACCTTCGAGAGACTGTAAGATTATCTGCAGATGCTACCAAGTTATACACATGTTCATCTATCAATATCAATTAACAAAGTGTGGAAAGAGGATTACCTCAAGTCTCCTTCTAGATTTGTTTGGAGATATCAATGCAGCCAAGAATAACTCCTTCAAAGCCGGCTCCAAATCAATTCCCGCACAAAGGAAAGGAAAACACAATCACCACATACAACCTTGAAAACAAATATATGAATGCATAATGAACATATATTTGCATACAACTAAACTACTCATCTAAACAAGTATCAAATGAACAACTTAATGAGCAAGGTTACCGACACCATGGAGTAGGGAACACAACTGCAGTTCTGTATTAATAATGAAAGAGTGATTACAACCATCTATTGTATCAGTCTTCCTTTTCCCCTTTCGCTTCTCTCTCTCTCTCTCTCTCTCTCTCTCTCTCTCTCTCTATCTCACTTCTTCAAGTATGTGACAATTCACAACAGCGTAGTAGGCTATCCTTTCAAATGCTCTGACCCCTTTCACAATGACCCTCTCATTGCTTATATAGCAATTAATTTAGGGTTTCCAAGTTCCTCATAGAGTTCACTAGGGCAAAAGCAATGAACTTGCCCTTCTTTTCAGCTCTTTCCCATTTTCCTCCTTTTCTCAGATTATAATTTCTCCAAATAGGTTATTTTTGGATGTTTCCTTGCTTTTCTTGAGTAAATTTAGGGACAAATATCTAGATATTTGTGATTCAATTCATTGGTTTGACCCACTAAAATTCCCTTAGTTTCACTAACGCTGCCCCTGGTCTAACAACTTGAGTTAGTAGGGTCACTAACGCACCCTTAGGCTTGGTAACAAGCTTTATAAATTAGGTTTTCAATGTGCAACTAGCGTTAGTGTGGAATCAAGGCTTGCAATTGTGGTCTTTGCTTCAATCATCATGTCTTTCACCTCTAAGTTGATGAGGAGGTCATTTTGTTGTATAACAGATGCCCCCTAAAGTATGAGATCAGAGGCAGAGACGATGGCCGAAATAATTTACTGAAACTGTAATTTTTCCTATCAAAATGTAGAGAGAGAGAAGCTTCGGGTGGCAAGGGAAACCTGATACAACACATATATATAAAACTGCTAAAATCATGTCTTGAGTCAGGAATTCCGATGATTAGTAGCTATGCCACAGTAATCTTCTCAAAAGAGATATGACGATACTGGCCGGCGATAAGCACAATGCTGATCCAGTGTCATAATAGAATCATCCTGAAACAATTGCCTCCAAAAAACAATATCCGCAGCTTGGGAGAGGAAACAAGGCTGAATGATGCAAGCCTCTACCCAAGGTCTTGATTTTCGTTTCACTGAACATCATAGATCGATACATGTGAATATATGCGTTGACATCGAACATGCACGAAATCATCTGATTACTGGCCAATAATGGAGACTGTTAACAGATGCAAGGAAGGCCACTGATAATGGTGATGGTCTCCAAGATGCACAGTGCAATCTAACGAGTGTGAAAGATGTCTTTATCGTCGAACACCCATAGAATCGCTTAATCAGGAGCCAATAATGAGAACCCCTAACCAAGCACAAGGTAACATACAACTAATGTCTGCAAGTACCAAGGCACTGAATGCGTTTTTGGGTTATCTTCCTAGATAGATTGTTGAAGTCGATAGGAAGAAACCTATCGAAAGGTAGGCAATAATGTGTCCTACATCAGTTGACACGAAACGAGACAAGAATGATTTTGTTTTTTGAGGAATATTTTGAGCATTTGGGTGTAAACAACGGAGGGCATGATGAAAGGATATGTTTGATTGGTTGATGGAGGAAAGAAATGGGTAACCCTTGAACAATAGAATGCACAACAATGATTTTAACTAGACAACACTAGACTCATGAACACTATAGAGTGTTAGGATACAAAGACGCAATTACATCAGGGTATATAGGATAAAACTCATAGGATGGTAGGGTTCATATTGAGAGGCCGTCAAAAGGAGGTTTATTTGAGGGAGTGCCATGTTCAAGGGAACGACTGCTGCCAAACCACGCTTTCAAATACAAAATATAGTTGTATTTTCCACTTTCCCCGTCTGATTAATTTTATGAGTCCAGACGGGTAAATTCATCGATCTTTTCATATTTAAAAAGTCTGAAAAGGACCGCAAAAAGAGTGACTCTTTGCCCTATCTGATTAGTTTAATGGGTCCAGACAGGAAAACTCGTCGATTTTTTCATGTTTTAAGACTTTGAAAAGTATCGTAAAAAGAACGACTCTATATCTTGTCTGTGTAATTTAAAGAGTCTAGACTATACAACAAAGTGGTATTTTCATATTTAGAGAGTCTAAAAAGATTGTAAAGAGAGACTCCATGGTGGTCCCTTTATCATAGTTGTTAACCGGGTGTGACAAAAGGTTAATAGTATACTAGGATTGGTTACTTTTCCGTAAGTTAATCTATTGAACCTAGATAAAGAGAAACCTATTTTCAATAGATATCGACCTCGTTTTGTTACGAGTACGAGGCGACAGACTAAACTCGTTTTTCATCGTGAATTTTTAATGAGTCATGCAACGACAAACTAAATACCTTCATCAAAATTTTTGATGAGTCAAATGAAGAAAACTTAGGGTATCTTTTTCAGTTTAGTGAGCGAGAAAAAGAGGGAAAAGAATGGCTCATCCCTTCTTCATAGTTTTAACGAGCTTGAAGGAGGGGAAAAACTCGGGGATTTTTCGATTTAAGAGTGAGAAATGGTCCCAAAAAAGAAAGTGCTCTTGCTGCTGTCGTATATTTTTAACGAGCCCGGTAACAAAAACTCAGGAATTTTCAGTTTAACGAGTGAGAAAAGTACCTAAAAGAATGCTCGGGTCATTTTATAAAGTTTAACGAGCCTAAAGCCAAAGCTCGGGATTTTTTCAATTTAAAGAGCGAGAAAAGAGCACCTAAAAAGAATGCTCCCTTGGTCTTTTTCAGTTTATGGAAAAAGATCAAAAAAGAGTTGCTCAGAGGATCGTTGTATAGTTTTAACGAGCGCAATGATTAAAACTCGGAGATGTTTCTTATTTTTTAAAGAGCAATAAAATATTTCAAAAAGTGCTCCAACCATTGTCATATATATTTAACGAGCTCAACGATGAAAACTTAGAGATGTTTATATTTTTTAAAGAGCAATAAAATATCACAAAAAGTGCTCTAATGAGAATTGCATGCAGCTTTTACTGCTTTTCATTCCTGAAGGTGCTTTCATAAAAAAGCGGTAAAAAGTAAAAAAAGGCAGTGATTCCTATCATATGGGTTCATGCATGATAAAAAATCATGGAGAATGGACTACTTCCACTTTAATGATTTCAGAAAATCATGTCTCAAAAAATAATATAAGGAATTGCTTTGAGCTTTCACATGCATTATTTTCACTATTTGAGATTTGTGAGAGCATTCTGGAGCTAAAGAGGAGTAGATTTTCTACGGATCATTGTAGGAGATCCGAGCAACCATTCGACGTGCCGTTAGTCCCAGGTGAAAGCTAAAACCTTGCTCTATGCATTACTGAACCTTTCTTGATAGTTTTATGGGTGGAATTTTGTAGATCTGAGGTGCCCTAAAGCCCTATTTGCGCACTAATGCCCTCCAAATGGCCAGTAGGGAGCGTTAAACGCTTTGTACGAGCCACTGGAGGGTGTTAATCCTCCCTGTGCAGCACTGGGGGTAGCGTTAGAGCTAAAGGGCGTAGTGAAAACCCTCATGCATGGATTCCTTAAGTGTTTTTGCCCCATTTTAATTGTTTTTAGGGTTATTTTGTGCAGGTTTTAGGCCGAAATGACTCACCTATAGAGAGAATGGACCCATGATAACGGAGAATTGCTGATGTGAAACTATCCAACATGCATACTTGATTGCACCGCTGCGGTTTACTGAAGTATGCAAAGCTGGAGCTGATGAAAGGGCAGGAGGATTTACTGAGATGGATTATCCAGTGCTGGGATGAACACGAGCAAGTGTTCAAGATTAGAGATCAAGTGCTAACTATCGACCGTGATGACATATATTTTTTGACTGGTTTGTCATGCTGTGGGGCACAGGAAAACCTCACTGGTGGTAGGCCATATCCATGATCTACCTCAGAGCTGGTGCACTCCTACTGTATCCCTAAGAGTGGACTAGTCAGCAACAGAGTCCCCATAGAGAGGATAAGATCCCGGTCTATGAGGGCAGTTTTATGGTTGATTGTGCGATTGGCGGGGTCAAAAAGTCCCCACGTTGTGGCAAAGACCCAACTGTTGCTTGCAGTTGATTGTGTCCAACCACAGATGTTCAATTGGTGTGAAGCAGTGCTTCGCCAGTTGAAGGCAGAATTAATAGCATGCAAGACTCGTACCCAACACAGTTTTGGGTACGATACTATCATAGTCTCATTCTTCCTTGAGAGGGTACCTATTATGCGCCCAAGGATGAGATTAGGTCCCCTTGATCCGAGGGAGCCAAGGCAAGGTCGCTGGTCATCACTCGATCCTCGTACAGGAGGAGGACTGATCCGACATTTCTTTGGTGAAGATTTATTCCAGTGGCTTTGTAGCCAAATTGTGATTACTTATGACTATGCCTATGAGGGCATGGACTTTACTGGCGACCCCGACTTGATGCTACCACCCGGGACCAACTGGGGTCCTCAAGGTGAGAATAAATTTTGACAGTACTTTAAGTATTTTTTAGCTTTTTAATGTTTATGTAATGTTTTTATAGGCGAAATAAGTACTGACATGAAAATTTTATGCTTAACACAGATTTGGTGCCATTACGACCTATAGGCAAACCTCGCCATGTGCGACGAGGAGGCCAACTACTTACTGGAGGGGGTGATGCTGACAGTCTCCGCGAGGTTCTGAGGAACCTGGAGGGTTTGACCATGGGTGTTTCCCCCCTTCCTATGAGGGAGATTCCCACTTATATGCAGCGTCACACAGTTGGTGTACCTGAGCCTTTTCTTGTTCCTCTTCAGAGGGTAGCTAGAGGAGTTTTAACATTTCTGGAGCAATAAGCTCTTTTTAGTAGGTGTTTTGGCATAGCCACATGAGTGTTTGTAGCTGGGCTTTTATAGCCATTTTGTACTTAAAGCATCCAAGTTTTGGAATATTTTGATGTAAAAGACTAGATGTCGATCTATATATATATATACAAACATTTTTGGTATTTTGGTGGTGTAAATGTGTTTTTAAATGTTTTTTGTAACAAATTTTTAACTCAGTAAATGTTTTACTTTTCATGCATGCTTCTATAAAGAATGAGACAAATTCCAATCTAATACATAGTTAGCTAATGAATCAACAACTGTATTTAATTCTTGAGGAACATGTTCATATGTGATTATTTCAAATCAACGTTCCAGGAGTCGCACCCTTAGATAATGATGTAACAAGGTTGGATTACGAATGTGATAACGGTTAGTCAATTGCATAATGACTAGCTGGGAGTCTAACTTGACCACCAGATTGGAGATGTCCCTTGACGATGCTTCCATGAGAAGTGAAACGACGAACATGTACTCGACAATATTCTTGGTGGCGGTACCAAGAAAGACCCCCCCCCCGAAGTAAAATAGTTCCGACTCGAGTGTGTAAATGACCCAAGCAGCTGATGCAATGTGCCATGTGTGACGACTGGCACCATCCGCGTATCCTACGTATGCTAAAGGTAATGATGACATCTGCATTGTGAGAAGAATGCATGAGACAAGTACTCCACTAAATAACAAAACAATCCAATCACACCAAAAAGGGAAGCAAAACTTATGAATACATAAAATTACAAAGCATATGCCCAGTGCAATACTAGGCATAATACTTTTTCAGATAGAGCCCATATCTGGGCTCCTTGAGTGGGACTCCTTCCCGGTCCTGCAGTTCATATGCCCCCGTGGGGAGGACTTTCGTTACGACATAGGGACCTAGCCTTTTGGGTTGAAGTGTGCATGCCTCCAAGAGGTCATATTTTGGATGATAGAGCAACACAAGGTCGCCCTCTTGGTAAGGAGGAAACTTAAGCTCTTTTGCAAATAGGGATTGTACCTGGCACTTGTGAGCCTCGAGTGCCAAGTCGGCATCTTGATGGGTTTTATCCATCTGTTTAAGGTATAGTAAGCGTTCTTCTTTGGCTGTAGTGTCGGGCATGGGTTCAATGGCTATTTCCAGGGAAGGGATCTGACACTCAATGGGTTTTTCTTCGTCATAAAATTGGATCTCATGTGCATTTCCTTGTGAGACCCACTAAATACATCGTGGAATTCCTGAAATAGGCAGGTGGAGCTCACAATTTCCTTAGGATTGCAATCCACTCTAATCTGGATGTTTTCCACGATGTCTGTCTTGATAGAAATATCGATAGGCAATGATCTGGAAGTGTCACCCATGTTTCCTTCCGCATCCAAAGTTTGGATGGTCGTGTGTGAGAGGAAATGATTTCTGGTATGTCAGGGAACATGATTTGGAGAAGTATCATGTCCGAATCAGATATCAGAACATGATGGTGCCAATCCTCCCAATGTTGCTCTCCAAAACTCATGATTTCCTGAATAGCTTCATCCGTAGGAAGGAGTTGATTGAATGGATCTAAAGGAGGAGAGGTTATGGGAAGGGCGGTGGTATCGTTGGCAGTAACCAACATGACCAGAGATGCAGATGCGGATTGAATGGATTGGTAGGCCAATTCAGTTGGTGACATTGGCATCTGGTCTCTGAATGTATCAAGGTCAGAAGGAGTCGACAGGATCCATGAATTGGTCAGTTCATGAGGAATACATGAAATCATGTTGACCGTCTGTGAAACCTTGGGCGGCTGAAGAGAAAAAAATCCCATGAGGGAAGAAGCCTTTAGTAGACCAGTACCTAAACTGACATAGCAGTCAGTTCCACCTCCTACTAGGGGTATGGACCCACTTGGTAATGGTGAATAATCGAGGGTGTAGAAAGACAACTGATCTACTGTAATAACCTTTCCATCTAATGGAAATAGGATGATGCGAAAAAAAGTAGATACGATGGATATCATGGCATATGTCCAACTGCGACCCAGCAAGAGATTATAGTCGAGTTTCTTGTCTATGACTTCTATTTCCACCGTTATGGTTTTCCCATACAAAGTGATGGGGAAACTGGCTAGGTATCCTTTTGGGATAAGGGTGTGGTCGTCGAAAGCTTTAAGGGAGTTCGATGGCAGGGATAGGGTTGGGGAACCCAGGGCGAGCCAACACGAAGCCGACATGACGCAGGTAGAAGCACCTTCGTCGATGACAGTTCTGTGTATACCTTTACCTTTCAAAGTGATATGCACCTAGAATGCAAGTTGGTGAGAAAGGGGAGGTTTACACTTGTCCATGTCAAAAGTAGAAAGCATGGAATCCGTTGGGTCAATATCTCCAATAGTCGAAAGCAAATATTTCCGTTACGTCGGGCATGTTTGTAATACTTCAAGAGCCAACATAGCCAACGACGCTTGCACCAAATCCTCTACAATGTTGTAGTATTGGGCGGCACGTGCAGATGTATTGTGCGTTGTGTGTCGAAGTGCCCCTTTTTGGGGTTGAATTACAAGGTCCTCAACTGGCCTTTCAATATGCAAATCGTTAGGCCGTGGTGGGTTTTGACCTGAGGATGGTTCTGCTGCAGAAGTGACAAGAGCTCCATAAGATTTGGCTCTTGTGGCGAGTTCTACTGTTTCAAATGTGTAAATGGTAGAAGATCCTTCACCAGCCAAAGGATGTTGCGAACCATCATTGCCCCCTTGCGGGGGTTGCAGTTGGTTTGCAATAAGATTTTGATGTTGGATTTCTAAGCACAGAGGGGGCCTTACTAGAATCCATTTTGGCAAGGTATTCTATGCATTCCTGAGGTCGTGAACAATGCCAAGTCGTGTGGTCTTTAGCACAGAGTTTGCATGGATATTTGGTGGGTTTATCCTTTTCCTCGTCAGTAGGCGCATAGACCTTCTGTTTTAAGTTGGGCTGCTTTGGTGACTGCTCTTTAGAAGGAGCGGTCTTTTTCTTTTTCTTCTTGTTCTTGCCACCGGATTTTTGTGTAGACTACACAGAGTTTATCATAGTGGCAGGAAGAGCAGTCGTATTAGTAGAGGGGTCCACTGCCAGCTTGGCAATGTGACCACTGAGTTGTTTTACAGTAGCCCCAGAGGTTGCGCTGACAATCTCGTCGGCGTGAAATCCAGGGTGTTGAGTGGCAGAAGCATTGGGGTTACCAGGAGCATTAGGGATTATGTCGTAAAGAGTGCCATACTGTGAATATATCAAATCTAAGTGATAGGCATGACGTACGGATTGGTCTTCTGTGAGAGCACCACCTAGAGCGACATCTCTAGCGATTTGCGGGAGTAAGGACTTGCAGAACCAGTCCATTAAGAGAAAGTTTGGGATGGGAGCTTTGACTAACCTTCACCTACGTCTCCATTCATGAATATGATCAGAGATGTGGGTGGCGGTATCCTGACGAAATGAAGTGAGGAGCTCTATCCTAGTCTCATAGCGGATGGGTAGCTGAAAGTGCTTTAGGAATTCCATCACTAAAGCATCAAAGGTGTTTATTGACGCGTGTGGTAACTCAATATACCATTTCGCTGCATTGCCAATGAGGGTGTAGGGAAAAAGACGTAACCAAACACTATCATCCACCATAGAGTTTGAAACACACCAGAGATGGTAGGTGGTGATATGGGTGCCCAGATCCTCCCCTTGTTTTCCATCAAACTTTGGGATGTCCGTTGGTATTTTATTTGGGATCGGCGACCATTGTAAGTTGTGATAGATGGGGTCGTTTGTCAACTTGTATAAGTCGGGTATATCCAACATTACCAAGAAAGGCAGAGAGTTAGGTGCCCCCGACTCGGACTATGGTGATGACGGATGACTTGAAAAGCTTTGCGCTCCTCCCATTGTTTGGTTCCCCATATTATACATTGGTTGCATGTTGTAGGAGTTTCTTTGAGGTATGGTGTTGTAGAGTGGATTTCCATGAGGATTTTAATACTGGGGTATGGAATTTACCCTAGTATAAGTGGTGCCCCCTTGACTCATTTGAAGATGTGAGTAGGGTGACCCCATGGACTGGTTGGGAACCCCTTGAGGATTCCTGCCCGACACAGAACTAACCATTTGTCCTTGATTGATAGAGGGAATGCTCATGTCAATTAGCGACTGACCATGCATGCCTGAGAATGGAGGGGGAACTATTACGTTCCCTACCAGCATGTGCATATTGGGAACCCCCCCAGGTATATGAATCTGGGGGTTTGAACTGTACATTGGCGACCGACCATGTTGTTGGTAAATGGGAACCGTGCCCATAGTGCCACATTGAGTGTTATAGGGAGCACTGTATGTGGCACTTGTCGAAGGTATGTAATTTGGCACCATAGGGGTGGAACCTGGCATCTACTGGGTTCCACTCATAGAGGGTGTTATGTGAGTGGTTGTACCTAGGACAAACGGGATAGCAGGATTCGCCATTATCGGTGTTGTGATGATTGTCGACTGGGGGAGTGGTGAAGGACCAAAATTTTATCTAAAGTTCCACAACCCGTGAGTTGTCAACTGGATAGATGGAAAAGTTCCAACTACCGAAGTAGGAAGTACAGGTACCACAGGAGCCAAGACTAGTTTCAATGGATTCATGAGCAGAGGGTTAAAGGGAGGAAGAAATCCTTCGGTAAAGAAATCCTCCAGCAAACTTGAATCGTTGGTTGTCCAAACAAATCCTGTGTGAGTTCTAGGAGACTGATCCCCCGAAGATGGGGAATCTGCTTCAGTGGAACTTGGCGGATCTTCCACAATGAGTGGAGGAAGTCCTAAAAATCATCTGGAGTGACGATGAGGGCTAGACGTAGCCATGGTGACCATTAATTTTTATCAATAAATTTTATCGTGATATTATTTAAAGTCTCAAATGATAGCACTCAGGTACCTAAAAAATATAAAAAATACACTAAATGGATCAATCAACAAACAGAGGGAAATTACCTCGTCTGATAAGCACCGATCGCTGGAGATGAAACCCAGTATCTCAATGAATAACAGAGAAGGATGGCCAAATGTACGGTTACAGTTACTCTAGAGCTTTGCTCGAACCTCATATTGAGGGGCCAAGTACTCTCGTGAAGATGAGCACCCTCCAAAAAACTAAAGATAGAGTAGATCCGTTCATGTTAGGTACTAGGACAACCCGTCCCAGTCACCTTGTGTAAGTCCCTATAAGTTTGGCCACTAGAGATACCTCAGATCACAAAAACCACCGAGGGGGGACATAGTCGTAGACAACATGCTGTGTGGGCAGGATACCTAAGTCCCCAACTCAGTTCCAAAATCCCAGAAGGGACCCCCAATACATAGAATGCCCAAAGAATTTGTAAGAGAAGGTGGGTTACCTTCAATTACAGTCCGATGTTGTCTTGTATTTCGCTCCAATTTTACTGGAGTGGTCCCGGTAGTATGAGTGCAAAAGGAATTTTTTGCTCATTAACGACACTAGTTTGGTTTTCAACCTTGGCAGTTCACTCACATGCTTATCCCAAGATCCTAGCCTAGCTAATGTTGGTTTTATCAAAAGAGTTACTGATTTATTTTTATGTAAATTTTATGTCTACTTGATTATTGTCTTCGGTAGGGGAGTTGATGTATGATATATGGTGAGACTCTTGACTCAATAAATCATGCAAAAACAATGCTCTGATTTTTTTTTTCAATTTAATGCAAACAAGCTATATTCCACATATTCATATTTTTCACATATTCATAGTTTCTTCCATGCATCTATAGTCTTTCAACACATGCATAACCAAAAGATTGTTTTCCAATATTTCCTAATAACTACTTGAAACCAAAATGAAGCAACTCACAACTATTTAAATAGAAAGATGAATACAAATTGTTAGTCTTTCTTTCAGAAAAAATGTTTTTAAGAGAGAAAAACCAAAACTTTTTTCCTAAAAATAAATTTCTAGGACACCAATTTTGTTGACATAATACAGTTATATATATTATTTCAGCCCATGAGAAGATTTCCTATCCCTTTTGGTCCACAGACACTGTTGAAAATCAAGGTAATGGGAGACTAACGCTCTGTAACAGTGGCTACAGAGAGTTAGTAGGCCCACTAACGCTCCCTGTCAACAGGCATAATGCTTTATAAAGCTCTGTGTAGCCTGCTAACCTGTGTTAGTGTGGGAAATCTATCAAAAAGAGGGTTTCCAAGATTAGTTTATGAGATGAGTGTATACTAGTAAGATTCAGCAAGATATTTGGTGGATCAGAAAAAGGATTGTTGAAGAATAGGGAGCTCTTAGAAGGAAGAGAGAATAGAGAAGAGTCTGGGTAAACCGGGAACTAGATGTATAGTCCCCAGCGGAGTCACCAATTATGCTATGGGGTAAAATTCACGGTGTATGGAGAATGAAAACTACCCTCAAAGGCCTTCCTGGGACCTTCGACAGACCGTAAGATTATCTGCAGATGCTACCAAGTTATACACATGTTCATCTATAAATATCAATTAACACAGTATGGAAAGAGGATTACCTCAAGTCTCCTTCTAGATTTGTTTGGAGATCTCAATGTAGCAAGAAGAACTCCTTCAAAGATGGATCCAAATCAATTCCTGCACAAAGGAAAGTCAAACAAAATCACCGCATACAACCTTGAAAACCAATATATGAATGCACAATGAACATATATTTGCATACAACTAAACTACTCATCTAAACAAGTATCGAATGAACAACTTAATGAACAAGGTTACCGACACCATGGAGTAGGGAACACAACTGCAGTTCTGTATTAATAACAGAAGAGTGATTACAACCATCTGTTGTATCAATCTTCCTTTGCCCCTTCCACTTCTCTCTCTCTCTATCTCTCTTCTAGCTCACTTCTTCAAGTATGTGACAGTTCACAACAGCTTAGTAGGCTATCCTTTCAAATGCTCTGACCCCTTTCACAATGACCCTCTCATTGCTTATATAGCAATCAGTTTAGGGTTGCCAAGTTCCTCATAGAGTTCGCTAGGGAAAAAGTAATGAACTTGCCCTACTTTTCAACTCTTTCCCATTTGCCTCCTTTTCTCAGATTATAATTTCTCCAAATAGGTTATTTTTGGATGTTTCCTTGCTTTTCTTGAGTAAATTTAGGGACAAATATCTAGATATTTGTGAGTCAATTTGTTGGTTTGACCCACTAAACTTCCTTTAGTTTCACTAATGCTGCCCCTGGTCTAACAACTTGAGTTAGTAGGGTCACTAACACACCCTTAGTCTTGGTAACAAGATTTATAAAGTAGGTTTTCAGTGTGCAACCAATGTTAGTGTGGAATCAAGGCTTTCAATTGTGGTCTTTACTTCAGTCATCATGTCTTTAACCTCTGAGTTGATGAGGAGGTCATTTTGTTGTATAACAACTTCGACAGTACATTAACATTAGAGCCCAAGTGTAGGATTAACTGATCCATTTCAAAATCACAGATCTGCGCAGTCAGTCTCATCTCCCTACCAATTATTTTCTTGCTTTGGTTTACCTTATTGACTGCGCGCTGTCATGGTGATGGATTATCCTTGATGACACAGTTATCTACTAGCTCTTGCAGCCCCTCTACTGCCTTCTTATCCCATAGTAGATTTATATAGGTCTGCAGAAACGATTTCAACACTGTGGGATCTGACCATTGGGTTGTGGTAGCATATTCAGGTTTCTCCTTTCACGAGGCTATCAGTATCAGGTTCTGAGATGTAGAAGCACATGGACTCATAAAAATATTTCTTTCCTCCATGAATGTCTCTTTCTCTTTATGTAAATTAAACCCAACATTATTTTCATTAGCTTTTCAGAACCATGACTCTGATTCTGGCTGTTTTCCTTCAACCTTGTCATTTCCAATGGCTACACCACTTCGCGTGACTATGTTGACACTAGGATCATCTTCGTGCAACTCAGATCTCATCATTTGAAAATTTTGTGTCGGTTGTTGGGTCTTCTTCTCCTGCATATTCGCTATTAAGATCGAGCAATATTCTATAACATGATCAAATCAATGGCAGTAATGACATGAAGGGTGTTTTGGATTTTGACAGTCATGCACAAAGTGTCTTGGTTCTCCGCAGTTGTAACAAATTATCTAGCCCCGACCTCTTCCAGCTCCTCCTCATCCTTGAAATCCTCCTCAAGCTGTAGGTGAGCCCTGGTCATTCTGCACACGATTTTCAACTTGTGTCGCATATAGTGGATTTCTATCCAGCATTAGTTCATAGCTTCGACGATTCCTCTCATCATGCCCAACTAATTTACAAAAGTTACAAAAAAGTTGCTTTGGAGACTGTATAAACTTTTGTAATAAGGAGCAATTATCAGTTGAATGCTGTCCTGGAACTCGACAAATAATACACCAGGTACTTGCACTAGAGGTTGATCCAGCGGAAGACTCTAGTTTTAGTAGATTAGGACCTCCCGCAACTATATAATCCCAAAATACAGGGCATTGATCCTTATGATGGCCTTTAACCTTGCATTTTGTGCACCAAATTTCAGAATGTGTCTCTGTATTAACCTCCTTTCCCTTATTCAGGTCCTCCAACTCCATATGCAGGATTGCTAGCTGTGCCTAGATTTGTTGAACTCCTACATTCGTATCTTGGATCGACGAAGCTTCTATCTTCGTCATGATTTCCAATCCTTCAACTTGAGACCCAATCGTTTGCTGAGATAATGGTAACCTAAAGTGAGGTAACTATGTACCAGTCCCTATGTTGTTCATCCGCGATCTGAAGGTTAGCTTGACTTAGTAAACACTTCATTTGATAATCTATATCCCATGCAGATTCATTAACCTTTTTCTTAACTTGATATTAGTCACACACTAAGCTTTTGACTTCGTCTTCATAAATTCCACGTTCAACGCATCCTTTGTATTAGCCAATGAAGCAGCTAGGTGAGTCGTGCTATATCTGATATACTAGGTGAGCGCCCTGTCCTGCATCGCTGTAACCAACTACACTTTATTTATATCATCATCATTGATCTACTGTGCTTTCCACATAGCTTTTGTGATGAACCAAAATTGTTTAGGATCCTCTGATCCCTGACCCCTGAATACAAGCATTTTTATCATATTTTCCATACTGAATAGTGGAGGTGGAGGTGGAGGTGTAGGTGTAGGTGTATGAGGTGGAGGTAAAGGTGGAGGTGGAGTGGTTAGATGTTGAATTCCAGAAGTACCCTGATCTACAGTCTGCATCGCACCTCTAGGCGTACTAGGGCTACTTCGTTCTTCTTCACTTTCAGACTCTCCCAATAAGGGATTGTATTCACTTTCGAAAAATTTGTCTTGATCTACTCTGAATCACTTTCCACTTCGCGTAGATCTAGTTGGACCCCTTTTAAACATTAAGGTAAAGGCATAACCTTCTTTTCACACAAAAGCATTTTAATCCAGGTTTTTAGCGATTTCAGGTACTTACCTCTCAGACCCTTGAAGAATCGTCATTTGGCTTCGCTATAAGACACAAATGTATCTATTACAAATTCAATGATGAAACCACCCAAGATACTATCAATCCAATAATCAACAACCCTCACAACCTTATAATCATATCTTTCAAGGCATCTGATGAGTTCCGGAGTCCACACAATGGGATTGTCATGGTTACAAGTAGGTTCGCTATTTGCTAATTTGGACAGCCACTCATATAACTCACAAGGGAACGATGAAAAGAAAGCTTCATGTACTTCCGTGTAAAGATACCTTTGTCACCACTTTTCTTTTGATAAGTGTGGATTCCAATTCTCCTGGCCTGCAAACTCATGCAACTTTTGATTTATCCACTTCTCAATTTCCTTCTTAGTCGGTATCCACTTATGCCACATCACACATGTCTTAGATATATCCCAGAATCGACAATAGAAACATTTGTTGGCTTGAGTGGGCTTGGGCCCAGGTTCAGAGTTAGTTGTGCTAACCAACAAAACCCTACACTACCGGCCCTTTCGACAACAACCTACGTAGCGCAGGCTGCAGTCTTACCCGAGGCAGTATTGGAGGATGCTAGAACTAGACTTCTACATCCAAAAGGCTATGTTATATGGTTTAAGGCACTTTCTATAGTTTTAGTTTAGATTTGACCTTTGCGAACCCTTATTCATGAAACTTAGATGATTTTCAGTTAAAGAAAGTTATAAGATTCACATAATTATCTAATCATGCATGAAATAAAATCTAATCATCTAGTTGTGCATAGATACAGAAAATACACAGTGCATAAAAATAGACATAGATTTGCTTCAAATAGATTTCTATTACTTCAAATCTTCCTTTACAACCTTTCCAGACCCTGCGCACATAGCTGCAAGGGCCCGCACACTCAGCTGCGGAATTACCAAGGTCTCCACGCACTTAGCTGCAAGAGCCTTCCCCTTTGCCCAAACACATAAAGATATATAATTACAGACCCAAAATCATATGAATTACTTAATTGATTGCCTTGGACTTTCTTAGAAATGCCTTTATATATCCTTCTCTATTACAATACCATGGTCCACAAACCATGGGAAAATCTCAAAACAATACCAAAATATAAGGGGTTTTGACCTTCCTAAAACCCCTCGACTCCAATTTGACCACGCTACTTGCACTCTGCTGCTCAAACTTTAGATACTTACAATATTTTAACAAAATTTGACTGAGGGGATGTCGTCCCAACACTACTAGATATCCTCTTGTAGTTTCTGCACATTTGGATCTTCCTGCAGTGAAGTCCAATCTATAAGATCTCATCCAAAATATTCCCACAATATGCCACTCATGCAGAGATGTCGGCCATTGTAGCCTTCAGGTTGGCCTCCCTCTTCTCTTGCACTTCTTGTGTTGTGGTTGGATGTAGCTTCATCTATAGTTCGGTAATATTCATCTTATATGTAAATTGTACATCCATGACCTTATTCTTGTATCCTTTTACTGCAAGGCCGAGCTGCACAAACTTGTCCTCCACTATTTCTTCTTCTCGAATCTCAATGTCTGAAATCTTGCAACAAGTTTCTTCAACCACCTCCTTCAACTTATGTTGCTGTTGTACGACCTTATCCCTCTCCTGGATCGCCTGGTTGAGCTTCTATTGCAGCGAAGCTCACTCTCTCTCTACCTGAATATATAATTGTGAAGTGTGTTGTTCATGCAACTTCAGCTCATCTATGATCTTTAGATGTAGTTTATGTAATATCTAAAGCGGTAATAGTGTGATGTTCATGTTCACATACCTCCACTCTTTGGCCTGCTGCTATACCTCGACGAAGTCAAACTCCAGGGCTTCGATAGGTATCGGTGCTATCCACGCTGCAAGTGTAGGATCTATTGGTCTTTCCTCTCCAAGACTTTCCTCTTCCTACACTGGTTGTCCAACTATCTATGCCAATATCTTCAGTTTTGACATGCACTCCTCGACACCTGTTAGAAGTATGCCATAGTGATCCTATAACCTGTTCCATGATTCCTTTGTTGCTTCCTGAATTCTATCCTCAATCTGATCCAAGTCCCCCTTAGTGAGGACCACTGGTGTTATGCCCTTTGTCTTGTCTACTTTCTACTTATTTTTTATTCTTGTGGCAGATTTGATGCCTACCTTCCTCTTCTCCGTGATGACTTGATTTGTCTCTATCTTTTCAGATTTTCTATTCTGCTCATCACCTTTAGGAGGATCCTGGTGACCCTCTTCATATTTCTCCTCTTGTTCTGACTCTAGCTCATCCTTATCCTTCCCACTAGCTTCCCTATGCTCCACCGTGTCCTCCTCCGTTAGACTATCCTCTATCTGTGTCTCCAGTGCAGTCATCCACTTTTATGGCCACTATTGTATCTATGCTAGGAGATCATCTTCTGTCATTAAATATGGCAAGGGATTCCATTTCTTCCTCATGTCCCTGCAATCCTATATGTAAATTAGGTGGCAGTCAAACTTAAACGTCATGACAAAGCTATACTGCTTGTATAGGCTCAGTGAAAGGCGAGGTTTTTGGTTCACAAACATGTGTAAGTACATATGGTATAATAAAAAAAACAGTTTGTTATCCTATGCTAACGCCAGTTTAGTGGTATACCATAGCAAGGAATATCACGTGGCTTTATAAAAATCTAAGGGTACCTAAGGGAACTGCAAATCTTCTAGCTCTCTCAATGCAAGCATCGAAATGATAAAAATTAACCATGCATAATGAAAAGGAGTACCTTTCTCTTGAGCCTCGTATCAATCATCCAAAAACTCTTGGAAAAGATATGCGACCTAGTTGCACTGAATCCCTGTTGGCTTGATGGGGCCTGACCCAGGTTCAATGTTATCTGTGCCAACCAACAAAACCCTAACTGCTAGCCCTTTCAGCAATAACCCGTGTCGCGTAGCCTGAGGTCTCACCTGAAGCAATAACGGGGGAAAACCAAGTTTTTGCATCTAAAGGTTTGTGTGAAGGGTTCCTATGATCCCCATGGCTTATTTATGTCTTCATGAACCCTAATCTTCCCAGAACAGTTAATAATAATAAAACTTATACACAATGTTTATACCTTCGCGAAGGTCCTTAAATAGTTATAACATGCATAAATTCTAAACATTTCCTACTTTCATGCATAAATTAAGCATTCTTTAATACATTTTCAATAACAGAGCAAACACATAAAATTGCAGAAATAAACACAGAGATGCAAATACACAAAATAGGTCTTCAAAACTATCTTTTTATTAGATATTCTTCAAAGTACAGACTACTTTTCCCTACGTACTTAGCTGCAGGGGCCTGCACACTCATCTTGCGGACTTACCAAGGTCTCCACGCACTCATCTGTAGGAGCCTTCCCCTTTCGCCCAATTACAAGAAACAAACCTTTCCTACCTTAGCTTCTTACCCAAAACAATGATCTTCTACCTTAGTTACTTCTCTAGACTCCTTATGACTTATCTATATATAAATTTTTTTCTTATAATACCATGGTTCGCGACCCATGGTGGGGTCTCAAAACCTCCCTATCACTTCCCCACCTAAGGGATTAAAGCCCATTTGACTCAAACTATCTTTGTGCTCCACTTCCACATTTCACGGAGAATTTACATTTTATACAAAATTTAATCCAAAATTTGACCAAAACTTAACCCCAGGGACCCCATCCCAACATGCCCCCAACACAATTAGGTGACTCATCCTCGAGTCACTCAACTGGAATCTTTTTTCTGGATTTCTCAGAACTCCACCTTTAGAACCTGCCACGAACCTGCAAATCAGCTATGCCCTAGATAGCTGCTTGCTGGACTTCCTCGACGAGCTTCTCTATAGTAGGGCCTTCCACCACGAGGCCCATTGTTCTCTGTGTCTGATGGATGCCCTTTAATTTTTTATGCACATATATAGTTAGCTGGCTTGCTTCCTCTATCTAAGGATGTGTTCTGGCCCACAAGATGGCCTCTTTCCAGCGCAACTCTTCAATTTTTGTTTGCAACTGCTTTCCTTCCTATAAGAGTGCGAAGTGGTGGATTGGTGCCAAAGTGCGCGCAATCGACCTTATTTCATCAAACTGATGTTGCTTCTCCCTAATGTCAGTGTCAGTCTTCTGCAGAGTGGGATCCTCCTGCAGAGATGTCTAGAGCTCCATGGTGATGAGCCTCAGTATTGCAACAAGAATGCTGCAACTCCCAAGGCTACCGACTTTAATTATCAACCCGAGGTTTGTACAAACTTAAGAGGTGTCGGCACTATATATGCGGCATACAATGTGTCCTTAATTTGTTGTCATGATGTAATGGAGTGCATGTACTGAAGTCAAATCCTAAACTAATTGCAGAAAATGAAATGTTCGAAATGGAACCTTAACCTATTGCAAGAAAGAAAGTACAAGGAAAGAGATAGAAATTCAATGCTAAATCACACCATTTCCTAATTAACTGCCTAGAAGCTATGCTTTGCAATAATGCTAAATTATCATGAAACAAATGATACTATCTAAGTATGGAAGTAAGAAGCATCAAACATCACTAATGTGCAAGTAAAGGGATTGAAATAAATATTTTTTTGTCTTTTTGTCTTTTCATCCAAAATCAAGTATGCAAACTAATTTCCTTTGGAGATGTGGCAGGTGAATTGACGATGTTGGAGGTTGGATGGAAGGGTTAGGAGATGGTTGGATGGTGTGGGATACCCTTGGGAGGCTTTTGGTGACTTCCTAGAGGTTTTCCATCAATTCGGCCTTAAAACAGGTCATTTCAGGAAAACCTACAGGATGTACTAGAAACCTACAAGATGATCATGTAGGAATTATAGTGAACCTACAGGATACAACCGAGAGAAAAATGTGAGGTGTTGGAGGTGATGGGAGGCCTAGGAAATGTGTGTGATGGGTGTAATGGAGTGGGAAAATGCCTAGGATCACTTAGAACTCAAAACCAAAGTTGGGAGATGGATGGATTTGCTCAAGAAGCTTGGAGAAGTTTCCTTGTGAAATGATGAAATTGGTGAGGCTTTAATGATCAAGCAAATAAAATCCAAATTGGATAGGAAATATTTTTTTATTAACTAGGATGTCTTAGGTCCCCACTCCAAGTGGAATCACTCAAAAATACCTTTGTTAACCCATGCCAAAAAAACAAAAAACATTACTAGTCCAAAATATAGGAATTCGAGAACTAGTGAGCTAGTAAATCTAAAAAATGCCTAACCAAATCAAGTGAAAATTCAATGGGGTAATTTTTTTTATGAACTAGAATGTTTTTTTGATCTAATTCAAGTGGAATCAAATCGATTGAAGCTCGTTAACATGCTCTAAAAAATAGCATAAATTTATTGTTCTTTGCTAAAAAGGAGGTCCAACAATCTAGATTTGGGAATAATAAGACTAATCCAAGCAACTCAGTGATTCCTATGAACTTACAAAGATTTTCCAAGGATGATAATGCTTGTGATCCTGCAAAATAACTTACATCAACCATTTAACTCAATCCTACAACAAGAAATTATTAATTCTAAATGCAGAAATAGAAAGAAATAAAAACTAGAGTTGCATGTGAATAAGCAATGAAAAGAAGGAAAGAAAATGATACAAAAGGTTTTTGAGGTTCCTTGGATGGCCAAGCCGAAGGAAAATCAGATACCTATGGGGGAGAACAAGATTTAGAAGCTGAACATGACACCAATCTTCATTATTTTCATCAATAGAATTACATCCCTGCAAGAAAATACAATGGAGCTGCAAAAATACAAGCTCTCTCCACAATAACACTAATGAAAATCATTCCCTAGAGGAAAATTTGACTTGGTACTTATACAAAATTATTATGAATCATTCCCCATGAATGGAGGAATCTTTCTCCAAAAAAATCCCTTGATTAGTGGATCTAGTCCCCAATACTAGGAATTTGCATTAAATGGCAGGGAATGCAATCCTAGATTTTCTCAATCATTATCTAGAGGCAAATTTGACTTCGTACTTATAGAAAATGATTAAGAATCATTCCCCATGGATGGAGGAATATTCCCCCACTGAAATCCCTTGATTAGTGGATCTGCTCCCTTGATTGTGGATCTGCTCCCTTGATTAGTGGAACACATTCCTAGATTTTATCAATCATTGGAGTTCCACAATTTGTGCCATAATTCCATAATATATTGTTGAATTATTATTTATTATTGATCCTCCAGTAGTAGGGAACAAGTCCCTAAATTATCTCCTGCTCCAACTCTTCATAATCTGCCCAATATTCTCATAATATTCCACAAAAATAAATAATATTAGGCACAAATATTCAATTATTCATAAACCTTCCTAATGAATACATTAAAGTTAAAAATAATTTTTCTAATGCAAAAAGAGCGGTTTAATGTGCTGAAGGATGGTCACAGGCCTTAATTTATGTTTTAAATTAGAGGCATGGGCCTTAATTTATGTCTAATTTAGAGGCCCATCACATGGCCTAGTCAAATAAGTATGTGCAGTCCTTGACTGCTGCGTCCAATGTGGCCATACCTTCCTTGATCGTTTCTCTACGTTGTTCCAGAACTTCTGGCGGAGTTGGCAGCTGCAACTTCAACTGCAGATCCAAAATTTGCAGTTGGATTTCAAATCAGACTCAACTGATTTCATCCTTTGATTCCATGACTGCCGCAACCAACTTTTGTGTCTTATCCGCGGATTCTGCTTAAAGGAAATATTGAGTTCAGGAAACACATTATAGGCTTGTGTAATCACTTCTTCCAAATGTTGGCTACGCGTAGCAAGTTCTTCCTTTTACTTTAGCACCTGTGCCTTTTTTGCAAATATCTGCTGGTTGTTGGTTTTGACTTCGGTAATTACCAGCAGTGCGCGCTACTCCCTTACCCTCAACTCATCGGATATGCCTTGATGCAATTCGTGGAGCGTCTAGATAGGGAGTTCTGCGTGATTGACACCCAGATCCTTGATCTGTGATAGTTGGGTGTTTTCTTCCTCTGATTGGGCATGCAGTATCCTATCTGGAAATTGAATTACTCCTAGATCCAGAGTTTGATCTATATCTAGGATTGTCGTGTTGGCTTGCTATAGGCTCACTTGAATCTCTCTTTCCTGACCAACGTTTGCTTGTAATTGTCCCGTCTATATTTGTAGATCACGTGGATCCTTCTGCACATTCCCCAGCACCTACTGGTACTGATACTCGAACCGCATCCATAACTTTGTTGTTGTGTCGCAAAGCTTTTCACCAATCTCGTCTAATTCCCCCTCAGTGAGGACTAGCAGATCCACCTAGGAGAATATGGTGGACTTCTTCTTCTTTCATGGTCCCAATGTCGTCTGCTTCAACCTCTTCTTGTGCTCAAAGGGGGTTTCCGGCTCCTCGCCCTTGCCTCCTTCAACATTCGACTCCTACTGGTCCTCGGTGCACAAAGAGTAAGAATTCTCAACCTATATCGTCATTTCCTTCTATAAGCTCTCTATCAGAAGCAACCTTAGAAACAACTTCCTCGTCAGCAACTACCTTTTGTAGTCTACCTCCTTCTGCTTTTGTGCTGCTGAGGTCTATGTGGAGGGACTTTCCCCTACCTTGATTGTACCTGTGCCTTGATTTGATGGGTGCAGCCACTCTCCCAGCCATTTCCAAACCATCTCCTATATATTTGCCTCACCCACAAGGTAAGGTAACTTGTACCATACCTTCTTTGGATACCATCTTGCATGAATAGAAACATTGTGAAAATCCGCCTTGAATTCTGCATGAGGCTCAAACTGTTCATATAGGGTAGGTGACAACCTCGGCCGATGGCTGATCACTGTGCGAAGATCCATCTCTACCAGCACCCAAAACATCTTGGTCTCAATGACCCACACTTCATCTTTGGTCGCCCAGAGCGAAAAAAACTTCTCTGCCTCTAAAAGGCTTGGGTCTTGCGGAGGAAATTGGCTATCCTCCGACATCCTCCATGCTACCAGTGCTATCAATAGCAATAAATAGGCATAATGAAATGCCTTTCCCTCACCCAGGCTTTGTGGCAGTTTACCAAAAATTATTTACACAGATACTGAGCCCAGTTGTACTAGACTCCTTTGGTACGTTGTACGGCTAATGAAATCACTGGTGCCAGAATCTCGTCCACGTGACACTTTTGCATAATCTTGCAAGCCAAGATGTGTGCAGCGAACTGCATTGCTTTATATGTAATGGAGCAGATGGAATATCCATGTGACTTCTTCACCAAACCAAACTCACTCTTCATTTGGTCCATGAGTTTCTTTTCTTTTGTTTTCCCTCCAAATGCCTCTGCTAGATCCACACCTTAATAGGGAAGCATGGTAATCTGGTGGATCAACATGTCAGTAATAGGGATGGGTTCTCCCAGCTAGAGACACCCATCGTACACTAGGGTGGGAAATTTTCTAACAAAAACAGTGTTGATGATTGTTCTGTTGAAATGTGACATGCTGAGCATGTTTATTAGACCCACTTTCTCAACTCCCGCAACCCATTTCATTGGCTCGGGTCGCGTTACTTCGGTTTCCCCATAGTAAATTTTTTGCCAGATATTTATTTGGCGCAAGCTGAGGGAACTTCTCATGGTCTTCCAAGTTTCAATCCTACAACTTGAGCAATGGAATGCACCCTAATAGCACGCCTTCAAACACCACCTTCTTTGGCAGTAGTGGTGTAGAAACCATGAATTTGGTGGTATCCAGGTCTTTCAGCACCTTAGATTTGCCTTTTCGTGGTGGGATATACTTTGGGAGCCAAGTCAAAGGCTCAACCTCTTTGGCATCCATCTCCTCGATGCCTCTATGAAGCTCTTCTTCATCAAGATCAAGGGGCTCATGTGGCTGCTGTGATTTGTCCATTTTCTCCTTTTGGAAAATCTCTGGGTGGTTTTTTCGTGGTGACTGCCTCATCGGAACTTGTTGAGGTTTTTTTTTATCAGCAACAAAGGGCTTAGGTCGAGGAGACCTAGGCACCAAAACTCTCATAGGAACATGGGGTGGTACTTTAGCAAATGGTTTTGTTTCCATTGCAGGCACGGCTTCAGGGGGCACGACTTCAGAGGCTACGAGTTTAGACGATGCGACTTTAGAACTTGTGGCTTGTGCAGGATGAGTTGCAGTCATTTTGTCTAGGAATGTCTTACGGAAAGTTTTAGACACGTTAGCTAACCCTGTTCATGAGAAAAACTCTTCCCAATCAGGCTTGGACATAGAATTTAGCTCTTAGTGCAACACAAGGTGAGAAAGCTCACACTTAATGTTCAGAGAGAAAAGTGTTATAATTTAGGGTAGCATGCAATATAGGTGATTTCAAATTCGAATCCAACCGTTCCCTTCAAAACCTCATCATTAATGCTCCTTTGGTGGTAGATTGTTAAATATTTTCCTAATACATGCACCCAATGGCTACTTTTTGACCCAGCTGCATGGCACTAACCTCCTTGGTGCAACTCCTCTTGGCGCCCTACTTTCCTCCATCGCGCAACCTCCTTACTTCGTCTTGCCGATTGTCGGGCAGTGTAGTTTATAGTCTCATACTTCCTCGCAGCTTCCTGGAGTACTAAGACTATCCCACCATCATATAGTCATTGCACATGGGTGGGATCATCCTTGTACAACTTCAACCAACTCCCATTAACTTTTCCTAGGAACATGTCTCCATTTAGCTTCGTGAGATGAACTGTGCCACCATCTGTAATTTCTTTGACGACATACGGCCCCAACCAATGCATTTGAAATTTTCCAAGTAACTTCGTGAATTTTTTATCATAAAGTAACACTAAATCATTAACCTGAAAGGTGTGTTGCGTAATGTGTCGATCGTGGCATGCCTTTTTGCTCTCCTTTTGCACCTGTTGTTGAAATCCTACCAAAAACATATCTTCCTCCAATTCCAGCAGCTGTGCATGGTGCTCCTCCATAGTGTCAAGATCAACCATATCGGTTACTGTTACAATCCGCAGACTCGACACAATATACTCCATGTGCATCACAACCTCTATCCCATAGACCAACCTGGAAGGAGTTTTGTATGTCAACATTTTACACGTTGTCCTATATACTCATAGGACTGCTGGTATGCATAGATCCCAATCATTCCTTCTCGCATTGCATACCTTCATCAATGAGCTCTCCAAGATCTTATTGAATGCTTCTACTGTACTATTAGCTTGAGGAGGATAGGGTGTTCTTTTATGGTGATAAACTCAGAATTCATCCAACATTGCAGCAATAGTTTCGTTTAATAAATGCATATCCCTGTCACTCATCAATATCTTCGGGCAACCAAACTGAGTTAAGACAAACTCGAAAAGGAACTTCGCAACTGTAGTAGCGCTACAATCTTTGACTGGCTATGCTTCTTTCCATCGCGTCAAATACTTGGTTGCAGTAATAATGTATTGTGTGCCTGTCTTTTTCCCTAGTGGCTGTATTAGACCCACAAAGTCAATCGCCCATTTTTCAAACACCTGCAAAGAAATCTGCGGGTTTAATGGAAGTTCATCCCTCCGTGATGGTTTCCTTGTCCTCTGACAAACATCGCATGCCCTACAATATGCCTTAGAATCCTTATGCACCATTGGCCATCACAATCCTATTTACAGGATCTTATGCGTGGATTCTCTTCCAGTGCAATGTCCCCCCGCCACTCCTCCATGTGCTTCGGCGAGGATACTAGATCTTTCAAACTCTAGAATGTATCGATGCAATATTTCATCAGAGCCCATCTTATACAAGTGTCGAGTGATCACAGAAAAATCAGTTGCGCAGACCACCAAATCCTTCTTTTGTTGTGTAGAATATCCCTCTAGGGCTATGTCAGTGGTTAAAAACTGGATTATTTCAGCAAAGTGATCATATGCGACACGTGCAACAAAGAGTTGTGCATCCAACAACCTGTCTTCCAAACTAGTGGGCTCTTCGCCTATCTCAATTCTAGATACGTGATAAGGTCCTACATTCAATCGCTCGGCTTCACAATCACCTCAAAGTTGTATTATTGAAAAATTAACAGCCACCTACAGATCTTCCCCCCACACAGGTTTGTTGACCAGGTACTTGAGAGCGGAGTGATCTGTATACATTTTGAAGTGCATGCCTAACAGATAGTGTCTAAATTTTTGTAGCACGTACACCATTGCCAACCCTTCGCGCTCTGTAGTTGAGTCGTCCTTCTTGGAATTTGATAATTTCCTACTCATAAAGGCTATAGGATCAATTTCTCCTTCGCCAGGCTGGGTTAATACCACACCTAACGCAATAAAGGAGGCATCCACATGAACATGAAATTATTTCTTCCAGTATGGGAACACCAAAATGAGCGAAATCACAACATCTTCCTTTAAAACATCCAAACTATTATAACACTCCTCATCCCAACATAAAGTCACATCCTTCTTCAGTAATTTCTTAATTGGCGCAGTTATCTGCGCATAAGATTTGATAAATTTCCTATAGTATCCGGTGTGGCCCAATGTTGAACGTAGTTGCTTTACATTCTTTGGAGCGTCTAAATTTATAATAAAAAATATCTTCATAGGGTCTACCATTAATCCCTGCTTTCATACCACATGGCCTAGCAATTATCCCATAGGGCACACAAAAGATACACTTCTTCAAATTCAGGGAAATTTGGTATCTGCGACAAGTATCCAACATAAGGCGTAGACTTGCAACGTGGCACTTTACCAACCCAAATGCAGTCCAGTCATCAAAATAAACTTGTAAAATTTATGGATGAACTCCTTAAAATATGCAATTACGACCCTTGAGAAGATCGCAGGCACATTCTTTAGCTCGAATGGCATCATTGTGTGCTAGAAGCATCCCCACTTCGTCGTGAAAGGGGTCTTGCTACAGTCTTTCGGAGAGATCTTAATCTATGTGGTACCTTGAGAACCCATCAATGAATGAATAGGCTTCCTGCTCTCAAACATTCTCCAGGACTTCCTCTGTAAACGATGTTGGAAATGGGTCATGGACGCACGCATCATTCAGATTCCTCAGATCTACACATATCCTAATTTCATCTTGTTTCTTCTTCTCCTGAACAACCATTGGGATTACCCAATCAAATTCTTCCACTGACTCAATGATTCCATCCTTCAACATTTTTTCCAGCTCTTTGCACACCTTCTCCTTATACTTGGTATTTAGACGGTAGAGTCTCTATTTCATGGGATTTGCATTGGGCTTTAAGGTGATATTCATTAAACCTAGATCCCCTACTAGTCCCTTCAGATATGAGAACTTGGTAGGAAAAAGTCCTGGTATTTTTGCGGTAGTTCCACAACCTTATCGACTATATATTCATCCCAATAATCACCTGTCTTTGCAAACTTAGGCTACGTGTCAGATCTAATTTTCACTTTCCTAGTCTTCAAAGGTTCTGTTACATTAGGGTTTGCTACTTTGGGTCCTTCAACCTCACACTGTCCCTCGAATTTTGGAATGTTGATATTTTGTGGATCCTCTTCTTCTTCTTCTGCAGACACATTGTAGAATTCCAATGCATGGTGCAGCTGTGTATTCCAGTCCTGTTGAATCCATTCTATCGGCTCCTCAGGCATCCTGAAGATTGCGGCCTTAATTTCCTAGAGTGCTTCATTAATACACGCAAATCCATCCTCAAAGCTGAAAGTTAACAAGAAATTTTCCCTCACGATATTAACTGTCCCATGGTGTAGCTCTGTTTCCAAGTACCAATTCATCAGAATAGTATCTAGGGTGTGAAAAAAGATATTTACCCATTCAGGTTGAGGCTTCCCCCCCAAGCTTTAGTCCATCAGGCTAAATGCTCACACGAATTATCCTTGCTTGAGTATTTCTCTGTCAGGTGGGTACTTGCATATGCAGACCTTAGCTTCATCATTCAGTTGTAGTCTTTCTAGTCAGCGAAGCTATATTTATGTGTCCCCCACCATTATGTAGGCGTAGTTCACAATGCCAAATCTAGTGCCTGGAGCCGATATTCCTTTGGCACATCCTTTTCAAATTGATCCAAAAACAAGTTAACATCATTCAGACCATCATAATGAGGTATATTTTGTACCTCTATAGATACGTAATGAAGAAATTTTGTCATCATATTGCAGCTTAGCTTTGAGACTTCGTGAAACCTATTCTGTCAGTGCTCGAGTTCTTCATCTGAATCTGAGGTACAAGAGCTATCTCTATCCCATGTAATTCACCCATCTATGGTGGGATTGATCAAATCTTCAGCCCATGTAATGATCTTGTATATTTGATCCAAATCGTCTTCCTCTTCATAGTCACAGACTAGTTCAGTGTAGTGCACTCCTTCAGCGGGATCCAACAAGAAAATTACTTGGAGTGCCTTCTTCTCAAATGCCATCTGTCACTTCTTCAGATTAATTACTACATCCATGTCGAAGGCCTAATCAATTCCTAATAGCGCAGGGTAAGGATTTTTGTCATTCACTATTTCAATAACTTCGAAGTCGGCCAGAACGCTTGCTACCTTAATGTATACTGTTACCCTGTACATGTGCCCCATAGGAATGATATTTTGTTGATTGGCCATACACAACTGTATAGGAGACCACTGTAGCACAGGTCTCCCCATCCTTTCCCATGTCTTCTTTGGTAGCATGTTCACATCAGATACCATATCCAAGATGAATTTATCCATTTCGTACTCTCCAATCTGTGCGGTTACCCTCATTTTTCTCCTTGTCGGCTTCTTATGTTTACCTAATTTCCTCACAGTGTGCTGCTTGGAAGGAGTCTTGATTTTACCCGTACAATCATGAATTAGCTCCTGGAGCCCTTCCATCGCCTTCCTATCCCACAACAAATTCATACAGGTTTTCAAAAAGTAGCCAATAACAAGAGATCCACATCCAACGCTTCATTGTTTTCAGCTGATTTCTCCTGACTTCTTGACGTAGAAGCCTCAATGAAGTTCTTCTTGGCTTCCGTAAAATTTTCTTTAGCCCTGGTGAGATCAAATCTAACCTCTTTTTCAACAACCTTTCACACACAACCTTCGGTTTCCGGATGCTTCCCCTTATCTTCTCCTTTGGTGATACCACTATGTGTTACTATGTTAATGCTAGGCTCTTCCTTGTGAGGCTCCACCCTCATCATATGAATGTTTTGCATAGGTGTTTGTGTCTTCTTTTCCTGCATGTTGGCTATCAGCACTAGGAAATCCTCTATCACATGATCAAACTGTCTGCAATACTAACAGGATGGATGTGTTGGATTCCGATAGTCACGCACAAATGTCCTTCTTCTCCACAGTTGTAGCAAATAACTTGTCCGTGACCTATTCAAGCCCCTCCTCCTCGTCCTCTTCCATGACCTTGGAATCCTCCACGCACTACACCCACGCACTGATCCTGAGGTTGAGTTTCTATTTGCATTCGATATGTAGGCATCCAATCCATCATTAATTCATAGCTTCGATATTTTCGCTCATCATGCCCAACCGATTTACAAAAGGTACAAAACAATTGTTGTGGAGTTTGTACAAACTTTTGCAAGAGGTGACAATGGTCAGTCACGTGCTTCCCATCTATCTGGAAGATAACACACCATACGGGTACTCCTGCACTTAGTCCCACAATGTTCTCAGGATTGAAAGGGACATGACCTCCTCCAATCAGGTAATTTTCATAAACAGGACAATGATCCTTATCATGTCCCTTGTCATTACATTTTAAGGACCAAACTTCTATGTGCACCATAGGCTGAGCTTCCTTTCTTATCTTCAAGCTCTGCAAATCCATGTGCAAGCTTGCCAGCTGTGACTAAATCTATTGTGCTTCAACATTTGTATCCTGTACTAGTGAGTCTTCCAACCTCATCACGATCTCCACAGCCTTTGCTTGCATTCCTATTTTCTGTTGTAATAATGGTAATCGTAGATGGGGAAGGAGAGAAGCGATGTACCAGTCCCTATGCTAAGAATCTGTGATATACATATTAGCCTACTGGATCAAGCACTTTAGCCTTTGATCGAAGTCCCACACGGACTCATTTACTCTCTATTGTATTTCCTTAAACTGTGTTACAGACTACACTTGACACTTAGGTTTTTTAAACTCACTATTCAGTGGTTGTTGAGTCTCTTCCACTGTTGCATCAGGTTTATATGTACATAACTTGATATACCAAGTCAATGCCATATTCTGCAGCGCCATGAGCAACTGTTCTTTCTTTATATTATCATCAGTAATCTTCTGTGCCTTCCACACAACATCCATGACGAACTATAACTGTTTGAGGTTCTCGCTTCCCACTCTTTTAAAGATCGACCTCTTCATCGTGTTCACCATGTTGAATGGTTGATGCTGAAGTGGAGGTGGAGGTGGAGGTGTAGGTGTATGTGGCAGAGGTGGAGGTGGTGGTGGAGTGGATGGATGGGGTATCCCCGGGATACCTTGGCTTACTATCTATAGCGCACTTTGTGGTGTTCTTAGAATAATTCCTTCGTCGTCGCTCTTAGGAGATCCTAACAACGGAATGTATTCATAGCTTGATTTTTCGTTTCTTCTGAATGGTTTTCCACTTCGTGTAGTCCCAAACATCAATGTAATGGCATAAACCACTTTTTGTACAATAGCATCTTAATCCAGGTCTTTAGATATTTTAAGTACTTACCTCTTGGTCCCTTGAAGAACCTCCACTCTGCTTCACTATAGCTGATGGTCGTATCGATCGCCAACTCAGTGATGAATTCTCCTAAGATATGATCAATCCAGTGATCAACAACCCATGTGATGTTATTTTCTGAAGCCTGCAAGTGCTTCCCCAGTTATGGGGTCCACATAATAGGGCAGTCAAGCTTCCACATACCTTGACTATTCGCTAACCTAGACAACCACTCATGCAATTCACAAGCAAAAGAGCGGAAGAAGATTTCAAGCTTGTCTATGTATATTTATCTGTTCAACCACTATTCCTTGGATAAGCATTGATTTCTGTTCTCCTGTGCTGCAAATGCATGCAATTTTCGATCAACCCACTTCTTGATTTCTTTATTTGTGGGGAACCACTTAGCACACATTACTCAGCAAAATCCCGATCCCAACAACGAAACCATTTATTGGCTTGATGGGGCCTGATCCAAGTTCAATGTTATCTGCACCAACAACCAAACCCCTAATTTCTGGCCCGTGTAGCACAGGTTGAAGTCTCACCCGAAGCAACATTGGGGGATGACAAAACCAAGTTTCTTCATCCAAAGGTCTATGTGAAGGGTTCCTGAGATCCTCAAGGACTATTTCTATCTTCGTGAACCCTAATCTTCCCAAAATAGTTAATAATAATAAAACTTATACATAGTATTTATACCTTCACGAAGGTCCTTAAATAGTTATAACATGCATAAATTCTACAGATCTACTACTTTCATGCATAAATTAAGCATTCTTTCATATATTTTCAATAACAAAGCGAACACATAAAATTGCAGAAATAAACCTAGAGATGCAAATACACAGAATAGGTATTCAAAACTATATTTTTATTAGATATTATTCAAAGTATAGACTTCTTTTCCCTGCACACTCAACTGCAGGGGCCTGTGCACTCAGCTTGTGGACTTACCAAGGTCTCTGCGCACTCAGCTACAAGAGCCTTCCCCTTTTGCCTAAGTACAAGGATTTTACCTTTCCTTCCTTAGCTTCTTGCCCAAAACAATAATATTCTATCTTAGTTACTTCTCTAGAATCACTATGACTCATCTATATATAGCATTTTTGCTTACAATACCATGGTCTGCGGACCATGGGTGGGTCTCAAAAACTCGCTATCACTTACCCAACTAAGGGAATAAATCCCCTTTGACTCATACTATCTTTGCACTCCACTTCCACATTTCGCAGAGAATTTACATTTTATACAAAATTTACCCCAAAATTTGACCATAACTTAACCCCAGGGACCCCATCCCAACAATCCCATTAGTGCACTGCAGGTCCAATGAAACTATCGGTGCAGAGACTTCATTAGCCTGACACTTCCTCATGATTTTTACAGCTAATATATGTGTTTGGAAGTGAAATCCCTGGTCATTGATCCCAACAATCCCATTAGTGCACTGCAGGTCCAATGAATCTATCGGTGCAGAGACTTCATTAGCCTGACACTTCCTCATGATTTTTACAGCTAATATATGTGTTTGGAAGTGAAATCCCTGGTCATTGATTGAGTTGATATCATAAACTCACTTCCCTTTTGTCAGTCCAAACTTCTTCTTCATGTCTTATGCTATGGCTCTGTCCTGATCTTTCCCAACAAACTCCTCTACGGGGTTTAGCCCTTGATAAGGAATTCTTGTGATTCTCCATATTAGCATTGGGTCAATAGGGATCCTCTTCTCCGTCCATAGGCATACATCGTGCACCAGCACAAGAAGTTGTCTCACACAAGCTGTGCTTCCTGGACTTATGTCGAACTATGGCACATTGAACATATACATCAAGATTGGCTACACCAATCCAGCTACCCACTTCTGTGGTTCTAATCTTGTCACATTACTCTCAGGTTAGTGCACTTGTTTTAAATATTTGTCATGTGCGAAATGAATATATTTATTTCTATCATTGAAATCATAGTCCGTGAACTTCAACTGCGGAATATTCCCAAGGGTTTCTCCAGTAAATCACATTGACTTCGAAAATAAAGGTATTAAGGTGCCATACTTCACGTCCTTCGACTCTTTCATTTGTTTTTAATCTAGTTTTATTGGTGTAATATATGGTCGGAGAGGCAATGGAAACATTGTGCCATCCATTTCCATTTTCACTTTCTCTACTTCTTCTTCACTATCTCTCGCTTGTTCGGGCTCTTTCGGACGCTCGATGGGTCCCTTTTCTTGTTTCTTCTTTGTTCCCTGCTCTTTGGTCATTTTCTTTCGAGGGAATTTCCACTACGTGTGTGATGATGCTACTGCGGGAATATCAGATGATGTTGTAGGCGTATCAGATGTTGCTTCCATAATTCTGGCTAAGCCCTTTTCTCTAAATATAGGAATAAAATCCTCAGGATTCATATGGTAGTGGAAATTTTTGCAACTTTTTCGTAATAGCAATACTTGAATTCTCTGAAAAAAAAAGTTCCAAATATGGGTGAGACACAACTTTTTATAAATAGTCTGAGTTTCTAACCCCATCATTAGCTCAAATTATGTTCTTTAATCTCATATCTATTGCTAGATTTGGTCAACCTGTCCTCGTAAATGCATCTCTCCGCATGTTTTAATCGTAAATTTCCTTTTTAATGGTCATATTTTCCCAGTGAACTTCGACGCATCCCATATTGTAGCAAGAAACCCTTCTTATGTCGAGGATCCTACTAACTTCGACATAATCCATACTGTAGTGAAGTAACTTTCTATGTCAAATCTCTTTCTGTAGCGTAGTTTATACTCCAGTGTGCACTTTCAACTGCAGGTGGGACTAAGATTTGTTTTCTTTCTTTAGAGCAAAGCTGTAGGGGCAAGGTTATCCATGTACAACTTCAACCTATTTCCATTTACTCTTCCTTGAAACAATTATCCATTTAACTTTTCTAATTGAATTGTGCCTCCATCAGTAATATGCTTGATACTGTATGGGCCCAACCAATGCATCTTGAATTTTCCTAGAAATTTTACAAACTTACTGTCATAAAGGAGAACAAGGTCTCTTACCTAGAACTCCTTTTGCTTAATATGTCTGTCATGGTGTTGATGCTTCGAAAATTGTTGCATCAACATCGGGGGATAACCACCCGGTCCAGACCTTAATACAGCTCCTTTTCTGTTTGGGATGGTGGCTCCGACTGGATATAATGGGACCAGTTTCCCAGTAATGAATAAAAAAGGGATGGATGAGTGACTGGTTTTCTAATAAGTGATAATGAATGGGTGACTTAATCTAAAAGCGAAAATACAAATGACTATTCTATCCCGGGAAGCTTCTATTCTTAAGTGCAACGTTTGATGATCTCTGTTCATCAATAGACATATAGATGACTCTATTCAATAAACATAGACATTCGTTCATATAATAATTGCTTTGTTCAAATAGTTGATCAAAGCAATTAATAAAACATTGTTACACTTATCTTTTTATATTACTGATACATGTATGATTAGAAGAAAAGCACGTTGTAAACATCCAATAGTGGAAAGTATAAAGAATGCTGTTAAAACACATGCATATATTCAATAATAGCAAGAATGATCAAATAACAATTCACATAAAAAGAATGAATTCAGACATAGATAGTAGTACCATATGAGCTGCAAATCATTCCCAACATCAATCGCAATTCGAATTCCTTCTTCCGACTCAGAAATACTTTTAAATAAAGGAAGTAGTGCACATCCACATAAAAGCTTCGTTATCAAAATTGGAATAATTGGCCAAATCTTTATAAAAAAATATACCTGAAGTAAAGTAGTGGAACTTGAGGTTTAAGTCATATACAAAAACTTACGACCCTTTCTAAATACATGAAAGGGTCTATAAATACTTAATTAAACTAACTAACTACAAAATTAAAGTGCTACTAAATTGGTACAACTTGATCTTGAATATCTCCCCCAAAGCAATCTGGTAGTCGGCAGCATGATTCATCACTCTGGCTGTTTGCCTTTTGACCTGAGTTGGCATATCGCTAGCATCGGTTCCACTTCTTGAGGGCGGTTGAGATGAGAATTGAGTTGAGCAGAATAGGTGGCATCGTGTATATCAGGAATGATACACCCAATTGCATCTGTTAGGCACTTGAGGGCGGCTCTCTGGCTGTATGGTTTTACTAGGAACAACCAATAGGTGTCCCAAGTTAAACTATTAATACCTGTGATCAATCTCCCATTCTTTTCCAGCTCTATATAACATGATTGCTCCAATGTTTTGGTCGATAGTAATTTACCTGGTGTACATTGAGAGATCATATTAGATAAATAGAGAGTATTGTTAATTAATTCAATCAAATTACTTGTGGATAATTTGCATCTAGAAACTGCTCTCTCTGCCTTCATCAATTGGGACTGCCATTCCATAAATAGATTTTCTTTAAGGGATTCTAGGATTTTAGGCAAATTTGCTGCCTGTCCCTCATTAGTGTCCTGCCAAGTAAGAAAATCTGTTAAGGTCTCATCGGCCTGCTCTAAGTATTGTCTAGCATCGACTGATTTATCGATTATTAATGCTGTTATGTCACACAGGGGTTCAACTTGAGCAATTTTATGACACAATAATATTATTTGTGTTATCAATGCCTTATTAATCTGTAGTGCTTCTGCTCTGAAATCGGCAGGCTACGGAAGACTCTTGAAGTTCTCTATTTGACCTAATAATTGAGCAATTTGCTCATCTTTTGTCTTTACCATCTGTTCATTTATTGTCTTCAATTTTTCTAATGCCTCCGACAGCTGTGCTTGTAACGAAGCGATTGCCTGGTCTTTTTCTTTTAACAAATTACTCACTTCCGATGCCTTTTCCATAGTGGCCGCCGAATAGGCTCCAGCATATTGGGACAACTTTGTTAGGTCATCAGAAGGATCGAACTCCTCCTTCCAAACTACGTTGGCTGTCACTGTTTGTTCAGGGAACAGGGAAGGTTGATCAATCCTTCTCCTTTTCCGCTGTCGCTTTACTACGGCCCTGTGCTTTGGGCTGTAAAAGACATCCAATGGAGGTATATCCTCCACTTGAAAAATGATTTGATCCGAAGGATCTTTGGGAATTATTTCTAAGTCTGTAGTAGGGGGTAGACCGCTGGTTCCTTCGCTTGGAACCTCTTTTGATGCTGTATCCTATGTATCAGCTGCTTTGGATGTATTGACTTCTCATGAGCTTTCTAGATTTCTTATGATTGAATCGAATTGCTGCCATTCCTGGAGCAACCTTGGGTCAATCTGGGTATCGACATTCACATCCTTGCTGCTCTACTCCTGCTGCCTTTTCTGTTCCTCTTCACATATTGTCTCTTGTTCTTTCCTCTGCGCTTCCTCTTGTTCTTTCCTCTAGAGTTCCTCCTGCTCTTTCCTCTGGAGTTCCTCCTACTCTCTTCTTTGGACTTCTTCAAAATTTTTTGATGTAGCAGGAGGTTCGTTGGTAAGTCGCTGTTTAGGCTCGCTTGATTGTGTCATCGGGGCAGTGGCTAACAAATCTAGAGGCAGAGTTTGCAACCTCTGCTCTCTAAGTTTGTTAAATTTGACTAACCCGTCGTCATGATATCTCATTTTATCTAGCACTTGAACCTGAAATAATGACTTGGCCGAGGAGAATAGGTCATCAAACTCATCTTTTTTATGTTCAAATTTAGTGAGTTTTGCCTGTTCTAGTACATTATAGACAACTTTGTTTGGATCAAATCGTCTGTTAGGAAGAGTGGCGAGATTCAGTGTATTTATCTTTTCTGCTTCTTTCTTTGCATGCTTGTAGTCATGCAGAGTGTACACGCCACACCTTAGAGGAAAAGGAGGCCGGACTTGCTTCTTTGAATTCCTCAGAGCTTTTGTAACTCCTGCGGATGTAAGCTAATATGCTATCTCTCGAGCCAATAGTTTGTCTAGTATATACAAGGGGAGGACATGAGGCCTGGCATGACTGCCGAAAACTCTTACATATGTAAATTTTTCTTCTCTAAAACAGGTTCCTAAGGCTGTCAAGTCAATCTCTGCTTGTGAGGAAATATTAGGAGCAGGTTTGTCAAAAATTGCATAGTAAATGGGTAACATAAATCCATTGCAAGCTTGATATAGGTGGTGTTTATAATGGGTTTTCCACAACTTCTGGTGATAGATATGAATGGGCATGGGGTCTTGTGGAGTCCATCTCCATCCCAGCACAGGAAAATCGGAGTTAAAACAGAGAGTATCTAAGATGTAGGCACTAAATTAAAATGGAGGAATGAACCTTTCAGTAACGCGGGATTTGTTTCTGAACTCAAGAATAGCTATTGCTAACTTATCAGATAATATATTCCCCCAATCCATTATTTCTCTATTGCATGCTACTTCCATTAAAGGTACCATCTCTATGGAGAATTTTGAGGAATCATGCAAACCCCAAATCCTACACATCATCGCTCCAGCATAACAATAAGGAGAACACAAGGAATCGACAGAGTACTTACCCGAAGACTCATGCTTGTGTTTCGCTGGGTTTTGTCTCCATTCCTGTATAGGTGCTGATTCAATTTCATTTTCATCTCCGAACTTCTCTAGAAATGCTTTGTTATACCTCTTCTCCGGTTCGGGAAAATGGTACATTTGTCTCAAATCATTGGGCTGAAATGAACCGAATACTCTCCCGTCGATAGTGCAAAATGTTCTGTTTGTAATTGGAATTTCCTCAACTTCCCATCTTATCACATCTGTGTATGGAAGAATTTTCTCTCGAGCCGTTATGCAGTGTAGGTAAGAATCAGCCAAATCCTTTAGAGTCGCCTCGGATTTCTGGTTCATGTCTGTTGTAGCTTGTACTGATGTTTCTTGAGGCTCTTCGGCCTCAACCAGATTATAGATGCTCTGCCTAGTAGTATTACCGAGACCAAGACATGTGGTGTCTGAGATTAATCCTTTTTTACTTAGTCCCAGATCGGCAGTGTGTTGTCTTGTTACTACGGAAGCTGAAGCTGTTCCAAATTTCTTAGACTTCTTCCCCATTTGGCCTAAATTCGCTACTTCGGAGGAGCTCTGCACAGGAGATAAAATGAACGTAATGCGGAGAATAGGTGGTGAAAACCAAGTATGAAAGAGTTATATCAATCAATGAATAATGGAGGATTAACATAAGACTGCCGCGGATACAATCTCTGAAGAGATTTTGGCACAATTGCTCCATTAATTGGCCGTTTAAACCTATCAATCTTTTAAATGCTCATCATACAGTTTATTGGCCAAATAATTCATTTAAGCGTGGCTTTGATGTTTTGGCGTTTGGGTGCAAGTGAATCACTATCGGGAAGAGAAAGGCTTTTAATAATAATTCAACACAATATACCCAAGCCTTATCAATCCTTTTTGAAAGTCGCGCTTAGCTTTATCGCAATCGGGGATCGGAGGAATGTTTAAGTAGTTATATTGGTGTCATTACGGAATCCCTGATCACCGATAGCGATATCGCTAATTCGTATCGGGAGCTTTTTAGAAGAGGGCTTTTAGTTGCATGCATGTTACATTCCCCGATCACCGATAGCGATATCGCATCGGAGCAAAGAGAGGGGCCTTTTGTTACGATTTCTTACCTTCCCGATATCCGATAGTTATTCGCGCTTGTCGCATCGGGGAAAACCAATGGGTCTTTTGTTATGCATCCTTTGTTATTGCGATATGCGATCTTGCGATCACTTTATCTCAATAATAAAGAATTATTCATTTTTTTTTTATTATAAGACCGATTCTATATTGTCTCAAAAGGTTTATAATGTTTTGTTTCTTTTCGGACCTTTTGAGGAATGATAAGTTGATACCAATTTAATCTAAAAGGGACCCATTTCATATTATAGTTTTGAAAGTAATTTTTTTTAAAATGGGGGGTTGTTGTACAACACAACACATGGCAAGCCTTTTCTCTTGTTTTCTGTACTCGCTAATGGAATCCTGTTATAAATATATCTTCCTCCAAAGCAAGCAACTACTACATTCTTTCCTCCATTATATCGGGGCATGCCATATCTGTAAAGGCCACAATCCTCAAGCTAGGCACGATGTACTCCATGGGCATCCCAACTTCTTTCCCATAAACTAACCTGGAGAGTGTCTTACCTGTCAACTTTTTACATGTGGTCCTATAAGCCCATAAAACTGTTGGAATTCTAAGGTCCCAATCATCTCTATTCACATTGCATACCTTAGTAAGTGCATTCTCCAGAATCTTATTAAATGATTCTACTATTCCATTGGCCTGAGGATGATCAGGGGTATTTTTCTGATGATAAACTTGGAACTCCTCAGTCAATGATTCAATAGTCTTATTGAGGAAATGTGATCCTTGGTCACTCATCGAAATCATCGGACATCCAAATCTAGACAGTATGTACTCAAAAATAAACTTCGTTGTAGTCTCTGCATTGCAGTCCTGTATTGGTTGTGCTTCAGCCTATTATGTCAAGTAACCAGTCGTTGTAATTATGTACCTTGCACCAGTCCTCTTGCTAGGTGGGTTGACGCGTCCAAAAAAATCAATGGCCCACTTATCAAAGGCCTGCAATGTAACTTGTGGTACCAATGACACCTCATCTCTTCTGGAAGGCTTCCCTATTCTTTGACACACATCACATGCTCGAAAATACTCCTTTGCATCTTTATGTAGTGCAGGCCACCACAATCCCGCTCTCAAAATATTCTGCGCAATATATTTTCCTGCATAGTGTCCACCAGCTACACCTCCATGAACTTTCGATAGAATCATATGTCTTTCATGTTCAGGAACATATCTGCACAGTATCTCAACTGGTCCCATCTTATATAACTGTCTTGCTATTAATGAAAAGTTAGCTTCCATAACCACTAATTATTTATTTTTCTACATAGTATACTCTAAAGGAGCCATTTCATTGGTCAAAAACTAAATGATATCTATGAAATGGTCATTTGCAACTCTGATTGCAAATAACTGTGCATTAGGGATATTATACTCTATGTTGGTTGGATCTTCCCCTGTTTCTAGTCTTGATAGTTGGTCAGGTCCTGCATTCATTCTCCCTGGTTTAACAATGATCTCAAAGTCTTATTCCTGGAATAACAGTAACCATCTGAAAATATTTCCTCCTAATACATGCTTATTAACCAAATACTTCAGTGCAGAATGATCTGTAAATAGTTTAAAGTGTGACCCCAACAAATAGTATCTATTCTTTTGCAAAGCATATACCATGGCCAGTCCTTCCCTTTCTGTAGTGGTGCAATTCTTTTATGCTTTAGATAACTTTCTACTTGCAAAAGCTATAGCATGATCAATTTCTCCTGCACCAGGTTGTGCCAGTACCACTCCCAAAGCTATACAAGAGGCATCCACATGGACATTGAATTCCTTATTCCAATCAGGGAACACTACTATAGGTGCAGATACCATTTTTTTATTTCAATATGTCGAGGCTCTTCTGACATTATTCATTCCAGTGAAAAGTTACATAAATTTTCAACAATTTCTCCTTAGGTGCAGTGATCTAAGCATACCCCTTGATGAATTTCCTAAAATACCCAGTATGTCCCAACATAGTGAAAAGCTGTCTTACTGTCTTAGGTGGAGGAAATTTCACAATGATAGCAATATTAGTAGGGTCCACCATTAATCCTTGCTTACAAACAATATGTCCCAACAATATGCTGAAAATTACACAAAATATGCACTTATTTAGGTTCAAAGAGATATGATATTATCTACATGTGTCGAGCATAAGTCTTAAATTTACAAAATGTTTTCTCAACAATCCAAATACTTTCCAATCATCAAAATATACCTCTAAAAAATTTTGGATGTATTCCTTAAAAGCTGCTACCACCACCCTATAAAATATAACAGGGGCATTTTTAAATCCAAAAGGAATTACTGTGTATTGATATGGGCCCATTCTGTAGCAAATGTGGTCTTATGCTGATCTTCTGGTGCAATCGTAGTCTGATGATAAACTGAGAATCTATCTGTAAATGAGTAAGCTTCCTGGCCTCCTACTCTGTCTAACACTTCATCTATGAAAGGGGTAGGTAAGGGATCATGTAAACATGAATCATTTCACTTTCTCAGATCAACACAGATCCTAATCTCCCCTTGAGTCTTCTTCTCTTGCACCACCATAGGATTCACCCATTCTGATTCTTCTACAGGCTCAATAATTCTCGTTGTTATCATCTTATCAAGCCCTACCTTCACTTTCTCCTTATACTTTGGGTTTAGCCTGTAAGGTCTTTGTTTGACTGGCTTCACATTAGGCTTAAGGGGAATCTTCATGACTCCTAGATCTCCTATTATACCCTTGATTTATGCAAACTTGGTGGGAAACAGTTCTTGATATTCACGAAGTAAATTTGTAACTTTACTGACTGTCTCTTCATCCCAATAGTCTCCTATTGTTGAAAACGTGGGTTCTGTCTCTGATCCTATATTCACCTTCTTGGTCTTCAGTGGATTTGTTGTATCTGGTATCTCTAGCTCAGGTCCAGTTACTTCGCAGTATCCTTTTGAATCTGCTATGTCGATGTTGCGAGGATCTTCTTCGTCATATGAAGTGAGGTTATAGCACTCTAGTGCATTTTCTATCTGCGCAACCCAATCAGGTAGTTGCCATGCTAGTGGGGTTACATTCTCAAAGATCCTCTTCTTAACTATCTAAAGGGCCAAATATATGTATGGACAATCATCCTCAAAGATGAATGTTAATATGAAGGCATCAACTATGTCTTCCCAGTTTAGAGTACCATGTCAAAGCTCTGTTTCTAGGTACCAGTTCTTAGGGATTGTCTCTAATGTATGAATGAATCCATGTACGCATTCTTGCTGTGGAATCTCCTTCTATACTGTAGTGCATAGATGGATATGATTCCTAGGATTAGTTTCAACATCATATTTTATCTCCATCTCTGTATCTATATGTCCATACCTTATCCCCATTAGTCTTCAAAATTCTTTGCAACCTCCTATATTCTTCTTGTGTGCATTCCACCATCTAGCAGGGGTAGCTTTCAGGGCTATATCTAAGGCTGACGATCTTTGATTTTCTAGAAATTATTATTCATAATCATTAAGGAAAGTATTTACATCACCTAAGACATGATAAGAAGGCATGTTACATACCTCAGATATCATACATTGAAGTGATTTGGTCATTCTTTCACAACACCTTGTGGATACTTCATGCAACTTATTGTTCCAGTTCTCCAAATCTTCTTATGAGTATGAGGTACACAAACTATCACGCTCCCAACTCAACTTTCCTTCTATAGTAGGCTTAAAAAAATCCTATTCCTTCACTGTCATTTGATAGATATTGTCTATGTTAGATACACATTATTCTTCTTTGATTGGTACTATATATCTTACTCCTTCTGATGGATCCAAGGGAATAATTACTCTCATATTGTTTCCTTCAAATATCATCTATCTCTTCTTCAGATTAATTATGGCCATAGTGACAAATGCCCAGTCAATTCCAAGAAATGCGGGATAAGGGTTACTGTCATTGACAATCTCTAATACTTCAAAATCAATAGTAGTGTGAACTCCTTCAATATCAAGTGTGACACCTGTAGGTTTTAACCCCGTATAGAAATTACCTGCGTACGAATTCTAAAAGACAAAAAATAAACAATGCGAGAGCATAACACATAAAACACATATACACAGAGATTTTCCCCTGGATCCCAAAATCGGGACTACCAGCTTGATTTTTCATTATATTCCTTTCAACGTTACAATACATATTTATACATGTAGAAGCATCCAATACCATGGACCGAAAACCATCGCATCCAAAACCATGGACCGAAAATCATCATGTCTAAAAAACATGTGCGAAAATCATGCACAAAACCATAGGTGGGTCCGCCCAACCTAACATAGGGTCCAAAACCAAAATTTTCTGGGGCGTTGCCCCAGACCCCATAAAGTGGGGTTACAGGTACCCCTCAAACCCCCTGTGACCTCCCCCCCTCTAACCCTCGGTTAACTACATGGGCTAGTCGTGGAAAGAATATAACACAACCCAACATTCTCCCACTTGTTGTTTTCTTTCCACAGGGGGCCACAAGAGAGCTTAGTCATTTATCCAGCCCTGCAACGCCCATTGTTTCTCTACACCAAGAGAACTTCTCAGAGCTCACATATTTTGTCAATGCATCTGCAGTATTCTTCAAAGTGTCCACTTTACCAGCAACACCTTTTTGTCTTCTATCATATCCCTCACAAAGTGATACTGAACATCAATGTGCTTTGTCTTTGAATGATATGCAGGGTTCTTTGTGAAGAAAATTGCACTTTGGCTGTCACAGTCTATCGTTATAGCTTCCTATACTAACCCCATACTTCTACACAATATCTGCAACCAAACTACTTCCTTGCTTGCATGAATGGCTGCCATGTAGTTTGCCTCTGTAGTTGATAGTGCCACTACAGATTGTTTCTTACTCATCCAATTGATTGCACCTCCAAATAGGTTAAACACATACCCACTTGTAGATCTTCTCTGATCCAGATCTCCAGCCCAGTCTACATCAACAAAGCCATGAATATCCAACACTCTGTCTAATCCTGGTCTTCCTTAGTAGCACAAACCATAATCACTAGTGCCACGAAAATACTTGAAAACCCGCTTCACTACTGTCCAATGCTCCTTTCCTAGTTTTTCCATAAACCTGCTCAATACTCCCACTGCATGTGCAATGTCTGGTCTAGTACAGACCATTGCATACATTAGGCTACCAACTGCACTTGCATATGGAACATGAGACATGTCCTCTTCCTCTTCTTGTGTCTTGGGACACTGTTCAACAGATAACCTCACACCTACAGGAATATGAACCTTCACCGGTTTACTATCCTGCATATTAAACCTTTACAGTATTGTCTCAACATACTTCCTCTTGTTTAACCAGAGCTTCCTCTTTGCCCGATCTCTTTTAATTTCCATGCCCAAAATATAGTTTGCAACACGAAGATCTTTCATGTCAAATTTGGAGGACAATTGGGTCTTCAAATCCTGGATAATTTCTTTGTCATTTCCAAATAGCAACATATCATCCACATACAAGACCAGATAAATAACACGGTCACCAATTAATTTAAAATACACACAGTGATCTGCTTTGCTTCTGGTGAATCCAAGTCCCTGTATAAATGTATCAAATTTCTGATACCACATCCTTGGTGACTGTTTTAACCCATACAGAGACTTCTTTAACTTGCATACAAGTTCTTTCTTACCCTTCACCACAAAGCTTTCAGGTTGCTTCATGTAGATTTCCTCTTCCAGATCCCTGTGAAGAAATTCTATCTTCACATCCATCTGTTCTACCTCAAAATCAAAAGCAGCAGCAACAGATAAAAGTAATCTAATAGAAGTTACCTTGGCAACAGGAGAAAAAATATCACCAAAATCAATTCCTGACACCTGGGAATAACCTTTTGCTACCAACTGAGCTTTGTATTTCTCCACTTTTCCTTCTGCATTTGTCTTCTTTTTGAACACCCATTTGCTGCCAATGGTTTTCCTTCCAGTCGGCAACTCCACCAGATCCCAAACCTCATTTTTGTGCAAAGATGCCTGTTACGCAGTAATTTGTCACTGTCTCCTTGTCAGTCTCCCTACTGTATCATGAATTTAAAATAACCATGCTCATGCTCTCTAAACTGGCCGAATGACCCACTTTGCCAAAGTTTATTTCATCAGCGCGACTGTTATTAAAATAACTGCGCTGACTGGCGGCTGGTAGTGTAATTGATGCGCTGCCAGCGCGGAAGCACACGGGTTTTCCGTGCTGGTCGAATTTCATAAGCCAGCGCATCCTATGTTGTATTAAGTCGCGCTGACACGACCTGCTCCGTTATTAAGATGCGATGTCAGCGCTCCAGTCCAGTTATACACCCGCGCTGATCCTGTTTGGGCGAGTTTGTTCTAACAGCCAGCCTTCCAGATGACTCCAGACCTGGTTGTTGGCCTTGTGAATGTCGCCCTACCTTCTATGGCATGTCTGTTCGTCATTTGAGCCACCTTCCTTGGAGATAAGCTCACCCACCCACCATTCATGGAGACTCCTTCTCCTATTTAAGCCTCTACCATTGCCATGAGCAACTAGTTTTTGATAGTTTGGATAGTGTGGAATTCATAGTGCTTAGAGTGCTGCTGCTAGTAGGTAGTTGGTGTGACAAGTGTGGATTTGCTAGAGGAAGCTTAAGGAAGGCTGTGAGTATTGCTTGTGTGAGAGAGAGAGCTTTTGTTTTGGGAGATCTATCTCCAAGGGTGAATGCTTAAGAGACTTGCTGGCTGGACCCTCTAGAGAAGGACTCAGCGTCAGAACTTTGGTTGTACCTTTTTCTGTTATTGATTAAAAATAGATGACTACTGTTATGGTTCCATTCTCATTTGTCTTTGTAATGGTTAATGTGAATTACATCCTTTCTGACTGATGTATAATTGCATTTATTAGATTTCACGCTTGTGTTTGTGTTTCTCTTCGTGTGTGTAGGTATCTATCTACGGGGATCGTGGAAGATTGTGACCGGCCAAAGCGAAGGAGCGAGAACGACATCTCTTCATCAAACAATAGCGTTGGAATCCAAGTAGGTGTTCATTGCCTATCTCTTATTTGCAATTAGGAACTTGCACAGTAGCATTGGTTGATTGTTGCTAGACCCATTCTGGGCTAGTAGGGATCACCTCTATCCGTAGAGGGGATTTGCCTCTCCAACAATTTGGCGACTCCGCTGGGGAGCTGGCCTTTGTCTCTTTTTGTTCATTCTTGTTTTGAGTTTGATTGTTACTCTCTTTTCAAAAATTGGGGATTAGTTCTCTGCTTTTAGACTTCCTGGTTCAGTCTGGGAGGTGTCTTAATTGTTTAAAGAGTTCTTGCCTTGGTTTGGGAGTTTTTGGCTTGGTTCTTCCTGTTTTTTAGCCTCAGCGCAGTTTATATCAAAACAGTCGTGCTAACAGCGCATATCTGTCTCTTTGACTTCGTGGTCATCGCGCTTGTACGTAAAACAGTTGCGACGGTTCTGAAATCGAACCAGCGCACTTATGTCGTGTGCTTCCGCGCTGACAACGCTTTGTTGCTATGCGTGATTTCTGGTCAGCGCATTGTTGCTGAGTGTTACCCGCGCTGATTCTGTAAAATTGAATTTGTTTCAATTTTCCCTCCTGAGCCTGTTAGTTTGACTATCTCCTACTCTTTCTACCTGGTTTATGACTTGATTTTTATTGTTTGAATTGTGAAGCACTTGCTTGCGAAGTCTTGTCGGACGAATCTTGTTTTGTGTCCTGTGACCTAGTGCCATCATCCCGTTTTCACTGGGTTGACCTTGTTTTATCACTCGTTCACAAAGATTCGTTGCTACTTGCCTTTGCTATTGCGGAAACCTTCCTCTTTTTGCTTTCTTTGCTTGGTTGTTTAGGTGATTGTCATTGAACCAGTCCTCGGATTGTTTCGATTACTTCTCGCTACCCAGACACAAATCACAGTTGCTTGGGTTCAATCGACTCTTTTCACGCTTGTTGTGTTTTTCATTGAGTGATTTTATTTCTCTTTGCTCGGTGTTGCTGTCTCTCAAAATTCATTTTAAGTGCACAGTGCCATAGAAAAAGAAATCAAACTAATGTCTTTTACATTCAATAGTTAATGAAAAGAAGAGCATTTTATTGATTTGTGTTCTCAAAAGAAAAATTTCATTTCTTTGTCATTAGCTGCATTAGATTGTTTGATTGATTGAGTTCATTTTGTTTGATTGAAAACTCTTAACCCACTCATAGTTAGAATTCATCGAACGAAATGGTATTCTTTGGCATGTAATTTGCATCTAGGTAATTGTGAGAGATCACACGATAAGGCCTGAAACCGAAACTTAATTCAAGATCAACCATAAAATAAACTGAATAAACTTAAAAACGCATTGGAACTTAACACAAACATCTAGAGGTCTAGGCTAGAGACGTGTTCCGGCGTCTTTAAACATAGTCACTATTGTTTCACATTACGGTTGGGTGATTCCTCCTTCTGTGACTCGATAGTGGTCTAACACGGATTGTGCTCCCACGTACCGTCTCGTATATAGGGAGACCCCACTAGGCTTTTATCCTTGATCCATAGGAAGCTGAGTCTGCCGCCCTACGAACCGTAACGCACCGAACACAGCATTCGGGAAGATTGACTGTAGTACGGAAAGTCCTTGGTTCTCATACGATTGCCAAGGTGTATAAGCAGTTTTACGGATTGCTTGGTAAACCCTTTGCCTAGAATCTCCAGAGCAGTCACTTTTGATCCTTTTTGGACTCCTTAAAAGAAAAGGTGCCAGTGAGCATCTTGTCACTTCATGCTCATTAAACATTCGAAGGAGACTAGAGTCATCTTTTCATCCTTTTCTCGACTCTTAAAACATGAAAAGGTCAAGTTTAGTTCCTGCGTCTTAAAATTTATTTGGCCACGATTAACGTTACCTGGTTAGATCTTGTGTGCGTTAGCTTGAGTAGGTTTCTTTTTGTTTGCCATGGCAACTTTTCCGGGGTTCACCAACCCAAGTTCCCCTCCTGACGGGAATCCTGGTCATTTCCCTCCTCTCGGGAATGTTGGTGCTCCTTATATGGCAACGTTATCCCTTCCGGGGTTAACTATCGGGTTGCCTGTTTGGTTGTTTTCAACCTCTTTGGTCCCCGCCGTATCGGCTGCTAGTCCATCAGTCCCTCCACCTGAACAACATCATGTTGATCCTAAGGTGGATCTCTCCCCTTCGACGCCTACTTCTACGTCTTCGTCTTGTACTTTGTCTGGTGAAAGTCTCGATTCGAATAACCAGGTGGCTAAGAAGAAGAAGAAGAAGACCAAGAAGAAGAAGTCTCCTAAGGGAGAGGCTACAAGTATAACTCTTACTCCTTCGAGTTCCCCTGAAGTCGGGCCACCTTCCGCTCCTCCGCAGAAGGTTAAGTTTCCTTGTCGATTATGCAAGGAGGACCATCTTCTTTGCGATTGTCCTGGCATTCCCAGGGTACTAGAAGTATGGTCTCACGATCCGGCCCACCCCTCATCATCCTATGGAGCTCACGGCGATGCTACCTTATCAGTTGGGAATGGTAAGGGAAAAGGGAAGATTCGAATCCCCTGTAGACTTTGTGAAGGTAATCATCCCCTTCACCTCTGTCCACTAATGGATAAAGCCTCCATTGTCTTGGAAAGTCTTACAGCTCCTTCACCCCAACTCCCCATTGGATATCAACGTCTTTCTACAGCTGCAGATCATCCGCCTCCCGACAATGATATTGGTTCACATTCTTCTCTTGTCCAGGCCCCTCTTCCCGAACCCGGCTGTGCCCAGCCTGTTCCAGACCAACCATTGGTCGGAAAGAGTGTCGACTCGAGTCCGCCCATCGATCACTCTGTTTCGGACAAACATCACGCCCATGTTCTTCTCATCTCTTCAGATTCTCCTGAGTCCCGAAATGACTCTCCTAACCCAGCTGCTCCCGAAGGTTCTCCTTTGGTTCCTTTAGCACATGGGGGCAATCATACGATTCCCCCACCAAGTAGTCTGGTCGCTTCCTTTGATTGGAATCGCCTGATCGTCGGTCGCCTTCCATCCCATATGCCTTTCCAGATCACAGTACATGCCTGTGCTAAGGCAGTACCTGGCATTGTTTTGGATGAAGGGGCCTCTATCAGTCTTATGCCGTACACTACTTGGCAAGCTTTAGGTTCCCCGCAGCTTGGGCCAGTCACTCAAAATCTGTTGGCCTTCGACGGAGGAGCCTGTCCATCTCTAGGAGTTCTCCCGAAGTTCCCTATTACTTTGGGAGGCAAAACCGTCTATATAGACGTCTTGGTTACCGAAGGTGTTTTAGACTTTAGTCTTCTCCTTGGTCGCGACTATGTTTACGCCATGGGGGCCCTCGTTTCTTCGCTTTTCCGTGTGGTTTGCTTTCCACACGATGGAAGAATTGTGATTATCGATCAATTGTCATTTGTTAGTCCCCCAATGCCTCCTGCACAGTTATCGTCCCCTCCTAGTTTTTATCCACCAGTTGTATCTGCCCCCACCGCAGATCAACTACGTGGCCACCTACCCCGTGCCTGTATCCAGTGATGACACCGTTGTGCATAGTGTCCTGGGGGCATTAGGTCCTGACTTCCAAGATGTGGTCCTTTCACCGGGAGTGGCAATCTTGGAAGCCCCGACTTTCTATTCATTATGATGAAGTTTAGGTGGAGCATAGTTCTTTTCCGGTGTCAAGCTCCTTAAAAAATGAAACTAGGTTTGGCGGAGCATAGTTCCTTTCCTATGTCAAGCTCCTTAAAAAATGAAACTAGGTCTGGCCGAGCATAGTTCCTGATCTTGTGTCAAGCTCATTAAAAAATGAAACAAGGCTTATGAGGATAGTTCTTTTACTGTGTCAACCTCATTAAAAAATGAAACACCTCCCTTTCCAAATCGAGTCTTTTGATTAAGATCTCATATCGAGTCTTTCATCGATCTCGAGAGTTAACCTTCATTCCGTCCACTTTGTTGAATGCAATGAAGCTTGGGGGGCATGTACCTTGATTTGCGTCATTATGCTGGGGGCATGCGAGCTTATAACAAGCATAGTTTTTCGTTTCAAGCTTGTGTAAACATGAAACTGAATCCAAGCAGAGTTCTCCATGGTTCAAGCTTGTGTAAAAATGAACCCATACCCGATTTACATCTCGTGATTGCCATTTTTTGAATTCTGCTAGATGAGCCTTGGTTGTTTCATTCCATTGCTACCATCTCTTTGGCCGATCATATGCTCTCACTTGGTTGTTTATCCTTTCCTGAGGAACCGCAGCGATGAGTGGTTTTATTAGCCAGCCTCTTGACCATTACATGTTTTGAGCAGTTCCACCATTGCCGGAACCAGTTGCTACCCTTTATACCACTCGTTCCTCTAGGACGAGTCTCCTTTTAAGCTCTTTTCTGACTCGTAAAAAATGAAAATATTGCCGAGTATTTTTCCCTTTTTGACTCGTTAAAGAGAATAAAAATGGAGGTCTACTTTCAACTCTTTTCCGACCGTTTAAAGATGAAAAGATTGCCGAGTTTTCCCTCTTGACTCGTTAAACGTAAATAAGAGGCGATCGTCTTTAAACTCTTTTCCGACCGTGTAAGAACGAAAAGATCGTCGGGCCCTTGTCGTTTCAGGTTCGTTAATGGTTATGAAACGACGTGATGTCGATTACTTTTTTACTTTTTCAGATCGGTATCACTACTCATGAAAAGTACTCCTCGATCGTAATGGTCGAGCGGTTCTTTCGAGCATTGTTTTATACTTTTTCGGGCTTGAGAGACACAACTTTACGAAAAAGGACCCCCCTGGAGTTTTCCTTTCTGCTGTCTTTCCAGACTCTCTAAACAGGAAAAGGCGCCGAGTTCTTCCTTTGTCAGGCTCGTTAAAACTTAATGACATTGGACATCGTCGAAATGACGCCTTCCAAGCATATGCTATCCCCGTCAAGCTTGTTCTCCAAAAATAATCGGGGTACCTGCCAGAAATGGTGGGGAAAATAAAACTGTAATAATGGTCGTGTCGGCAGTATGTTGCTCTTGAACATGGCACTCGTCTGCATTCGTGTTTGGGTGGGGATTTCTCATCTTGTTTTACACTAGCCTCCGTGGGTTTGGGTTATCCTATTTGACCTCTCATCTGCTCATTGCCTTGTCACCATGACCTCTGCTCAGTTGATGTCAGATACTGCCAAATCCGCTGTCGTGCCGCCGATATGTTCAAGAGAAGTTGGCCTCTGCAAGCTTACCACCTCCCTCTGATGTCTCACACAAAACATTTTATCCTTCTCTGTCTCGTGTCGATGATGTGGGAAACATCATGGCCCACCTTCGATCAAGGTTACTTCCTGTCGACTTCAGCTCATTATCCAGGAAAGTGACCTAGAGACTCCCTTCAGGTGCCTTAGAGCCTGCATGCCTCAATGGCAGGTTCTTCGTGTTCGACGTGAGGTTTTCATCATTGGCCTCCGATCGGATGATTCTGCGGGTGTTCGACACCAACTCATTGATTCACACGCCACGGATTGTACCTATAAGCACCTTGAGGACCATTGTCATTATTGGTGGTATCTCTCGCGTCTGTTAACAGTTTTCATTATTGGCTGGTAATCAGACGATGTTCATGCATGTTCGACTTCAGCTCATGTATTCACATGCTTGGACTTGTACTTTGTTCGGGTTGGGATGGAGCGCAAGACCCTGGTCTTTGTCTGTTGCGAACCAGGCTGCGATTTTGTGGATTGTTATTACATGACTCATTGATGGATGGCTGTGCCCATACCTGAGTCTTTGGGATGGCTGCGACCATACCTTCTTATCATCATGGTCTCTTCAGCTGGGTGGCTGCGTCCATACCACAGACCTTCTTCGTATGTCTTTTGGATGGTTGCGCCCATGCCTAGACTACATGTAATCGAGATATCAGTTGTACATACGTGCAGGTCCTTCCTGGTGGTGTTCCAGTTCAGCAGTTTTGTAAAGCATTTCACCCCTCCCACTCTCTCGGGCTTCATGCTTTAGGGGGCATCTGTTACGCAGTAATTTGTCACTATCTCCTTGTCAGTCTCCCTACTGTATCATGAATTCAAAATAACCATGCTCATGCTCTCTAAACTGGCCAAATGACCCACTTTGCCAAAGTTTATTTCATCAGCGCGACTGTTATTAAAATAACCGCGCTGACTGGCGGCTGGTAGTGTAACTGATGCGCTGCCAGTGCGGAAGCACATGGGTTTTCCGCGCTGGTCGAATTTCATAATCCAGCGCATCCTATGTTGTATTAAGTCGCGCTGACACGGCCTGCTCCGTTATTAAGATGCGATGTCAGCGCTCTAGTCCAGTTATGCACCCGCGCTGATCTTGTTTGGGCGAGTTTGTTCTAACAGCCAGCCTTCCAGATGACTCCAGACCTGGTTGTTGGCCTTGTGAATGTCGCCCTACCTTCTATGGCATGTCTGTTCGTCATTTGAGCCACCTTCCTTGGAGATAAGCTCACCCACCCACCATTCATGGAGACTCCTTCTCCTATTTAAGCCTCTACCATTGCCATGAGCAGCTAGTTTTTGATAGTTTGGATAGTGTGGAATTCATAGTGCTTAGAGTGTTGCTGCTAGTAGGTAGTTGGTGTGACAAGTGTGGATTTGCTAGAGGAAGCTTAAGGAAGGCTACGAGTATTGCTTGTGAGAGAGAGAGAGCTTTTGTTTTGGGAGATCTATCTCCAAGGGTGAATGCTTAAGAGACTTGCTGGCTGGACCCTCTAGAGAAGGACTCAGCGTCAGAACTTTCGTTGTACCTTTCTCTGTTATTGATTAATAATAGATGACTACTGTTATGGTTCCATTCTCATTTGTCTTTGTAATGGTTAATGTGAATTACATCCTTTCTGACTGATGTATAATTGCATTTATTAGATTTCACGCTTGTGTTTGTGTTTCTCTTCATGTGTGTAGGTATCTATCTACGGGGATCATGGAAGATTGTGACCGGCCAAAGTGAAGGAGCGAGAACGACATCTCTTCATCAAACAATAGCGTTGGAATCCAAGTAGGTGTTCATTGCCTATCTCTTATTTGCAATTAGGAACTTGCACAGTAGCATTGGTTGATTGTTGCTAGACCCATTCTGGGCTAGTAGGGATCGCCTCTATCCGTAGAGGGGATTTACCTCTCCAACAATGCCATTTCATCAACCATGGCCTCTTTCCAGAGTTTTCCATCCTTTGAATCCACTGATTCCTTCACAGTTCTGGGATCATCATCAGTAACAGACAAAGAAAAATTTGAACAGAAAGCAGATGGACTATACCTTTCTGGCTGCATTCTTTCTCGAACTGATCTTCTCAGAACCAGAGTTTGTGGCTCTTCATCTTCTGATTCCTCCTCTGCTGTAGAGTCTGATTCTTCCTCTTTTAGCTCAAACTCTATCTTCTCAGGTTCCTTTGGTTGAACTTCATGTTTACTAACATCTTTCACCTCTCTGAAACCACATCTCGGCTGTACACAACCTTCCTTGTTACTAGGTTCCAAAGCTTATAACCCTTTAAACCATCCTTATACCCAATAAAGATGCACTTTTCAGATTTACTGTCCAACTTGGTTCGTTTCTCCTTTGGAACATGTACATATGTGTCACATCCAAATACTCTCAGATGTGAAAGAGAGGGTTTCTTACCAGTCCATACCTCTTGTGGAGTCCTATCCTCCAACACTGATGAAGGTGACCTGTTGACTAGGTAACATTCAATATCCACCGCCTCTACCCAGAATTCCTGTCCTAACCCGACACCTCTGAGCATGCTTCTTGCCCTTTCCATCAATGTCTTGTTCATTCTTTCTGCAACTCCATTTTGCTGAGGTGTATATGGAGTAGTCTTCTACCGTGCTATACCACACTTCTTACAGAATTCTTCAAATTCCTTGCTGCAAAACTCTCCACCATTATCTGTCCTTAGCACCTTTATCTTCTTCTCTGTCTAATTTTCCACGAGAGCCTTAAATTCTTTAAACCTATCAAAGACTTTAGATTTCTTCTTAAGGAAATATATCCATGTATTCCTTGAGAAGTCATCTATAAATGATACATAGTACACAGACTTACCTAGTGGTGAAACCTTCACAGGTCCAAACACATCACTGTGCACAAGCTCTAATATCTGTTTCGCCCTCTTACCACCAGAGGGGAAACTCACGCGATTCTGCTTCCCATATACACAATTTTCACAGAAATAAAAATCCAAAGAGCTATTACTCATACCTTCTACCATACCTTTACCATGAAGTATTCAAAGGCCTTTCTCTCCAATATGTCCAAGACTTTGATGCCACAACATGGTCTTCTCTCCAGATACCACTAGATTTTCTGCTCCACTTTCAGGAACCACAGAACTATTGCACCCATCAACAACAGTGCTACCTTGCAGCATGTACAGAGTTCCAATCCAAACTCCCTGCATCAATACCAGTGCTCCCCAAACCATTTTGAAGGTATCCTTCTCGAACACTGTTTTTACACCTGCATCATCTAGCTTGCTTACAAAAATCAGATTTCTGGCCAATGCAGGAATATGTAGAACAATTGGAAGTGTTCTAACCCTTCCACCTTGCAACTTCAACTTTACTTTTCTGTGACCAACCATTCTAGCCTTCCTATCATCCCCTAAGAAGACATCACCACCATCATATTTCTCATACTCGTAGAACCACTCTCTATGGGGAGTGAAGTGAAAGGATGCACCTGAGTCAATTAACCATGCCTCATGATCTACATGTGTACTTGAAGAAGCAAGTACACATCCCCACCTTCATCTGAAGTGGTTTTCGCCTCTGCAGAAGGAGCATCATCATATCCCTTTCCTTTATCAGGAGCTTTAGATTTACAGTCCCTTTTGTAGTGCCCTTTCTTTCCACATTTCTAGACACCACCTATATAGGTTTTCCTGGAGATTTAGATCTCCCTCTAGATTTAGATCTCCCACTCTATGACTTATATCTGTTTCTGTTCTAGGACTGTCCTCGTACAGACAAGGCATCACCATTCTCGCTCTCCATATTTTTCCATCTCATCTCCTACGTCATCAAGGCTGAGACTATTTCATCAAACTGCAAGGCAGTTGCATTGCTACCTATTGCAATAACCAGACTATCCCACGGATCTAGTAGAGAACACAACAAACTGATGCACTTATCTTCATCTGAAATTTTAATATCAACAAATGCTAACTGACTTACCACAGTATTAAATGCATTCAGATGCTCTGTCACCGAGTCTCCATCTTTCATCCTCAAGTTATACAGCTTTTTCCGTAGGAATAGTTTATTCACCAGAGACTTAGATTGGTACAAAGTACCTAACTTGTCCCACAAAGCCTTCGCCGTAGCTTCCCCTGATACATTCAAAAATATTGAATCTGAGACACACAATCGTATTGTGCTCTTTGCCTTCCGATCCAACTTCTTCCATTCTTCATCGGACACTCCCGTTGGTTTAGTACCTGGATCTACCGCGATCCACTAATATTTATCCACCAACAAATCCTCCATCTTGAGTTTCCACAACTCGAAACTCTGACCATTAAATTTCTTGATCTCTATCTTTGCACTGCTCGCCATCTTCTTTCACCACCAGAATCGATCTCGCAGATCTCCCACTGAACAGGGTCTACCACAGGCCCGAGAAAAACCCCTCAGCAACAAAGGCATCCCCTTGAAGCCAAATCTTCTTTGATTCCAAATGTAGGTTTTAACCTGGTACAGAAATTACCTGCATAAGAATTCTAAAACACATAAAATAAACAATGCGAGATCATAACACATAAAACACATATACACAGAGATTTTCCCCTGGATCCCAAACCCGGGACTACCAGCTTGATTTTTCATTATATTCCTTTTAATGTTACAATACATATTTATACATGCTGAAGCATCCAATACCATGGACCGAAACCCATCGCGTCCAAAACCATGGACCAAAAACCATCGTGTCTAAAAAACATGTGTGAAAATCATGTACAAAACCATAGGTGGGTCCGCCCAACCTAACATAGGGTCCAAAACCAAAAATTTTTAGGGCGCTGCCCTGGACCCCATAAAGTGGGGTTACGTGTACCCTTCAAACCCCCTGTGACCTCCCCCCCTCTAACCCTTGGTTAACTATGTGGGCTAGTCGTGGAAAGAATATTACACAACTCAACAACACCCGATAGTATTCCGAGAGGGAAGATATTTTTTTGATTTTACATCATTAACTGAATAAGTGACCATTGTAGCTTCAACTTACCCATCAATTCCCATGGCTTCTTCGTCCAGACATTAACATAAGATCCTAGATCCATAATAATTTGATCCATCTCATACTCTCCTATCTGTGCACTAAGTCTAATCTCTCTTCGAGTTCTCTTTTGTCAATCCAAATTATTGACTCCACACATCTCATTTCACGGTTTTTCTTTGGATGCACAGGAGTCTATCACTTCTTGAAGCCCTTATACAACATTTTTATCTCTTAACAATTTCACACAAGTCTACAGAAAAGAATTTAAAATACCTACTTTATTTTCCAAATCCTGGTCTTGTGTCAGAGCTCAGTTCTGTATCGAAGTTGATGACACACCGCAGTTACTTTTTTGATCGGGCTTCGGTTGTGCAATAGTGGTCAAAACATCAACATCCATAAAACTTTGCTTTGCTTCCATAAATACTTCTTTTTATTTCTGAATATAAAAAAAGAGAAATTTCTCAGAAGTCTTTATGACCCATGCACTTTCAGATATTTCCTTTTCATCCGCTTTATGACTACGGGTCACAACTCCACTTCTAGTGACACTACTAATATGAGGTTCATCAATCCTCCTTTCAACAATCATCATTTGAATATTCTATGTTGGATGCTGATTCCTTTTTTATTGCATATTTTCCATAAGTATAGGACATTCTTCAATTACATGGTCAAGTGATTTACAATACTTACAATTTGTTGTGGGGTTCTAGTAGTCTCTCACAAAATGACCTAGCTGGACGTAGTTATAGAAAATTATCTGTCCATGTCCTAGAACAAATCCACCACCTCGACCTCTTCCTTGGTAACCTCCTTGACCACCGTGATTTCCATTGTCCTCATGTCCATCCTCTTCTTCTTGCATTCTATAAGTTTCAGCACTGTGCTCCATCATTAGTTTGTAAGCCCAACAATTATTTTCATCGTGTCCTACTGATTTACAGAATTTGCGATATAGATTCCTTGGAGTTTGTATGTTAGGTCCCTATACTATTAGTGTAACCCCTTATTGTTATTAGTGCAACCCCCTTATTATATTGTTGTGCCCATGTAGTCCCCATGTTGTTATTATTGTGCCCCATAGAAGCTCACTATTGTTATGGTTGTGCCCTTACATTATTATTGTTATGTCGGCTTTGATTACATTATGACCCCTTAGACTCCTATCTATAGAAAGGAGGTCTTGTCATTTGTATCATCCAAGGATTATTTGTTTTTGTAATGTAAAGGAGGTTTCCCACTCAAAGAGGATTATTTTGAAGGTGTTGATCTCTCTTTTCTATCTTTTTGTGAGCTGGTTTCATAACATTTGGTATCAGAGCTTTGGATTCTAGGGTTTAACTGCTCCAAACAGGCCATCATGGAATTTTCACTATAACTTTTCCTCTACAATGTTTCATAAGCTAAAAGAAAACCCATTTGAGCCGAAATCGGTCTGAACCTCGGGTCCGAGTTTCAAAGCTTTTCTCACTATATTTTCAGAGATATGATCTGAGGAAGCTAGGGTTTTTGCAAGATACAGAATTCCATCTCAAACAGGTCATCATGGAATTTTCACTAATTATTTTTCTACAAAGTTTCAGAAACTGTAATTAAAACCCATTTGCGCCAAACACTGGGTGAAGCTCGGGCCTGAATTTCAGATCTTGGTTCACTATATTTTCAGAGATACGGTCCAACAAATTTAGGTTTATGCAGGATCCTAAATTACATCCCAAACATGTGACCTTTGGAAAATCATCATAACTCTCTCTTTGAGCATCTAATTAAAATTTCGTAAAAAGTGACAGAAATAAGACGGATTACAGTTTGTTGGGTATAATTTTTATAACATAAGGTCATGATTGGAAATCACCCATAAATGACCTCAGAGAAATAATGAAGGTATTATAGACTCAAGTGCTGGGGTGTGCCTATGTTATTTTATGCAATGGATCGATAAGATTGCGAAATACACAAACACTGAAACAGTAAGAGATCACAATAAGAAAACACATAAACACAACAGATTTAATTAGGAGTTCACCCAATTCTCCTGGGCTACATCTCCTAGTCTAGCCTTCAGTGATGGCCTTTCTATTGTGTTTTAAAGCAGAGTTTTTAAAATAAGGAGCTAAATTTGAGTCTCACTTAATAGATGATGATCAGTAGGATTGTACTTGGATTCCCCAAGTCTCTAGAGTACACAGACTCCCCTTACTGAATCTCGAACTCAACTGGTCTTGGTGGTATGAGTCCAATTTGGTACTCAATACCGGACAGGTATACACAGAAGAGTCGCTTTAACCTCTCAAGCGTTCTCTGGAGTTCACAGACTCTCGGACTCTCTCTATCTCTGTCTTCTCAATGCTGCCTTTGCTTTTCAGGTCAGCTCGACTTCTCTGTTCTATGAAATTCACTTCTTTCTTGCCTCTTAGCTTTATGCTTCTCTTTCTCTACCTCCTTTACTCTTTGTCTGTTCGTGGCTTAAAGCCAATCTGCTCCTTGACTGTTTGTTTCCGCTTCCCGGCTCTCTGGATCTCCTACCTTTGTCCTCTTGAATTCCACTGCTCTGCTTCATCATCACTGTGTAACGCTTCACAGAGAGGTGGCCACTTGTTTTCTCATGAACTGAGTGTCAGTTCTCTTTGAATGGTCGTTATTTTCGTTGCTCCAAGATTTCTCGTGTAACTGATTCCTCTGCCAACTCATTGGTCATGCCGGACCTCAAATATTGTATGACTCAGCCAATTTCCCCATCAAATCTGGTCATCCAACGAATCATCTCTCCGCCGTTGACCTGGAGCCTCCAGATCCTATGGTCTCCGTTCGTATTGGGTGGCTAAGTAGCATGACCTTTACCCGCTCGATGTGAGCGATTTTCTCTCTCATCCACTGGACGCATGTCACCCAGTGTATGACATTGGGTGGGACTCGGTTGAACCCGCTTACCGCTTGAAGCCATTCCAATATCCTAACAGTTTTAGTGTGGGACCTGCCTTCTGATGAAATCGACGATTTCCATACGGTTTTATGCTTTTCCTTGTGACTAAGTGCTTGGGGGCTTTCCTTCACTGAGGGGGACGCCCTGTAATACGCGATTAGCGCTTTATCGCGTATCAAAAACTGCCTCTGTTTTTGCATTTGATCTCTCTTTTTTTAATTTGTGGCAGTGCATGGTCACCATGGGCCAACGGTCTGCGCGCTTTGACTGAGGGTCCTCGTTGTTCCATGCTGACCACAAATTTCCATTGTTTAGAGGTTATTTCTGATAAGTTCGATATCCATAAGATTTTGGAGCTTGACATAATATGAAATAGTCATGAAAACTTAGAGAATGTTTAAGGATCCAATTCGAATCACGGCCTTCCCACTAAAAAAGCTTTTGGACCACCAAAAGTTGGTATTCAAGCATCGACTAAGTGAGGGTATATCTATCTCACTTGTCCAATCTCTATCCAATTTTCACTGCTTGGCTTTGAACCCTGGAGTCCAATCTTGAGGTACTCAACATCTCCCCTGCACATCGTCCTTACCTTTCTGTCTAGAACTGTATCTTCCTGCAATTCATTGAGATATTTAGGTAACAGATCATCAATAGAAGGCAATTGAATCTGTTCTTTGGGATCTTCAATTAATGAAGGTTCAAATAGTCTCAAGTTGTCTGCATTAATGACTGAGTAGATGTGCATGTAAGCTGGTAAATCAAGGCGAAAAGCATTCTCACCAATTTTCTCAAGTATCTTGAAAGGTCCATACCTTATTGGCTTTAGCTTTTTACCTTCACCTTGCATTCTGTCTTTGCTGATATACAGCCAGACTTGATCACCAACTTGGAAACTATGCTCCATCCGATGCTTGTCATGCCTTGCCTTGTATTTGGCTTGGCTCTTTTCCAGTTGTTCCTGTACTACCTGGTGAATCTCTTGGATTTGTTCAATGAAATTGGTTGCCTTGTCCACATAATGGTGTCCATCAACTGCTATGTATTTACCAAAGACAAAATTGAAGGGAGACCTTGGTGTGAAACCAAAACAGGTCTCAAAAGGAGATCTCCGTGTAGAAGATTGTTTTGCTCGATTGTAAGCATGCTGCACATAACACAAATGTTCATCCCAAAGTTTGGGATGCTTGCTGCAATAGCCTCTGAGTAACTGGATCATTGTCGTGTTGACCACTTCTATATGGCCGTCTGTCTGTGGATGAAAGGCTGCGCTTTTCTTCAGTTTGGTGTCCATCAATTCCCACAGACTCGACCAAAACTTCCCAACAAATCGAGAATCTCGATCAGATAAAATGGAAGTGGGTAATCCAAAATGAACCCATACATGCTAAAAGAACAATTTTATAGTTTGTTTAGCTGTAATCTATTTATTACAAGGTATCAAAATACACATTTTGCTAAATCTATCCACAACAACATATAAATAGTCATGACCTTTCCTAGATTTAGGCAGTCCTCCAACAAAGTCCATGGAAACACTTTCCCAAGGATGAGAAGGAACTGGTAGTGGAGTGTACAAGCCTAGTTTTCTATTGTTGGGCTTGCTTTTAGCACACATGGTACACCCTCTTACATATCTAGAAACTGTCTCATTCATTTTTGGCCAATAACAAAATCTTTGCAGCTGTGCAACCGTTTTACTTACCCCAAAGTGACATGATATTAGAGAAGTGTGTGCTTCTCGAATTATCTTTACTCTTTCAGTTTGTGGAATGCATAGCTTCCCACAATGATACAAAAGTTGGTCCTTAATGTGATAATCCAATTCTTCTACTCGTTTTCCTTGACTTAAAGTTGCATATACATCTTTAAAATCTATATCTTGAGCATATTGTTCAATGTAGCTCTCATGCAATACTGAGTTATGCTTAAGTATGGTAGATGCATTTATAATTGGTCTAGATAACATATCTGCAACTTTATTGTGTATGCCCTTTTTATATCTGATGACTAAATGAAACCGCTGTAGAAAACCCATCCATCTATAGTGTCTTGATTGCTACAACTTAGTTTGGGAGTGTAGATATTGAAGTGGTTGATGATCAGTATGTATAATTGTCTCTTTGCCCAGTAAGTAATGTTTCCACTTTTTCACACTCTGTACTAATGCATACAATTCTTTATCATATGTGGGATAGTTAACTACTGCAGAATTAAACGTCTCAGAATGATAACATATGGGTTTACTGTGTTGTATCAATACTGCTCCCATGGCATAGTCACTGGCATCCATTTGGATCTCAAATGGTCTTTGAAGATCGGGTAGTGCTAGTACTGGTGCTGTACTAATCTTTTCTTCAAGGTGTCGAAGGCTTTCCGCTGTTTGCCTCCCCATTGAAACACCTTGGTCAATCCTGTTAAAGCATGTAAGACAGCTACAATTAAGGAAAAGTTAGAAATGAAATTTCTCCAATATTGTGCTGCTCCTAAGAAGCTTTTAACTTCTATAGCAGATTTGGGTTTAGTCAAGTTTACAGTGACTGCCACCTTGTCATGCGGAAAGAGTTGATTTTGCGGACAAAACCGACCTCCCTAGAAGCAAAGACTTTCTAGTGACAAACAAGACAAATAAACACTACCTTTCTCTAAACATGCATTTAGAATACAAGTAATCAGGTGATTATAACATACCTTTAGTCCAACACTTTGTAGTAGTCCAGCCTCGCCGATACGGATGAGCTCCCCCTTCTCTTCGAAACCTGCATTCATTAACAAGCCAAAAGATTAAATAGCACCTGATAAACTTATAAAATAACACATATCCATCATACAGACCAAGGAGTATATGAAACAAATCATGAATAACAATCTGTTGATAAAAATGAGTTCATTTGCATTAAGTGGAAACAAAAGAAACCATTACAACCTGAGCCTTGGTGTTGTGCAAGTCCCTCCTAGGGTCCAGCAAGAGTTTTCCTTTACTTTGATCAGCTCACCCACTTCCAAATAAGGCTAAGAAAGGATGGGAATCTCTCCTCTCAAGCTTTACAAGGGAGTCCTAATTCCAGCAGCATCTACCCTTAGGAATGTTCAGCTTTCAACCTCCCCTCCCTCTGGCCCAATGCCTGTATTTATAGTGCTCTAGAGGAAGTTATTCAGGTCCACCATCAATGGGATAAGCCCCTCTTTGGATGGGATAGCTCCCCTCTTGATGGGATAAGTTCCTCTTTCATAGGGATACATGAACCATCTGGAGGCGCTCCATACACGTCAAACAAGCTTCTAGAATGCTCTAGAAATGACCACAAGTAACTTTTTTGGAGTGAAACTTGCACCTTTTGACCTTTACAGGAGTACGCACCCTACCCTTTACAGACAGAGCGTACAAGTACGCAGGTATTGTGAACTTGGGGTGCGTACACGCAGGTAAGGCTAAGAGAAACTGCGTACCCAGAGATATATAGATTTTTAAAGACTTTCTCTCTTTCTTGGAGTTTGACATGGAGAGCAGAGGTATGAGACTTGCCAAGGAGGATAGTATGACAGTTGATGGAGCCATACTAACTGCAAATAGTCATGGTGACAAATTTTAGTGTAACAGATTGCCCCCTAAAGTGTGAAGCCTGTAGTAGATAAGGGTTTCATATCATCTAGGAAGGGTGAAGTACTTTATCATTTCAAGGATTATCTTGTGGAGAGCCCAGTCGGAACCTGCAAGTATTCAACACAAAATACATATATAAGATCATATCATCGCTGAGGTAGGCATTCCAATACTCAGATTGAAAACTTTAACTAACAAACTATCTACTGCTCTGATACAGGAATGATTTTGCAGTACATCATAATCATAGACTTTGTAGACACAGTATGGACGCAGCCATCTGTTTATAGTTGGTCTACTATACAATGAATACAAAACTCCTCGCAGCCTGGATGGTGGAAACTAGATCCAGGGTCTTCATTTCTACTTCCCGAACAGGTACGATTCTATCCATGCGAATAAATGAGTTGATGTCGAACATGGTAGAAACCACTTGATTACCAGTCAATGATGTAAACTGTTAACAAGCGTGAGAGAGACCACCAGTGATGTCAATGGTTCTCAAAGTACCCAGTACAATCCATGAGATGTGAATGAATGAGTTGATGTCGAACATTTCACGGAATCCTTCGATCGAAAGTCAATGATGTAAACCGTCGTCAAAGGCGAGAAACCTGCCATTGATGCATGCAGATTTCAAGGTATTGACGATTTCTAGGTCATCTTTCTAGATAATGTGCTGATGTCGATAGAAAGCGACCCGTTGTAGGCAAGCCCACAACACGAAATCATAGATCAAGTTGAAGAAATGTAGCTGTAAGGAATGACTCAGGGATGGTCGAGATGGATGACGGGTATTTTGCAGATGAATGGTTTATTTGCAGTGACCTCTTGAACACATAACGACACAACAGATGGCTTGGTGATATTTGACCCAAAGTTAATACCCGGCTGAAGACTTTCAATGTGGTTTGATCAACTGTGAGGCAAAGGATTTCCCAACCCAGGTGAATGAAAAGTGTCGTGTTCAAGAGTGGTGATAAGGCTTCTTCTGAGACAAAGGATAACAAATAGGCTCATTTTTCTCTCTTTTCCCCCACCATTGCTGGCAAGTACCTCTTTATTTTTTACAAGCTTGAGGAGGATAACATATGCTTGATTATAAGCTCATCCTTCAGATGAGTCCAACTTAGTTTTGATTCGAACCCTAAGAAGGAGTGGTCCGTTCCTGTTTGTAATCGAACAGGTCCTTTACTGTGAAATTTTAACGAGTCCAGTATAGGAAAAACTCGGCGTTTTTCAATTTTAGAGAGTCTGGAAAAACTTAAGAAGAGTCCAGGTTGAACTTTTTCGTAAAGTTGTGTCTCCCAAGCCCGAAAAAGTATAAAATAATACTTGAGAGAACCGCTTGATCTTACGACCAAGGAGTACTTTCATGATTAGTGTCTTTGACCTGAAAAGTAAAAAGCGATCAAGGACACGTCGTTTTATTTCCAGTATCGAATTTGAAACGACAAAAATCTGGCAATCTTTTCCTGTTTTTACGGTCAGAAAAGGGCTATAAGGGGACCGTATTTTAATTCCATTTTAACGAGTGTAAAAGAAACGCTCGGCAATCTTTTCATGTTTTAGGAGTCAGAAAAGGGCTTAAAAGATGACTCTAATATTTTTGTTGTGAAAAATGACATTTTCCCTGAAAATCCTTTTATCCTGCGCAAAAACCAACACATTACTCATACCTGTTTAAAGATAGATAAAAATACTTGAAAAATACCTTTTCATGGTGGAAAATAAACAAATTTGACATTCATTTACTCAAAAAACCTATAAAAAGGGCTTTTACCATTTCATTTTTACCATTTTACTGTTGAGGAGAGAAAAAGGGCTTTTGGCAAGAAACTTCCTGTGGACATTGCGGAGAATCCGACCGTCGAAACCGAACGCCATCTCATCAATTATTCTACAACATCCTCCCTTGCATTTCCATCCGTTCAGAATTTGTTTTTAAGCTTTAGTTTTATTTTTTGGAGGCCTTGGGGGTTTCAAGGTCCGCTTTTCGGGGTACGCAGGTGCCCCATGGGTGACCTGCATACCCCGACATTTTCTCAGTTGGGAAAATTCTGGGCGTACGCAGCTTGCCTTAAGAGAACCTGCGTACATACGCCCTGTCTCTAAAGGCGGGCTGCGTACACCGCGGAGTGGATTTTTAAACTCCAATTTCTCCAAAATGAACCAAAAACTTTTAAATTTATGGACTCTAACAGATGTTTTATGGTGTGTAGATTGCCCACCATGTTTGATTGACGCGAGAGGGAACACAAAGATGTTGATTTGGCCACGATTAATCACCAACCTTCCATTGATGCTTTGAAGGCATGCGGTCTTTATAAATACTGGGCCATACCTGGCATGAGGGCCCAGGTGCGCTTTCTAGAGTGGCTGGTCGAAAGGTGGAACGTTCAGGATCAGTGTTTCTACATTGGAGGGCACCAGCTCGAGATAGAGCCCTCTGATATTTACTTTCTCACTGGTTTGCCCAAGAGGGGCGAACAATTGACTCTGTCCGGGACTAGGCCGGGTGGCCAGTCCATTGCTAGCCTCCGGCTAGAGTGGTGTAATAACCAAAACCAGGATAAGGGGATAGAAATCAAAAATATATCCCAACCTGAACTTATGGTAATTGCCTTTATAGTTACCAGACTTTGCGGGGCTGCCACTTTGCACATTGCCACTGGATCCCAGATGCGGATGGCGATTGATTGCTATCAGGGCACCATTTTCAACTGGTGCGATGCTGTGTTGGCCAACTTAAAGGGCCAACTGACTAGGAACAAAAAAGGACAGCTGAAGACTTTTGGTTATGGGCCTTTAGTTGTGAGTTTTTCCCTAGAGAGGGTTCCGATGCTGATCCCACAGCAGCTTACTGTTGAGGTTAGACCTCCCCGAGAGCCTAAGTTGATGCGATGGGTTGCGGTGATGGCCCGTCATCCTGACGAGGGCACGGAGGTTGTCCGATTTAGACCGGAGTATTTTCACTGGTTAGAGAACCAGGTCTTCTCGATTCAGGATTTTCCGTATGCCGGAGTTGATTTTCGTGGAGATCCGGACATGATTCTTCCACCAGGAGAACAGTGGGACAACACAGGTACCTCATTTTCCACAAGTTTTTAAATTACTTACTTTTTTTTTTTTTATATCGTCTCAAAACTGACAGTGACAATTTTCAAAATGCAGATGTAGGCCCACGGCGTCCGGCCAATATCCGGCCTTTCGAGAGGAGAGTACCAGTTGCACCGGCACCGGCCCCACAGGACGCGGCCGCAGAGACCTTAGCTGAGTTGGAACAAGACCTAGAGCGTCTTACGATAGACATACCAGAGACAACTATAGACGATATTCCTATCAGACTTCAGCGCTATGTGGTCGCAGTCCCAGGACCTTTTAGGAGGTTCTTGTGTAGGGTAGCGCGTGCAGTGGTGTCGTATAGAGAGCACCACCAGTGATTGGACGGTCACTTTTGTAGACACATGTGACATTTTGGTTTTTTGTACTTATCATTTTTGCCGATCATAAGGTGTTTTTCAACCTATGATCGAAGACGATGTATTTTTTGACACACTCCTATCTATATATATCATTATTACTGGCTTATCTTGTTAAACATGTGTGATGAAATGTTTTTAAATTTACATGTATGATTATCGCAAATGTCTGTCTAACATTCGAGAAGCAATTGCATCTGCTAATGTATTTAAAGACCTTGGAATATGCTGATATTCAATGTAATCAAATTCACGTTCCAAGAGGCGCACTCTCAAAAATAACCTTAATAACACTGGATTTCTAATGGCATATACTCTATTAAGCTGTAATACAACGAGTTCCGAATCTAACCTCACTATCAAACTCCGAATCCCAAACGAAATAGATTCAGACAATAATTCAATCACTGCACTGTATTCTGCAATGTTGTTTGTTGTTTGACCTAGGCTCACCCCATGCATAGAAACTAACTCGTCAGAGGGTGAATAGATAACCCAAGCTGCGGAAGAGATATTCCGTGTACTACGACAAGCACCATCAGCGAATCCAATGTACGTTTGGAGAGGCGTCGACATCTGCAATATCAAGAGTAAAACCAAGATAAGCCAGAATAACGACGAAAAACACACTCTCTAAGCTAAGCACACTGTCTATACTAACAAACACACCAGCTAGAAAGAAAAATCTAACCTAACTAAATCTCCATACCCATCATTTAAGCATAATACCTCTTTAGGTAAAGTCCATTTCTGGGTTTACCCAAAGAGTCCCCATCAAAATCTACCAGCTCATAGGCCCCTTTTGCTAACTTTCGCTTGACAATATAGGGCCCATGCCACATAGGAACGAATTTTCCAGCACCTAATTTATCATTAGCTTGATCATATAATAACACTAGGTCTCCTTCCGAAAAATTTCGAGGGGTCACGTTGCGATCATACTGAGCTTTCATCCATTTTGCGTGAGTCTCGATTGCCAATGCAGCGTCACGTCGAGTCTCATCTAATTGAGCTAAGTATAATAGACGCGTCTCCTCTTCGGAAGTAGCTGGAAGTAATTCGACAGCCATCTGAAGTGACGGGATTTCGCATTCAATGGGCAGCACTGCTTCCAAACCATAAACTAGTTGGAAAGGAGTGAACCCTGTTGATGTTTTCACTGAGGTTCGGTACGCCCAAAGCGCGGAAAATAACATGTTGTGCCAATTCGACAGATGAATACCAATGATTCGTCGGATCATGATGAATACAACTTTGTTGATGGACTCAACCAGGCCATTGGCTTGTGGATAATAAGGAGTTGAGCTATCGTGACGCAAACCAAGCTGGCCTGTAAGTTCTGTCATCATAACGTTTCGAAAATGGCGCCCATGGTCAGTGATTATCGCTTGTGGGACACCAAACCTAGCAATAATGTGATTGAATACGAAAATTGCAGCTGTCTTGCCGTCGGCCTCGAATGTAGGCATCGCCTCGGCCCACTTAGTAAAATAATCAACCGCAAGGATGATATACGCATGCCCCCCGGCCGAGTGAGGGTTACATGTAATAAAATCGATACCCCATTTAGAAAAAGGACCAACGTCAATTATAGGGTGGAGAGGAGCAGGTGGTGCGCGCATCTTGCAATCAAACACTTGATAGTTGTGGCATTTTCGGACCGCAATAATCCAGTCTTTAAACAAGGACGGCCAAAAGTAGCCAGCGCGCAAGATCTTTTGGGCTGTGGCATACCCAGACATATGACCGACACGCTCCAGAGTGACAGGCATTCAAAACCCTTTCAGCTTCCTCATGAGTTAAACAACGACGAAAAATCAAGTCCGCCCCACGGCGATAAAGAGTATCTCCAATAATTTTGTATTGTTGGGACTGGAATCGAATTTTCCGACGTTCCGACTTTGAAATTTCGGGCCGAAAGGATTGGGTTTGGAGATAGACAATTATATCCCCATACCACGGATCTAAAGTGCTGATGAGAAACAAAGATTCGTCCACAATGGGTTCCTCTGCCACAGTTTCTGTGTCAACACGCAGGAAATCACACATCAACTCTGCAAAAACTAAAGATTTCTTAGACTTAGATTTTTCAAATTCCAAGTCGAACTCCTACAGGATAACGATCCATTTAGAGTACTTGCCCCCTAGCAATTGTTTAGTCAAAATGTAGATCATAGGGTTGCAATCCGAAATGACTGTAGTTTTACGGAGTAGAATGTAGTGACGGAAACGTTGGATAGCTTGAACGGCTGCCAAGGCCAATTTCTCCACATGTGAATATTTGAGCTCAGTGGGATTTAACGTCCGACTAAGGTAATAGATCACATGTTCCGTTCTGAATTCATCTTCCTGTACTAAGACCATTCCAATGGTGGAATGAGCGGCGGCGAGGTACAAAAAGTAATCCTGGTTGTAGTTGGGAGGATACAGCAATGGTGCATGGGTCAACGCGTGCTTAAGCGCATCGAAAGATTTCTGAGCTATCTCATCCCAAGAGAATTGAGCGTTCTGTTTCAACAACCGGGTAAAACCCTTTGTAATCTCGGCGTAGTTAGGAATGAATCGGCATAAAAAGTTTGCTTTCCCCTGCAAACTTTGGAGTTGGCGAAGACTCGAAGGAGGAGGCAATTTGATGATAGCCTCTACCTTCGAGGGATCGACGCGGATGCCGGATTTTGAAACTACAAATCCCAGCAGTCGTCCCACTTCTGTGCAGAAGACATATTTGTGTGGGTTCAACCGTATACGATAATGCCTACACCTCATGAAAATTGCTCGTAAATGGACAAGGTGATCAGCTCGATGTAAGGAGTGAGCGGGCAAATCATCGAGATAGGGTTGCACAATGTGTTTGATGTCATGAAATGCATAAGACATCGCCCTTTGAAAAGTGGCTCCAGCATTCTTAAGTCCAAAAGGTAATTTGCAATAAGCAAATGTCCCCCATGGACAAATGAAAGCCATTTTTGGTTGATCGGCAGGTAGAATATTGATTTGGTTGTAACCAGAAAAACCGTCCATAAAGGAAAATATTTCACTGCCGGCACAATCATCAATTATTTGATCGATATAGGGTGTTGGATAGTTGTCCTTGGGACAAGCACGATTGATATCCCTATAGTCGATACATATTCTTATTGTTCCCTGTTTTTTGTTAACCGGAACAATATTCGATACCCAATTCGTTAACGGGATCGGATAAATGAAACCTGCTTTCAACAGCTTCTCAACTTCTGCTTTAATCGCAGCCGCTTTTCGTGGGTGAATCTGACGCAAACGTTGCCGGACGGGTTTAGTGTCCGGGTAAGTCTTGATTTCATGGACAACAATAGTGGGATCAATTCCTGGCATTTCCTCGTAAGACCAGGCAAACACGTCGAGGAATTCTTGAAATAGGGCCTTGTATGTTTGAATTTCGTCATCTGAACACGAGGCACCTATATGAATGTGCTCAACAATTCCGGGCTTGACTGAAATGTCAATGGGAATAGTGCAAGAAATGTTTCCCAAATTCAGCTCTAAATCAGGATGTTTCATTGGACTCTGAGCATCTTTGACATATTCAGCTGTAAATATTGATGAGAAATCGTTTTCAAAATGATCATCCTCGGGTAAAAACGAAGATCTATGATGGAGATCTTCCCATGGTAAATCGTCTACGCACAGGACTTCACAAAGCTGTTCGTCAGATGACACAACTTCGGGAAATGTTATTAACTCCGAGGTTGACGCGAAAAGGGATTCCTCACGGACCACATTCATTTGGTCGATTTTGGTTGAACTCAGGTCGGAAAAAGACTGCACGGCTTCATAGGCAATTTCATATGGACTCAAAGGCATCGCATCACCAAATGAGTCTATCTCAGATTCAGAAGGAACGATCCACGGATCATCATAAATAATGGTGTCTGAAGTAATCATATGAATAGATGCAAATGAAGACACGACGTTGATTGGAGGAAAAGGAAAAGTTCCCAGTAAACCGGCATCTTTAACTAATCCTACGCCAACATCCTTGTAAGGGATAGTCGTTTTACCGACATGCTGGATACTCTCTGAAGAGGCTGGGTCGGATGAAAAGTAAGCCAGCTGGTCTATGGTTACGATCTTGCCATTATGTGGAAACTTTATTACTCTGAAGACCGATGAAACGACCGCTGTCATAGCGTAAGACCAACTTCGACCCAAGAGAAGGTTGTAGTCTAGAGGGGCATCAACCACCTCCACATCTAGACTAACGGTTTTTCCTTCAACCCCTATAGGCAAATCCTATAGAATGCCAAACGGATGGAACCCACAGCCATCAAAGGCCTTAAGAATTGTCGGGGATTGATTTAGTGAAGGAGAACCAAGCGATCTCCAGCACTGTATCGACATAATACACGTGGAAGCTCCCTCATCAATTACAGTCCGATGAATAGGCCTATTTTTGACTATCACTGGGATCTGGAAATCCATCTGATGAGGCAAACGTGGTGTACTATTTTCTAGATCAAAGATTATTAGGTTCGGGTCCTGAACATCAACAGCTCCTATAGCCGACAAAAGTAATTTTCGCTGTACTGGGCATGATTGCAGCACTTCTAAAGCCGACATTGCTGAGGGTGAAACAGCTAAATCCTCAACAATGTTGTAATTCTGGGCCGCTCTCGCATGTGCATTGAAAGCAGACCTTCGAAGTACACCCTTAGCAGGCGGTTTGATTACTAAGTCAGGATTAGGTTTCTCGATCTGTAGTGGATCGGAACCGGGAGCTGAGGTTGATGGATTTGAATGAGAAGATTCTGCTTCTTTCGATCCATCAACAGGACTTTTACTACCATAATCTTGCGATCGAGTCGCAATCCTTACATGAGACATCATCAATATGGGTTCTTCACTGGCACCCGAGGAAGAACCTATCATCTTACTCTCCTGCTTTGGAAATGGATCTTTCAAAACAACAGGAGTTGGGGAACCTTTGACGATTTTCACAACCTCGGCCCGATGTGGGCAATCTCTTGTAAAATGATCCTCTTCACAAATAAGACAAGGATATCAAGGTTTGCGCTTTTCGTCATTGGTTTCCGACTTTTCTGTTTTCTCCTTTGGAGTCTTGTCTGCTTTACTCTTCTTCTTACCTTTCTTCTTCCCACCGTTTTTTGATTTAGCCGTAGATGACTCTACAATGTGGATATCAGCGGAAATTTCAGGAGAAGACTCTCCTGTCGGGGAATCTGGTAAGGTTATAATGGGCGAAGAATTCTTTGAAGACTTCTTCTTGCTTTTAGTATTTACCGTACCAATCATGCCATCAGCAACATGAGATCCCGAAGGAGCAGCAATGATTTGACTTGACTTTGGAAGATCTGGGATCTTTTCGTGTAACATACCTGACTGAGTGTAAACTAAGTCAAGTTACTGTGCTTGAGCAATCACTTGCTCCTCAGTAACTACTCCGGCCTTAGCTACGTCTTCAGTAATAATGATTTAACAAACCATTCAGCTAAGATTTGGTCCGGGATAAAAACTTTCACTAATCGCCTTCGACGTCTCCATTCATGTATATGATCGGAAATATAAGTGGACGTCGATTGTTTTAATGAAGTTAGTAGCTCCGTGCCATTATCATATCTGACCGGCAAATGAAAATGAGTTAGGAACGAGGTAGATAACTGACTAAAATTATAAAAAGAGACCCGTGGTAACTCAATGTACCACTTGGCCGCGAGACCAATGAGCGTACGCTGGAAAAGACGTAAGTGGATCGAATTGTCCGAGATGGAATTTGAAGCACACCAGAGGTGGTAAGCCATCACATGATTTGAAGGGTCCTCTCCAGACTTACCCTCAAACTTGGGAATATCACTGGGCAACTTATTTGGCATTGGCGGCCAAAACGGAAGATAATTTATTGGATCGTTCGTTAGGCGCGACAAGTCCGGTAAATCCAAAGTTGCGATAAACGGTAACTGCCAATTAGGATCCCTAAAACTTTGGGTCACAAGACCAGTTCCAGGAGGAGGATATCCAGGATAACTTGGAATAGGAATCACATTCGGGATATTGTATCCTCCTGGAAAACCAGGATTAACCGGACCGTACTGGGGTTGCTGAGGTTGTTGATAAGTGTACCCAGGATACGGTTGATACTGGTAAACTGGCTGTTGGACAGCAGGCCCGTATTGGTACTGTCCCTGGTACGGTTGATAAGCGAATTGTGGTTGACTAGTAACAACCGTACTTAAACCAGGCTGTCCTACAGGCATCTGAACCATAGTTTGAACCGTAGATCCAGACAATGGTAAAGATGTCTGAGGAGTAGTTGCAGAGACAGTAGAAACCGGAGCTGTTGATACTCCAGAAGTAAGTGTGGTGGAAGGAACAGATGTTGCGGTAGTTGCAGCAGTCGTTTGAGATGGAGTACTAGGTGCAATGGGCGACTGAGTAACTACTGAAGGTACAGAAGTTTGAACATTACACTGGACTGGTTGCTGGGGTGAACCAGCAACTAAGGGTTGTCCAGCTTGAGATGACAACTGTACGCTTGGCTGCAATACCTGTTGAACTTGCGATGGATCCCACACTATGTTCATTCCGGGGTATTGAACCATGACAGGTTGAGGATATTGAGATCCATAACCGGATTGAGGGTAGGATTGATAATTGAAAGGTACATTTCCCGTACCTTGAACATAAGATTGACCTTGGGGTGGTTGATAACCTTGACTCGAGTACTGACCTTGGGGTAGATACCCTTGAGGTAAGTACTGATACTAGGGTTGACCTTGAGCTATGAATTGATACTGAGGTTGACCTTGGGGTACATATTGAGGCTGGGGTTGACCTTGAGGAATGTATTGTACTATGGGTATATACTGTCCTTGAGGTTGCCCCCCAGACGCAATTTGTGTACCTTGAGGTTGCCCCCCAGGCGTTAATTGAGGCTGCCCCCCAGGCGGTAACTGGCCACCTTGAGGTTGAGAACCGGGAATTGAACCTGACATCATGTAAATGTCTCCTACACCCAACAGTTTATTACCATTGTTTCCAGCTAATAACCCATGTTCAATGGGTTGAGGAGATGCTCCCGCAAAAGTACCAGAAAGTGACTGATACCCAGAGGGAACAGAAGGAACGCCGTATAAGAAAGATTCAGGAGATTGAGTGAACACGGATGACTGACCAGACATATTTACAGGAGTATAAATACCTCCAGGTGGATAAGGAGTACGAGGTGGAGAAAAACTTATCCCTGGGTTGTCTAAATAATTGGTTAACGAAAGGTACCAAGTAGTACTTCTAGGAGGACTGTAAAAGATGGATTCACGCTCCCTTAGATCAATAGTAGGTTGATCTTCATGGATAGAGACGCCAAATTCTTCTTCTGGAGCAAGTTCTTCAATAGCTATCAAACCAGCATGAAGATTTTCGATGATGACTCTTTCTACCCTAGGTGAATCAGGAGCACTAGAAGTTGGAGTAACAGGTTCAGATACGTTAGGTTCTTCACCTATATCACTAGTAGATGAAAAACTACCAGCAAGCTCGGAAACTGCAACAGCTTCGGGATTATAACCTGTTTCTAGACCTTGGTAATCGGGATGGACTACCAATGACGACTCTCCTTCTTCAGGTGAACCTACTTTACTGCCACTAGGAGTTACAAGGACTTTCAAACCTTCGTAATGACCCGGGACGTCTTCAGGAGGTTCGCCCCGAAGTCTACGGGACTTCCTCAACAAATCGGCCACGGTAACAATCTCAGGAGACTTGCCCCGAAGTCTACGGGACTGTCTCGGTAATTCAGCCACAGTTAAATACTTTTAACTACTGCACACGCAAACAAAGTAAAATCTCAAAGAAAACCACCTAAAGTCTCTAAAGAACCAAACAAATTCGAATCATACGCCTAAAGAATCTAGGGCGTCAAACCATACACAAACAGTAGCCTTCCGGACCGAAAACACTAGTTGGAGATGAAACCCAACATCGCCGAATTCAGTACAGAAGTGGTGGGTGGAACAGTTACCCCGGCAACCTACTTAATGAATAGACCGGCACAAGTTCCTCCACTTTAACCGTCTCGAGTGAAGTGAACCCCCCAGAAAATCCAAGTGAGTCTAGCCGACGTCTGCTCCAGGTACAGTGGGATCTTCCCTCCACCGTCACCTCGGTAGAATCCTAAAGATAATGGTCACTAAGGTTACCAACAACAACAAATATACCTGGGGGAACAGTCTACGGCCCGATAGCACACAAGGGCAGAGTAACAAGCTCAATCCCCTTTCCGGCTCCTTGACAATAATCCAAGGTTTACCGACAAGTGACCCCAAGCTCCTCGACAATAATCCGAGGTTTACCGTTTGTAGTACGTGCGTATCTGGCGTCTTTCCCAATGAAGGAGGATTGATCCCCTCACTGGTTCGGACACGGTCTCGTGCTTCTCCTTTAAGAGGAGCTTTCCCAGAGTACAAATGAAACAGTTGGATTTATCCTACCACAAGATGAGCTACTTGTTTGGTTTTACTATCTTGGAGAGTTAATTACTCTCCTACTCCAAGGCACTAGCCTGATCTATATTGGTGTTTCAGAGCCCTAGTAAATAAAAAGTTACTAAGTTGATTTTACTTTAAGCGTTAATTTTTATGGCTTTTCTTTAGGACAAAAGGTAGTGGAGATGAAACTGATGGTGTGTAGACTCGACTCAAATCCACTAAAAAGATGCACTTAGGATGATTTATACTAATTTTATTTTTCAATGAATTCCCTAGCTAAGAGAGTTGGAGAATGCAAAATTGATAAAAAGACAACTTTCTTGGCAATGAAAATCAAAGAAACAACTCTTTATCTTTTCCAAAACATACAACACATGACCACTAATTACTTCACGAAAATTCCTTTTCCTTTCAAAGACTCAAATGCTACCAAAGAAAACTTTTCTTCAAAAGATATTTTTTGTATTTTTTCCTAATTAACAAAGCATGTAAAACTTACTTTAACAGAAATCAAAGTTAAAAAATCTATGGTAATCAAATCAACTCAATTTCACTCAAAAGAAAATCTAAGAGAAATGCACTTAAAAGTAAATCTAACGAGGTAAAATCCTACCAAGTATGATTCCAGGATGTTTTACTCAGTCAAAATTTAACTAAGGACTAGTTAATGCAGAATAAAAAACTAGTCAAAAACAAAAATCAAAATCTTTTGTTCTTTTTCTTAAGAATAAAATTCAAAGTTCAATCAACAAACTTTTTCGAGATTCGGCAAAGAGAGGACACAAAGGTAGGTTTCTCACAAGGGTGGATTCTATGAAAGGCCCGACTCCTAAGAAGACTGAACAAAACCAGGGAGATCCAAGGTTTTACAACTTCTAAAGCCAAAGTCACTACAGGTCAAACCCTTGGGCAAAATCTCTATGAATTTCACTAAAACTCTTGACATTGACGAAACAAGGTTAGGTGAAGATTTATGGCAGATAACTAGTGGATCTGGGCAGAAAAAACAAATTAAAAACAAAATCTAAAAGGCAAAAAAGGAGAAAATTGAAATTTTCTCAATTTTGACAGGGTACGCAGGCGACATGTTTGCACAGGTGCGTGTACGCTCTGTGCACAAAGCTGCAGTGCGTACAGGTACGCACTGTGCTCAACGCAGAGGCTGCGTACTTCTAGCAAAACTAAGAAAAACTAAAATCTAATTTTACCCTAAGCTAGCCCACCCAAAAACACAGTCAGACAGCCAAAAACCAGAAAACAAACGACTTTTCTCAGACCAAATTTTCACACAAAGGAAAAATCATTCACATCAATGGATTCCCCAGCGGAGTCGCCATTTTGTCATGCGGAAAGAGTCGATTTTGCGGACAAAACCGACCTCCCTAGAAGCAAAGGCTTTCTAGTGAAAAACAAGACAAATAAACACTACCTTTCTCTAAACATGCATTTAGAATACAAGTAATCAGGGGATTATAACATACCTTTAGTCCAACGCTTTGTAGTAGTCCAGCCTCGCCGATCCGGATGAGCTCCTCCTTCTCTTCGAAACCTGCATTCACTAACAAGCCAAAAGATTAAATAGCACCTGATAAACTTATAAAATAACACATATCCATCATACAGACCAAGGAGTATATGAAACAAATCATGAATAACAATCTGTTGAGAAAAATGAGTTCATTTGCATTAAGTGGAAACAAAAGAAACCATTACAACCTCAGCCTTGGTGTTGTGCAGGTCCCTCCTAGGGTCCAGCAAGAGTTTTCCTTTACTTTGATTAGCTCACCCACTTCCAAATAAGGCTAAGAAAGGATGGGAATCTCTCCTCTCAAGCTTTACAAGGGAGTCCTAATTCCAGCAGCATCTACCCTTAGGAATGTTCAGCTTTCAACCTCCCCTCCCTCTGGCCCAATGCCTGTATTTATAGTGCTCTAGAGGAAGTTATTCAGGTCCACCATCAATGGGATAAGCCCCTCTTTGGATGGGATAGCTACCCTCTTGATGGGATAAGTTCCTCTTTCATAGGGATACATGAACCATCTGGAGGCGCTCCATACACGTCAAACAAGCTTCTAGAATGCTCTAGAAATGACCACAAGTAACTTTTTTGGAGTGAAACTTGCGCCTTTTGACCTTTACAGGAGTACGCACCCTCCCCTTTACAGACAGAGCATACAAGTATGCAGGTATTGTGAACTTGGGGTGCGTACACACAGGTAAGGCTAAGAGAAATTGCGTACCCAGAGATATATAGATTTTTAAAGACTTTCTCTCTTTCTTGGAGTTTGACATGGAGAGCAGAGGTATGAGACTTGCCAAGGAGGATAGTATGACAGTTGATGGAGCCATACTAACTGCAAATAGTCATGGTGACAAATTTTAGTGTAACACACCTTAGAGGGATCTATCTTCAATTCACCACCCCCTACTATATGTCCCAAATAATTCAAAGATGTTTCGCCAAATTCACATTTTGAGAGTTTAACATAAATTTTTTCTCTTTTCAAAACATCTAGTGTCTGCTTAACATGCTTTAAATGTTCTTCCCATGTTTTACTAAATATAAGAATGTCATCCAGATATACAATAACAAAATCATTAAGAAAAGGTCTGAGTACATCATTCATTATTCTCATGAAAGTAGAAGGAGCATTAGTTAAGCCAAAAGACATAACAAACCACTCATACAATCCCTGCTTTGTTTTGAAAGTAGTCTTCCATGCATCTTGTTCTGCAACTCTGACCTGATGATATCCACTATGCAAGTCTAACTTGAAAAAATAAATAGCTTCCTTTAACTGATGTAATAGATCATCTATGCGAGGAAGGGGATAACGATTTTTGATTATTATCTTATTCAGTGCTCAGTAATCAATGCACATTCTCCATGAGCCATCTTTCTTTTTCACCAAAACAATTGGAGACCCACATGGTGATGTGCTAGGTCTGATGAAGCCCTTCTCGAGCAACTCCTGCACCTACTTCTTGATTTCTGCATTCTCTAATGTGGACAACATGTACATTTCGATGTTAGGTAATGGAGCATCTTGCTGCAAATTAATATCATGCACTATTTCCTTTTTGGGTGGCAGACCTTTAGGTTCTTGAAACAAGATATCATATTCTGAAACAAATTTTTCTAAATCAGCTTGCTGTTTAGCATCATAACCCTCAAATACATTGGTTTTATCAGGTTTCTTTTCCTTTACAACCATTCGTAAAAATTGTTTGCATGAATTTACAATTCGTTTCATTTTCCCTGAGTTTATGAGAGTATAATTATTCTTGAGCTTATGAGCTCTTACAATATATTCGATTCCATATTTAACAAGGAGATACTTGTTCTCATCTCTATAGAAAATAGCTTTTCTATCATACAAGTAGGGACTTCCTAAAACAATTCCACATATATCCAAAGGGACTATATCTAACTCAATCTCATCTACAAATGCTAACCCAAAATAAAACTTAAGTTTACATTGTATAGTCACTTGTAGTTGTGCTTTATCACTTAACCAACCTAATGGGTATGGTTTCTTGTGAGGTGTAGTCAGTAATCCCAACTTCTTTACAATTGCTTCAGAAATTAAATTTACTTGTGAGCCACTATCAAACAAAGTATCAATCTTTTGATGCTTGGAAATAACTCGAATATGGAAAATATCATGTCTTTTTCTCTCATTTTCTTCATTATTAGTAGATTTTGCAAGATTACTAGTAGATGCTTCAGAATTTTTACCTTTTATACATGTGGCTGCAATGGTTGTTTCATCTCCAGAGTCCAACCCCAGATCTTTCTGAATAGTTGCAACAATCTTCTTCTTCTTTCCCTCGAACTTCTTAGGTCTCAGCTCCGGATGCAGGATCCAACAGTGCTCATCATCATGCCCATCCTTCTTATAGTGAGTGCATGAAGACTTGCTTTTCTGTGCAGTGTTGGCCTTCCTCTCTTTCCATTTCTATTTTCTTTTCTCCTTATTCTTGCTTGCAATGGGCTTGGATGATCCCCCAACTTCTGGGTTCCCATTATTTCCTCTAGCTTCTAGATGCGTAGCTTGAACAGATACCTCATCTATACTAGTGGGATTAAACATGAGGATAGTGTGCCTCATGTAGCTGTGTAGACCACCTATGTACTTCAACAGAGTCTCAGGTGAGTCTAAAGAAATTCCTAGAATCAAAGCTCTTTTCCTAAATTCTTGGGTGTAACCTTGTACACTTTGCCCTTTCAATTGGTGAAGAGTTTGCCAGCTCATCATGGCTTGCTGCATGTAAGCTAGTGGATAGAATTGCTTTTTGATTACAGAAACAAATTCACTCCAGACAGAAAGAATCTTACCATGTTTCTTCATGTTAGCTTGTGTCCTGCCTTCCCACCATACCAAGGCAGTGCCTCCGAGGCGTAGGCTAGCCAGATGGATCTTACTCTTGTCTGAGTCGATACTTGACATTCTGCAATAAAAATCAATTTGTCTGATCCAATTATCCAGCTTCTCTACATTCAACTCTCCATCATATATTGGTAAATCAAATTTAACATCTAATTTAATCAAAGATGTCTTCTTTTTATGTTCAGGGCTATTAGGAAGTGTGAGAAAGTTTTCTTCTTTCCCTTTGCCTTTTGAGTGGTCATCGAGGAGAGACTCTTCTTCTCCTTTATCTTGTTTGGAGCTTGATGAATCTTCATCTTTATGTTTCCTAAAGTCCCTATAAATTTCCTCTACCAAGGACCTCATGGCCAAGAAACTAGCTATAAATTGGGGGTCTGGTCCCAAGGGACTTTCTTCTAACATTTTCTTCTGAGGATAGGCTCTTCCAATTTCCAGGTTAGTTTCGACCAACTTTCCTCCTAATTTAAGCTTTGATCTAGTTGGCATTCAACAACAAAATCCAGCACAAGCTTGTCAAACCTTAACAACCTAGCGCTCTGATACCACTTGATCTGAAATGACCCGTAAATGACCTCAAAGAAATAATGAAGGCATTACAGACTCAAGTGCTGGGGTGTGCCTATGTTATTTTATGCAACGGATTGATAAGATTGCGAAATACATAGACACTGAAATAGTAAGAGAACATAGTAAGCAAACACATAAACACAACAAATTTAATAAGGAGTTCACCCAATTCTCCTGGGCTAAGTCTCCTGGTCCAGCCTTCAGTGGTGGCCTTTCTATTGTGTTTTAAAGTAGAGTTTTTACAATAAGGAACTCAATTTCAGTCTCACTTAATAGATGATAATCAGTAGGATTGTACTTGGATTCCCCAAGTCTCTAGAGTACACAGACTCCCCTTACTGAATCTCGACCTCAACTGGTCTGGGTGGTATGAGTCCAATTTGGTACTCAATACCTAACAGGTATACACAAAAGAGTTGCTTGAACCTCTCAAGCCTTCTCTGGAGTTCACAGACTCTTAGACTCTCTTTGTCTCTATCTGCTCGATGCTACCTTTGCTCTGTAGGTTAACTCGACTTCTCTGTTCTTTTCAATTCACTTCTTTCTTGCCTCTCGGCTTTCTGCTTCTCTTTCTTTGCCTCTTTTACTCTTTGTTTGTTTGTGGCTTAAAGCCAATTTGCTCCCTGACTGTTCGTTTCCGCTTCTCGTCTCTTTGGATCTCCTGGCTTTGTCTGCTTGAATTCCCCTGCTCCACATCATCATCACTGTGTAACACTTCATAGAGAGGTGGCCACTTGTTTTCTCACGAACTGAGTGTCAGTTCTCTTTGAACGGTAGTTATTTCCATTGCTCCAATATTGCCTGCAAAACTGATTCCTCTGCCAACTCATCGGTCATGCCATACCTCAAATCTTATATGACTCAGCCTATTTCCCCATCGAATCCGGTCATCCATCAGATCATTTCTCCACCGTTGATCTGGAGCCTCCAGATCCTATGGTCTCTGTCCATATCGGGCGAGTAAGTAGCATGACCTTTACCCACTCGATGTGAGCGGTTTTCTCTCTCATCCGCTGGATGCGTGTCACCCAGTGTATGGCATCGGGCGGGACTCGGTCGAACCTGCTTACCGCTTGAAGCCCTTCCGATATCCTGCCGGTTTTAGCGCGGGACCCACCTTCTGACGAAATTGGCGATTTTCATACGGTTTTATGTTTTTCCTTGTGACCAAGCGCTTGGGGGATTTCCTTCACTGAGGAGGAAGCCCTGTGATACGCGATTAGTGCTAATTGCGTATCAGAAACTGTTGGAAATAATACTGAGAGGGGGGGGGTGAATCAGTATTATCAAGTCAATAAAACTTTTTCATTTCTAAACTCTGATTCATATATTCTACTTCCACAACTTCTTATGATTAAGTTAATTGATCTTCAATGAGTGCATTGGAACATTATCAACCATATTATCAGTTAACAGATGCAGTAACATAGAATAGATTATCACACATAAGGCACACACATGAACACCATGATATAAGGTGGAAACCCAATGCGGGAGAAAAACACCTGCTGCAAGTCATCTCAATCTTCTTCTTAATAAGAAAATCCTTTTACAATATTTTGTACTGGTGCAGTCTTATACCAGTACGAGAGCTACAACCCCCTTTGCTCTTGTACTAGCCGATCCATTTACTAGTACGCAAGTTTCTACCTGCTACAATGCTCCAAATATTTCCTTTAGCTCTTGTACTAGCTTAGATACTAGTACGTAGGTGCTGGCCTACAATCTTTTCTCCTCCAGGTACCACGTTTCATCAATTTTCAGACTGGATACACTGAAGCACAACACATAATCTGAAAGGCCACATTTCATCCAATTTTCATACTGGACCCAACAACAACATTGAAGCTCATAATCAAACAACTTTCTGAATCACCCAATCACCAGATCAATACATATACAATGAGAGTTGTCAACCAGATCTAGTCCACCAGATCATATAAGGATAAGTCATTATGAACCTGATCCATTCATCTATCAATACTGAAGCTAATCATAATCATTCAATCAATCACTGATGTTATCAAAACATAATATCAGAAACCAAACATCACTTTAAAACCCAGAACACAACAATAATAAACAGGGGCAGCTAAATAGATTTCATGAAAAGTCCGCAGCTTCACCCATAGAACACCTGCGTACATACGCACTGTTTCCAACTGCTTTCCTGCGTACCCACGCACTGTGCCTCACTGACTTCCTGCGTACCTCCGCATCTGCAGCGCTTCTGGGCCTGCGTATCTACGCACCTGCAGCGCTTCTGCGCCTGCGTATCTGCGCACCTGCAACGCTTCTGCGCCTGCGTATCTCCGCACTTTTCTTTCACTGCACTTGCGGTCCTGCGGGCATAGACAATTTTCAGACTTCAAGGATAACCCAGACTATCAGATCTACAAATCTGAGCATGCGCCGAAGGGATCTCAACCCATTAGTAGATCCGACTTGTAACTCTCATGTTTCTCCTTGATTTAGATTCAGCTATCTCTCACAAACCCATCACTAGAATTTCAGATCTAGCTTCTCTTAAGATCTTCTTCTTTCACAAGTGTCTAGCCAAATGATCTCCTTTGCTTTATATAGGCAGGCTCTTCCTAAAATCATGGATCAATACCATAGATAACCAATACAAGGGGCCCAAAAACATGGGGCTCAATAATAATAATAATAATATAAAACAATACCACTAACCAAACCATAGGATCAAATACGTCGGGCTAAATACTATGGTCCACCATCGGATTCCCACGTGAGAATACTTTTTCACTGCATGAAAGTGCGTGAACTAGGGTCCGCACCTTTTACACGGGATACCTGCGGGTATGTACGCACTTTATCTAAGACATGCCTGCGTGTCCGCACCTTTTGTACGGTGTACCTGCGTACCCCTTATTTTCTTCAATATTTGAGAGCTGATCATCAATCTCTGCTACTGACCTGAAGTACTGTGATCTATCACCTGTATGGGTTTCCATCAAGGACAACACTTTAGCCATAATGCCAACAATCTCCCCCTTTGGAATTGATGGCAAAGCTTACTTGTGAATTGTCATCTGATCCCTTTGAACTGTCCTACATCCATGTATTCTGTCATATCTGATATCTCTTATGTGGATTCATCTTAATGTATACAAGTGAGATGATCTTCTATGAGAGGGTTGCCATCAAGTACAACACATTCATCATAATGCCAACAGAAACTACGTCTGTTTTTGGATTTGACCTCTTGTTTGTCAATTTGTGCCAGTGTGTAGTCACCATGGGCCAACGGTCTGCGCACTTTGACTGAGGGTCCTCGTTGTTCCATGCTGACCACAAATTGCCATTGTTTAGAGGTTATTTCTGATAAGTTCGATATCCATAAGATTTTGGAGCTTGACATAATTTGAAATAGTCATGAAAACTTAGAGAATGTTTAAGGATCCAATTTGGATTAGGTCGAAATAGTGACACTTGGCACGTCGTACAAGTTCGCTCTACTGAACCAATCTATAATTAGGCCATCGTGGAATATTAGGCATAACTATTTCTTTGGGAATCCAATTGTGATCAGACTTGTGGGTTTAGAATGGGGACACAGAGGGATACCACAGGTCGTAATTCTAGACCTTAGAGATCTGAAATTTTAGAGATATAACATATTCAAGATCGAGCTCCTAAAAGCACGAAAAAGAATGACTTGAATCAAGAAAATAGAAACACCTAGTAATAAAAATTGGATGGATGATTTGAAGAATGCGATTGAAGATAATATAAATAATTCTATCTATGAGATGGAAGCCGATATTGATGGTATGAAAGCATATTGGAAGAAAGGCATGGAAGATTTGAAGAAAGACATGGAAGGTTTGAAGGAAGGTGGGACAAAGCTGCTACAAGAAAGGCCTCCTAATGGAAAAAAGGTAGTAGAAGAAACTCATGATGAGAACAAAAGTAATGTTAATCACGATTTCATAGAATCTAACATTGGATTGAAGACCGAGCATATTCCAAAAATAGATATGAGAAGTTTGATGGCAAGGATCCCGTAACATGGATAATACAGATGGAGAAATATTTTGATCTACATAATGTTTAAAACACACAAAAGGTATGTATTTCATCTTTATATTTAGAACCAAATCAGTTTGTATGGTATAGAGGGATTTTTTCTCGTAAACAACTTGTCACCTGGTCAATTTTCATGGAGGAAATGATAGCACATTATGAGGATACAAAGAGAAACACCTTCTCTAGCCAATTGATAAATCTCAAACAAAAGGGTTCAATGGTAGAGCACATTGAGGACTTCAAAAAATTGAATATAAGGGTAAATGATATTACAGAGAAGCAGAGGATTGATGTTTTCATAGGGACTTTAAAGGATAACATTCAACATGAGGTTCATCTTTGGGAACCTGATTAATTGGAGAAGGCATTCATGTTGGCAAGAAAAATTGGAATCAAAATTATGGCAACAAGAAATCCTACCACTCACAATTATAAATATGGAAGTGTTGTTTCTCCTAGCCTTCCACAACCTACAAGGTTGACACCACAACAATTGTAAGGAAAAGGAGAAAATGACCTTTGTTACAGTTGTGATAGAAAATACGCTAAAGGCCATAAGTGTGCTGAGAAGAAAGTATTTTACATTGATTGTGAAGAGAAAGAAGAAATGAATCTAACCATATCTTGTAATTCATTGGCTGGAATTACCACCCATCAAACTCTCAAGATACAAGGATATATCAAGAAGAAAAAGGATAACCTCACTTTCACGCAAAATCAAATGAAACAACAGGTAGATCAACATCGCAGCGAAAGAAGTTTTGATATAGGTGATTGGGTATTTTTACGAATACATACATACAAAAAAATGTCCCTCAAGCAAGCTAAGAAGGATAATAAATTATCACCAAAGTACTTTGGTCCTTACAAGGTACTGCAAAAGATTGGTACTATGGCATACAATTGGAGCTTCCTGCATCTTCCTGAGTGCGCTGATTTTTCCATGTTTCATGCTTAAAGAAGTTTATAGGTGACAATCTCCTAGTTCAAACAATATTGTCGGAACTTGATGAGGAAGGAAAAATCATATTGGAACCTGAATTTGTCATAGAAAAAAGAACCCGACAGCTAAGAAATCAATCAATTTCAGAGTATCTCATCAAGTGGAAGAACTCACCCGCTGAAGATTGCACATGGGAGGGTGAGAATAAAAGCATCAAGAAATACTTAAGCATTGAGGACAACACTTTTTGAGGGTAAGGGGCATGTTAGGTCCCTATACTACTAGTGTAACCCCTTATTGTTATTAGTGCAACCCCCTTATTATATTTTTGTGCCCATGTAGTTCCAATATTGTTATTAATGTGCCCCATAGAAGCCCACTATTGTTATTGTTGTGCCCTTACATTATTATTGTTATGTCGGCTATGATTACATTATGACCCTTTAGACTCCTATATATAGAAAGGAGGTGTTAGAGTCAGCCTTTGCAGCCTTCCACCAACGATCAAACATGCTCTTACAAAGTGGTCTTGGGGTGTCAAAGTCAAATTTTTCCATTTCAGTGAATCTTCAAGTAAAATTTGGTCACTAGGTATTAGGTCTAGGATTTGTTTTCAATCCTTCCAAAGTTTTCCAAGTATTGGTCTATGTCACCATTCAGCTGAGTGTACCATCATTCAAAAAGTTTTCATCATTATTTCAAGTTCCAATGGGTCATTGTACACCTTGTTTGTGCTTCGGTGGTGCTTAGGTAAGGATCATTTCCCTCTCCTAGGGTTTTGAAGGTAATTTTTCTTGGATGGTCAAATCATCAACAAAACTTGTATCTTGATGCTCATACACCTTCCCCTATCCTTAATATACCTTCTTAAACACTTCCCATCACAGATATCCCTCAAATTCATCACTTCCCCACAAACCCTAGCCTATTGCTACAATTTGACACTTTTTTAGGTTAGGGCTATGTTCTACCCTTTTGGACCCCTTCCCCTCACTAAATCCTTGAAATTCCACTTTCCCATGCTTCCTAACATCCCTCCTACTTCCCAAAATTTTCTCAATAATTTAGAAGCCCCTCATTCCTTCATTTCTACAAATCCCCTGTTCCACACATCGGGATAGGTTTTATTAAAATGATGTTTCTGAGCACGAAATGATGCATTTAACAAAAGTGAGAGAGGTTTTTGTCCACCATAGACCCAAGAAGAAAAGCCTCCTTTAGTTTTACACAAGTCTCATGGTTTGTGAGAAATGTACGAACAATCATTGCCATAGGAGAGTTGCTGCCCTTCTAGAGTGACCTTGGTAAAATCAATCTTTCTCCTAGATGAAATGTCCAAATGACTTTCTTGATGAGTCAACTAATAACTAGACACAAAGATATTTAAAATGGGCTATCATGAGCTCAATTTGGAGTTGAGGAAGACCTCCTAAAGTTGACTACAAAATCACTCTGCATTTTGGTAGCCTCATTCTACACATTTTGATCAGTCTTGGGAGGTTGAGCGTTTGATAGGGCAGATGAACTCCAAATTGAAAAATTCAAGATGTTCTGGAAAGTAGACTCGACAAGATTTCCAACAAGCTATCCCACACCCAATTTAGGCACTAGGAAGGCCTCTAAAAGTGGCATGCAAAAGGAACTGTGCGTAGGGAAGGAGGCGTTGCGCATAGAGCAGTGTGCTGCACGTAGGGAAATTTTCTCCAGTGAAAAAATACAAGGGCGTTGCGCGTAGGAGCCGGCACTATACTTCTGGGCAAGTGCGCTGCGCGTAGGGAAGCAAGCCACCAAAATGCTTCAAAATTCAAATTTTCACCTAATTGCCTCCAAATTCACCTTTTACAAGTAAGTGCTCTCTCTTCACTCAATGTTTAGCTTGCACATTTGATATTTTAGACATTTTTTCACTCCTAATATGAAACCCTAGTTTTTCATGATAAACCCTAATCATTTTGTTTTTCCCATTGTCTATGCTTCATAAATAAAACCCCTTACCCATCATTTCCTTCCCCCTCATCTACATTCCATCATCTATTCATCATTCCCAAAACCCTCTCCTCACTCTCATGGTTTATGATCTGTCCATAACTACATAAATTCACTCAAACTCATTCCTACAAACCCTAGAGTATCCCATTCAGTCCCATTTACATTGTCTAGAATTTGTGCAATTAAGAAGCTGGTTAAACATGGATAGAGGTGACTATGACTATGATGAAGAGAATACAGCAAGTGATAGTTCAGTTGAGAGGAGCAGGCAACATAGAAAGCCTCATAAGGGAGGTAAAATCACTAGAGAAGAGCCAACTGACCTAAGAGAACTACATGCCTCTCCATTAGTAGTTTCATGTCTTAGACACTTTGGATGTTATGAGTTTTGTGAACTAGTGGGGATAGTTCAGTTTCATCATGAATTGGCTAGAATCTTTGTAGCCCACCTTCACAACAATGAAGTGACTCTTACTGGAGTGACTTTCACAGTGTCACCATCTGTTATTTCAGAGGCCACCGGGATTCTTGATGTTGGTGGGAAATGGTATAAGGCTCAGGACCTTGATGAGCACTATTACGAGCCTTACATTAAGCCTCAGTACAAAAGTCAGGTGAAGAGGCTTTTCCCTTTCAAATTATTGGAGAACAGGTATGTTCCCTTGATGAGGATTATCATCAAATATTTGACTTGTGAGGGTAGATTTTCCAGGTTGTACACTTACCATATCAGGCTCCTCATGCACTTTATAAGGGTGAAGATGTTGAAACTCCCTTACTTTTTTTCTAGAAACATTGATAAGATCGCTTACCTTGTGCAAAAGAAGCCATAACCTCAACAGGGGAATAGCATATATCATTACTCCTTGATCAAGATTATTGTTCTTCACCATCTCAGTCTTCTAAATATCCCTTGGGAGAATTTCATTGCTCATGACATGTTCAGGGGACCTCAAATTCATCTATCCATGGTGCAAGAAATAGGTGGGCCCTCTACTCATGTGAAAACAGGAGAGGAACACAAAGAGGCAAAAACTGCTGAGGTGCCGGTATTCTTGACATATCAGAGAGGTACAAGGAAGTTATTTGCAGCTGCTAGGCAAGTGTTTTCTCCACAAGATGTGGAAGGGACCTTGCCTTCTTCATCAGTTCATAGGCAAATGTTATCTCCACAGGGTGTGGAAGGGGCTTTGCCTTCTACATCGACAAAACGTGATGAGTTTGAGCAGCATGATACTCAGACCATTGATTTAGAGACTCAGGATCAAGAAACAATGAAAGACATCATCATACAAGAAAGGGAAGCTCAAATACAAGCTTTGGTGGACAACCTAGAGAGAACCAAGTTTGTCATCCAATAGTTGGAGTAGGAGAACAAACAATTGAGTGACAAGCAAGTCCTTATGGAGCTGGAAGTGCTCAAATAAAAAAAGCAAATTGGCGAAGAGAAACAAGTCACATTGACTCCTATTGAGCAGGAGATTGAAAATAATAGGGAGGCTTGGCTTGAAAGAGTCAACCTACATCTTGAAGGGCTCATTGAGAAGGCCAATAGGGACAAGAAAATGCTTAGAAACATGGCATACCATTACATGGCTCGCAATAAAATTTGTAACATGAGGATCAGAAAGTTGAAGGCTAGGTTAAGGAGGGCTTTAGAAGGCAAAAAGGAGGAGGATAGATTAAAGATGTTGGCTGAAGCCTCCTTGGCTAATAAAAGCAGTTGATGGTGGTGCCTCATACCAATTTTGGGTAGTTTTTGAGGAAATTTTGTCATTTTTGAATTTTGGAAATTCAATACACAGAAAATTTGCCCAGAAGCGCAGTGCCGATGGACAAATGGCTTACATTTTTGTATTCAAGGCATCAAGGACATGCACCCTAGCAATTTTCAGAATTTTTGGAGCAAAATTAGTTCACCAGAAGGTCATAAAACACTCAAAATTTGACCTTTCTGCTAGTTTTTGGACACACAAAAGCAGCCTTGGGAGAATCAGTTTTTGAAGGGGAAAATGAGCTCCAAATGTAGCAATTCTAGGTGTTATGGAAAGTAAACTTGAATACCTTCCAATGAGATATCCTGGGCTCAATTTGGATGATGGGAAGGGACCCAAATGTGGAATCAAAGTGGCGCTACACGTAGGACCAGTGGCACTACGTGTAAAGCAAATTTTGCTCAGGATGCCTATTTTGCCAATTTTCGACTATGTTCATGATTTCTCTCTCATGATGGGTGATTTACTGATGTAATTAATGTCATGGATTGTAAATATGATGGTTAAATAGTTCTAGATGGTATATTCATTAGATTAAAAGTTGTTTTGAGGGTAATGAATCAGTTTCCCCTCTTTTAGAGGCAAGTTGTTAGGTAGCCTGGAATTCAGTTCCTTGTTTAGAATTTGTTGAAACAACTCATATTCTCATGGATTCAACCCCTGATGGCTAGGATGAGTGGTTTAGATGTCTACATCATATATTCTCTTTGTCATTTGGAGGGGTTGGACTCAGCTGGATGCTTATGCACTGACTATACACCATTTTGTAGCAGTTTGGCAGGAAACTAATAAAGTTGCAGCTATATTTATGGGATCCCTATGGTATAGCCCTTAGCATGTGTTTCTTCTTCTATTATTATGTTCTCATGTCATTTATGTATGCCTATTTCATATAATATCTTCTGATTGGTTGTTTTCAAGTCAGATAGGTGGAATACATTAGGTTTTAATGCTCTGCCTTGGGAAAACACCAGCGTTTCATGTTTTTTCTATCGTTTAGGAAGGATTCATGACTTGCTCATGCCCTTCTTAGCTCCTCACCAGTCTAGCATTTCGACCCATCAAGCTTAAGGTGCTGAAGCTCATACCTACCTTTCCCCATAGATTCCCCTACAATTTTGACTTAGTTTCCCAGACCCAAATTCCCAACTCTTCCTGATCTAGTAAAAACACCAACAACTTCAATCAAAACCTTTGAGCTACTATACCTAGCATAAAATCTTGTTCCTGATCCAATCATCTTGACTAAGATCCAAAAGGAGAGAGCCCTCTCCTAGCCTAGTAGGGCTAGCTACCAGGTTAAGCTTGGTTTGTGGTTACCCTGGGAATAGCCTTCCTTCAGCCTGAGGTCAAACTAGGTGATAACATAGTGGCCACCATACTGGGGACGTAGTTTTATGTTCCTCAACAAAATGTATCAAGTTTAGATCTGATTGTTGATGGTGGACAACGATCAGACACCAGAAGGCTAAAATCATTCACCTGGTGACTCCAAATCAGTTTCGAGATCAGATCCAAGGACTCCACTGGAGGATGAACTTGACCAGTAGAAACATGAAAGGACAATATGGAAAGATCAGGTATTCAAGTTGGAATTTCATCCAAGACATTATGTTCTTTGTTATAAATTATTTCTTCTCTTTTTCTGAGAATGTCAAGAAGGCTTTACAAAGTATATTGTATTCAAGAAAAGATCCTAGACCTGCATTTGATTCTTTCCCTTTGAAGATTGTGAATACCAAATATTCGCATGCCTTTGATCTTGATCAAGACCCTTCTTCCAAATGTTATAATGATTGTCTTAAAGTTGATGAGCCTCAAGAGACCAAAAATGATTCTACACCTTCTGTACATATTCCTATACCTTGTAAAATTCTATATAGATACAAGCCTCTAAGTTTACCTCCTATATCCCATGCTTTCCCTAAAAATCATTACTATATCTACCAAGATTTGATGGTGACTGTCAACATCACTGCTGAGAGACATGTACTGTATTTTGAGTCTTTTCTTGACCTTTTCGAAGTTGATGAAGAGGATGTTAGTATTAGGATTTTTGCTCTCTCTTTGCAAGGCAAAGTCAAGAGTTGGTTCAAAACCCTGCCTGATGCGAGCATCTCAGATTTCTAGCAGTTTGTCAAAGTTTTCCTCGACAAGTGGGTGGTCAAACAGAACCCTTTCTTGATTCTAGAAGAGTAGAACTAGCTGAAAAGACTGCCATGGGAGACAGTACAACAATTTTCTGCCAGGCTTAACTAAGTCTATTTTTCGATGCTGGTTAATATAAGGCCTCCTCCTAGATTCACTCTCTTACACTACCTGGAAGCCTTTGATCTGGAAATGGAGTTTCAGCTAAGAGAAAGGAACCTTACAACACTTGAAGAGATGAAAAATAGTGCAGTAGATGTAGAGGTTAATTTGATGATCTGAAGGGCAAAGTTGAGGAAGAAGAGAGGAAGAACATATATCCAGAGGAATCGACATCTTTAGATGTAAAGCTTGAAATTTTGGTAAGTGAAATGGAAGAGATGATGCAAAATATCACCACAAGGAATGAGCATGATGTTCAAGACCATGGCTTGCTGATTGAACAACAAAAGCAAGTTGCTGATCCAAAACATTTTATTTCTCATTCTAGTTGTCATAGACCTGATAATGATTGTTTTATAGATCATCTTGGAGAAGAGAGATCTGTTGATATGACATGTATGCTTGATGATGTGTTTTATACTGATGATTTCCCTAAGTTTGATCAGTATGATGATGATGATGATGTTCTCCAAACAGAAGCTAGTCTTTCATACAAATCAACAACTGGTTTGTGGAAGGAGGAATTTCACTTTCAACAGCTCGAATAGAGTGATCAGGCGATGCATATCAGCTATGGAAGTGAGGAGGAAAGTGTAGCAAATTTTGAAGTGAAGGATCTTTGCCTTTTTGTTTTATTTCATTTCAGTTCATCAGAGACAACTTTCGTGCAATCAAAAATTAACTGTCGATAAGTTTTGATCTTGACCATCTAGAGGGCAATGAAATCCTTGTTCAAGATTTCCCATATCTAGATTTTCAACCCCCGAATGCCATTGAATGTTAGGCTGCAGATGAAGACTTGGAAATTGGAACATATGATCAAATGATGCAAGATGATTATGTACCATTATGTTTTCAATCATTTCAGTTTTTGAAGGGAATTTTGCACAGTATATCTTCAAAAGAGAAGCTTGTTTAAAATCATGCAATCTCATTGGAACCAATAGAAAATAGGTTGCAACAGTCTTTTCATGTTTTTCACGATCCAATAGCTGATGTGTTGCATGATGTCTGTAGTCAAAGTCCTTCTCCATTAGCTAACTGTGAGATTAAAAAAAGTATTGATACAAACTTGATCTGGCAACCGGTTTATTTGTCATTTTTGGTAGGAGTCTCGTCACAAAGCTCATATGAAAGTTTGCATTCATGGTATGAGGAGAAGCAAAGTAATCCATTGGATGAACTAAGTCCTAGTGCACATGAATTTCAAGATCCTTATGCAATATTTTTGGAGTCAAATAGAGAATCCGTATTATTCAATCTGGGAAAATTTGGATTTGTTTACAAGTTTTCATGGGAGTTTCATTTCAGTAGTTCTTTCTTCTTGCTCATAAACAAGCACTCACGGAGAATTCAAACAAAATCCAGAATGCTTACTTGTTTGCATTGGTTGTTTCATTTCACTTAATCAGGTGATGAATGGAACAGTTAGAGTAGCTTTTATTGAATAAGCTCCATTTCGAGCATATGTTCCAGTTTGTTAGTTGTGTTTTAGTATCAAGTCAATTTTTAGTTGAGTAATGGTCAATTTGTGTCTTTGAGTCATTAGTATTCAGTCATGTATTTCAGATTGAGTTTTTTTACTCCATGCCCAATGGATAAGGCTACTTGGTCTATGGTGTTCTTGGCACCTCCAAGGAGCTACCATCCCCAATGGAGTCAATGTTAGAGTCAGTCTTTGCAGCCTTCCACTAGCAATCGAACATGCTCTTACAAAGTGGTCTTGGGGTGTCAAAGTCAAATTTTGTCATTTCAGTGAATGTTCAAGTAAAATTTGGTCACTAGGTAGTAGGTCTAGGATTTGTTTTCAATCCTTCCAAAGATTTCCAAGTACTGGTCCATGTCACCATTCGGCTGAGTGTAACATCATTCAAAGAGTTGCATCATTATTTCAAGTTCCAATGGGTCATTTTACATCTTGTTTGTGCTTCAATGGTGCTTAGGTAAGGCTCATTTCCCTCTCCTAGGGTTTTGAAGGTAACTTTTTCTTGGATGGTCAAATCATCAACAAAACTTGTATCCTGATGCTCATACACGTTCCCTTATCCTTAATATACCTTCTTAAACACTTCCCATCACAGATATCCCTCAAATTCATCATTTTCCCCCACACACTATCCTATTGCTACAATTTGACACTTTTCTAGGTTAGGCCTATGTTTTTCCCTTTCGGACCCCTTCCCCTCACTCAATCCTTGAAATTCCACTTTCCCCTACTTCCTAACATCCCTCCCTACTTCCCAAAATTTTATCAAGAATTTAGAAGCCCCTCATTCCGTTAATTTCTACAAATCCCCTATTCCACACATCGGGATAAGTTTTATTCAAATGATGTTTCTAAGCACGAAAAGATGAATTTGACAAAAGTGAGAGAGGTTTTTTTCCACCATAGACCCAAGAAAAAAACTCTCCTTCAGTTTTTACACAGGTCTCATGGTTTGTGAGAAATGTCCAAACAATCATTTGCCACAGGAGAGTTGCTGCTCTTTTGGAGTGACCTTGGTAAAATCAAATTTTCTCCTAGATGAAATGTCAAAATGAATTTCTTGATGAGTCAACTGATAACTAGATACAAAGATATTTCCAATGAGCTATCATGAGCTCAATTTGGAATTGAGGAAGACCTCCTAAAGTTGACTGCAAAATCACTCTGCATTTTGGTAGCCTCATTCTGCACATTTTGACCAGTCGTGGGAGGTTGCGCTTTTGATAGGGAAAATAAACTCCAAATTGAAAAATTGAAGATGTTATGCAAACTAGACTCGACAATCTTTCCAATGAGCTATTCCACGCCCAATTTGGACACCATGAAAGCCTACAAAAGTGGCTTGCAAAAAGCGCTACGCATAGGGAAGGAGGCACTTCGCGTAGAGTAGTGCACTGTGTTATCACCTAGAACTACAGTTCATGTACATAAGGTTGTCCCAAACAACAAAATTTTTCATTGTCAAAAAATGTGTGTCTAGTGGTTATGATCCTATGTGTGTCACTTAGGGATTATGATTTAAAAAGGTATTGTTGTGAATCACTGCAAAAAACCGTTAATCATCCTCTATCATATTTGGTTAAGGCATGTCTTGTCTTGTTTGCGTCATTTGTCCTTTGCGCAGTTTCGCAGCGCAGTCTGATTGGCCAATTTGGCAGCGAAATGATGTTTCCGCCTTTTCGTAGCGTCTCATTTACCAGCCATTTCGTAGCGCTTTTTGTTAATTCATTACTGTCTGCGCTACGAAATCGGGGTTTCGGGATTTTGCAGCGCGTTTTCTTGAAATGTCAAGTCTGGGAGGAATGAGTCATTAGGTCCGTCCATATATTGTCAGTTAATATCCTCTCCAGGTCATTATGAGTCATCATCCCGCCATAAGATTCAGAACCACGCGCATAAACATCATTCAAAGTGATTTTATGATGTATGGTAGTGTCATGTTATGGTTATTAGTGCATAAACTGGATTGTTTGTATGACAAGACTATTGAAGCGCAAAGGAGCCCGAGTTTTCATTTAAAAGGACCTGAATTGCAAGCGAGCCTGCATTCCAAAGTTTGAAGTCTCTGTTTGAATTGAAGCTGCTGTTTGTTCTCTGTTCGAAAGTTTTCAAAGTAAAATGGAAAGGAGGGAGCATCGATCCGGTAGGTGCCACAGAACAGAACCAGTGGGGCTGGATCTTACATTAAGGGATGAAGGAGTAGCAAAAGCGTTTAGAGAGGCTGGTTGCTGGAGGTTTTGCGAGAAGTTGCAGGGAGGGCACGCAGAGGTGACAAAGGCATTTGCATTGAATTTTACTGGTTTAAACTCTAAGGTGTCAATGCTAGAATTCCCTGTGTCTCCAGAAGCTATTTCTCAGGTGACTGAGATTCCTACAGGTGGACATGAATGGTTCAAAAATTTTAAATTCGACATGAGCCCCTGTAAGGAATTTTTGAAGGAACCTTATGTAAACGAGGATCTCACGAAAGCTGTGCCAAGGAGTTACGTGAAAGAACATTTTGCCCTGCTCCTCACATGCATCCAAAAGTATTTAACATGCGAAGGGAGGTATAACAAAGTATACTCATATCATTTTAAGCTTTTGTTACATTTCACAGGCAAAGCATCGATTGATATCCCTTTCTATTTATTCAGAAGCCTAAGTAAAATGTGTGATAAAATTCAGTTGAAAAAAGATGACTGTGAAACATCACTGTTCCATCATGGTTTGGTGAAGTTGTTAGTGTTAGATGGTTTGCAGAAGATTGGTAAAGATTGGGACTCCTTTATTTTTATGGCGGGTTTTCAGAGCAAGACGGGCCTTACTCCATTGCCTGTTAGGGAAAGGGAGAAAACAATTGAAGAACCTACTCTGGCTGAGATCAGGAAGGAGGTGAAAGATCTAAAGAAGTCCAAAACCAAGTTGAAGAAACCAGTCAAGCCTGTGGTGATCAAGGAGACACCTAAATCATCATCAAAAGAGAAGGTCAAACAGAAGAAGGATGCACCTACACCAAGTGAAGTTGAAAAGGGATCAAGAGTAAAAACCAGAGGTCAGTTGAGCAAGGAGAAGGGTAAGTCAATTTCTGTTGAAGAGAGTCCTGTGTCAAAAGCTAGTTTAACTGATTTACTTGAAGCAATTGAACTTGAACAAGATCAGTCAGTGCAGATTGAGCCAATGGAACTTGAACAAGATCAGCCAGTGCAACCAATGCACATTGACTTAACCCAATCTTCACCAGAGAGCATGAAGAAATCAAAGGCTTCAAAGAGGTTACGGTTTGAGGAGCCAAGTGAAGAATATGTGTTTAAACCAAGAAGGCCAATTACAAGAAGACAAATGAAAGAGGCCGGGAAAGTGCATAAAGAGGAGGCAGCTGTAAAAATGCCTAGTACAGAGGTTATTGAAATTTTGACTAAAACAGTGCATGCAGCCAAGAGTAAAGACAAAAGTAAAAAGGTTATTATTAGTCAAGGAGGGAATGTCATTGCTATCAAGAACCAGGCAGGAAAGACCCAGGAAGAGGTGGTTCAGACAAAGAGTTTTTCTAAAGAAAGTGCAATGAGATATGCTAGTTATAGGAGGGCTGTATTAAAAGGCAGCACAAGTCTACTGAAGCAAGCTGGCTCAGGGTCTGATGTATTTTCATGGATGATACCAGCACTTAAACAAGCAAAACACGTGAGAAAGCTGAACATGTGTCTGAGATCAGAAATAAGGCTTTGAAGGAAGAGGTTAGCAGTTTGAAGAAGAAGCTAGGTAAACTAGCTCACTGACTTAAGAGGAAAGATACTTTTCAAAGCTTTGATAAATTTTGGTTCAACTATCATTTTGAAGTTATTTAGGTCCCTAGCACCTGTATAAAATGTCTGAAGGAATCATGAGTTTAAGCAGAAAGCGCTGCAAAATAAATATGTTTTGTTTTGACAAAAACAGTAGTTTCGTAGCGCGCTACGAAACTACTGTAGAACGCTGTTTTATAAAGAAATAATGAAATTTGATGATGAGGTCAGCGAATTTTGAAAAGAATGTCTCGAGGACAGGAGGGAGATTATACATGGATATCATAGCAGCTCAAATAGTGACAGGTGTGAGTTTTGAAGCAAAAGTAAAATATTTTGTTTTTTGCTAAAAGTTCTCTTAAAGGCACTTTATGACCGAAATACTAGGGTTCTGGTAGGGTTACCGAGATTTTGGCTAGCACACCTGTTCACTCCACAAGGCATCTAGATCATGAGGCATATGGTGTTATGCATGGTTATTAAAGGATTAAACAGCTTGGAGTGTGGTCTTTTAATGGTAAAGAAGAATGGAAGACAGGGACCGTGAAAATAGGGTGTTTAGGTTTACTAATTTATGAGCCATCTACACAGCTAGCACCCGAAGGTCAGCTCGTTCAGTGAATGTTCCTCAACATATCTTAGCCACAACAGAAATTGTACAGCTGTCAAGGATCCAAGGAGAATCATGCATACGAGGAGATAGAGTTGGACTTGCAATGTAATTGGGATTCTATGTATTTACAGCCCAACATTTCATGTATTTAATAAGTTTGTTTAGAAATAGATAAGGTTAATTAATGGTAGATCAACGAGTTCTCCTCTCATGCTTGTTGAGGAGACTCAAGATAGTTTTAGTTTTGGTTTTCCTATATATAGGAAAAACTCTGATGTAAGTAGGGTTGGAGATTTATGAAAAAACAGAGTTTTTATCAGCTTGTGTAAGAAGACTTTTGACAGTAATATAAGAATTACTTTTTCTTCCCAAGATTCATCAAGTGTTTAAATGCTCAGAATGTGTGAAGTTTTGTCATTATCTTTTATATATTTTACAGCTCACTAAATGTGCAATCACTCTGAATTCACCTAGTGCTCAGACTTCCTGTGTATATTTATGAGTTGTGGTTCTTTTTGAGAAATGTTTTGAGTGTTAAACAGTATATGCCTTGGCTTCTATGATTGAGTGATTAAAAGTCTACTGCAGAAGTGTATGACTCCATGAGCCCAATGGAAGAAGTGTTGTTTCGTTTTTCCAACCAGCTTTATTTTCATAAAATGTGTAAAGAGTTAGCCATCTGTTTTTGTAATTGATTCTTATCAGAAGTCTGTGAGAGAGCCCTCTCTGACTAAGGAGGCTAATCCTTAGTCTAAAGTCTGGTTGAAATAGTTACATGAAATCTTGCTAGGTAGCAGCCCTTAGTACTGATTTTGTGATAACACACTGCACGTAGGGAAATTTTCTCCAGTGAAAAAATACAAGGGTGCTGCGTGTAGGAGTAGGTGCTGCACTTCTGGGCAAGTGTGCTGTGTGTAGGGAAACAAGCCACCAAAGCTCTTCAAACTTTAAATTTTCACCTAATTGCCTCCAAATTCACCTTTTACAAGTAAGTGCTCTCTCTTCACTCAATGTTTAGCTTCCACATTTGATATTTTAGACAATTTTTCACTCCTAATATTAAACCCTAGTTTTTCACGATAAACCCTAATCATTTTGTTTTTCCCATTGCCTATGATTCATAACTAAAATCCCTTACCCATCATTTCCTTCCCCCCCATCTACATTCCATCATCTATTCATCATTTCCAAAACCCTCCCCTCACTCTCATGGTTTATGATCTGTCCATAACTACATAAATTCACTCAAACTCATTCCTACAAACCCTAGAGTATCCTATTCAGTTCCATTTACATTGTCTAAAATTTGTGCAATTAAGAAGCTGGTTAAACATGGATAGAGGTGACTATGACTATGATGAGGAGAATACAGCAAGTGATAGTTCAGTTGAGAGGAGCAGGCAACATAGAAAGCCTCATAAGGGAGGTAAAATCACCAGAGAAGAGCCAACTGACCTAAGAGAACTACATGCCTCTCCATTAGTAGTTTCATGTTCTAGACACTTTGGATGTTATGAGTTCTGTGAACTAGTGGGGAGAGTTCAGTTTCATCATGAATTGGCTAGACTCTTTGTAGCCCACTTGCACAAAAATGAAGTGAATCTTGTTGGAGTGACTTTCACAGTGTCACCATCTGTTATTTCAGAGGCCACCAGGATTCCTGATGTTGGTGAGAAATGGTATAAGATTCAGGACCTTGATGAGCACTATTATGAGCCTTACATTAAGCCTCAGTACAGAATTCAGGTGAAGAGGATTTTCCCTTTCAAATTCTTGGAGAAAAGGTTTGTCCCTCTGATGAGGATTATCATCAAATATTTCACTTGTGAGGGCAGATTTTCCAGGTTGTACACTTACCATATTAGGATCCTCATGCAATTTACAAGGGTGAAGATGTTGAACCTACCCTACTTTTTGTTTTGAAACATTGATAAGATGGCTTACGTTGTACAGAAGAAGCCATACCCTCAGCAGATGAACAACATATATCATTACTCCTTGATCAACATTATTGTTCTTCACCATCTCAATCTTCTAAATATCCCTTGGGAGACTTTCATTGCTCATGACATGTTCAGGGGACCTCAGATTCCTCCATCCATGGTGCAAGAAACAGGTGGGCCCTCTACTCATGTGAAAACAAGAGAGGAACACAAAGAGACAAAAATTGCTAAGGTGCTGGTATTCTTGACATATCAGAGAGGTACAAGGAAGTTTTTGCAGCTGCTAGGCAAGTTTTTGCTCCACAAGATGTGGAAGGGACCTTGCCTTCTTCATCAGTTCATAGGCAAATGTTATCTCCACAGGGTGTGGAAGGGGCTTTGCCTTTGACATCGATAGAACATGATGAGTTTGAGCAGCATGATACTCAGACCATTGATTTAAAGACTCAGGATCAAGAAACATCAAAGACATCATCATACAGGAAAGGGAAGCTCAAATAAAAGATTTGGCGGACAACCTAGAGAGAGCCAAGTTTGTCATCACATAGTTGGAGTAGGAGAACAAACAATTGAGTGACAAGCAAGTCCTTATGGAGCTCGAAGTGCTAAAAGAAAAAAAGCAAATTGGCAAAGAGACACAAGTCACATTGACTCCCATTGAGTAGGAGATTGAAAACGATAGGGAGACTTGGCTTGAAAGAGTCAACCTACATCTTGAAGGGCTCATTGATAAGGTCAACAGGTCAAGTAAATGCTTAGACACATGGCATACCATTACATGGCTCACAATAAAATTTGTAACATGAGGATCAGAAAGTTGAAGGCTAGGTTAAGGAAGGATTTAGAAGGCAAAAAGGAGGAGGATAGATTAAAGATGTTGGCTGAAGCCTCCTTGGCTAATAAAAGCAGTTGATGGTGGTGCCTCATACCAATTTTGGGCAGTTTTTGAGGAAATTTTGTCATTTTTGAATTTTGGAAATTCAATACACAAAAAATCTGCCTGGTGGCGCTGCGCTTTCTCTAGGGGAACCCAATGAACAAATGGCTAGCATTTTTATATTTACGGCATCAAGGACATACACCCTAGCTATTTTTAGAATTTTTGGAGCAGAATTAGCTCACCAGAAGGTCCAAAAACACTCAAAATTTGACCTTTTTTCCAGTTTTTGGACACACAGAAGCAACTTTGGGAGAATAGGCTTTTGAGGGGGAAAATGAGCTCCAAATGCATAAATTATAGGTGTTATGGAAATTAGACTTGAAGGCCTTTCCAATGAGCTATCTTGGGCTCAATTTGTATGATGGGAAGGCCTCAAAACTTGGACTCAAAGTGGCGCTGCATGTAGGACCAGTGGCATTGCACGTAAAGCAAATTTTGCTTAGGATGCCTATTTTGCGAATTTTCGACTATGTTCATGATTTCTCTCTCATGATGGATGATTTACTGATGTAATTAATGTCATGGCTTGTAAATATGATGGTTAAATAGTTCTATATGGTATATTCATTAGATTAAAAGTGGTTTTGAGGCTAATGAATCAGTTTCCCCTCTTTTAGAGGCAAGTTGTTAGGTAGCCTGGAATTTAGTTCCTTGTTTAGAATTTGTTGAAACAACTCCTCTTCTCATGGATTCAACCTCTGATGGCTAGGATGGGTGGTTTATATGTCTATATCATGTATTCTCTTTGTCATTTGGAGGGGTTGGACTCAGCTGGATGCTTATGCACTGTCTATACACCATTTTGTAGCAGTTTGACAGGAAACTAATAAAGTTGCAGCTATATTTATGGGATCCCTATGGTATAGCCTTCAACATGTGTTTCTTATTCTGTTGTTATGTTCTCATGTCATTTATGTATGCCTCTTTCATATAATATCTTTTGATTGGTTGTTTTCAAGTCAGATAGGTGGAATACATTAGGTTTTAATGCTCTGCCTTGGGAAAACACCAGTATTTCATGATTTTTCTACTGTTTAGGAAGGATTCATGACTTGCTCATGCCATTATTATCTCCTCACTAGTCTAGAATTTCACCCCATCAAGCTTAAGGTGCTGAAGCTCATACCTACCTTGCCCCATAGATTCCCCTGCAATTTTGACATAGTTTCCCAGACCCAAATTACCTAGCTCCTCCTGATCTAGAAAAACACCAACAACTTCAATAAAAAAAATTTGAGCTACTATACCTAGCATAAAATCTTGTTCTTGATTGAGTCATATTGACTAAGATCCAAAAGGAGAGAGCCCTCTCCCGGCCTGGTAGGGCTAGCTACTAGGTTAAGCTTGGTTTGTGGTTACCTTGGGAATAGTCTTCCTTCAGCTTAAGGTCAAACCAGGTGATAATAGGAGGTATTGTCATTTGTATCTGTTATGAATATAATTCATAATAGGTAAATAAATAAAATAAATGTAAATATTAAATAATTAAATATTCATTATGTTAAATAGTCATTAAGTTAAGTGAAAAGGCATGTCTAAAAGACATGCCTAGTCATGAAAGGACACCTGCTTAGGTATATATATGCGAGTCCTAATTGTAACATTCATCACTTATACATTTTATATATATAATAAATTATTATTACAAATACATCTTGTGTATTTTTACATTCAAGTCTACAACATATCGATTTTTATGCTTTAGTGGTATCAGAGGTCGAGATTGATCAAAAACAAAATTCTGACATATTTGTAGCCCCTGTTTATGATAGGAATAAGGGTGAAAGAGAGGTTGTTGTTATTCATCGAATGAGTTTCGAATGCAAAGGTCAGAATGGAATTCACATGTTAGTTTCAAAATCTAATCATGATAGTGGAAAGTCTGAACAAGATATGCTGAGCAAGGTTTCACAGGAAGACCAAGATCATAATGTGCTGAATTTCTCAGAAGGCTTAGCTCTTGAAAATGATTCTGAACTTGATACTTCTCTTAGTCTTCAGCCAGATGCCATTCTCAACCGGAGTAAAATGAGCCATGCATATATCAATAAGAGTGTTTTACTGTCAGAGGAAATGGTAGCTAAAAGGGAACTAAATCTGTCCATGGAACTTTTAGGAGGAGCATGTGAATCAGTTACTAACATTTTTTGTGTTGATATCAGAGATGTTAGACACTTGATAAAGAAATCTTCAGATTTCCTTTTGGCAACATATCCTCCATTGCAAAGAGTCAGTGACTTAGATAATAGTCCGATTGATGATAATGTCTATATGTTTGATAAAACTGAGTCCTTCCCTGATTGTAAGCTAGAGAAGGAACCTGTAGGAGGTTTTCGAACCAAAATTTAAGAAGAGGTTATGTCAAAAATATATTATGATGAGAATGTAGATGATCTTAAAAACATAGATGACTATGAAGACATTGATGAAGATGTGAAGATTACTAATTCGGATGATAAAAGGGAAGTTACATTTATATATTTTCAGAGAGATTCTAAGAAGGGGGAATCCTCTCAATCCTCAAATCAAAATGTAGCAGGAATGGGAAAGTCCACTCCAGGTCAGTTATCCCACATAACTGCTGTCAAAGAAGAAATCCCTAAAACAATGGGCATTGGACCACAATTATATGATTTCAAAGAAGAAATCCTTGAAAAAATGGGTATTGGACCATACTTTTCAAAAGGGCCTCGTGCCAATGTGGATGTAGTGACAATAGCTCAGAGTGCAGGGCATGGCCAGATTGACCAAGTAGTATACTCTGAAGGAGCCATTCTAGTGGTAAAAAACTAAATGATATCTATGAAATGGTCATTTGCAACTTGTTAGTGGCAGTCTTTGCAGCCTTCCTCCAGTGATCAAACATGCTCTTACAAAGTGATTTTAAGGTGTCAAGGTCAAATTTTTTCATTTCAGTGAGTCTTCAAGCAAAATTTGGTCACTAGGCATTAGGTCTAGGGTTTGCTTTTACTCCTGTCAAAGTTGTCCAAAAGTCGGCCCATGTCACCATTCAGCTGAGTGTACAATCATTTAGAAGGTTTTCATCATCATGTCAAGTTCCACTGGGTCATTTTACACCTTGTTCATGCTTCAGTTGCGCCTAGGCAAGGTTCATTTCCCTCTCCTAGGGTTTTGAAGCTAATTTCTCTTGGATGGTCAAATCATCGACAAAAATTGTATCCTGATGTTCATACACCTTCCCCTATCCTTAATGTACCTTATTAAACACTTTCCATCACTGAGATTCCCCAAATTCCTCATTTTCGCACAAACCCTAGTTTCTTGCTACAAACCCTATTTCTAGGCTAGGCTTGTGTTTTTCCCTTTTGGACCTCTTCCCCTCACTCAATTTTTGAGATTACACTTTCTCCTACTTCCTAACATCCCTCCCTACCTCCCAAAATTTCCTCAAGAATTTATAAGCTCCCTATCCCCTTCATTTCACTTCATTTCGACAAATCTCTTGTTCCACACATCGGGGTAGGTTTTACTAAAATGATGTTTCTGGGCAAGGAAAGATGAATTTGGAAAAAATGGGAAATTTGTTTGTCCAAAATAGGCCAAGGAAGAAAAGCCTCATTCACTTTTTACACAGGTGTCATGGTTTTAGAGAAAGGTCAAAAATACAATCGCCTCAGGAAAATTGATGCACCTCTGAAGTGACCTTGGAAAAAATCAAGTTTTCTCCTAGCTTTGTCAGCCAAATGACTTTGTGATGATTTAAATGATAACTAGACACAAAGAGCTTTCCAATGGGCTATCATGAGCTCAATTTGGAGTTGAGGAAGGCATTCAAAAGTTGACTGCAATAACACTCTACCTTTGGGCAGCCTCATTTGGCACATTTTGAACAGTCTTGGGAGATTTGATTTTTTATAAGGAAAATTAATTCCAAATTGAAAAATTATAGTTGGGTTGGAAATTAGACTCAAATAACTTTCCAACAAGCTATCCTACACCCAATTTGGACACCGGGAAGGCCTCCAAAAGTCATCTGCAAAAAGGCGCAGTTCATCTGGGTCGTGGCGCGACGCACTCAGGGGTTCACACCTGTCACAAAGAAAATGTGCGGTCGGGTCCACAGGATACATGACCATTAGGTGCGAGACTGTAGGAAGTGTGAAGAAAAAGTGCGGACCTAGACATTTTTGAGCAAAAACCGGCTTTTTTGTCCAATGCGCCACGCCACTTGGCGCGCGCTTATGATTGGGAGATCTTCTGGAGGAAAACTTGATATTTTGGATTTGTCATGAAAAGTTATGCATGCTCAGGAATGGCCGAGAGATTTCATCAAGTTCTGGGTTGCCTAAAGGGTCAAAAACACCCTAAAAATGACCTCACTGCCCCTATTTTGACACACAGGAAGCAACCTTGGGAGATTGAAGTTTTGGAGGGGCAAATGGACACCAAATCCAAAAATTCCACTTGGGTTGGAAAGTAGATAGGTAGGGCTTTCCAACAAGCACACTTGGGCTAAATTGTGACTTCAAGAAGTGCCTCAAACTCAGCCTTAAAGTGGCGTGACACATACAGATTTTGGCGCGGCGCCTAGAGAATTTTGGCTTGTTTTTCACTGTTCAGCTTAGCAATTCGCCCAGTTTTGACCAATTTTGCTTCTTGAAGTTATTCTTGACTTTTCATGATGTAATTTGACAACCATGATGTAATATTGGCACATTTTTACTTGTTCTAGAAGATTCATTCACTAAAAGGTGAAATGTGAGTGAATGAATCAGTTTCCTAGCATATAGGGGTAAGTTGTTTGACTACCTAGTTTTTAGTTCCTTGTTTAGAATTGGTTCAAACAACTCCTAGAATGATGAGCTCAACCCCTAGAGGCAAAGGAATGGGTTGGGCTAGTCTATATCATGTATTTTCTAAGTCATTTTCAGGGTTGGACACTTGGGATTGCTTTAGCATATCATTGTACATTCTATCTCTGCATTTTGGCTAAGGAAAGACCAGAGTTTTGCAGCACTGTTTGGGATCCATGTGGCTTTATGTTTTGATGGTGTGATTCTCTAAGTAATTATAAGTTCATTAGTGTTATGTGTATCATCTTTTCTCTTTTCTTCTGAATTTGAACAAATGAGTGATTAAGGCAGAATCCAATAACTGCTATGCTCTGCCTTTGAATTTGTTTAAATTTCCATGTTTTCATCTGTTTAAGGAGAATTATTGAGACTCTCTTGCTCTCCTTAGCTCCTCACCAGTCTGATCTATCCATTCACTCAATTTAAAGCATCAAAATGATTGCCTTCCTTGCCCCAATTAGAACTCTGCAGAAACTGTGCCTCATCCCCGAACCTAATTTGCCTCTCCCTGTTTCCAACACATAACCATCAAAAACTAAAATCAAACCCTTGTACTTCATACCTAGCCTAAGATTAGCTTTTATTTTAGTCATCTCGAGCCCCATCACTTGTCTTTTGCTGAGAACGACCCGGAGAGAACCCTCTCCTATCCTCGTAGGGCTAGCTACAAGGCTGAGCGTGGTTTGATGTGGACCTAGAACCCTGTCTTTTCAGCCTGAGGAAAATCTAGGCTCTAACACAACTTTAATTGCAAATAACTATGCATTAGGGATATTATACTCTATGTTGGTTGGTTCTTCCCCTGTTTCTAGTCTTGACAGTTGGACAGGTCCGACATTCATTCTCCTTGGTTTAACAATGATGTCAAAGTCTTATTCCCGAAATAAAATAACCATCTAAAAATATTTCCTTCTAATACATGCTTATTAACCAAATACTTCAGTGAGAATGATTTGTAAACATTTTAAAGTGTGACCCCAACAAATAGTGTCTATACTTCTATAAAGCATATACCATGGCCAGTACTTCCCTTTCTGTAGTGGTGCAATTATTTTATGCTTTAGATAACTTTCTACTTGCAAAATATCTAGGATGATCAATTTCACCTACACCAAGTTATGCCAGTACCACTCCCAAAGCTATACAAGAGGCATCCACATGGACATTGAATTTCGTATTCCAATCGGGGAACACTAGTATATGTGCAAATATCATTTTTTATTTCAATATGTCCAGGCTCTTCTGACATTCTTCATTCCACTGAAAAGTTACATAATTTTTCAACAATTTCTCTATAGACGCAATGATCTAATCATACCCCTTAATGAATTTCCTGTAATACCCAGTATGTCCCAACATAGTGCAAAGTTTTCTTACTGTCTTAGGTGGAGGAAATTTCACAATGATAACAATCTTAGCAGGGTCCACCATTACTCCTTGCTTACAAACAATATGTCCCAACAATATGCTGAAAGGTACACAAAATATGCACTTATTTGTTCAAAGAGATATGATATTATCTACATGTGTCGAGCATAAGTATTAAACTTACAACATGTTTTATCAACAATCCAAATACTTTCCAATCATCAAAATATACCTCTAAAAACTTGTGGATGTATTCCTTAAAAGTGGCAACCACCACCCTAGAAAATACAACAGGGGCATTTTTTAATCCTAAAGGAATTACTGTGTATTCATACGAGCCGCATTCTGTAGAAAATGTGGTCTTATGCCGATCTTCAGGTGCAATCCTAATCTGATGATAAACTGAGAATCTATCTGTAAATGAGTAAGCTTCCTGGCCTCCTACTTTGTCTAGCACTTCATCTATGAAAGGGGTAGGTAAGGGATCATGTAAACATGAATCATTCAAATTTCTCAGATCAAAACAGATCCTAATCTCTCCTTGAGTCTTCTTCTCTTGCACCACCATAGGACTCACCCATTCTGATTCTTCTACAAGTTCAATAATTCCTGATGTTATCATATTATCAAGCCCTACCTTCACTTTCTCCTTATACTTCGGGTTCAACCTGTAAGGTCTTTGTTTGGCTGGCTTCACATTAGGCTTAAGGGAAATCTTCATGACTCCTAGATCTCCTATTATACCCTTCATTTATGAAAACTTGGTGGGAAATAGTTCTTGATATTCACGAAGTAACTTTGTAACTTTACTGACTGTCTCTTCATCCCAATAGTCTTCTATTGTTGAAAACTTGGGTTTCGTCTCTGATCCTATATTCACCTTCTTGGTCTTCAGTGGCTTTGTTGTATCTGGTATCTCTAGATTAGGTCCAGTTACTCCACAGTATCCTTTTGACTCTGCTATGTCGATGTTGCGAGGATCTTCTTCGTCATATGAAGTGAGGTTATAACACTCTAGTGCATTTTCTATCCGCGCAACCCAATCAGGTTTCTGCCATGCTAGTGGGGTTGCATTCTCAAAGGTCCTCTTCTTAACTATTTGAAGGGCCAAATATATGTATGGATAATCATCCTCAAAGCTGAATGTTAATATGAAGCCATCAACTATTACTCTCATATTGTTTCCTTCAAATATCATCTGTCTCTTCTTCATATTAATTATGGCCATAGTTTCAAATGTCCAGTCAATTCCAAGAAATGCAAGATAAGGGTTACTTTCATCGATGATCTCTAATAATTCAAAATCAATAGTAGTGGGAACTCCTTCGATATCCAGTGTGACACCCAGTAGTCTTCCGAGAGGGGAGATATTTTTCTATTTTTCCATCCTTAACTGAATAGGTGACCATTGTAGCTTCGACTTACCAATTAATTCCAATGTCTTCTTCGTCAAGACATTAGCATACGATCCCATATCCATAATAATTTGATCCATCTCATACTCTCATATCTGTGCACTAAGCCTCATCTCTCTTCGAGTTCTCTTTTGTCGATGCAAATTATTGACTGCACACATCTCATTTCACAGTGTTTTTTTGGATGCATAGGAGTCTATCGACTCTTGAAGTTCTTCTACAACATTTTTATCTCTTAACAATTTCATACAAGTCTGCAGAAAATACTTTAAAATACCTACTTGATTTGCCGGATCTTGTTCTTGTGTCAGAGCTCGGTTCTATATCGAAGTTGATGACACGTTGTAGTTACTTTTCTGATCAGGCTTTGGCTTTGCATTAGAGGTCAAAACTTCAACGTCCATAAAACTTCGCTTTGCTTCCATAAATACTTCATTTTATTTCTGAATATAAAAAACAAGAACTTTCTCAGAAGTCTTTCTGACCCATGCACTTTCAGATATTTTTTTTCATCCGGTTTATCACTATGGGTCACAACTCCACTTCTAGTGACACTACTAATATGAGGTTCATCGGTCCTCCTTTCAACAATCATCATTTGAATATTCTGTGTCAGATGCTGATTCCTTTTTTCTTGCATCTTTCCCATAAGTATAGGATATTCTTCAATTACATGGTTAAATGATTTACAATACTGACATTTCGTTGTGGGGTTATAGTAGTCTCTCACAAAATGACCTAACTGGACCTAGTTATAGAAAATGAGTTGTACACGTCCTCAAACAACTCCACCACCTCAACCTCTTCCTTGGTAACCTCCTCGACCACCCCAATTTCCATTGTCCTCATGTCCATCCTCTTCTTCTTGCATTCTATAAGTGTTAGCGATGTGCTACATCATTAGTTTGTAAGCTCGAAAATTATTTTCATCGTGTCCTACTGGTTTACAAAACTTGTGATATAGATTCCTTGGAGTTTGTATGTTAGGTCCCTATACTACTAGTGTAACCCCTTATTGTTATTAGTGCAACCCCCTTATTATATTGTTGTGTCCTTACATTATTATTGTTATGTCGGCTCTGATTACATTATGACCCCTTAGAATCCTATATATAGAAAGGTGGTATTGTCATTTGTATCATCCAAGAATTATTCATTTGTGTAATGTAAAGGAGGTTTCCCCCTCGAAGAGGCTTATTTTGAAGGCGTTGATCTCTATTTTCTATCTTTTTTTGAGCTAGTTTCATAACATTTGGTATTAAAGCTTTGGATTCTAGGGTTTTGCTGCTCCAAACATACCATCATGGAATTTTCGCTATAATGTTTTCTCTACAAAGTTTCAGAAGCCAAAAGAGAAAACCCATTTGAGCTGAAATCGGTCTGAAACTCGGGTCCGAAATTTATAGCTTGTCTCACTATATTTCCAGAGATATGATCTGAGGAAGCTAGGGTTTTTGCAAGATACAAAATTCCATCTCAAACAGGTCATCATGGAATTTTCGCTATAATTATTTTTATACAAATTTTCAGACTCTGCAATTAAAACCCATTTGCGCTGAAAACAGGGTGGAGCTCAGGCCTGAATTTCAGATCTTGGTTTGCTATATTTTTGGAGATATGGTCCAACACATTTAGGTTTCTACAGGCTCCTGAATTACATCCCAAATAGGTGACCTTGGGAAAATCCTCATAACTCTCTCTCTGAGCATCTGATTAAAATTTCATAAAAGGTGACAGAAATTAGATCAATTTTAGTTTGTTGGGTATAATTTTCAGAACCTAAGGTTGAAACAATGACATTTGGCACGTCGTACAAGTTCTCTCTACTGAACCAATCTATAATTATGTCATCGCGGAATATTGGGCATAACTGTTTCTTTGGGAATCCAATTGTGATCAGACTTGCGGGGTTAGAACGAGGACGCAGAGGGATACCACAGGTCATAATTCTAGATCTTGGATATCTAAACTTTTAGAGATATAACAGATTCAAGATCAAGCTCCTAAAAGCATGTTGGGTGCGGGATTCCCCAAGGGCAGTTTTGGGGTTTGAAGCCCAAATTTTGGTCCGATTTTGTAATTCCTATGTAAATACTCTGCATTTTGTGGGAGCAAAGCGCGTAGTTGTTAAAGAGTCATTGGGTTGTCCGCCCTTATTTTGATAATGTAATGTTGATTGTAGAAGATCTTCCCATGGTCCACGGACCATAGGATTGTATAAATAGTCCGAAGCTCTAAGTAGTTTGATAACATAATAAGAAAGAGATGGAATAAGGATGTATGCGAGATATCTCTGGAGAGAATTCTAAGTTTGGGTCATAGTGTAGGTTGAGGCTCTATAGCTGAGTCCACAAAGGCGTAGTAGTCTATAGCTGAGTGCACGGACCCCTGTAGCTGAGTGCACAGGGCAAGTCGAGTTTGTAATCTTCTGGAAGTATTAATAAAGATAAGTTTCTATCATTTATGTGTATTTATTTCCTGTTTGTGCATTCGTTATCTTGAGTATGAATTTCACTTCTAATGCTTACATGATGTGCGAATGTGTATAACTGTATTGGTTAAGTGAACACAAGTTAGAATATTTGCATACGCGAAGATAATTAGGATCTGTCAATAAGATAAGTAAGATACTTAGTCTAATTTAGGAAATAGTGTAGTTCACTGCCCTAGCAACACGAAAGCATCTCAGCCCTTGGTTAGGGCTGCATGCAGGCTGGTTGTAACACTTCACGAAGGTACTGAAGGTTAGAACAGGGCGTGAAGCGACCTGCGTGAAGGAAAGTATAGTTGGAATAAACCGACATTACATCCATCTCAAGGGCACGGAAACTTGGTTCCAGCATCCCCCCATACTGCTTCGGGTGAGACTTCAATGCGCGCTTCGCGGTATGATGCCAAAAGGGCTAGTACTGTAGGGATTTGTTTGGCTAAATAAATCTGAACCTAGGTCAGGCCCCCATAAGCCAACAAATGGTTTTGTTGCCGGGACCAAAATCTGCATGAGAGAGGTGTGATGTCGTATCATTGGAATCCAACTAATAAAGAAATTGAAGGCTAGTTGGACATAAGAATTCACGAGTTCGCGACACAGGAGAAAAAAATCTGCGACTGTTAAAAGAAGAGTGGCTAGACAACTACCTATATATGGACATCTATAAAATCTTTTTTGCATCCTTCCCTACTGAGCTATACGAGTGGATCGCGAAGCTAGCAGATAGCCAACAAAGGTGGAAACTTGACAGTCCTATTATGTGGACCCTAGAGCTAGTGTGAAGGTTGGAAGCATCGGGGGATAAGATCGCGCACACCATCGATCATTGGCTTGATCGTATTATAGGAGGATTCGTTACTAAGTTCATGGTCGACACCTCAGTCAGCTATAACGAGGCAGAGCAATGATTTCTCAAAGGATCGCAAGGTAATTACGTAAAGTCTTTGAATACTTGGATTAAAATGTTGTTGTGCAAAAAGATGGTTATGTAGTTACCTTGATGTTCACGGCTACGCGAAGTGGAAAGGTTTATAGGAACGAAGGAAATAAGGGTCCAGAAAATAGCCCCTTGATTTCCCCTCATCGAGGGGATGAGGAAGAGCTTGCGAAGGTCTCTCCGCGGAGTGCTATTCAATTGATAAGACAAAGAATTCTGTGAATACCACCTCCACCCACACCGCCACTGTCTTCACCACCATCACCTCCATCTTCACCCGTACCAACTCCAACACCACAGCGATTCAGTATGGGAAACATAGTAAAGTTGCCCGTGTTCAAAGGTTTGGGAAATGAGGATCTAGACCATTCTAGTTCGTTGTAAGAGCTGTATGGGAAGCGCAAGGTGTTATAGATGACCATATAAAGAAAGTGACGCTGGTTAGCACCCTGCAGGATCACGCATAGACCTAGTATATTAAGTACTCCAATGATAACCCAAATGCGAGAGTGCAGATATCCAAATAGTGCTAAATTGGGAATTTAGCAGGCCTAAATCTAAAGCATAGTCGATCATGGGATTCAAAGAGATCACGATGCTACCAGGCGAGACTCCTTGGGAACTAGATTAGAGGCTAAAATGTATGATTCGTGAAGCCAATATGAATCTAACAGATGGACAACATCATGAGTGGTTTGTAGCTTCGCTACTACCACATTTAAGGAGTGCGCTATCAAAGTAGAAGATAATAACTCAGGCAGAGGCCTTAGAGATCACTATGAAGCAACATGAGACCTTGATGCAAAATCCTAACCTAAGAGTTCAACATATCCATGCGCAGCTGAAGAATCTATGCCTTGAGATGCAGAGTTTGAAACAGGATAGGACAATTCGACCAGAAGTGCACGAAGAAGTGTGGTGCGTAAAATGCAAGAGTCAAGGTCATGACAAAGACCACTGCCTGGTCTTTACAAATTACCTCGTAGGAGGAGGACCGATGCCTTTAAGGCCAGAAGCTCAAGTAGGACCTAGCGCGGTGCTTGCTTTGTGGTGCGCGATCTGCCAAATAGCCAGAAAACATGCCATGAACAATTGTCACTTGTTACAGAAGTATACACAAACTTCGCAACAGTTGTTCTGCAACTTTTGTAGGTCAGTGGGACATGACGAGTGTACTTGCAGAAGCTATGAATTGATGATGGATAGAACTCCCACCTACAGGGTTTAGGCCGAAATGTGGCCCCTTGACCAAAATGCAAGAATGGTGCAGAAAGGATTTTAGGGGCATGGATGAGGCCTAGGCGGAGGAGGACCTGGTAGAGGTCGCAGACAGTTGATTTGCTACAACTATGGAGGGCCAAAACACTATGCCCATGATTGCACGAATCCAACGTGCCTGTCGTGCAAATATTGGATGTTGTTTGATCATGAGACGGAAGATTGTCCTATGCTGATAGCTAGGATACGTGACAAAGGAGCGCTACCGCCTCCCCAGACTCAGAACCTATAGATGATGAGGTCCGAGCCGCGAGAGGAAGATCCGAACCTAAACATTGTGCTATGAAGTGGAATCAAGACGAGAGATGACAAAGGGGAATAGCTAGAAGATAGTACTTGGGTTTGCAAAGCCCAGATGAAAGAGGTCGAGTTTGATTTTGAGTGTGCTGGGGAAACCTTCATGGAAGCTAAGAAGAGCTTCACTGATGCCTCCACTTCAGGAAGCAAAGATAAAACGGAGGCGGAGATGGACCCATCCATGCTCACAACTTTCCTAGTAACCTGTATGAAGTTACTGAGTGATAGTAAGGCTGTGAAAGGGTTACAGGAGCTCATCAACAGATGCACTGGGACTGCGCCAAGAGAACCGCATGTAGTCCAGAAGATTGGAAAGCATAAGACAAGGTCAGGGCGTGAAATGAGACTCACCACGCAGATCAAAGAATATGAGATGGATCAAGTCATTCTGGATTTGGCATAAAATGCGAATGTTCTACCGAAATAGACATGGGAGTGAATGGGGAGACCTGCAATGCAATGGTCTCCAATTCAGTTGAGAATGGTGAATCAACAGAAAATAATACCCATGGGGAAATTTCGGGGAATAACTATGGATTGAAAAAAATCCCTACCCCGTGCTCTTGGGAATTGACTGGGCCACTGATATGAATGGGGTAATTAATCTGAAGAAGCGCAAAATGTTCTTGGAGAAGAAGTCACTGTGCATAATTATACCCCTAGTCCCTGCTAAAGGATTGCGCTATATGAAACCAGTCCGCGACTATGAAAGTGATGATGATCTGGAATGTATCTACAAGATAATAGCGCAAGACCAAGACTAGGTGAATCCCACCATGGATGGGTGGATTACATGGGAGCGCGAGAGCTCCTGCACTTCGGATTCTGACGAAGAAATAGAATGATGGTAGAATCGGTTACACGAAGTAACTACGCTGAATTGCAATAAGATGACTAGGTTGCTGCATTGCGTGTCGACAGAAGTAAGATATCCACCTACTTATGGTGGTCTAAATGAGGTAGATACCTTCTTGGATGCATTTGAAAGGGAGGTGCCAGAAAAAAAACACTTCCAGGCCTTGGATTGGGTACTATGCGCTACACTCGCGAGATGGTGGGGTACGCACAAAGGAAGCTTTAATGATTGGTGCAAATGTAGAAGAATGATGCGGACATGATTTGGGAAGCCTATGGTACGATTGACAGACAAGTATGATGGACAAGATGATCCATGCACGCATCTGGTCAAGTGGGCACAGGCCTATGGAGAAAAGCCATAATTTGAGTGGGTGCACTTGTTTTGCCATACCCTAGAAGTTATACCAATGAACTGGTATATAGAAACAGAGCTCCGCCATGGGACAAGTGAATGGGATATCCTACTCAAAGGATTCATGATGACCTTCAGTTTTGAGGATGGGTGGGACAGTATTGATGAAGCGCTACAAGAGGTAAAAGCAACCATATTTAGGATACCACAAGAGCTGGTAGACTTGATTAACCCTGAATGGGCTACTCAGCTAAGTCGTGCGCTAGAATGCTATAATGTAACTACTGAAGAGGAGGATGAGGATCTGCGGAATATTAACATTCCAAAAACAGAAGGCCACCACGAGGTTCACGGATCACAGATTGAGAACCTTTATATAACCACGCTGGTGAAAAATAAGCAAGTAAACATTGGTACGGAGGTAGAACCCAAATTCGCAAAGATCAGAGACTATTAGGACGACGCGATGGTGGATAAGGTCGCTGAATTACTCCACGAATATCAGGACTTATTCCTGACCAAGTTTACGGATTTGGAAGGAATGATCGGATATATAGGAGTGATGAAGATCACATTAAAGCCCGACACGAAGCCAATTAAGAAGAGGCCTTACCGCTTAAATATGAAATACAAGGAGAAGGTCCGCATAGAACTAGACAAAATGCTTGCAGCAGGCATCATTGAGCCAGTGGAAGAATCCGATTGGGTAAGCCCAATGGTGGTACAAGAGAAGAAGCAGAAGGACGAGATAAGGATATGCGTGGATCTCAGAAAATTGAATGACACTTGTGTGCATGACCCATTCCCAACTCCATTCATGGATGAAGTGTTGGACAATGTAGGTGGTCAGGAAGCATATTCTTTCACTGATGGGTTCCTTGGGTACCACCAAATCAAAATCGCACCGGAGGATAGGAGCAAGAAAACCTTCATGACTAAGTGGGGTTTCTTTCAATATATTGTCATGCCATTTGGATTGAAAAATGCGCCGGCCATATTTTCACGTGTGGTTGTTGTGACATTTAAGGAATATATTCATAAGTTCTTGGAGGTCTATTTTGATGACTCGACAGTATTTCGGCTGGTTAAGCGCCATGTAGCGAGCTTGCGCTTGATGTTGGATACTTTCCAAAGATACCAAATCGCACTCAACCTTAAGAAGTCTGTGTTTCTCATTCCTTTTGCGAACCTATTGGAGCACGTGGTTTGCAGACAAGGGCTGATGGTAGACCTTGCGAAGATCGTTGTGATTCTGTACTTGGAAGCACCAAGAAGTGTGAGAAAATTGCGCGCTACTCTGGGACATACGGGATATTACAAAAAGTTTATCAAAGGATATGCCCAAATCACCACATCGATGGAAAAATTGTTGAAGAAGTATGCCACGTTCTGCTAGAATGATGACCATAAGAAAAACCTGCATATATTGAAGGAAAAGATGGTTACTGCACCGATTCTTGTCTTCTCGAATTGGAAGAAAGAGTTTCATGTCCATGTTGACGCGTCGTGTATAGTGCTTGGGGTAGTATTAACACATGATGACAGAGAAGGCTTGGACCACCCTGTCATGTTTTCCAGCCACAGATTATCCAAAGCAGAGAAGAATTATTCCACCATTGAGTACGAAGGGCTAGCTATGGTGTATGTGCTCCAGACGTATCGACACTACTTGTTAGGAGGTCACTTTAAGATGTATACAGATCATTCCGCTCTAAAATACCTGGTCAATAAGCCTGTGTTTGGGGGGCGCATCTGCAGATGGCTTTTATTGTTCCAGGAATACGATTTTGAAGTTGTTGTGAAGCCTGGACGATTGAACGCAGGACTAGATCACCTATCATGCATTGAGACAGGGGAGGAACCTACTAGTTTGGAGGAAGGATTACCCAACACGCAACTCTTTGCTATGCGCGTAGCGGATGGACATTTTGAAGATATAATACACTTTCTAACAACTGGAACTGCGCCGGAAGGATACTCTGTCTAGCAAAAGAAGGAATTAGTGGTGCACGCGACATATTTCTCTGTCATTGCTGGGCATTTATACAAGATGGGGAATGATGAAATACTACGAAGGTATGTACTTGAATTTGAACGAAGCAGTATCCTTGTGGATGCTCATGGGGGCGCTACAGGAGGACATTATGCAGGAAGAGCAACCGCGCAGAAGATTCTATGTGCAGGGTTGTGGTGGCCAACCCTTCATCAAGATTCAAAAGCATATTGTAAGGTGTGCGATGTATGTCAGAGAACATGTAGGCCATTTTGGAGGGACTATTAGCTCTACTACATGTTTGACCATTTTTTAGGGTCAATGACAACTTGGTAGTGTTGTTGGTGCTTGAAGGAGCTCGAAGCGGTCTTTTCACCTTATCCTCCTTCAATTTTTAGTAAACTCTTAGCCCTCTGTCTCTCTGTTTTCCTCCTGAAACTTCTTCATTCCTTGCCTTATCCATATTCCTCTACTTAATTCCTTTTTACCCCTCACCCTCTATTTTATCTTTATAACTCTGCAATCCCGTTTTTCTTTTGGCCCCCAAGCGTTAAACTGTAGTCACCATATAACCTAATCATATAACTTGGCGCTCTCATTTAACCCCCCGCTTGGATCTCCACCATTGATTGCATCCGATCTAACGGTCTCCATGCTCTCCGCCTGCACATTAACCATCGTTTACCTTCCTTTCCATCTGACCATCCATTGCCAGATCGACGGTAGTCGCAAGCCCTCTTCGCGTGACTTGCACACCCGTTAGTGAGTGGGGGAGGTGGTTTTTGACTGCCATGCGATGCTTATTTATTGGATCACACTGTTAAATATGGAAACCGCCGCAGCCCAAAGGCGGTGCGGGGAATACTGCCTGCCCGCTATACCACTGTTCCCCTCCACGTTATCACCCGCGCATGTTAGCTGCCTGTCGACCATCCGATCGCCCATCCGGTGATCCAACGGCCCTCGGTAACCCCGATTGTCCACCTCGCGGTAGCCCCTCTGATCAAATCTTTGCCGTTGATCTTTATAATCCAACGGCTCATATTCACTCCACCTGTTTCTTCTCGATTCCTCCCGCCAGCGATCTTCGCCGTTGATCTTTGCGATCCAACGGTCATTATTAGTCTTTGTCTTGCTCCTCGTCCACCATGAAGTCTCCATGCTCCCGATTTCTCTTTGTTGCCGGAAAAGGAAGGAGGCCATGATCTAGCGACCTGCACATTAAATCCTCAACTACTGCAACTAAAGACAGGATGGCCGTAGGACAAACAGGACAGCCTCGAGCAAATCAAGGTATTAATCAGTGATAGAGCCTTGTATCAATCAGTACACCACCTATTCTAAGGAGGATTGTAGAGCATCAGATAAGGCTCATTTTGTTCATTTAAACATGCAGATTGTATCAGAGCCCCATATCTGAATGTAAATGTGGTTGGTGGTCCATTATGACCCCTCCACGATTAGCAGCAGAGCAATTTTTGTAAACAGATTATATATATACCCAAAAACACAATGTAATAGGTTGATGAGTGTTATTTTGCTGTAAGCTTCAACTCCTGGAGACTGTAACTACTATGAGACCTGCAGCTTCTGGTCTTCATTTCCAGCTAATAAAAGCTTCTTTTGTTGTTGATTTCTCACTTTCCACTTCTTCTTCTTGTTCCAGGCTGTACCTGTCATAAATTTATTCATGTGTTGTTGATGTTAAGCATTAGAGGGGTTGTCATCCCACATCTATGTTCGAATTTAGGATGTATCATTGAATTTGTATGCAGGTTTCTATAGTTTTAATGCCAAAGAGCTTTCATCCTATCTGTGCATTAGGAAATAGATTTACAGACCTTTTAACTGGTTGCAGCTGGCCATCACAAGGTCCTGTGCATCTGCTGGTGTGATTAGTATTCTACATGTCCACTTATTTCTTAAACTGTGAGTAATTGGTGGTTAAAAGCCTTGTAGTCCGGGGGTGTTCACCCATGTCTGGGGTTAAGCATAGTAGAAGTGGTTATCTGGCTTGAATATGCAACATTTCTTTCATTCATCCAACACTTTTCCAACTTTTTGTTTAGTTTGTAATGTTCCCGAGAATCTCTGATATACAACCTAGGAGGGTTTCTTGGGGTGATAACATTAATTGGCGCCGTTACCGAGGAGAGGAGATTGAAGCTCAGCTTCCCTGGGAGAACGACATAGCTTCAAGCTTTGATGATAGACAAGGTTTGAACATAGTTTCTTGTTGTAATCATCTATCTGGCGACTCCATTGGAGGAAGACCATCCTTTGGTGACTCCACATGTCAATTCTGGTGCAGTTGGTGAGGCATGTTCGTAGATATCTTCAGAAATTACCAGCTAAACCATTGCCTGATCCTGAGAAGACCGTTAAACAAATGAAAGACTTTGCAGAAAGGAGTAGCAAGGTCAGGTAAGCCTTAAAGAATTTTTATGTATCTCTGCCAGTGTAGAAAATACCTTCAGAGATTCATATAGCTCCTTAGTCATTCATTTCCCTCTCGAATTCCAGCTCAAAGAAAGAAGCATCCATGCTGTTCATCACATTCCTCTGTCACTGTCATTCCATTCATTGATTCATTCAACTCAGTCCACCAGTATCCTTTCATACACCCGAGCCATGGCAAGTCAACAAGCCCTCACAAAGATAGAAAAAATAGTTGCTGCTAGGTATGGGCCCTTAGTCTTGCCTACACCTTCGAATGCCATGCCTGTAGGAGATTACCAAGAATTCATGCCTAAGTTTACTGGTATAGAAGAAATATCAGTTGAAGATAACTTAGAGGCCTTTTATAGCTATGCTGATAATCTGGATATCAATGAGGAGAATGTCTAGATGAGAGTTTTTGTTCAAAGCCTAGATGGGGAAGCTAGAAAATGGTTCAGAAATTTACCCCCTAGGTCCATTACAGACATTAAGGCCCTAGATGATGTGTTTTTAAAGCACTGGGGAAATAATAAAGATCTGCTCTTTTATCATGATGAATTTGGAAACTTGCAGAGAGAAGATGGTGAGTCGCTGTCTGAATTTAACATTAGATTCAATCTTATGTACAACAAAATGCCAGCTGAAGTAAGACCCACCCCTACTTCTGCTATGATTACTTATTCTAATGCCTTTGATTCTCAGTTCTGCCTACTGTTAAGAGAAATAAAATCTGCTTGTTTGGCTAATATGCAAGCTTCAACCTTTGAAGTAGAAGCAAACATCATTGCTGTAGAGAGACTTGAAGGTGATGCTGAAAGTAGAAGTCAGGAGGGTGAGTCCACATCATCCTATGAGCCTGAGATCAATGAATTAGCTTGGATGATTGAGTTTTTGGCCTCTTAAGTTTCCAAAATAAGGTTGAGAAGTATTCTGAAGAAGCAGGAGCTCCTTGTGACTGTTCTTTTTCAACTCCAAATCCATTTAGAGGAACACAGGAGCAGTTGCAGATTTTGCAAAGAAGCAGTGATGCAAATGAAGATCAAAGGGTGAAGACCCTTTGTCAGAATATAGTCATGGAAGAAGAGCATCCTAATGAAGAGGAGGAGGTCCATGGTTTGGAAGGTGCTCCTTTCCTAACCAGAGCTGCCTATGAAAAAACATTATCCAATGGTAATGCTTGTGAGTTTGTTGTAGCTGCAGAACTACAAGATGATCAGCAGAAACAACCAGGAGCAGATCTCTTCCTCCAAGAGTTCAAGTCTAAGGCCAACACATCTTCTAATGGCTATGCAGATCTACTAGTTGAACAACTTGCTATTATTCCCAACACAATGATCAAGAAGGGAGAAGAATGCTCCCTATCATCTTTTGCTTCTCTGTTTGCTCAAATAACAATCCCTCATAGTTGCCCCTTGAACACTGAGGCAGGAAATAGCTCAATGCCCAAGGCTGAGACTGATCACCTCAGTTTTGATTTTCTGATGCCTATTCAGGAGGTCTCCACACATACTGAAGAGGTAGCTTATCAGATCACAGAGGAAGAGGATGCACAGTTTTGGGACTCCTCCTTGGATGAGGATTGTTCAAAGCAAGATTTAGGAGCAGATAATATTTCTGTGTCCCCTACACATGAAAATATTGGTACACCATTCATATTAGTTGTGCAGACCTCAAATGACACAGAGAAGTACACAGCAACCATGTCTATTCATCAGGTGTACAAAGGCTCCTGTAAAAAACATCCAAGGAAGAGAATACATAGAGAGGGAATGAAATTTGATCCATATCTACCTATCAAGCACAAATGCTTTAAACTCTTTGAGGTAGAGGATCAAATCAATCATGTTTTGCAGCTCTATGATGAAGGGGCTGAGAGCAGGAGAAACAATTTTGGTGGCCTAGTAAATGGGCAAAAATTTAAATTTTTAAGTTTTGAGGCCTTAATGGTTGTAAGCAATTTCTTTTTTAGTTTTTAGTGTAGACCTAGTTTGACTCCATGCCCAATGGATACTAGGCAATGTTTTTAAGCTGATTTTGTACGAAGGAATTGGTCTGCAGGTTCTTGAGACCTCACAGGGAGGATCTCATCCCCAGAAGGAGCCAATGTTAGCTCTGCTACATGTTTGACCATTTTTGAGGGTCAATGACAGCTTGGCAGTGTTGTTGGTGCTTGAAGGAGCTCGCAGCGGTCTTTTCACCTTATCCTCCTTCAATTTTCTGTAAACTCTTAGCCCTCTGTCTCTCTGTTTTCCTCCTGAAACTTCTTCATTCCTTGCCTTATCCATATTCCTCTGCTTAATTCCTTTTTACCCCTCGCCCTCTGTTTTATCTTTATAACTCTGCAATCCCGTTTTTCTTCTGGCCCCCGAGCGCTAAACTATAGTCACCATATAACCTAATCATATAACTTGGCGCTCTCATTTAACCCCTTGCTTGGATCTACACCATTGATCGCATCTAATCTAACGGTATCCAAGCTCTCCGCCTGCACATTAACCATCGTTTACCTTCCTTGCCATCTGACCGTCCATCGCCAGATCGACGGTAGTTGCAAGCCCTCTTCTCGTGACTTGCGCGCCCGTTAGTGAACGGGGGAAGTGTTTTTGGACTGCCACTTGACGCTTATTTATTGGATCACGTTGTTAAATATGGAAACCGCCACAACCCAAAGGCAGTGCGGGGAATACCGCCCGCCTGCTATACCACTGTTCCCCTGCACGTTATCACCTGCGCATGTTAGTTGCCCGTCAACCATCCGATCGCCCATCCGGTGATCCAACGACCCTCAGTAACCCCGATCATCCACCTCCTGTTAGCCCCTCTGATCAAGTCTCCGCCGTTGATCTCAGCGATCCAACGGCTCATATTCACTCTGCCTGTTTCTTCCTGATTCCTCCCGCCAGCGATCTCTGTCGTTGATCTCTACGATCCAACAATCATTATTAGTCTTTTTCTTGCCCCTCGTCCGCCATGAAGTCTCCATGCTCCCGATTTCTCTTTTTTGCCAAAAAAGGAAGGAGGCCATGATCCAGCGACCTGCACATTAAATCCTCAGCTACTGCATTTAAAGACAGGATGGTCGAAGGACAAACAGAACAACCTCAAGCAGATCAAGGTATTAATCAGTGATAGAGCCTTGTATCAGTCAGTATGCCACCTGTTCTAAGGAGGACTACAGAGCATCAGATAAGGCCAACTTTGTTCATTTAAACATGCATATTGTATCAGAGCCCCATATCTAAATGTAAATGTGGTTGGTGGTCCATTATGACCCCTCCACGCTTAGCAGCAAAGCAATTTTTGTAAACAGATTCTATATATACCCAGAAAAACAATGTAATAGGTTGATGAGTGTTATTTTGATGTAAGCTTCAACTTCTGGAGACTGTAACTACTATGAGACCTGCAGCTTCTGGTCTTCATTTCCAGCTAATACAAGCTTCTTTTGCTTTTGATTTCTCACTTTCCACTTCTTCTTCTTGTTCCAAGCTATGCCTGTCATAGATTTATTCATGTGCTATTGATGTTAAGCATTAGAGGGGCTGTCATCCCACCTTTGTGTTCGAATTTAGCATGTATCATTGAATTTGTATGTAGGTTTCTATCGTTTTAATGCCAGAGAGCTATCATCCTGTCTGTGCATTAGGAAATAGATTTACAAACCTTTTAACTGGTTGCAGCTGGCCATCACAGGGTCCTGTGCATCTGCTGGTGTGATTAGTGTTCTCCATGTCCACTTATTTCTTAAACTATGGGTAATTGGTGGTTAAAAGCCTTGTAGTCCGGGAGTGTTCACCCATGTCTGGGGTTAAGCATAGTTGAAGTGGTTATCTAGCTTGAATATGCAACATTTCTTTCATTCATCCACCATTTTTCCAACTTTTTGTTGAGTTTGTAATGTTCTCGAGAATCTCTGATATACAACCTAGGAGAGTTTCTTGGGGTGATAACAGGGACAAGATGCATTTGAATTCACAAATGACATTGCAACCTTTCGAAAAATGGGCAATAGATTTTGTAGTACCCTTCAAACCTCAAGGAAAGACAGGCACGAGGTACATTATCACTATGACGAAGTATCTGACTCATTGGGCAGAAGCGCAATTGGTGAAGGATTGCACTGGCATGATTGCAACGAAGTTTTTATTTCAACATGTATTGACGTGATTTGGATGTCCGAAGATCTTGATGAGTGATCACGGTACATACTTCCTGAACGAAACAATTAGCGCACTGACGAAAGAGTTTCAAGTGTATCACCAGAAGATCACACCGTATCACCCACAAGCTAACAAGACAGTAGAAGCATTCAGCAAAGTACTGGAAACAGTGCTGACCAAGGTATGCAATGCACAACAAAGTGATTGAGACCTACGCATACCTGTAGTGTTATGGGCTTATCGAATGACATGTAAGAAACTGACGGGACAAACAGCTTTTAGGCTTGTCTATGGAGTGGAAGCTGTAATCCCTATGGAATATATTATGCCTAGTCTGCGCATAGCAGCACTCATAGGTATGACAGATCGCGGAGCCCTGGAGGAGAGGTTTGCATAGCTGGAAGAGCTCGAAGAAGAACGATTTTTGGCTGGATTCCACCAGCAAGTCTAAAAGCAACGCGAAAAGGCATGGCATGACCGACACATCAAGCTATGCACATTCAAGGTTAACGATATGGTTTTTTTGTATGATAGCAAGTTTGATAAATTCCCAGGGAAATTTAGAATGCACTGGTTAGGGCTGTATGTTATTAAGGAGATTACATATGGTGGCATAGTACAATTGGTAAAGTTGAATGGTTATCCCTTCCCAGGAAAAGTGAATGGCAGTCGTTTGAAGCCATACACAGGTGGCCTAGCCATCTCACTAGCCAACAACAGCATAGTCTTAGTGCTCCAGGCAAGTGAAAGGAGGCGCGAGACTATAAAGTACTCTGCTCGGGAACTGCACGATGACAGGACTACGTGCAGTAGCGAAGTGTCACAGGATCCGCGACAACGCGAAGATAGCTACGCTGGCGCGAAGGTCTGCTGAAAAGTGACTGTTATAGTCACTATTCACGATGTGATGCTTGGTTTGAGACCAAATGGAGTGGGCGACAGGCATTTAAGGTGAAATTTATGGGCTAGATTCGTGAAAATCAATTGCCAATCTAGCATTAATGGACCGAATGTAGGGGGAACGGTTGAATTCAAATTCAAAAGGCACTATAAATTACAAGTGCCTGTCTATAAAACAACACTTGGCAATTTGAGAACTAAGTTGTTGCATGCTCAAGTATTCATGAACCGAGAATTATTCGATATTTTGAAAGCAAATTCGTTGTTTGAGAAATTACCAAAGACATTGAGAAAACTCTGGAATAACACTATGTCAGCACCCGAAGAAGCCATGGACACAGGAGTAGTGACAGCCGAGGAAATTGAGCAGGAAATTGTGGAAGTAGAAGCCCCAGAGAGCACTAGAATAATCGTTGAGGTCCCTAAATCATCGCACATGCTGAGACCTAAGAAGGACAAGCAAGCCATGATGCCGGTGTGCGTCTCGCCCAGAAATCCACTCAGGACCAAGCTCACATTGGAGGAAAAGGGGAAGGCCATTAATCCAAAGGCCGATGAGGAGGAAGAGTTTGAAGAAATCCTTGTGGAGGAGGAGGATGTAGCAATGGAAGTTGAAATCAAGGGCACAGACCCTATCACCAGGTTGCCAAAATATGTTCCTCCGTGAAAGGGTAAAGGTAATTCCAAAGGATATATATGAGAACAAGAGCTCTCTACAAACTCCCCTGCTCCTAGACAATATTGTGTTTGAAGGAGCGCACTTGGGATGGGTTCCCATGCTGAAATTTGAGGATTGGGACCTTGCGGACCACAAGAAGTTCTCGCATTTAGTGAATGCACCAAAAGATAGATGCACCGATTGGAATGATAGACTTGGAGCCACGCAAATGGCTCAGAGGTGTTGAGAAAGCAGGGTTGCTAACCTGCTCTAGGTGCCACATACCACCACGCCCTAGTGACCATTTTCGTCATCAGGTAGCTTCTCTGCTTGGTGAATGATGGGTGATTGTGGTTGGAGGAGCCCATCCCCATCACATACCATATGATTCACTGGATTACATGGTTCCCTTGCTCAAGGAAGATCCAACAAACATTTCGGAGGGAAAAGGAGGTGAGTTGGCCCTCACGGAGGCAATGAAAAAGAAGTTCAAGTTGGAGAAGAAGTGAGGGTATGCCATCTCCAACATCAACAACCCTGCAGTCAAGGTCACGACACAGATATTGGTAGGGAAGGTGATGTGGAAGTACCATGCGGATGAGGTGCCCACACCAGAGGTTTCACTAGCGGCGTAATGTACAGAAGGGATCCAGTTCAACTGGGCAAACTATCTATGCGGTGAGTTCCTTGCGAACTGCCACGAGGCACAGGAGTAGGGAAAAACATTTCATTACGCAGGGCTCCTGTTGTCGATAGTACTAGTGGCATGGGAGTTTCCTGAAGATAGCCAGTTCCCGTCAATTGCGCAGGACCTTCTAGAGGCAGCGAAGTATGCTTCTCTGTGGGCGACCAGGGATGCACAATGGATTAGAGAGAGCAAGATATTTTGGGTGCTTATGGAGATGAACATCAATATGGGGATCAATCGCAAGCCACGGTTATCACCCATAGTATACAACAGTTTGCAAAGCTTTAAGGAGTTCAAAGCCGACTTCCACCATGTCTTCATCAGGGCGCAGAAGGACCCTATGAAGACGTGGCATGAGTTACCATATTTGGCAACTGACGATGTGATATTCACAGTCCTTGAGTCTTGGTCACCGGAGTGGCGTGCTTTAGATGACTCCGTGGTGGAAACAGAAAAGTCCGCCGCACAGTGGAAGAAGGAAGAGACAAAACTGCGGATGGCACAACTGGAGGAAAACCGTAGGAAAGAAGAAGCAGCAGCTAAGGCCTAAGCAGTGCACGACGCTGCGAAGTTAGTAGAACAACAACAGAAAACAACAGAAGAAGAGCATGAAGGATAGAAGTCACCTTCGCTTGAACCAGAGACTGATACAAAAAAAGGTGGCGCAAACCCATAGATGACGTCCACCCAGCTAAAAAGTCTGCGACCACGAGAGAAGGTAGGGCTATGAAAGAAAATAAAGGCCTTGAAGACATCTTTCAACCCTATCACCCTCACTGAAGGGGATCTACATGATATCGGCGAAACGGTGAGGGATGTCACCGCAGAGGTTATCTAGCAGTTTGAGGATCAACACCAGTTGGTATTGGGGGCTCTCTAGACACAAATATAGGAGTTGCAGGTGGGAACTCCATAGGCTGGCATAGTGTCCACCAGCCTCGCAGTTGGCACTTCAACTACTGAAGAAATGTTGCACACCAAGATGACCAACACAATAGTGCTACCATATGGAGCATTCATCGCAGAGAATGAGGATGATAGGCCTATGGTTAGCAGTTTGAAAGGGGTTAGGTTAAACATGGCTACGCTCACTCGGCAGATACTCTATCTTTTGCAGGATGGAGTCACCGCAGAACTTTGGGCCAAGGAGAGTCACGCTCTACAGGTAATGAGCGAGCAACACATCAACATTGAGCAGTTGAGCTTGCAGCGCAATAAGGTAGTGGAGAAAAACAAATAGATAGTGTAGGTTGTGGAGGAAGCCTACTAGATGGTCTCAGAGTTGGCCATCCAAGCAGAGGAATTGGTGGAGATGCGCATACAAAAGTTATCCATAGGGGGGCGCGACGGAAGAGAAGAAATGGCCAGGGTTCAGTTGGAGCTAAACCTGCAAATAGCAGAACTACAGTTGAAGGCTCAACCTTCAACCTCGCCAGAGGTCAGAGAATAGCGTACCACAATAGTCACAACATCAATGGCGGTGGTTGACAGTGTAGTGACAGACTGCATGATGTTGTTCGAGTAATCATTTGAGGTCCTCACTACCCTTCAGGAGGACTTGAACATAGAGCGTCAAGAGACAGAGGCGCACAAGATGCAAGAGAGATATGATGAGGTAAAAGGGGACGAAGTTTTGAAAGCATGCCTATAACCATGGATCGATGAGGCTTATGCAATCACAACCTCCATTGAAGCAAATCTCATGCAACTGCAAAAAACTCATGAGAGGATTCAGGGCAGTAGTTTAGCAACAGCGGTCACCGAACAATGCATAGAGGAAGTTCAGCAGGCAGCCACTTAGTGCGCTATTGAACTTACAATGATCCAATCAAAGTTGGGAGGTATTCGTGCTAAGATCTCCACACTTGCAGAATGACTCGAGGGCGAGTCACGATGTTTGTTTTGGGGGCCTGTTGGGTGTGGGATCCCCCAAGGGCAGTTTTTGGGCTTAGAGCCTAGATTTTGGTTCGATTTTGTAATTCCAATGTGAAGACTCTGCATTTTGTGGGTGTGGAGCGCATAGTTATTAAAGAGTCATAGGGTTTCCCTCCCTTATTTTGATAATGTAATGTTGGCTGTATAAGATCTACCCATGGTCCGCGGACCATGGGATTGTATAAATAAAGTGAAGCTGTAAGTAGTTTGATAATAGAATAAGAAATAGATGGAATAAGGATGTATGCGAGATAGCTCTGGAGTAGAATTCTAAGTTTGGGTTGTAGCGTAGGTAGAGGCTCTGCAGCTGAGTGCGCAGAGGCCTAGTAGTCCATAGCTGAGTGCGCGGACTCCTGTAGCTGAGTGCGCAGGGCAATTCGAGTCTGTAATCTTCTGGAAGTATTAATAAAGATAAGTTTCTACCATTTCTGTGTATTTATTTCCTATTTGTACATTCGTTATATTGGGTATGAGTTTCACTTCTAATGCTTACATGATGCACAAATGTGTATAACTATATTGGTTAAGTGAACAAAAGTTAGAATATCTATTTATGCAAAGATAATTAAGATCTGTCAATAAGATAAGTAAGATACTTAGTATAATTTCGGAAATAGCGTAGTTCACTGCCATAGCAGCACGAAAGCATCTTAGCCCCTGGTTAGGGCTACGTGCAGGCTGGTTGTAACACTTCGCAAAGGTATTGAAGGTTAGAATAGGGAGCGAAGTGACCTGCACGAAGGCAGGTCTAGTTGGAATAAACTGACATCACATCCATCTCAACGGTGCGGAAACTTGGCTCCAACATCCCCCCATATTGCTTCGGGTGAGACTTCAGCCCGCGCTCCATGGGCTATTGCCGAAAGGGCCAGTAGTGTAGGGATTTGTTTGGCTAAATAAATTTGAACTTGGGCCAGACCCCCATAAGCCAACAAAGCAAAAAAAAAACTCAAATCAAGAAAATATAAACACCTAGTAATCAAAATTAGATGGATGATTTGAAGAATGTGATCAAAGCTAAGATAAATAATTTTATCTATGCCATGGAAGCTGATATCGATGGTATGAAAGCATATTGGAAGAAAGGCATGGAAGATTTGAAGAAGGACATGGAAGGTTTGAAGGAAGGTGGGACAATGCTGCTACAAGAAAGGCCTCCTAATGGCGAAAAGGTAGTAGAGGAAACTCACGATGAGAACAAAAGTAATGTTAATCATGATTTCATAGAATCTAACATTGGGTTGAATACCGAGCATATTCCAAAGATAGATATGGGGAAGTTTGATGGCAAGGATCCTGTAACATGGATAATATATATGGAGAAATATTTTGATCTACATGATGTGCAAAACACACAAAAGGTATGTATTGCATATTTATATTTAGAACTGAATCAGTTTGTATGGTATAAAGGGATTTGTTCTCGTAAACAACTTGTCACCTGGTCAATTTTCATGGAGGAAATGCTAGCACATTATGAGGATACAAAGAGCAACACCTTCTTTAACCAATTGATAAATCTCAAACCAAAAGGGTTCAATGGAATAGCACATTGAGGACTTCCAAAAATTGAATATAAGGGTAATGATATTACAGAGAAGTAGAGGATTGATGTCTTCATAGGGACTTTAAAGGATAAAATTCAACATGAGGTTCGTCTTTGGGAACCTGATTCATTGGAGATGGCATTCATTTTGGCAAGAAAAATTGAAAGAAAAATTATGGCAACAAGAATCCTACCACTCACAATTATAAAGATGGAAGTGCTGGTGCTCCTAGCCTTCCACAACCTACAAGGTTGACACCACAACAATTGGAAGAAAAAGTAGAAAATGACCTTTGTTACAATTGTGATAGAAAATACACTAAAGGTCATAAGTGTGCTGAGAAGAAAGTATTTTACATTGATTGTGAAGAGAGAAGAAATGAATCCGACCATATCTTGTAATGCATTGTGTTGACACCTAATCCTCAGCGGTTGGGTGTACCCTGAATGTGAACAGTCATCAAGTAGATGAATTGATCAGTCACATTCCTGTATATAAACAATAGTTACCTAATGAAATAAATCAGTCAGTTTTTTTCTGCCAAGTCTGGAGTTACCCTGGCCTGACATGGTATCAGAGCATAAGTCCTAGATTCCTTTTTTTCTGGCGTGCCTTGTAACTCCTCTGTTCCATACTCTGCCATAACACATCTGCCTGGCCTGAACGTTTGTCTGGCCTGTACGTTTGACTCTTTGCACGCATAAAGATTCCATGCTCCTGCGCAGGCCGATTTCTTCTGCCTAAACGGCTTTAATGCCCTCTGCGTGATAACGCTTTGCATACCTTTGTTTTTACCGTTTACTGTATATGCATTAAACCTGTGTGAAAGATTGGGATCCGCCAGAACATCACCGTCCGGAGCTGGAAATGTCAAGGACGAGACGTTAAACGGGTTTTGTTATTTCATTCATTATTCTGTGGCTCGCCTGTTTACATTTTTTGTACAGAAATTGGTCTCGTGGCTGACAATACTCTATTATACATCATACTAGTGCTTCTATTTGTTTTCCCGTTGTTTTTTCCAAGCCCAGTGGAGGCGGAGCAGGTTATAGATTTCTACCTTGTATTATCAGGGCTCTCCCCGTTGTGATTGTGAATACCATTGAACGCTGGGATTGACTATAGCAAACTTGCAGTTGCCTAAAGCAATGGGTATGACGAAAAATTTATATTGGGATTGACTGTAGCATTAATGTATGACATAGAGCTTATGTAGGATGGCTGGTTCAAGAATAGAGAGCGGAGATGTGGCTTATGCTCTCATACCCTGCGTCATTGCTTACTTCTTTGTCTGCGTGAAAGGCTCTAGAAACCGTGGGCAAAGTGATTACAGTAAGGTGGTAGAATCTCCATGTGAAGTTTAAATATTGCAAAATGCGATCAGCGTTCGAAGTTAGGGTCAGGAAGGAATTGATAAAGCAATTTACAGTCTCTTGTAATGCTAGTTTATGACAACACAATTTATCATTTATGGCCTATTATTTGCATCACTGTTTAACCTGCGTGTTAGCTACGCTTCTCCCTCCCAACTTTGTGTGCATTGTCACAAGAGAATGCCGACCGCCGAATGCAAGAAGAAGCATTGATCCCGGAGTGAATTAACTGTGTGATTCGCCACAGGTCCCAGGATCTCTTCCGCCATGGATTTATGATTATGGGCCTGTTTTTCTTTGGCCATTGAATGTTAGTTCTCATTCTGGTTGAGTCTGCACAAGTTTCTGAGAAGTGCTGATGAAAGGATTTAAAATCATCAGCCTTTGATTTGAATGCCTATGATATTGCGCAGTTTTGTTCATTCAAAGCAGTTGTAATATTGCACAATTTTTTTTTTTTATCATTTGAATGGTAATACTGCTTTGAAAAGTTAAAGCATTAAAGTGATATTGAAGTGAGGAAGTTTTTTTTTATCAGCAAAAGTATTTTTTACAGAATGCATTCAATCATCTCTATGGTAGGGATAGTTCTCACTGGCAAGGAGAACTATCCTGAATGGTCCAGGATGATAAAACACACTCTCATCTTCAATGAGTTGTGGAAAGGAGTGTGTGTCAGAGAAGGAGACAATGACCCAGTGCAGCCTACATCAGACAAAGAGCTCGTCATTTGGGAAAACAAGAACAGCAAAGCCTATGCATTAATCGCAGCATCTGTAAATGAAGAAGTAAGTCGTCATATTTCATCATATTCAACTGCGTTTGAAGCTTTACAAAAGCTGAAAGAACTTTATGAATCACATTCTGCACTTGAAGTTGTTCAGCTCATGATTAAACTCTTCAATCTTGAACTGAAAAATAATGATCCTCTTGCTCTTGCATATGAAGTAAAATCCATAATGCATGATATCAAATCCACTAAGGTTGAGCTGGATATCCCTCTTATTGCTTTTCTCAAGGCACTCTATCCTGCTTACTCCAATTATCTTGAGTCTTTACAAGCAAATGGAAATCTTAAAGATATAACCTTTGATTTTCTTGTGAAAAAGTTTGCTGAAAGAGAGAAAGCCTTTGGAAAGAAGACAATCCCTGAATCTTCTGAAGAGACTGTTTGCCTTGCTCATAAAGAAAAGCATCCTGCTCAAGATTCTACAAGAGGAAGAGGTGGACGAAGAGGAAGAGGAAGATATTTCAGAGGCAGGGGGGGTAGACATTCTCAAGGAGAAAAGGCAGATCTGCATTGCATTCGTTGCAAACGAAATGGATCACATGATGCTTCTACATGCAAGCTACCATGGGACAAAATTGAGCAGAAAAGAAACCAGCAGAAAGGTAAAACTGATGATATAGACAAAGGTAAAGCACCTGAATCCACTCACTATATTGAGGCACAATGCAACATTGGAGTAAATGAAGATTTGTTTAATGCTTCACTTGCTTCTTCGAAAAATGATTGGTTGCTTGATTCAGGAGCAACCTGTCATATGACTCATAGGAAAGATTTTTTTGAAGATTTCACTGACAATGTTGATGGAGCAGTGTACTTTGCAGATCAGTCAAAAATCAAGCCATCAGGGCTTGGCACAATCAGGCTTAAACTGCCTGGTCTTCCAGACTTTCTTCTGGATCATGTTCTATATCTCCCATAGCTCAAGAGAAACTTGTTGTCCTTGGTCCACATCCATCAGCAAGGTCACTCCATTCATATGTTTGATGGCAAGCTTGAGGTAAGAAAAGCATCTGACCACTCACTTGTCATGAGGGGAATAGAAGAAGAAAGACTTCTCAAACTGCAAGGAACCTCTGCTCATGCACAACATTTCTCATATATTTCTCATCATGAAGAAGGTACACTTCCATCAAGTTTATTATGGCATGCTAGATTTGGACATTTAAACTATGATAGTCTCCGCTTATTGAAGAAAAATGGTGTTGCTGGTTTGCCTACAATTCCTAGCAAACATAAGCAATGTGATGCTTGCATTCTAGGAAAGCATAGCAAACAGTCTTTTCATGATTCACATTCAAGAGCACATAGGAAGCTTGAACTCATTCATTCAGATTTATGTGGTCCAATGCCTGTTCCTTTTGCAAATGGAAATAAATATATCATGACATTTATTGATGATTACACCAGAATGTGTTGGGTTTATTTATTGAAGAACAAATCTGATGCTTTTCAAACATTCAAGAATTTTCATAAATGGATTGAAAATGATGCACAATCTCATATTGGGTCTATTCGCACTGATAATGGAAAAGAATATACATCAAATGAATTTGACAACTATCTTCGCCAACATGGAATCAAACATCAAACAACTGTACCTTATAATCCCCAACAGAATGGTGTAGCAGAAAGAATGAATAGAACAATCTTGAATATGGTACGATCCATGCTTTTCTTCAAAAATGTAAAGATAATGTTTTGGGCTGATGCTGTTCTATGTGCTGCATATATAAAGAATAGATGTCCATCTAGTGCTATAAGAAACAAGACTCCTTATGAATTGTGGTATGGACATGTTCCTTCGGTAAAACATCTCAGGATCTTTGGTTCCACTTGTTATGCTTTAATACCAAAGGTACATAGAAACAAACTTGGTGCTAGAAGTCGTAAGTGTATCTTCCTGGGGTATTCAAACACATCTAAAGCATACCACCTCTATGATGAAGTAAATAAAAAGTTTGTTGTATCTAGAGATGTCATTTTTCTTGAATCATCCAAATCTGACAATGTTGTTGAGCGGCAACTTGATCGCTTGGATAGATTTTCAAAAACAAAATCATTTCAAGAATTTGATAATCAGATTCTACATCTTGAAGGGGGGATTCCTATACTAGAACAACATGTGGAATCTTCTTCTGAAGAACAATTTCCCCTGCATGAAACTCCAACAACGAATGATGCTTTAAGTGATGCAATTGATAGAATTGGGAGACTCAATCTTGATTCAGTCCCAACTCAATCAACAGAGCAGCCTGGACCATCTCAGAAAGGTCCCCCAAAGTGGCTGACAAAGACACTTGAAAGTGTTCATCCTGATGAAATTGGAAAAACAGGAACCAGAAACTCAAACCGACAAAATGGAGGTGATGTAGATGACTCTAATTCACCTGTTGATATGGATGTTACTTATGATTGTGAATTGAACTTGTCTACAGATTTTGAACCAACTTCCTTCAAAGAAGCTGCTTCTCGTGATGAATGGAAAGAAGCGATGCAAAAGGAGTATGATGCCCTCATAAAGAATGGCACTTGGAAGCTGGTTGATCCTCCATTTGGAACCAAACCAATTGGCTGCAAGTGGGTCTACAAGAACAAATACAAAGCTGATGGCTCACTTGACAAGCACAAAGCTAGGCTTGTGGCAAAAGGTTTTGCACAGAAGGAAGGGGTCGATTATGAGGAAACTTTTTCCCCCACAGCAAAATGGGCCACCATCCAGACACTCTTTGCACTAGCTGCTCAGAATGGTTGGAAAGTCCATCAAATGGATGTAAAAACTGCATTCTTGAATGGAGATCTAAAAGAGAATGTTTTTATGTCCCAGCCTGAAGGATTTGCTGTGAAAGGACATGAACATAAAGTATGCAAACTTGTGAAGTCCTTGTATGGCCTCAAACAAGCACCACGAGCCTGGTATGAAAAACTAACAGAACATCTTCTGAAACTCAACTTCAATCATTTTGATCTTGATGATGCAACTTTATTTGTCAAGAAAGTTGGCAAAACAGTTGTATATCTTGTGGTATATGTAGATGATCTTTTAATGACAGGGAACAATGAAAGCTATATTGCATCCATAAAGGAAGAATTAGGAAAAAGTTTTGAAATGACTGATTTGGGCTATGTTCATTATTATCTTGGCATTGAAGTAACCCAACATCCAAAATCCATATTTCTTTCCCAAAAGAAATACATAGGAGATTTGTTAAACAGATTTGGCATGACAGAGTGCAATCCTCTTTCTACTCCAATGGAACAAAACTTAAAGCTCACATCTATTGAAGGAAAGGAATTTGAGGATGCAACAAAGTATAGACAGCTTATAGGAAGTCTCATCTACCTCACTACTACCAGACCAGACATTTCATTTGCTGTTGGAATCCTCTCCAGGTTTATGCAAAAGCCTTGTGAGGGACATTGGTCTGCTGCAAAAAGAGTTCTAAGGTACTTGAAGGGAACTCAAGACCTTGGAATCAAGTATACATAGGTGGACGACTTCAGCTTGATTGGATACTCTAATTCAGACTTCGATGGAGACAAAGAAACTGGAGTATCTACTTCAGGATATGCTATGAGTCTTGGATCAGGAGCTGTCTCTTGGAGATCACACAAACAATCAGTTCCAGCAGATTCCACAACAGAAGCAGAATACGTGGCAGTAGCTGAAGCAACGAAAGAAATTGTGTGGCTCAGGAAAATTCTTGAAGATTTGCAGGTAAAACAAGTACAATCAACTCCACTCATGATTGACAACACCTCTGCAATAAAGTTGGCCAAGAACCCAAAGTTCCATGATCGTACTAAGCACATCAATACTAAATATCATCTGATCCGACATCATGTTGAGGCCAAAACAATCCATCTCCGTCATTGTTCCACAAATGAGCAAATTGCAGACATCTTCACCAAAGCGCTTGGAAGAGAAAAGCTTGAAAGATTCAGAACGATGCTTGGACTCACAAACATCCCTTCAGATTAAGGGGGGGAATTGTTGACACCTAATCCTCAGCGGTTGGGTGTACCCGGAATGTGAACAATCATCAAGTAGATGAACTGATCAGTCACATTCCTGTATATAAACAATAGTTACCTAATGAAATAAATCAATCAGTTTTTTTCTGCCAAGTCTGGAGTTACCCTGGCCTGACACATTGGATGGAATTACCACTCCTCAAACTCTCAAGATAAAAGGATATATCAAGAAGAAAAAGGATAACCTCACTTTCATGCAAAATCAAATGAAACAATAGGCATATCAACATCGCAATGAAAGAAGTTTTGATATAGGTGACTGGGTATTTCTATGAATACAACCATACAAACAAATGTCCCTCAAGCAAGCTAAGAAGGATAATAAATTATCACCAAAGTACTATGGTCCTTACAAGGTGCTCCAAAAGATTGGTACTATGGCATACAAATTGGAGCTTCCTACATCTTCTTGAGTGCCTCGAGATTTCCACGTTTCACGCTTAAAGAATTTTATAAGTGACAAGCTCCCAGTTCAAACAATATTGTCGGAACTTGACGAGGAAGGAAAAATCATATTGGAACTTGAAGCCGTCACGGAAACAAGAACATGATAGATACGAAATCGATCAATTTCAGAGTATCTCATCAAGTGGAAGAACTCACCCACTGAAGATTCCACATGGGAGGACGAGAATTTTATACAGAAGCATCCAGAACTACTCAAGCGTTGAGGACAACACTTTTTGAAGGACAGGGGCATATTAGGTCCCTATACTACTAGTGTAACCCCTTATTAGTGCAACCCCCGTATTATATTGCGTGCCCATGTAGTCCCCATATTGTTATCAATGTGCCCCATAGAAGCCCACTATTGTTATTTTTGTGCCCTTACATTATTATTGTTATGTCAGCTCAACTTGCATTATGACCCCTTAAACTCCTATATATAGAAAGGAGGTCTTGTTGTTTATATCTGTTATGGATATAATTCATAACAAGTAAATAAATAAAACAAATGTAAATATTAAATAATTAAATATTGATTATGTTAAATAGTTATTAAGTTAAGTGAAAAGGCATGTCTAAAAGACATGCCTAGTCACGAAAGGACACCTGTGTAGGTATATATATGTGGGTCCTCATTGTAACATTTATCACTTATATTTTTTTTTATATATAATAAATTATTATTACAAATACCTCTTGTGTATTTTTACATTCAAGTCTACAAGCTATTGATTTTTATGCTTAAGTGGTATTAGAGGTCGAGATTGATCAGAAAAGAAATTCTGACATATTTGCAGCCCCTGCTTTTGATAGGAATAAAGGTGAAAGAGAGGTTGTTGGTATTCATCGAATGAGTTGCTAATGCAAAGGTCAGAATGGAATCGACATGTTAGTTTTAGAATCTAAGCATGGTGGTGGAAAGTATGAACAAGATATGCTGAGCAAGGTTTCACAGGCAGACCAAGATCATAATGCGCTGAATTTCTCAGAAGGCTTAGCTCTTGAAAATGATTCTGAACTTGATACTTCTCTTAGTTTTCAGCCAAATTCCATTCTCAACAGGAGTAAAATGAGCTATGCATATATAAATAAGAGTCTTTCACTGTCAGAGGAATTAGTAGCTGAAAGGCAACTAAATCTGTCCATGGCACTTTCAGGAGGAGCTTGTGAATCAATTACTAACATTTTTTGTGTTGATACCTGAGATGTTAGACACTTGATAAAGAAATCTTTAGATTTTCTTTTGGCAACAGATCCTCCCTTGCAAAGGGATAGTGACTTAGATAATAGTCTGATTGATGACAGCGTCGATATGTTTGATAAAACTAAGTCCTTCCCTAATTGTAAACAAGAGAAGGAACCTGCAGGAGGTTTTCGAACCAAAATTTAAGAAGAGGTTATGTCAAAAACAGATTATGATGAGAATGTAGATGATCTTAAAAACATAGATGACTATGAATACATTGATGAAGATGTGAAGATTACTGATTCGGATGATAAAAGGGAAGTTACATTTATATATTTGCACAAGGATTCTAAGAAGGGGGAACCCTCTCAGTCCTCAAATCAAAATGCAGTAGGAATGGGAAAGTCCACTCCAGGTCAGTTACCCATTTAATTGGTATCAAAGAAGAAATCCCCTAAACAATTGGTATTGGACCACAATTATATGATGTCAAAGAAGAAATTCCTGAAATAGTGGGTATTGGACCAGACTTTTCAAAAGGGCCTCTTGCTAATGTGGATGCAGTGACAATGGCTTAGATTGTAGGGCATGGCCAGACTGACTAGGTAGTATACTCTGAAGGAGCCATTCAAGTGGTCAAAAACTAAATGATATCTATGAAATGGTCATTTGAAACTCTGATTTCAAATAACTGTGCATCAGGGATATTATACTCTATGTTGGTTGGTTCTTCCTCTGTTTCTAGTCTTAACAGTTGGTCAGGTCCTGCATTCATTCTCCCTAGTTTAACAATGATCTCAAAGTATTATTCCTGGAATAACAGTAACCATCTGAAAATATTTCCTCCTAATACATGCTTATTAACCAAATACTTCAGTGCAAAATGATCTATAAATATTTTAAATTGTGACCCCAACAAATAGTGTCTATACTTCTGCAAAGCATATACCATGGCAAGCCCTTCCATTTCTGTAGTGGTTCAATTCTTTCATGCTTTCGATAACTTTCTACTTGCAAAATCTATAGGGTGATCAATTTCGCCTCCACCAGGTTGTGCCAGTACCACTCCCAAAGCTATACAAGAGGAATCTACATGGACATTGAATTCCTTATTCCAATCAAGGAACACTAGTATAGGTGCAAATATCATTTTTTATTTCAATATGTCGAGGCTCTTTTGACATTCTTCATTCCACTGAAAAGTTACATATTTTTTCAACAATTTCTCCATAGGCGCAGTGATCTGAGCATACCCCTTGATGAATTTCCTGTAATACCTAGTATGTACCAACATAGTCCAAAGTTGTCTTACTGTCTTAGGTGGAGGAAATTTCACAATGATAGCAATCTTAGCAGGGTCCACCATTACTCCTTGCTTATAAACAATATGTCCCAACAATATGCTGAAAGGTACACAAAATATGCACTTATTTAGGTTCAAAGAGATATGATATTATCTACATGTGTCGAGCATACGTCTTAAACTTACAAAATGTTTTCTCAACAATCCAAATACTTTCCAATCATCAAAATATACCTCTAAAAACTTATGGATGTATTCCTTAAAAGCTGCAACCACCACCCTAGAAAATATAACAAGGGCATATTTTAATCCAAAATGAATTACTGTGTATTGATATGAGCCCCATTCTGTAGCAAATGTTGTCTTATGCTAGTCTTCACATGTAATCCTAATCTGATGATAAAATGAGAATCTATCTATAAATGAGTAAGCTTCTTGGCCTGCTACTTTGTCTAGCACTTCATCTATGAAAGGGGTAGGTAAGGATCATGTAAACAAGAATCATTCAACTTTCTAAGATCACCACAGATCCTAATCTCTCCTTGAGTCTTCTTCTCTTGCACCACTATAGGACTCACCCATTCTGATTCTTCTACAGGTTGAATAATATCTGTTGTCATCATCCTATCAAGCCCTAACTTCACTTTCTCCTTATACTTTGGGTTTAGCCTATAAGGTATTTGTTTGACTGGCTTCACATCAGGCTTAAGGGGAATCTTCATGACTCCTAGATCTCTTATTATACTGTTCATATATGAAAACTTGGCGGGAAACAGTTCTTGATATTCATGAAGTAACTTTTTAACTTTACTGACTATCTCTTCATGACTCCTAGATCTCCTATTATACCCTTCATTTATGAAAACTTTGTGGGAAACAGTTCTTGATATTCACGAAGTAACTTTGTAACTTTACTGACTATCTCTTGTCATCTGTATTATCCAACAATTATTCAGTTGTGTAATGTAAAGGAGGTTTTCCCCTCGAAGAGGCTTATTTTTAAGGCGTTGATCTCTCTTTTCTATCTTTTTGTGAGCTGGTTTCATAACATTTGGTATCAGAGCTTTGGATTCTAGGGTTTCGTTGCTCCAAATAGGTCATCGTGGAATTTTCGCTATAATGTTTTTTGTATGAAGCTCCAGAAGCTACAATAAAAACCCATTTGAGCCGAAGTCAGTTTGAACCTTGGGTCTGAATTTCCGAGCTTGTCTCACTATATTTTCAGAGATATGATCTGAGGAAGATAGGTTTTTTGCAAGATACAAAATTCCATCTTAAACAGGCCATCATGGAATTTTCACTATAATTATTTTTCTACAAAGTTTCAGACTCTGCAATTAAAACCCATTTGTGCCGAAAACGAGGTGAAATTCGGGCTTGAATTTCAGATCTTGGTTCGCTATATTTTCAGAGATATGGTCCAACACATTTAGGGTTTTGGCAGGCTCCTAAACTACATCGCAAACATGTGACCTTGGGAAAATCATCATAACTCTCTCTCTGAGCATCTGATTCAAATTTCATAAAACATGACAAAAATCAAACGGATTGTAGTTTGGTGGGTATGATTTTCAAAAGCTTAGGTTGAAACAGTGACACTTTTCACGTCGTACAAGTTTTCACTACTGAACTAATCTATAATTAGGTCATCGTGGAATATTGGGCATAAATATTTCTTTGGGAATCCAATTGTGATAAGACTTGTTGGGTTAGAATGAGGAGGATTAATAGGATATCTTAACGTTCCAATAGAATATTTGAATCACTGCATCATCTCTCATGTAATTTCTCCTTCACATTTCTTAATATCCCACAACTTAGACAATCCCTATTGATTGGTCTATGGAAGTTTGAACTCCTGAAAAAATTCTTGTTGAACATCATCAATGGTTGGGTTTTGATGCATAGTAAACCTTTTAATAAACCACATGAGTGCCCTCTCTCTCAGGGTAGTCTGAAACTCAATAAGATTAGTAGTGTCAGGAATTTTTACAGCCCTCCATATTGCTTTCACAAGTACCAATGTTGTTCAATATATTCATTCCCTCATCCTGAAAATTCATGGTATCGAGTGAATGAACCTGCTATGTTACCGACCATTGTATATTGATAAGGATATATGAGTATAAATCCATGAAAACCAGGCTGCGAAGATCCGAAATAAACTAGTTGAGAACTACTACGACCACAACTAGAAGTACCAGTTATATATGTATTATAAACCATCTGAAATTTTATGACTTTACCTAGACTTGAAATAAAATAAGAAGGATCTTGATAAGGTACTAGGGGGAGGTCAGGGAAGGTGCTACCTCTGTTGTTGGACAATGAAGTATCACTTATAGGGGACACATCATCTTCAGAAAATAGTTTCCTCATCATAAAATGCATTTCTTCATCAAGAGAGATATTTTGGTTCACTTTTCCAACTAGAGGCCCTGATCCATTTGGCATCTTTACTCCTTCTATTACATGTGAAATTTCGCTAATTCCTTCCCTATGCCTTACGGTAGGGGTTCTGACACCTTCCATTTAGCCATAACCTACACTATCACTACCCTTCATTCGTCATGAATCCAAATTGTTTGGTCCTCTTACCCGCAACCTTGGACTACTCCAAACCTCCCCTATTTGGCATAATTCCCTATGTCACCTTCAAATATCACACAAAGTTCTCTCCTGCCATTCATTGATTATCTGTACCCTCTTATTTTCTCTCAAACCTCGAGTGATTAGGGGAATTTTGAGGTCTAAAATGGGCCTCCTAAGAAAAATGTATCACCAAAATAGACTTTATAAGATCTAATAGGATTCAAGATGGTGATGTCAACCATGGGGGATGATTCACCATTTTTGGAGTAAAAAAGTAAAAAGATTAAAAATTAATAAAATAATAAAACTACTTTTCAACTTATCTCCCTAAGGTTTTACTCAAATTTTGAGCGGGACTACTCGTTGGATGAAAAATTTAATTCGTCATCCAAGGAGTACCCATGTTGCATACTTTTAATGGATCCTGCTACAGGAAAAATGAGAAATACATGAAAAAACGTGATTGCAATCATGTTTTCATGTATTTATCATTTTTTGTGTAGTAGGGTCCATCGAAAGTGTGCAACATGGGTACTCCTTGGACGAGGAATCAAATTCTCCATCCAACGAGTATTTTCACTTGAAATTTGAGTATGCCCATAGGGAGATAAGTTGAAAATACGAGTTAAAAAAATAGTTTTTTCTTTTTTCCCTCTAAAATTTGATGATCTAATCTAATATTCTTTTATTATTGTCACTATTATTTTATAATTTCCTTAGGAGGCCCATTTTAGACCTAAAAATTCCCTTAATGCCTCCACAACTCATCTACATCCATCACAACAACATCTTCATATTTCGAAACTAGGTAGCATCACCTCCCTAGATCCTACCCCCAATACTTGAAGTTTGAAGCTACCATATTTTGTGCTTGAAATGTTTTTTTTTCCTTCCACCATCAAAAATTTAATCCAAAGGGGGATTTCCTTGAACAACCTTCCCCGTAACTTGTTTCCAAACATAGTGTAGAAATTAATATGTATATTCGAAATTGATCATGAAATTTACTAAATCACAAAACTCGAAGCTACTCTACTAATATGCGGAAGTTAATTCACCATATAGAAAAAAAATCATAGACATGAAAAATGAAACATCACACATGCACAAAGATTTATCTAGGAAAAATCAACTGCTCAAAACCCCTTCCTATCTATATTGCATTAATCAAAGAATAGAGATGAAATACATATGCTTTCTCAAACCTGAGCACAACGTGCAAGTGTATAGTCTATCCCTCTGCCTCACTAAATGACACTGACCAAAACATAGCCAATTTTTAAGACCTACAAGCTCCTATTTCCTTGTGATGTTGCTTGAGGAAATTATCCCCTATTACTTAGGAAATTCCCTCAATTAGATTGCACATTTCCTCTAGATCCTTCCTCCGACTGCATGCACCACCTATACACGTGGGAATAGTCTATAACTAATAGTACACTGACTTGGAATCTCCATCTCAATCGGTTAACTTGAATTCCCTGCATGAAACAACTATTTTGGGTTGATTGATCAGTTAACTGGTTGATCACTAAGTGTCATTGAAGTTCCACTTCCACAACTTGACCTCAACTAGTTCTTTTAACATTTAGAAATAGTTTAACTAATCATAACTCAATTTAACTGAAACAAATTGCTACAAATTAGAAATTAATCATACTAAAATAAAATCAACCTTCCCCAACTCGAATTAACTGAGTTAACTGAGTGACAAGTTCCATGTCACCTCATTTAACTACCTCTAAGATTTCTACTGAAATAAAAATTTGAATTTTCTCTAGTATGACCAAGGCAAAGTCAAACTGAGTTTTTCTTGCTGCATTTTCAGCACTCTCTCTTAATAAGAAAGGGATTATCAAGCACCCCTATCCTACACATGTGGAACTCAAGCTTCCCTCTTGATAAGGCCTTTGTCAAAATATCAACATCTTGTTACTTTGTTAGAATGTACTGCAACAACATTATCTGCCTCTGCACACAATCCCGTAAATGGTGATACCAGATATCTATATGCTAGGATCGATTGAGAAAAGCAAGATTTTTAGAGAGCTTGATGCAACTCCAATTACCATAGTAGATCACAGTTGGATCCATCATATGACTAAACAACCAAAACAAGTATATTTCTCATCTAGATCTCTTGACATGCTGCTTCACGTGCAGGCATGTATTCTGCTTCTGCAGAGTTGAGTGCCATAGATCTTTGCTTCTTACTGTACCAAGAAACCAATGTAGACCCAACACTAAAAATTCCACCTGATATACTCTTTCAGTCTGATGGACTTCCCACCCAATGTGCATATGTGAAGCCACACAACTTCACTCCCTTTGTTTGTTTGTTTGTACCATAGTCCAAACTGGGTAGTGCCTTTGAGGTACCATAGGACATGTTTAGCTGACCTCCAAAATAGTTTCGTTGGCCTAATCATAGCTTGGATCAGCTGGATGAATTCATAGCACATATATAGTCATGTGTTTACAAGATACATGAGTGAACCCACCAACTATCGATAAATAGTAGCATCCACTTCCTCACCTAAATTGGCATCCTCCTTCCTCTAGTTGGTCACTAGAGGTGTCTCCATGGGTTTACATCACTCCATGTGGAACCTCTGAAGTATCTCGTTGTCATACTTTCCATGATATACAAACAGTTCCCCATCACCTTACCATACTTCCAATATGAGGAAGTAGTGCATGAGACCAATGTCCTTCATTTCAAACTCTCTTGCAAGGTCCTCCTTGCAAGATCTTATCAACTGCTCATCACTAGTTAGAATCAAGTCATCAACATATAATACAATAATCAACAATTTACCTTCTACCAAAATATGATAGAGGTTTGCATCCTCTTCACTTTTGGTGAAGCCCAAACCTGTGAGATGACTATCAATCCTGGTACACAAGGCACGAGGTTCTTTCTTAAGACCATACAACACTCTCTTGAGTTTGCACACATGAGACTCCCGATCAAAAGTTTGAAAGCATTCTAGTTGCTCGATATACACCTCCTCCTCAATAACTCCATTGAGGAATTATGTCTTCACATCCTTTTAGTGGATCTTCCACCCCATCTGTGTAGCCAGAGCAAGGATTGATCTGATCGACGAGTACCTTGCTATAGGAGAAAATGTCTCCTCATAGTCAATCCCTCAACCTGAGAGTACCCCTTGGCCATAGATATGGCCTTGTACTTTTCTATGATTTTGTCCGCTTCATGATTCACCTTGAAGATCCATCTCAAACCCACAACTGATTTGTCTACTAGCCTTGGGAACACTTCCCAAACACTATTGTTTAAAATGGATTTAGTATTTCTCCACCATTGCATCAAACCTTATAGGTTTCTCTACTTCTTCCTCAAAGAGGATGGCTCAGTCTCTACTAGCTTAGTCATTAGAGACATGTAGCCAGTGTATAGATCTAGTGGCCTTCTCTACCCGCACTAATTTGAAGGAGTACCCACATTATCCCTCACATCTTGCATAAGTCTATCAACTTCCCTGGTCCTTTTCCTGCCTTATATGGTGTTAGGGATGGAATCCCCCCACAACAAGTTTTGGGGCTCAAAGCCCAAGTTTTGGTCAAAAGTTTTGTAAGACTCTGCAAATTTCGAGTGCGGAGCATGAAGTAGAGGTTAAGTCATAGGGTTGTCTGCCCTAAAGAAATGTAATGTAATGTAAAGTCATGTCGGCCTACCCATGGTCTGCGAACCATGGGATTGTATAAATAGAACGAGGCTTTAAGTTGTAAAGATAGTGGAGGATAGAGTGAGTAGCGAAGGAATGGCTCGAGCTTAGAGTAGGATTCTAAGTGTATTGGGTTGTAGTATGAGGAAGAGGCTCTGTAGCTGAGTGCGCAGAGGCCTAGTAGAGTCCGCAGCTGAGTGCGCAGATTCCTGCAGCTAAGTGTGTAGGGCGGTGTTGAGTCTGTAATCAGGATTGAAGATTAATAAAGAAAAAGTTGATTCTTATTTCGATGTATTTGCTGTGCATTATCTTCTTTATGTTTATATTAGTTTATGTATCACACACACTTATATGATTACTGAATATGCTGTAATAACCAGAAATCTTACACACATAAGTTAAGCAATCGGTTAATTAGCAAGGAACTTGGGTAATATATTGGTCGTGCTACGAGTAGGGCTGCGCGGAAACAACAACATGGGTTGCAAAGGAATATCAAGTGCACGTAGTGACGGGTTGGACCGCGAACCTCCAGAAGCCCATCAGACACCCCTAGGGTGCAAAAACTTGGTTCTAGCACCCTCCCATACTACTTCAGGTGAGACCTCAGTTCGCACTCCACGGACTGTTGCCAAAAGGGCCAATAGTACCGAGATTTTCTTGGCTAAATTACCTCTGAACCTTGGTCAGACCCCTACAAGCCAACAAATGGTTCCATTGCTGGGACCAAGATCTGCATAAAGGATGTCTGATGTCCTGCCACTGGAACCCAATGAAGAAAGACATTAAAGAGTGGTTCGACAAGAAGATTCACAAGTTTGCGGCACAGGAGAATAGGAATCCGCAAGTATCTAAGGAACAGTGGTTGGAACTCTACTTGTATATGGAAATCCACGAAATTTTCTTTGCATCATTTTCGTCTGAGATATATGAGTGGATTGCGAAGTTAGCAGACAGTCAGGGAAGGTATAGGCTCAACAAACCAATAGTGTGGACTCTGGAATTAGTGCACAGACTAGAAGCATCAGAAGATAAGATAGCACGAGCTGTGGACCATTGGCTCGATTGAATAATAGGAGGATTTATCACTGAGTTCGCGGTAGACACGACCGTCAGCTACAGTAAGGCGGAGCGACGTTTTCTCAAGGGACTACGAGGTAAGTATATTAAATCTTTGAACACTTGGATTAAGATGATATTTTGTGAAAAGCGAGTTATTCGAATAAATTAATGTTTGGGACTACGTGAAGTGGGAATATCTACAGAAGTGGAAGTAGTGAAGAGTTGGAAAACAGTCCCTTAATTTCACCCTCGCGGGAAAGCGAGGAGGAGTTCGTGAAAGTTTCTCCGAGAAGCACGGTTAATTTGATAAGACAAAGAATTCCGCGTTTACCACTTCCACCCACACTGCCACCCGTTTCACCTCCCTCACCTCCATCTCCACCCACTCCACCTTCGCCACCACCGCAGTTCAGTATGGCGAGTGCGATCAAACTATTGGTGTTCAGAGAAGTAGGAAATAAAGATCCGAACCAATTCTGGTTCATGGTAAGAGTAGTATGGGAAGCATAGGGTGTCGTGGATGATAATATTAAAAAGGCAACATTGGTGAGTGCACTGCAGGATCACACATTAACGTGCTATATCAAGAATTCTAATGACCACCCAAACACAGGAATTGCAGAGATCTAGGCCGCGCTAAATAGGGAATTTAGCAGGCCAAAATAAGAGACACAATCAAGCATCGGGTTTAAGGAGATTGCGATGCTCCCGGGTGAGACCCCCTGGGACCTAGACCAAAGGCTAAAGAGTACGATCTGGGAAGCCAATATGACATTAACAAATGCACAACATCGCACATGGTTTTTGGCCTCACTCATGCCAAGCCAAAGCATTGGAGATGGCAATGAGATTGCATGAGACCCCTATACAAGACCCTGGGTTGGGGGTCCAACAAATCTACACGCAATTACAAAATCTATGTTTGGAGATGCAATGTTTGAAATAGGACAGGACACCTCAGTCAGAGGTGCGCGAGGAAGTATGGTGCATGAAATGCAAAGGCCAAGGGCATGATAAGGACCAATGTCTAGTGTTCACAAACTACTTGGTAGGGGGAGGGCCAATGCCATTAAGACCGGAGGCCCAGGTAGTGACGAGCGCGGCATCTGCATTATGGTGCATGATCTGCTAGATAGGAGGAAAACAAACCACATATAATTGTCATCTGTTGCAGAAGTATACACAGACGTCCCAACAATTGTTTTGTAATTTCTGTAGGTCGGTAGGGCGTGACGAACGCATCTGCCGAAGCTATGAACTAATGATGGGTTAGACTCCTTCCTATAGGGTGTAGACCAAAACATGAGCCTTCGACCCAAATGCAGGGATGGCATGCACTAGGTTTCAGGGGCACAGTTGGGGTCGAGGTGGAATGGGACCAGGAAGGGGTCGCGGCCAGATAATTTGTTACAATTGCGGAGGGCTAGGGCATTATGCCCATGATTGTATGAACCCAATTAGGATATCATGTTGGTATTGTAATCAGTTTGATCATGAGGAAAAAGATTTCTCTTCGCTGATAGCGAGGATGCGTGAAAAGTGGGTACTCCAGCCCCCTCCGACCCAAAATTTACAAATGATGAGGTCTGAACCACGTGAAGAACACCCAAATGTAAACATGATGCTCAGGAGTGGTATGACCACGGGAGATGATAAAGGGACGCAGCCAGAAGACAGCGCATGGGTTCACAAGGCTTCTACAAAGGAACCCGAGTTTGACTTAAAACTGTGAAGGAGACATTCATGGAAGCTAAGAATAGCTTCACAGAGGCCTCCACTTTAGGTAGCCAGGATCAACTAGAACCAGGGAAATGAGGTTGACTACGCAAATAGGTGAGTATGAAATGGATCAGGTAATCCTGGATCTGGGTTCGGACGCAAATGTACTACCAAAGCAAACATGGGAGCGCATGGGTAGACCCGCGTTACAATGGTCTCCTATTTAGTTATGAATGGTGAACCAACAGAATATTTTTCCCATGGGAAGATTGCAAGGGGTGACAGTCGATATTGAAGGCGCGAGCGCGCAGGCAAATTTTGAAGTGATAGTTGTGATCGCGCAGGCAAATTTTGAAGTGATAGAGATTGTCAATGACAACAATCCCTATCCCGCGCTACTAGGAATAGACTAGGCCATCGAGATGAACAGAGTCATAAACCTAAAGAAGTGAAAAATGATCTTTGAGAAAAAGTCACTACGCATGGTAGTACCGCTAGACCCAGCCAAAAGAGTGCGATACACTGAACCAGTGCGCGACAATGATAGTAATGACGATCTTGATGTATTTACAAGGTAACTGCGTGAGAAGAAGATTGGGTGAATTTGATTGCAGATGGAAGGATTTCATGGGAGCGTGAAAGCTCCTACACTTCGGATTCAGACGAAGAGATAGAGCGATGGCAGAATTAGTTGCATGAAGTAACAATGCTTAATTGCAACATGATGGTTAGATCACTGCGTTGCGTGACCACAGAGGCAAGGGAGCTGCCGACATATGATAGATTGTTAGTGGTGGATGAATTTCTAAGAAAATTTGAAAGCACAGTACCATAACAGTAGCGATTCCATGCGATGAAAAGGGCACTATGTGCAACACTCTCATGATGGTGGGGTACACATCAAGGAAGTTTTGAGGACTGGTGCAGATGCAGAAGGATGATGCGCCTACATTTTGGCAAATCCCAGCTTTGAATGAAAGTTAGTCAGTATGGGCAGAAAAAATTGCGTGCCCACCTTTCTCGATGGGTACAGACATATGCTGTACAGCCACATAAGTGCACACCAGCCCCAGAATAGAGAATCAGAACAAATCGCAGTAGCAGGAAAGGTGATGTGCACTACCAATTATCTATGGGGAAGCATTCGATAGGGTGTGCAAAGTGTTGAACAAGATCCACCAGGCGAGATGAACTGATTGGGACCTACGAGTGCTAGTGGTTCGATGGGCCTATAGGACCATGTGAAAAAACCTGAGCGTGGAGATGATTCCAAAGGTGCAGAACATAGTAGAAACCAAAATTTATGAAGGGAATATGAAAAGGAATCCATACGTAATAGATCCCACAATTATGGCAGTGCACAAAGACCAAGACGAAGGAATCACACAGCTACGCGAGGATGACCATATACCAATTCAGGAAGCCATTCGACGAGGGAACCTTAGAATTCACGAACTCGAAGAAGATCGGGTACGATTGAGGAAGAAAAGCATGTTGATGGATGCTGAGATCAAAAGACTAGAAAATGAGGTCACACAAGCATGTATCATTGATAAACCAAGGATGACAAGTCAAGATATGGATGGTCATACCGCTACATTAGAAGATTGTCACCGAGAATTTATGACTCTGCTACCATGGTTGAGGCCGCACCTTAACAAACGTAGTAACAAGGGGAGCGCACCACATAAGGTAGAACACGCGGTGCCGACTGTCACGAGGGAAATTGAAGAGTGTCCATGGACTATACTGGAAGGCGAATTGAAGTCTCGCACATATGGTGCAACCACCTGACTAGCTGTAGGGAGCACAGTCTCAACGCTCCAGGCAGTTGAAAGAGAGCACGAGACTATAAAAGAGTCTGTGTGGGAGCGCGTGATAAGGGAGATGCGTGCAGAATCAACATGTCACAAGGATCCCGACCGCGCATAGGGGGCTGTGCTGCCATGTGGGTAGGTTGGGAAGTGAATGTTGGTGTCACTGTTCATGATGGGATGTCTGATTTAAGGCAAAAAGGAGCAGGCGGTGCACATTTAAGACACGAATTAAGGAAAAGATTTGGGACGAACTGCCGCCAAGAAAGCATTAATGACTCAAAAGTGGGGGGAATGGGTGAATTCAAATTCAAAAGATGCTATAAAAATCCAAGGGCTAGCCACAAGACAACACTTGTTCATTTGAGATTTGAGCTATTACGAAGAGCACAAAGTATTGAGCACCAAGTGGTATTTGAGCTCCCAAGTTCGTGAACAACCACAGACAGTTTGAATAAGATGACAACTACGAGGAGAGGTGTGGGTTTTGCAGAGAGTACCGTCGAGGAAGTTGCACAGAACCCTAGGGTGCAGGTTGGGGATGTGCTGGAAATTCCGAAGTCACCCCGGACATTGAGTCCCAAGAAGGATAAACAGGCAGCAAGACCAGTCTGCATGTCCCCACAAAATCCATGGTTTGGTAAACTTTCCATGGAAGAAAAGGGCAAGGTTGTCACCATTGAGACAGATGATGAGGAGGAGGAGCTATAGGCTCTTGTAGATGAGATAGAGGCAGATGAAGAAATGGAAGAAGACATCCAGCTGATGCGCGCTACAACAAAATTGCTCGAGTACGTTCCTCCATGGAAAGGGAAAGCTAAGGTACCCAAGGATTTGGATGCTACTAAGAGCGAACTCCAAACCCGCTCCTCCTAGATGGAATTCTATTTGAGGGCTCGGCCCTGGGCCGTGTTATCACAAAATCGTGTACTAAGGGCTGCTACTTAGCAAGATCTCATGTAACTATTTCAAACCAGGCTTTAGACTAAGGCTTAGCCTCCTTAGTCAGAGAGGGCTCTCTCACAGATTTTTGATATGAATTAATAACAAGAAAAGATGGCTAACTCTTCAAACAGTTCATGAAAATAAGCTGGTTGGAACAACAAAATAACACTTCTTCCATTGGGCTCATGGAGTCAAACACCTCTGCAGTAAACTATTAACTACTCAATCATGGAAGCCAAGGCATATAATGTTTAAACACTCAGAACATTTCTCAAAAAGAACCTCAACTCATAAACATACACAGGAAGTCTGAGCACTAGGTGAATTCAGAGTGATTGCATGTCTATTGAGCTGTAAAACAGAAAGGATAAAGACAAACCACATATATTCTGAGCCTTTGAACACAAGATGAATCTTGGGAAGAAAAAGTAATCTTTCTATTACTGTCAAAAGTCTTTTACATTAGCCAATATAAAAACTCTGTTTCTTTTATAAATCTCCAACCCCACTTACATCAGAGTTTCTCCTATATATAGGAAAACAAAACTAAAACTACCTTGAGTCTCCTCCTCCAGCATGAGGGGAGCTCGATGACCTATCATTAACTACCCTTATCTATTTTTAAACAACTCATTAAATACATAAAGTATTGAGCTGTAATTACAAAGAGTCCTAATCACATTGAAATTCTAACTCTATCTCCTCGTATGCATGATTCCTTCCTTGATTATTGACACCTGTATATTTTCTGTTTTGGCCGAGATATGTTGGAGGAGAATACACTGAACGAGCTGGCCTTGGATACTAGCTGTGTAGATGGCTCATAAACCAATTAAGATAAGTGCCCTGATTCCACGGTCCCTGTCTTCCATTATTCTTCACTACTTAAAGAACACGTCCCAGTTCTTTAATTCTTCCCAAACAACGCATATCACCATACCCTTCAATGAGTTGGAAGCCTTATGAGCTGAACAGGTGTACAAACCAAATCACCGAAGACTATAACCAAAACCCTAATAATTCGGTCATAAAGTACCTTTAACGAGACTTTAGCTAGAAACAAAACATTTCACCTTTTTGCAAAATGCACATCTGTCATCTTCTGAACAGCTAGGATAGTCTTGAATAGTCACCTTTATGCTCTTGAAACATTTCACTCAAAATTAGTTGACCCCCTCATCGAACTCCTTGTTTTTCTTACAAAACAGCACCTACAGCAGTTTCGTAGCGCGCTACGAAACTGCTGTTTTTTCCAAAACAGAAAGCATTTGCACTAAAACATCTTGCGCTTGAACTAGTGCCTCTTCAAACTTCTTTCACAGGTGTTAAATACTTAGGAGACTTCAAAATAGTGGAGCTTAAACAAAATTGGGCAAAATTACCTTTCCTTTAAATCAGTGAGCTAGTTGACCTAGCTGCATCTTCAAATCTGCAATCTCCTTCTTCAAGACTTTGTTTCTAGCTCTCAGGGTTATGTTCATCTTTCTAACATGTTTGGCTTGTTTGAGGGCTGGCACCGTCAATGAAAACACATCAGACACTTGCAGTTCAAAACTAGTGATTGAGATTGAAGTATTTAGCTTCAGCTGCTACGAAACTGTTGTTCTGCCTGAAAATAGCTCTTGGGACAGAGCTCATAACTTCTTACATAAAATGTATTTGGAAAAACTGAAGGAGGCTTTTGTGAACCCATCCGTGCTTAACAAAAATCTCTTTTGGTTTTTTGAAAAACTACTCCAGTTGCCCAGAATCGATCCTTGAAGAAGATGTGTAAAACAGGAAATTAAAAACTGCATCTACAGCAGTTTCGTAGCGCAACCTTTAGTCACTCGTTTCTCCCAGCTCATAATCAATTTCAAGAAAATGAAAGAGGTTTTTCTAGTTCAGTATGTTAGGAATAAAAACCTCTTTCAGTTTTCGAAAATATTCTTTCAGCCGCGCTAAATACCTCCTGGAAGCTGACTGCTTAAATCAGAGAAATATGCCTGTTACAAACATCACCTACAGCAGTTGTAGCCAGTGTACCAGTATGGAGATCTCCCTCGGGAACATTATTTGTCTATGCATATTTGCCAGAACTTTCATCTTTGGATGTCTCAGCTTCATTTATATACAAGTTGGGATCTTAAATAGCTTAGTGCATCTGGGATCTTGTTCTGCATCTGTAGAGCCAAACATATCTTAAAACATAGTTGTGAAATATGACGATTGTTGGGTTCTTCCAAGCATTCCAATATAGAAAGATCTCTCAAGTAATCACTTGCAGAAGTCTGAAAATCCTCTCTTTCCAATGATGTATCTTCTAAGGCACTATTCCACGACCAGCATCTTATAAATCTTGATATGCTTTCCTTCTTATGATTGACACCTTATTCAAAAGCCACCTTTCTATTAACCTCAGCTGTCATTAACAGTGGAACTGATTGAGGGCTTTTATCCTGGTTAACAAGCTTTAAACTCTCACTAGAAGGCAAGCAAGCCTGTAGCCATAACTTAGATGAATTACAAAACTTCACCATCAATTTGCCGAAACAGGCTTTTCTATGCATATATCATATTCCCACATAACTCATAGGAGACAAAAGTGATATGGGTGAGCAATGGTTTCGGACAAATTCCCAATTTCGTAGCGCAGCCAGTGCAAATTATGAATTATGCGCTACGAAACCACCTAAACATTTTGCGCTGCGAAACTGCTAAAAAGGCTTTATGCGCATCAAACTAATGTGAGCGGTTTTGAAATTTTGGCATTGGAATTTTCAGTGATAACAGGCCGCATGCCCACAATGAAATTTGAAGACTGGGACCTCGTGGACAACAAGAAGTTCCCACATTTAGAGACCGAGAACCTCATGAAATAGAGCAAGGAGGGGTTAGTTACAATGCTAGAGCCATAGAAATGGTTGCGCAATGTGGAGAAGGCCGGACTACTCCACCTACTATGGATTCCACACTTTCACCGTGCACCTATCACAATTTTCGTCATCAGGCAGCTGCTTTGCTTGGTGCACGATGGGTACTTATGGATGGAGGAGCCTATTCCCATCATGGTAGATCTTATCCACAGGATTTCCCAGCTTCCCTGTAAGGGAAAGAACCCCACAGAGATAGTCGGCAAAAGCGAAGATTTGGCACTCGCAGAGCCCATGAAGAAGAAGTACAAATTGGAAAAGAAGAAGAGGGGCTACACAATCAGTAGCATTAAAGATAAAGGGGTGCATGTAGCCACCCAACTCCTGGCCAAGAAGGTGATGATAAAATGCTGTGGAGATTAGGTACCAGCATTGGTAGTTGCGCTGGTAGAACAATGCATGGAGGGGTTCCAATTCAACTGGGCCGAGTTCCACTGTGAAGAATTCCTATCTAACTACAAGGAAGCTCAAGAGTAGGGCAAGACCTTCCACTACGCGTGGTTGCTCTTGTCTATTTTATTGGTCACAGGGGAACTGCCCGAGGACAGTCGATTCCCTCATATTGAACAGGACTTACTAGAGACTGCAAAATATGTGTCACTCTGGGCTATGAGGGATGCCACACGGATCTGCGAAACTAAGATCTTCTGGGTGCTCATGGAGGCGAGCGTCCAGATGTAGATTAATAGGAGGCCGCACCTATCCCCCACAGTGTACAACAGTCTATGGAGATTTGCAAACTTCAAGGTGGATATGCATAATGTGTATATCAAGGCACGTAAGGATCCAACACAGAACTGAACCAAGCTTCCTTTCATCACAATTGATGATGCCATCTTCTCCATGCTCGAATCATGGCCTATCAAGTGGTGCACCTCGAATCTGGTGGAGCAGGATAGAACAGCGACACAAAAGCAGAAGGATGCCACCAAGCTGCATATCACCTAGTTGGCCCAACAGAAGTGCAATGAACAGTTGGCCGCGGAGGTAAGGGTTTCCCGCGAGGCAGCGAAGGCAGTCGCAGAGTAGGCAAAGGCTGCTGAAAAAGCAGCAGCAGCATAGGCAACAGGGGCAACCACGACGCAGGAGGAAGGGGGCCCAAACTTGTCCATAGGACAAGGAGAATAGGACACAACAGAAGGCGTGGACCCGAGCACAAAATCTACACAACTGAAACGGCCATGCGTTATGGAAAGATCAGGCCCACAAAAGAAGGCCAAAGCTTCCAAACTGGACACCGAACCAATTACATTGACAGAGGGTGACCTCTACGACATCGGCGACATAGTTTGCGAGGTCACTAGGGAACCGCTTTAGGAAGCCATGACAAAGCAACAAAATGTGTTGGGTGCCCTAAGGGCGCAGTTGTAGGAAATTCAGGTGCGGCTCCCACCCGAAGGAACAGTAACCACCTACGACACCGCAGGTACATTAGCAGTGGAGCAGCTGTTGTGCGCAAAAATGGCCAACACCATAGTGCTGCCAAAAGGAGCGCGAAAAGCAGAGAGCGAGGAGGATAGAGCCGCAGTGGGCAGGACCAAGGGACTTGGCCTAAATTTGGCTGCCCTTTTGTGGGAAACATTGTACTAGTTGCAGGACGGCATAACAACAGAGCTACGCACCTGGGAAGGTAGCGCAATCCAGGTATTGAGAGAGAAAAAGATTAACATCAAACAGCTCAACCTGTGGCATGACGAGCTATTGTTATAGAATCGACAGATTGCGCAAATAGTGGATGAAGCATGCCAGCACGTTCCAAAATTATCCATCGCCGCAGACCTACCAACTGAGATGCGGATCCACTGTCTAGCAAGTGGAGTCCGAAGCATGTGCAAGGAAACAACACGGATGCAGCTAGAGATGAACCTCTAGATTGCTGAGTTGCAGATGAAGGCATAGCCTTCCACTCCTCCAGAAATTAAATAACAACGTGTTAGTGCGATTTAGATAGGATTGGAAGAAATTGGAAGGGTGGTGCAGGACTGCACCAGTATGTTGGACCAAGCGTTTGATGTCCTCACATCCTTGTAGGAGGACCCCAACATACAACACCTGGAAACAGAGGCACGTGAACTGCAGTAGTAGTATGACAGTGTTAGGGGCATGACACAGACAGTCATCCTCACCCAACAACTGGCTAAGATGCAGCAAGCAAGGGCACTGAAGGAGCAGGTGGATGCTGCAAGACAGAAAGAGGCCCTTCTTAAAGCACGTGTCCAGCCTTAGATTGATGAGGCCTTCACCATTATGGTCGATATTGAGGGAAAACTCGTGCAGATGCAAGGACTATATGTGCTAAGATAGATAGCATATCCTCACAAAGATGCAATAGAAGAATGCATGCAACAGGTCCAGCAAACCGCAGAACAGTGCGCTGCCAACCTGCAGGCAGTATGGGAATAGTTGGAGGGGCTCCGTGCCAAGATCTCCGCACCAGCAGATTGACTCAGGATGAGTCACGATGATTGTGTTGGGGGCCTGTTGGGCATGGATCCCCCCACAACAGGTTTTGGGGCTCAAAGCCCAAGTTCTGGTCAAAAGTTTTGTAAGACTCCGCAAATTGCGGGCGCGAAGTGCGAAATAGAGGTTAAGTCATAGGGTTTTCCACCCTGAAGCAATGTAATGTAATGTAAAGTCATGTTGGCCTACCCATGGTCTGTGGACCATGGGATTGTATAAATAGAATGAGGCTCTAAGTGGTAAAGATAATGGAGGATAGAGTGAGTAGTGAAGGAATGGTTTGAGCTTAGAGTAGGATTCTAAGTGTATTGGGTCGTAGTAGTAGGAATAGGCTCTGCAGCTGAGTGCACAAGGTGGTGTCGAGTCTATAATCAGGATTGAGGATTAATAAAGAGAAAGTTTTTTCTTATTTCGGTGTATTTGCTGCACATTATCTTCTTTATGTTATATTAGTTTATGTATCGTGTGCACTAATATGATTGTTAAATATGCTGTAATAACCATAAATCTTACACACACAAGTTAAGAAATCGGTTAATTAGCAAGGAACTTGGGTAATATATGAGTCGCGCCCCGAGTAGGGCTATGCAGAAACAACAGTACAGGTTACAAAGGAATATCAAGTGCACGTAGCGATGGGTCGGACCGCGAACCTCCAGAAGCCCATCAGACATCCCCAGGGTGTAGAAACCTGGTTCTATCACCCTCCCATACTACTTCGGGTGAGACCTCAGTCCGTGCTCTGCAGACTGTTGCTGAAAGGGCTAGTAGTACTGGGATTTTCTTGGCTAAATCACCTCTAAACCTAGGTCACACCCCTACAAGCCAACATTTGGATGGTTTTACTTGAGCGTTTGTCTCCATTCTCTGCACCTCAATTTGTGGCTTCTCCACAACTTCTTGAGGTTCCTCCTTTAGAGCTAAAAGCTCCTCCTCTAGTTGGATTTGAAGCCCCCTCTCAAGAGAGAACTGCATGGATTTGTCTTCATCAAATTTTACATCCCTTCACACAACTATCATTCTGAGGGATGGAAAGTACACATGGTAGTTATGCAGAGTTTATGTGTAACCCACAAATACCCCCAAATCTACTGTCATCTCTAGTTTCTTCCTTGATTCTTTTGAGACATGGTAGTAAACAAAGTCTACAAAAATCCTGAAGTGTGACACATCCAACTTCCTCCTCGAGAAAGACTCCTCCTGTGTAATCTTGTGAAGAATCCAATGAGGATTCCTATTCTACAAATAGACTGATGTGTTGCATACCTAGACCCACAAATGCAGAGGTAATCCCTAATCATGGAAAATCGCTCTTTATACTCCCACAATGTTGTGGTTCTTCCTCTTAGCCACCCCATTTTTTTATGGGTTGTGGGGTGCTATCAACTTTCGTCGAATGCCTTCTTTTGGATAGAAATTTTTAAATTCATTTGATGCGTACTCACCTCTATTATCTCTCCTGAGAGCCTTCACCTTCTTTCCCATTTTTTGTGTCAACCAGTGCTTTGAATTCTATGAACTTGGAGAATGTGTCATCCTTCTTCCGCATGAAGAATATCCAACACTTTCGTGAGAAGTCATCAATAAAATTGAATTTTTTTTTGTGCGTGGCAGTGGAGGCTGTCGAGAAAGGTCCACAAACATCCGAGTGGATCATTTCAAGGGTTTCATTTTCTTTTATGTCCTGATAATGGAAAATGGATTTTGTGTACTTCCCCAAGGTACACCCTTTACATGTATCCCGTTTCTCTAGTGATCCTTTAGGGAGAAAAGTGGTTATCTACTACATTATATTCAAAGTGCCATGATGGAAATGGCCAATTCTATGCCAAAGTTCACCGACATCCCAACTCTGCACCTTCTTTGCCTTTGTGCTCAATGCAACACAATCCTTGACATCTAGCTTGTATAGGTTATTCATATGAACCCCGATTCTTCACCTGTCTCATGGCTATGTGTCTTAGGAATTCCTTTCCTTTGCTGAAGATCACATCATAACCACGATCTTCTAAAATTTTAACAGAGAAAAGATTTTTTTTTAGACCCAGAACAAACATCACATCCTTGAGTCTGCAAGGGGAGGTCAACTCCCTCTGAAAGGTGACTATACCAATCCCGATCATTCTGTACCTTCCATCATCTCCCATATTGATGTGCATCTGGATATATTTCTCCTCCAACTCACTGAAAAATTCTCTATTCCCCGTCATGTGGAACAAGGCACCGCTATCCAAGTACCACACGCTCCCCATCATTGTGGTGGCCATGCATGCAAAAAGAGTAAATTCAAGCTTGAGCTATGAAGCCAATGATTCACCTATTGCTCCTCCTGAGGTCTTCTTGCTTGTCTTCTTATTTGGAAACTTTGTGGCATAGTGCCCGAATTCATGACAGTGAAAGCACTTGATTTTGGACAAGTCTTTCTTCTTGCCCCCTTGACTAGATTTTTCTTTGGATTGGGATTTCTTCCCTTTTATCTTCTTTACCTTTCCAACCAAGGCACATTTTTCTTCATCCTCACCCCTGGATGAAGTCCCATATATGGTATTCTGCCTTATTTTCTCCTACACCAAGTCAAACCATAGGTGCTCCCAATTTGGTAGTTTCTTCCTCGCATTCACCGAATCTTGGTAGTTGTGCAAACTTTTGGGAAGGCCTAGAAGGGATAAGCTTACCAAATTAGGTTCTATGATAGTAACACCAAATTGACCAAGTTCATCATGAAATTGTGTGAACCTTCTTTGATATTTCATAATACTCTTGTTCTTCTACATCTTGATATTTTGAAGTTTATGCTTAAGCACCAGCTTCCTGTGGTCACTACTATTATGGAACAAATCTGTAAGTGCTTGCCACATTTCATACAAAGTATCTTTCCCATGGATATTTGAGACAATGTGGTCTCATACTCCCTCCAATATGGTTCTCCTCTCCTTGGCTACCCACTTCTTCCATTCTACTAGATCCTGAGCATCATCTACTGCTGACTTCAGGATATCATTATTGATGAATTATTTCAATCCATTATCTTATATGTTAGGTCCCTATAATACTAGTGTATTCCCTTATTATTATTGTCATTGTAGCCCATTATTTTTATTGTTGTGCCCTTACATTATTATTGTTATGTCGGCTTTGATATATTGTGAGCCCTTAGACTCTTATATAGAGAAAGGAGGCCTTGTCTTTTGTATCATCCAAGAATTGTTCATTTGTGTAATGTAAAGGAGGTATCCCCAAAGAAGACGTTGATTTTGAAGTTGTTTCCCTATCTTTTATTCTATTTTGTGAGATGGTTGCATAACAATTGGTATAAGAGGTTTGGATTCTACAGTTTCGCTGATCCAAACATATCCTCATAGAATTTTCGCTATAACTTGTTTTCTACTACTTTTCAGAAGCTAACATTAAAACCCACTTGAGACGAAATCGTGTTGAACCTTGGGTACACACTTCAGATCTTTTCTCGCTATATTTTTAGAGATATGATCCAAGGAAGTTAGGGTTTTTATAGGCTCTCGAATTATATCTCAAACAAGTGACCTCAGGAAAATCATCATAAATTTCGCTCTGAGAATTAGATTGAAATTTTGTAAAAAGTTGTAGAATGAAGACATACTTTAGTTTTCTTTGTATTGGTTTCAGGTCCTAAGGTAGAAACATTGACACGTGGTACTTCTTACAAGTTCGCTCTATTGAACCAGTCTATAATCAGGTCATTGTGGGATATTTGGAATAACTCTTTTTTGGAGAATCCAATCTTGATTAGACTTATGGGGTTGGAACAAGGACTTAGAGGGCTACCAGAAGACAAAATTTTAGACCTTGGAGATCCTCAATTACAGAGATACAACATATTCAATATCGAGCTCCTACAAAGCCAAAAAATGTGTGTACTCTTTTTAAAATTTTGCATAAGTTTGGTTTGAAAAATTAGTTTGAAGGAATTCAAAGGACATAGTGAAGTATAATGATCATTAATTGATGCCTCGAAGAAATAAAATGGAAACGCCTAGTAAGAAACTTGAAATATCTAGCATGACTCATGAAGAAGAGGAAGAAATGAAACATGATATATCAAAATTACGAGACCAAGTGCAATAAATTTCACTTCACAAAAAGTAACAGAAGCTACAATGGATGGTTTAAATAAAGGCGTCGAAGCTAAGATGGATGGCGTGGAAGCTAAGATGAATGGAATGGAATCTAATATGGATGGTGTGGAAGCTAAGATGGATGGCATGGAAGCTAAGATGGATGGTATAAAAGAAAAACTTAAAGGCAACATGGAAGTTTTGAAGATAGAATTGACAAAGTTACTACAAGAAATGATTACTAATGGCAAAAGGGTAGTAAAGGAAACTCACGATGAGAATAAAATAAATGTTAATCATTATTTCATAGACTCTAACATTGGATTGAAGACCCACCATGTTCCAAGATCAATATGAGGAAGTTTAATGGAAAGGATCTCGTAACATGGATACTGCAGATGGAGCAATATTTTGATCTGCATAATGTGAAAAACACACAAGAGGAACGCATTGAAAATTTATATTTGGAACCCAATTAGTTTTTATGGTATCGATGGCTTTTCTCTCGTAAACAAATTGTCACTTGGGCAATTTTTATGGAAGAAATGATAGTACATTATGATGATACAAAAACAACACCTTTTTTAGCCAATTGATAAATCTCAAACAAAAAGGTTCAATGGTGGAGCACACTGAAGACTTCCAAAAGTTGAATATAAGGGTAAAAGATATTCATAGGAGCATAAGATTGATGTGTTCATAGGGACATTAAAGGATAACATCGAACATGAGGTTTTCCTTTGTGAACCTGATTCATTGGAGAAGGCATTCAGGTTGGCAACAAAGAAGCCTACAAAACACAACTATAAAGTTGGAAGTGTCATTGCCCCTAGTATTCCATAATATACAAGTTTGACACCACAAAAATTGGAAGAAAAAAGAGCAAAAGGACTTTGTTACAGTGGTGATAGAAAATACAATAAAGGTCATAAGTGTGTTGAGAAGAAATTATTTTACATAGATTGTGAAGAGGAAGAAGAAAAGGAAGAAGAAACATCAAAAGAAGAGGATACACACTAGGAACAAAGTCTAGAGAAAGAAGAAATGAATCTGAACAAATCTTGTAATGCATTGGCTGGAATAACCACTCCTCAAACTATCAAGATAGAAGGACATATCAAGAAGAAAAAGGTAATATTTTTTATTGATTCGGGAAATACCCATAATTTTATTCATTGTAAGATAGTGAAAGAATTTAATTTCTTCCTATCCAGCACCAGAGTGTCAAGTGATGGTTTCAAATGGAAGAACCATAAATTGCTTTGGAAAGTGCCATAATATCAAGCTATCCATGGGAGAATATGTGTTGAATAGTCCAATTCTTTCCATTCCAATGGGTGGTGTTGCTATTGTAATAGGAGTCCAATGGCTACAATATTTGGGTACGATAGCTTTTAATTGTTAAGAACATTTCTTGAATTTTTTTATTTTTATTTTTTATTTTTTTATTATTTTTATTTTTATTTTTATTTTTATTTTATTTTATTTTATTTATTTTTTATTTTATTTATTTATTTATTATTTATTATTTATTATTATTATTATTATTATTATTATTTTATTTTTATTATTATTTATTTTTATTTTTATTTTTATTTTATTTATTTATTTATTTATTTTTTCAGAAGGAAAGGAAGTTGAATTAAGGGGTATCGTAGGGAAACCGGGAAATATAATCAGCTCTAATGGCATGAAAAAACTTCTAAAGAAAGAACAACATGGCGTAATTCACAATTATGTTCGCTAGAGGTTCCCGCGTTGAAATCATCTATTTCTCCATATCTACAAAAATTCTTTGACAATCATTCCAAGGTATTTGAGATTCCTAATGGCCTCCCACCTATTCTTGATCATGCTCGTGCTATTCATTTGATTCCATGAAGTGTTCCTCCAAACATCACGCATTATAGATATCCCTATGCCCAAAAGAGTGAAATCGTATGGTTGTAGAAATTCTAGAGGTTGGTATAATTCAACCTAGTCAAAATTCTTTCTCTACTCCAGTAGTATTGGTGCACAAGAAGGATGGATCATGGTGCATGTGTCCGGATTGTAGGAATATCAAAAAGCTCACTATTAAAGATAAATTTCTCATTCGTGTCGTTGATGAATTATTGGATGAATTGCATGGAGAAATTTACTTCACCAAGTTGGACCTTCGTTCAAGATATCATCAAATCAGAATGAAGATTGAAGACATTCCAAAAACAACATTTATAACTCATGAGGGTCATTATGAATTTTTGGTCATGCCTTTTGGCCTTACCAATGCACCATCTACATTTCAAGGTTTGGTGAATTCCATTTTCAAACCCTTCCTTAGAAAATTTGTGTTAGTATTTTTTGATAATATACTATTCTACATCAAGTCTTGGAAGGATCATGTTCAACATGTTTATAGAGTGCTCAAACTATTGGAGGAGAAAAAATTATATGAAAAAACCTCAAATGTTTATTTGGAGTACAAGAGGTGGAATATTTGGGTCATATTGTGTCTCATGAAGGTGTTAAGGTAGACCCTAGAAAAATTAAAGCCATTAAGGAATGGAAAATCCCCACATCCATAAAGCATCTGTGAGGATTTCTCAGGTTAACAGGGTATTATCGCAAGTTTGTTAAGAATTATGGGAGAATAGAAACACCTCTAACAATATTACTGAAGAAAGATGCATTTTCTTGAACTCCGGAAGCAACGAAAGCCTTTGAACATCTTAAAGAGGCAATGTGCCAAGGATTGGTCTTAGCTATGCTAGACTTCACAAAATCCTTTATTGTGGAATGTGATGCCTCAGGAAATGGAATTGGTGTTGTTTTAATGCAAGAAGAAAGACCCATTTCTTTTGAAAGTCGTCCAATCAAAGGAACGTATTTACACAAATATATTTATGAGAAGGAAATGTTGGTAATATTACATGCACTTAAGAAATGATGCCCTTAACTATTGGGAAGACACTTCAAGGTAAAAGTGGATCATGATAGTCTTAAATACTTTTTAGAACAAAGATTATCTCTAGAAGAGCAACAAAAATGGGTCACAAAGATGTTGGGTTATGACTTTGAAATCATCTACAAAAAAGGGAAGAAAAATGTTGTTGCATATGAACTCTCAAGAAAGGATGAGGATGTGGAAGCATTGCTTTGCACCATTTCTATTATCCAACTAGATTGGAGAAATGAAGCAAGGGATGAATGGAAGAATGATGAAGAAGTATGGGCACTCATTAAAAAATTATAACAATACCCCAATATATCTGATACATTTAGCTGGAAAAATGATTCTTTATGGTACAAAGATCGCTTATACGTCTGTAAGAATTCCCAACTCAAGCAAAAGATTTGTATGGAATTGCACACCACTCCCTTAGGAGGGAATTCAATATTTAAAAAAAATTACCACAGGGTTAAGAAGGAATTTTTTGGGGATGGCCTTAAATCTGATATTCAAAAGTTTGTGGCAGAATGTATGGTTTTCCAACAAAATAAAGTTGAAACAATTAAGACCCCATGTCTATTACAACCTTTATCCATTCCAAGTCAACGTTGGGAGGAGGTTTCAATGGATTTTATCACAAGTTTACCCAAGTTCAAAGGAAAGAGTGCAATCATGGTGGTAGTTGATAGACTTACCAAGTATGCACACTTTTGTGCATTATCTCATCCCTTTAAAGCCAGTACAATTGCTACTGAATTTATGAAAACAATTCAAAAGTTTCATGGAAACCCAAAGATTATTGTAAGTGACAGAGATCCCATTTTCACAGGAAATTTTTGGAAAGAATTATTTTCTTGTATGGGTACTTAGTTAGCTCATAGCTCATCTTATCATCCTCAATCTGATGGGAAAATGAAGGTAGTGAACAAATGTTTGGAAGGATAACTTCGTTTCTTTGTATCTGATAAAAAACACAATGGGTTAAATGGTTACCTCTAGTTGAATGGTGGTATAATACTTCCTTCCATACTGCAACAAAAATGACCCCATTTATGGCACTTTATGGATATCATCCACCGTCCACCACATCATATTTAAGAGAAAATTCTAAGGTTCAAGTAGTGGAAGATCACAACACGTGTCAACAACAAGTTCTCCAACTCTTAAAGGATAACCTCACTTTGGCACATAATAGAATGAAACAATAGGCATATCAACTTCGCAGCGAAAGAAGTTTTGATGTAGGTGATTGGGTATATCTATAGCTACGACCATACAAACAAATGTCCCTCAATCAAGCTAATAAGGATAATAAATTATCACCAAATTATTATGGTCCATACAAGGTGTTGCAAAAGATTGGTACTATGGAATACAAATTAGAGCTTACTACAACTTCCCAAATGCACCTAGTTTTCCATGTTTCATGCTTAAAGAAGGTTATAGGTGATAAGCTCCCAGTTCAAACAATATTGCCAGAACTTGATGAGGAAGGAAAAATCATATTGGAACCTAAAGAAGTTATAGAAAAAATAACTCGATAGATACAAAATTGATCAATTTCAGAGTATCTCATCAAGTGGAAGAACTTACCCACTGATGATTCCACATGCGAGGATGAGAATTTTATATAGAAGCATACAAAACTACTCAAGCGTTGAGGACAACACTTTTCTGAAGGGGAGGGGCATGTTAGGTCCTATAATACTAGTGTATTCCCTTACTATTATTGTAATTATAGCCCCTTATTTTTATTGTTGTGCCCATGTTGTCCCCATATTGTTATTATTGTGCCCCATAGAAGCCCACTATTGTGATTGTTGTGCCCTTACATTATTATTGTTATGTCGGGTTTGACTATATTGTGAACCCTTAGAGTCCTATATATAGAAAGGAGGTCTTGTCATTTGTATCATCCAAGAATTGTTCATTTGTGCAATGTAAAGGAGGTTTCCCCTCAAAGAGGCTAATTTTGAAGTCGTTGCTCTATCTTTTCTTCTATTTTCTGAGCTAGTTGCATAACTTTCTAGCACTTCCTCCATGTAGTCTTTCTAAGCAACATAATTTGAGCTTCCATAAAGGGCATACTTGAGTCTTAATCCATAGAAAGTCATCCTTATAGCTCTAAATAATTTGATCTTGCAAATCCAATCCTCCTGTAATAACAACTTTGAAATTTATTCTCTATTCAAAATCCTGCTCTGATACCATGTAGAAATTAACGTGTAGATTCGAAGCTGCTCATGAAATTTACTAAATCAAAAGAATCAAATCTACTCTACTTGTCTGTGGAAGTTAATTCATCATCTAGAACACAAATCATAGACATGAAAAAGGAAACATCACACATGAACATAGATTTATCTAGGGGAAATAAGCTGCTCAAAACCCATCCTTATCTGTATTTCATTAATCAAAGAATAGAGATGAAATACATATGCTTGCTCAAGCCTGAGAACAACCTACAAGTGTATAGTCTATCCCTCTACCTAACTGACTGACTCTGACTAACACTTAGCCAATTTTTAAGCCCTCCAAGCTCCTATTTCCTTGCGTTATTCCTTGAGGAAATTAGCCCCTATTATTTAGGAAATTCCCTCAATTGGATTGCGAAATTCCTTGAGGTCCTTCCTCTGACTGCATGCACCAATTGTACACATGGGTATTGGGCACAACCCATCTTGGTCCACTTTTGGTCAAAGACTCTACAATTTGAGGAGTGGCGTGCGTGGAGCCCGCGAAGCTCTATTAATCACGCAGTGTTTAAGGGCTTTGGGGTGGGTCAAAGCCCCTTATTTTGTAATGAGCATAGAGTGTTAGTTCATTTTTTTTTCAGATCCATAACATGTGGACCATAGTTTTGTAGTAATGGAGTCTATATAACGAGATATAATAATTTTCGAAGGAGAAGAGAAGTCAGATCTAATGTTGATAAATTAATCATATTTTATGTCTTTAGTCTGTATTTTGGGCCTTAAGGGAAGGCTCCACAGCTAAGTGTGCGGAGGGTTGAAAGAGTGTTCAGTTGAGTGCGCAGACCACCTGCAGCTGGGTGTGTGGGTCGAAGAAGTGCATGTATTGGAAGATCCATCTTAATAAAGAAGAAGAGGATTTGGCGAAGTATTGTGTATCTGTGTTCATTATCTATGTTTCTATGTACTATTATGCATGCTTTTTACTGAATTATGTGAAAGAATACATGTTATATTATTCTTTGATATGTTTATGTGATAAGTGAAAATATGTGAACTAAATCATCGGTGCAAAGTTATTTATCTATGTGAAGTTGTAGATAAGTATAAAACATAAGTAAACACATGGTTGCCACAACGTGGATATCCCTATGGCTACAGAAACTTGGTTCTGCAACCTCCCATAGCCACTTCAGGTGAAATTGCGATCTACTTGCAGGTCGTTGCTGAAAGGGCTAGTGGTTGAGGGATTTTTTGGTGCGCAGTACAATCTGAACCTGGGTCAAGCCCCCTCAAACCAAAAAATGGTTTCTTTTTCAGTACTGAGATTTGTTTGAGGGATATGTTTTGGCGTCCGTCGAAGAAATAAATCCAAGAGTGGGTTGAACAGAAAGAAAGAGAATTTGCAGAAAGAGAGAATAGAAACCCTTGACTATTGACTGAAAGCTGGTTGCAAAACTATATCTTTGAATATCAATACTAAATCTTCTTTGGTTCATTCCACATTGAACTATACGAGTGGGTATCAAAGTTGACCAAGAATAAGACTTGTTTTAAAGGAGATGAACCTAAGGAGTGGATTCCTGAATTGATACAATGACTCAAGAACATCAATAACATGATCTCGAGAGCTGTTGATTTTTGTATCAATAGCATCTTGGGAGGATTTATAACTGATTTTGCGGTAGTTTTGATCATGTCCTATAATGAAGCTGAATGAAGACTTTTCAATGGACCACAAGGTAAGATTTTAAGATATTTTAATCTCTGGATTAAGATGTTGTGTGAAAATGGGATCTTATGAATGCATTTAGATTAATGTTTGGGTGAAGAGGGAATAATTCTGAACCAATACCAAGGTCTACATGAAGTATAAAATAGTATAGAGTAGATCGAGAACCGAAGAAATTTATTGAGACTGACTATAGCCCCTTGTTAGGTGGGTCTGGGAGTGAAGAAGAAGGAAGTAATCCCACAAATCCAAGGCATTCCCCCTCCCATCTTGAAGGCGCGTCGAGGTTAGGAGTTTTGAAAAATTAGGGAATCTTTGGGATTCCCCATCCATCTACTCCCTTTACGCCCCATCCCCCTCCCCATAATTCCCCTACACCACCTCCCCCTCCCCCTCCACCTATCCCCCTGAGAATAAAAATGGATGATGACATTAAGCTACCTATCTTTAAAGGACTTGGATCAAAGGATCTTGACCAATTCTGGTTTGTAGCTGATGTAGTATGGAAAGCAAGATAAATCATTGACGACGATGTAAAGAAGGCACATCTCGTCATGACACTGCGAGAAAGAGCATTGACATGGAACATGAAGTACTCTGTGACTAATCTGACTGCTTCATTGGATGATATTAAGAAAGCGCTGGTATCAGAATTCAAGAAGCTAAAGTCAGAATCATAGTGGATCACAAAGCTGAAGGAAATAAAACAGTTGGCTACTGAGTCCCTGTGGGAGTTGGATCAACAATTTAAGGTGTTAATGTGACAGGTAAGATTTAACATACCCCTAGAACAACATAAAGAGTGGTTTATAGCTGCACTACTGCCACATATCAAGTTACCCTTAACGCAACAAAAGATCTTGACTCAAGCTGAAGCATCAAAGATTGCGATGAAGCTGGAAGGTTCATCGATTGGAGATAGTCATGCATGAGTACAAAAGATTCAGATCTAGCTAGCAAATTTGACCTTGGAATTGCAAGATATCAAGAAAGGTAACGAAACTAGATTATAAGTATGGTGTAAAAAATGAAAAGTAGAGAGCCATTATAAGGATCAATGCCCAGTGTTTAGATATTATTTGGAAAGTGAAGCACCTAATCTAGTAAACCCGAGAACAAGTTTGTGGTGTGAGATTTGTATAATGAGAGCTCAACATTGCTCTGAAGATTGCTACTTATTACAGAAGTATGTGTAGGCCCCAAAGAAGTTGTTTTGAAACTTTTTTAGATCAGTAGGCCATGATGAGAGAAATTGTTGAAGTTATGACTTGATGATGGAGTGGACTGCTGATGCTTATAGACTGCAAGCTGAAGGACATACACATGATGAGCCAGGCCAGCATGTTGGTCGAGGAGGTTTCCAAGGAGGAGGAGGAGGAGGAGGATCTGGTTGAGGACATGACCAAATTATCTCTTATAACTGTGGACATGTAGGACATTTTGTAAGGGATTGTCATAGCCATACAACAAACTGCAGCTACTATAAGTATTTTGATCATGTGATATAAGAATGTCCCATCCTTATCGCGAAGGTGTAGGAGAAAAGGAACTAGTAGCCTGCATCGAATCTTCAAACGATGACCACTGAGCCAAAGGAGGATGAAATGCACATCAAGATTATAACAAGAAAAGGAGCCACGGCTAGAGATGATAAAGCTAATGGGAAAAAGGAAGTTGAAGCTACATGGCTAAGAAAAAAATACTGAAAAATCCCCTACATTTGATATTCAGAAGGAAAAGAAAGTATTCATGGAGGCAGGGTGAAGCTTTATGGATGATGGGGATTTGACATCTATCGCGCAACCAACACAGAATAATAATTGTGAGATAGTACCAACTGCAACACAAGATGTGGATTCGGATATTTTGTAGTCTTGATAGACTCTTGTGCTTATAAGGAAGTACCATAGATCGAGATGTGCACAGTAAACAACCTACATTGACACAAGAAGAGGACTGGAAAAGAAATGAGGTTTACTGCACAGATTGGAGAATATGACATGGATCAGGTTATCCTGGATCTAGGATCTGATGCCAACGTCTTGCTGAAGCAAACTCGAGAATTGATGGGTAAGACAAAGTTGCAATGGTCACCGATCTAGTTGAAGATGGTGAATCAACGAAATATTATTCCTCTAGGAAGGTTGTCAGGTATCATGGTAGAAAATGAAGGAGTGCACACTACTACTGACTTTGAAGTGATCGAATTGTGGCTAATAGTAATCCCTATCCTGTGTTGCTTGGATTGGATTGGGAATTTTCTAACATGGCTATAATTAACTTAAAGAAAAGGAAAATGATATTTGAAAGAAACAATATGAGAGTTATTTTTCCATTAGATCCATCAGAGGGAGCGAGGTATACTGAACCTATCAAAGAGGAGTACAACAAAGATGACATCGACAACATTTATCAAAAGAAGAAGAATGGATTAACCCTACTATAGATGGAAAACTGAGTTGGGAGCAAGACAATTCCTGCACTTCAAATTCAGAAGAAGAATTAGAAAACTAGAAAAACAGGTTACATGAAGTGTCTTACAAGGTGATGTGAAAGGATCACTAAAGCAGTGTACTGTATGACAATAGAGGTATGCGATTTACCTTTTTATGATGGTTTGGATAGTATAAATACTTTATTTAGAGATTATGAAAGACAAGTACCAGAATTTTAGATATTGTTAGCTCTGGATTTATCCTAAGAGCTATGCCTATTAGATGGTCGGGTATACATAAGAAGAATATAGGATATTGGCAACAATGTCAAAGGCTGATGTGGGTAAGGTTTGGTAAAGTAGAAATAGAACCCACATATAATTATGATGGTCAAAATGACCTTAGAGAACTCATACAACTCTATATGAAATCATGGGAAGAAATTCCATGAGAGGAATGGGTGCATGGCTTAATCCATACCTTGGAGACAATTCCTCAAAATTGGTATTTGGAAACAAAGCTTCGACATGGTACTACTAGTTTGGAAGAGATGATTGATGGATTTATAATGACATTTAGTTTTGAAGATGATTGTCTACATATAGATGCAGCCCTTCATATAGTTAAGAAGAATATTTTTGAGAATGAAGTTCCAGTATTTGGTAACCTGATTGGACCACACAATTACGTAATGTAATGGAATGCTACAATATCACTGCAGAGGAGGGAAAATATCCTCGTAATATTTACATCAACGAATATGAAGGCCACCTAGAAGTAAATCAACCTGAGATAGAAATGGCTGATATAACGAAGCCATTAAAGACGAAGAAGGTGAATATAGGATCAGAGGATGAGCTGAAGTTTTCAAAAATAGGAGATTATTGGGATGAAGACACAGTTAGAAAGATATCAAATATTTTGCATGAATACCAAAAGTTGTTCCCCACTAAGTGAAGGGCATAGTAGGAGACTTGGGAATTATGAAGATTCCTCTATAGCTTGATGTGAAGCCTATTGTAACACCCTCCTCGGGTCCCACCCTAACCCCCTTATTTATGTAATGGGATCACGTCATAGTCAAGAGTCAATAAAGCCCATATTAATAATTGTAAGTGGTTAATCCACAATTAATGACAGAACCACAGTTAGTTGCAAATGGGCCGTAGTATTAGATAGATGGTATTAATAAAACCCATGGTATTGGCCCGTGGTATTGCATGTATGAGTCATATATAAAGGATAGAGACTCAATGCGAGGAGCATCGTGTCTTATTTTGTAATCGAGCTTTGCTCTATTGGAGGTTTCCCCCTCGAAGAGGCAAGTGAACATTACTCTATGAATAATAAAATCATTGCTATTCTGTGTTCTGGGTATCTTTTCTTCGCATATTCTGTATTTGGGTATCATTTTGCAGGTTAAGAGCATAACAAGTGGTATCAGAGCACTTTCTAGGGCCGGTGGGATCTCCATTTCTTAGAAAAAAAAAATTTGGCTAGAGACGTGTTCCGGCATCTTTAAACCACAGGATCTGTCGTTGAGCGCATAAACCTGCGGATTTGGGGAGGCATGCACATAGGAAATACAAGAGGTGGTCACGTCTGTTGGACTCCCTTGTAACCCCTGTGGGTACCCCTTCGAGTAGTAGCGCATTAGACAGAACCGTGCACGGACTGTCTTCCACATACCCTCTGGGTATATCGGAAGCCCCCTAGGCTCCCTTGAAACCTCACCATAGATAAACCGTCGCCGTCTTGCCGCTACAGTACACCGAGAACAACACTCGGAGAGATTACTCGCTTGTACGATAGGGTAGTCGGGTTGTACGGCTAAGGGTACGGTCGATCCTCCTTAGTTAGAGCCCTGAAACATTGGTGATCTAGCCCATCAGAATTAGGACGATGAGCTGAGCACGGTGGTACCATTCACTTCTTAGTGAAAATTGTTTTTTAGGCAGTCCCAATTTAAAAAAAAAAAATCAGGTTGGTGTATGGTAGAAACTAGAGCTCAAGCGATGGCTAATGAAAGGATGGACAAACTTGAAGAATCAGTGCAATCCATCCACATTCAGCTTAGCGGACTATGTAGCATGGTCGAGAAAATAGTCCCGAAGGGCAAGGAGCAAGCCCACGAGGAGGTGTATAATGGCAATGAACACAATGAGGGTGAGTCTAGCCAATCTCCTCACATCTGGCACACCCACCAACAACCCAGTCAGCGACCTCCCAAGTTGGATATGCATAAATTTGACGGTTCTCACCCGTCGGCATGGATAGCACAAATGGAGCAGTATTTCAAACTGAATCACATCTTCGATGATGAGACTCAGCTTATGTTGGGGAGCATGTACTTGGACAATGAAAGGTGGCAATGGTGGGAATGGCATCAACGTTGCACTGAACCTTTTAGGACTTGGACCAAATTCACCAAATCTCTTCAAGACCGCTTTGACCAGGAATCATCTTTTTTGGGTCGTCTTACTAAGCTCCGACAGACTGGTACAGTGGATGAATATATTACAGCTTTTGAAGCCTTAGCCTTCCACACTTGGGGTCTCTCAGATGTGTTCTACACAGAATGTTTTATCAGCGGTCTTAAAGAAGCTATCAAAGCCCAAGTCCTACTGCACCACCCTCCCACATGGACAGAGGCTTGCAAGGTAGCTCGTAACGTGGAACGTGCATTAGCAGCCCAATACAGTCACCCAAATTTCTTTGCTAAAGGTCGCTCCCCACAGGCTCACAACACGACTCAAACACTTAAGGTCCAAAAGGTGTCACCTGCGGAAATGGCCGAAAGAAGAAAGCAAGGCCTATGTTACTACTGTGATGAAAAATACTCCCCAGGTCATAAATGCAAGGAGCCCAAATTTTTTCAAATTGATGCCACTAACTACAGCTCAACAGAGGAAGATCCACCACTGGAGGAACATGAGCCGCTAGAAGAAGACAAACAAAAGGACAATGTCGTTGACGAACCAGTTATTTCGTTGCATGCTTTGGCAGGAATTTCTTCCCCTCAAACTCTCAAAATCAGAGGTTTTATTAAACATCGCCCAGTAGTAGTCTTGATTGATAGTGGAAGTACACATAATTTCATCCATCAAAAAGTCGCAGCAGCAGTGCATTGTTTTGTACGAGCAGTTTCTAACTTCCAAGTTCAAATTGCGGATGGAGGCACAATGAAATGTGAAGGTCGCTGTGAAAATGTCAAACTTCAAATGGGGGATTATCAGTTGAAAACCCATTTGTTTGCCATACACATGGGGGGTTGCGACATTGTCCTCGGCGCTGAATGGCTCTGCACTCTTGGGCCAATCACAATGGATTTCTAGGAGTTATATATGAGTTTTAAGCAGAACAACTACACACATACCCTCCGTGGACTCCAGGCGGGAGCCCCCTCTATCATCAGCTTGCATAGGATGGAAAAATTGTTAAAAAGGGCAATCATGGAGTTTTAGCTCAATTTAATGCCATCCAGGCAGTCGAAACCAAGCCTCTGCCAATTCATCCTAAGATGCAACAGATTTTAAATAACCATCTGCCGGTCTTTGACAAGCCTCATGAGCTTCCACCCTCGCGAGGGGAACATGATCATAGCATCACCTTGGTTCCAGGGGCCCAACCCCCAAATGTGCGCCCATACAGATATCCGTTCACCCAAAAGAATGAAATAGAAAAAATCATCAAGGAACTTTTGGAAGCAAGTGTCATTCATCCCAACATTAGTCCTTATTCATCCCCAATGGTCATGGTGCTCAAGAAAGATGGGGAGTGGCGGATGTGTCCCGACTTCAGGGCCCTCAATAAGTTGACAGTCAAAGATAAATTTCCCATCCCGTTGGTTGATGCTTTGCTGGATGAACTCAATGGGGCTCAATTCTTCACTAAGCTGGATCCTCACTCAGGCTACCACCAAATTCGCATGAAGGAAGTCGACATTCCCAAGACTGCTTTCAGAACTCATGAAGGCCATTATGTATTCCTGGTTATGCCATTTGGTCTTTGTAATTCCCCCTCTACTTTTCAGAGCCTTATGAACCACATTCTCAAACCATATCTCAGGAAATTTGTCCTTGTCTTCTTCGATGACATCCTCATCTATAGTTGCACTTGGGCCGCACATCTTTAGCATGTAGATCTACTCTTGTAACTGCTCCGCAAGCATAAATTATTTGTCAAGATGTCCAAGTGTTCGTTTGGCATGGCAGAAGTAGAGTATTTGGGCCACATTGTGGGGCGTGACGGTGTCAAGGTGGACCCCAAAAAGATCCAGGCAATGCAGGAATGGCCTCAACCTAAGACCTTGAAGAGCTTGAGAGGATTTTTGGGTCTCACAGGCTATTATCGTAAATTTGTCCGCAACTATGGTCGCATAGTGAAGCCCTCACCCAACTCCTAAAGAAAAATTCATTCTTCTGGAATGAGGAAGCACAACAGGCCTTTACAGCTCTAAAAAATGCCATGTGTTCCACTCCAGTCTTAGCACTACCTAACTTCACCAAATCTTTTGTCATTGAATGTGATGCTTCGGGTACAGGTATTGGGGCGGTCTTAATGCAGGAATGGCAACCGTTGGCCTTCAAAAGCCAACAACTCAGTGGGAGGAATCTGGGCCAATCTACCTACGAGAAGGAAATGATGGCCATCTTACATGCCGTCGAGACCTGGCGACCTTACTTATTGGGGCGACGTTTCCAAATCCGCACAGATCATCACAGTCTTAAATATTTTTTGGAGCAACGCCTATCCTCCCCACAACAAAATAAATGGCTCGCCAAAATGCTGGGATATGATTATGAGATCATTTACAAGAAAGGGAAAGACAATAGTGTAGCAGATGCATTATCTCGCCAATTTGAGGAGGAAAGTACTCTGCTAGCAATTTCCCTCCCCATTCCAGAATGGATTGAAGAGGCTCGCAGGGAATGGTTTTCACACCCCGGGCTCTCCCAAATCATTTCTCAATTGCAGGTAGATCCAAATTCCACCAAGGGCTACTCGTGGCAGGATGATATTCTTCGCTACAAGGACAGAGTTGTAATATCACCAACGTCCACCCTCAAAAGTCGCATTTTGGCAGAATTGCACTCATCTCCCATTGTAGGACATTCGGGCTTTCAGAAGACGTATGCTCGCACCAGAAGATCATTTTTTTGGACAGGCATGAAAAAGGAAATCCTTACTTTCGTAGCAGAATGCGATGTCTGTCAACGCCACAAAGGGGAACCGTCAACACACCAGGCACATTACAACCATTTCCCATTCCGGCATCAATTTGGACGGAGGTTTCTATGGATTTCATTACAGGTATTCCAAAGCAGGGAACAAGTCAGTCATCATGGTGGTTGTGGACCGACTGTCGAAGTATGCTCATTTATGCGCCCTACCCCACACATTTACACCAACTTTGGTTGCTCAATCTTTCATGGATCAGATCTTCAAATTGCATGGCATGCCCACTTCTATTGTGTCCGACCGCGACCCGATCTTCACCAGTAATTTTTGGCAGGAACTCTTCAGAATACAAGGCACTCAACTAAAACTCGGTACTTCCTATCATCCGCAAACAAATGGTCAAACCGAAGCCGTCAACAAATGTCTAGAAACCTACCTTATGTGTTTCACTTCAAAAAAGCAACACCTTTGGGTACAGTGGTTACCTCTGGCTGAATGGTGGTATAACACCAACTATCATGCCACCACCAAAATGACTCCCTATGAAGCAGTATATGGTCAACTCCCGCCTTCACCTACTTCGTATCTCAAGGGATGCTCAAAAGTACAAGCAGTGGATCAACTCCTAAAACACCGCGCAACCATGCTCGCCCATCTTCGATAGAATCTTCATCAAGCTCAGAACCGCATGAAGCAACAGGTAGACCAGCATCGCTTAGAGCGCCAATTTCAAGAAGGGGATCAGGTCTTTTTACGGCTACAACCATATAAGCAAACATCACTCAAAGACAAGGGGTGTCAGAAACTCTCTCCCAAATTCTACGGACCATATCAAGTACTTCAACGCATTGGAGAAGTGGCCTACAAGTTGGCCTTGCCACCTACTGCAAAAATCCATCCAGTTTTCCATGTCTCATGCCTCAAGAAAGTGATTGGGAACAATTGCAGAATTCAGACCAGTCTACCTGAATTGGACGAAGAAGGGTCCATCTGGCTTCAACCCAAACAAGTCCTAGACACACGAGACAAGAAACTGCGTGGCCGCATGATTAAGGAAGTCCTCGTCAAATGGAAAGACACCTCTCCGGAAGATGCAACTTGGGAACCAACCACTATTCTTCAGCAGTTTCCGCAGCTTCAGCCTTGAGGACAAGGCTAGTCTTAAGGGGGAGGGAATGTTAGGGTCCCACCCTAACCCCCTTATTTATGTAATGGGATCACGTCATAGTCAAGAGTCAATAAAGTCCATATTAATAATTGTAAGTGGTTAATCCGCAATTAATGACGGAACCACAGTTAGTTGTAAATGGGCCGTAGTATTAGATAGATGGTATTAATAAAACCCATGGTATTGGCCCGTGGTATTGCATGTATGAGTCATATATAAAGGATAGAGACTCCCTGCGAGGAGCATCGTGTCTTATTTTGTAATCGAGCTCTGCTCTAGTGGAGGTTGCCCCCTCGAAGAGGCAAGTGAACATTATTCTCTGAATAATAAAATCATTGCTATTTTGTGTTCTGGGTATCTTTTCTTCGCATATTCTGTATTTGGGTATCATTTTGCAGGTTAAGAGCATAACAGAAGCCATTAAAGACGAAGAAGGTGAATATAGGATCAGAGGATGAGCTGAAGTTTTCAAAAATAGGAGATTATTGGGATGAAGGCACAGTTAGAAAGATATAAAATATTTTGCATGAATACCAAAATTTGTTCCCCACTAATTGAAGGGCATAGTAGGAGACTTGGGAATTATGAAGATTCCTCTATAGCCTGATGCGAAGCCTATTGTAACACCCTCCTCCCACATCTACCCAAGCAACCAACTAACTGGGGTAAACATACGACAAGAGGCCACTATGATATGATTCGATCTCCTAAGTCACATTAAGGAAGTGGAATCAATGAAAACACACCATACAGACATCCAACATCATCAACAGAGCCCTCAGAAGACTTGTCAGCGACTCAGGCAACTTGTCCCTGGGCCCCACTACTATTTTAGGTCTCTTGGGCCATAGTCTCTCTCATGCTATGGGAAAGGGAGTGATTAAAAACCTAAAGTTACTCTCACAGGTCTGCCTTCTAGCAACTGTGGACCAAAATTTTTAGTGTTGTGCCAACAACCCCAAGATTTAAGTAACTTTCTCAGGCTCAGAGCCTAGGACACTGCCCATAACTAATCCATCTCTTCAAATCAGTAAAGTAACATGGAAATGGAAGTACTAAAGAAAATACATGTTTAATACCTTGACTGGATCCCTACTAGCCATTACAAGCATTTCATCAAACATATCATCGACATGTAATCTATAGGTGTAAACAAAAAAAATTAAGTGTAGGGATCTCAGACTTATATGAGAATAGCTATGAACCATTTTTCCCTCACGCCACTTGCTACATTATCATATATTAGGTCATAGGCACATTATCCATTCACATACAAGTAAAAACATGCTGAGAGCCATAAATAACTTCTTTCATAAAAATTTCATATAACCAACATAATAGGATCATAAATACAATAAACATATCAACCATCAAATCCATAAATACATCAGTAACTTTACACATAAAAATCAAGGGAATGGTTTTCTCATTAATGAATGCAATGAACTAAACGGAGATGGGACTATCATGTTCCACTTGACTGTAGAACGACTGAGCTAAATATCTCTTCAGCCACTCATCCCCGTGCCATATTCCAAGCTTGAATGTGGGATCTCATAGAACACATTAATCAAAACTCATCCAGGGATTACAGTGGTAATCCACCTCAACCCATCACACAATAATTCCACCTCGTGGTTAGACATCACCAAAACCATCACCAGATCAGTCTCCATCCTAGCCATCTAGGGCTCTAGAGCGTTTGTTCCAACCAAGGCTCCACGACTAGTAACTCAAACTACAACTACCGCCGGGCTCCAAAGCATTTATCCAACCAGGGCTCCAAAATTAGTAACTCACCCCACCAAGGGCTCCAGAGAATTTGTTCAACCAAGTCTCCAGTACTAGTAACTCAACCCATTCTGTTACAGGGCTCCAGAGAATTTGTCCAACCAAGGCTCCAGGAGCTAATAACTCAACCCAAGCTAAGTGTTGGGAGAGGGATCCCCCAAGGGAATTTTTGGAGCTAAAAACCCACGTTTAAGTCAATTTTTGTAATATAATTGTAAAGACTCTGCATTTTGTGGTTGCGGAGCGCGAAGGTGTAATGCATCAAAAAGGGTAGTCTGCCCTTAGTTTTGTAAATTAAAGTTGCCTGTAAGAGACCTACCCATGGTCCGCGAACTGCTATAGGATAAAATGCACAGTGTATGGAGAATGGAGATACCCTCAAGGGTCTTCCCGAGACCCTCGGCAGACTTTAATATTATCTGTAGCTGTCATAAAGCTACATACATGTCCATATACAAAAACTAACTATCAAAGAAAAACAGATTCATTACCTCAAGCCTCCATGTATATTTGCTAGAGAGCACAATGTAGCTAGGTGGAAGTCCCCTGAGCCGGCTCCAGATTAAGTCCTACACATAGAAGAGACAAGAATAATCACAACATACAACCTTGATAATTAATACATGAATATATATAAGACATCTAGTTACACATAACTAAGCTACTCATGCTAAAAGGTATTGGACAAACAACTAAATGAATGATAGTACCAACACCACGGAGTAGACAATACAACTGCAGTTCTATATTAATGTCGAAAGAATGATTACAACCATCTATTGCATCAGCCTTCCCTTACCCCTCCAGATCCTCTCTCTCTCTCCCTTCTTACCAACTTCTTATCCTTAGATTTGAGACTATGCTCGACAATCAAGTAAGCTACCCTTTCAAATGATTTGACCTCTATCACAATAGCCCTACCTCTACTTATGTAGCAATCGAGTTAGGGTTGCCAAGTTCCTCCATGAGTCTCTTAAGGTAAAAGTGATGATGTTGCCATTCTTTTTAGCTCTTTCCAATTTGCCTCCATTAGGATTAAAAATCCCACAAATAGGTCGAACTTTAGATGTTTCCTTGATTTTCTAAGTAGATTTAGGAGGGAATATAGAGATATTTATGAGTCAATTCACTCCTTTGACCTCTAGATTCTCATTAGGATCCACTAACACTGTCCCCGAACCAAAAAGTAGAGTTAGTAGGGTCATTAACACTCCCTTAGGCTTACAGAGAATCTTTATAAATCATGTTGTCAGTGTATAGACAACGCTAGTGTGGAAACAAGGTCTGTGATTTTGGCTAAATCAAGCCATCATGTCTTTCTCCTCTGAGTTGATGAGGAGGTAATTTTGTTTTATAACATATGCCCCCTAAAGTGTGAGATCATAGGTTGTGACGATGGCTGAAATATTGTACTTAACTGTAATTTTCATTCTTTGACAAAAAGAGAAAGAGGATCAAAACTTTGGGTGGTATAGGAAACCAGATACAACACATATATATAAAACAACTAAAATCATGTCCTGAGTCAGGCATTCCCATGCTCAATAGCTATGTTAGAGTGATTTTCCCATAAAAGAGATATGAGGATGCTAGCTGCCAATAAGCACAATGTGGATCCAGTGTCATAATAGGATCATTCTGATGAGTTGTCTCCAAAAACAATATGCGCAACTTGGGAGAGGAAACAAGGCTGAGTGATGAAAGCCTCTACCTAAGGTCTTGATTTCCGCTTCATCGAATAGCATAGATCAATGCATGTGAATATATGCATTGATTTTGAACATGCATGAAATCATCTGATTACCAGTCAATAATGGGGACCGTTAATAGATGCGAGGAAAGCCACCAATAACGGTGATGGTCTCCAAGATGCACAGTACAATCTAGTGAGTGTGAAAAATGTTTTTTCATTGAACACCCGTAGAATCGCTTAACCAAGAGCCAATAATGAGAACTCCCGATCAAACACAAGGTGACTTGCCACTAATGTCTGCAAGTACCAAGGCACTGAATGTGTTTCTGGGTTGTCTTCCTAGATAGAGTGTTGAAGTCGATAGGAAGATACCTGTCAAAAGGTACGCAATAATGTGTCCTACATCATTCGACATGAAATGGGACAAGAATGATTTGTTTTTTGAGGAATCTTTGAGCATTGGGTCTAAACGATGGAGGGCATGATGAAAGGATATGCTTGATGGGTTGGTGGAGGAAACAAAAGGTTAACCCTTGAACAATAGAAGGCATGGCAATAGTTTTAACCATGCATCACTAGACTCATGAACACCAAAGAGTGTTAGGATATAAAGATGCAAGAACATCAATGTATTTAGGCTAAACTCATAGGAGGGTAGGATTCATATTGAGAGGCCGTTACAAGGAAGGTTTATCTGAGGGAGTGCCATGTTCAAGGGAATGACTGCTGCCAAACCACGCTTTCTAATACTGAATACAATTGTATTTTCTAGTTTCCCCATCTAATTAGTTTAGTGAGTCCAGACGGGTAAACTCATCGATCTTTTCATATTTTAAGAGTCTGAAAAGGACTGCAAAAAGAACGACTCTATGCCCTATCCAATTAGTTTAATGAATTCAGATAGGTAAACTCGTCAATCTTTTCATGTTTTAAGAGTCTAAAAAGGATCGTAAAAAGAGTGACTCTATCATTCATTTGTGTAATTTAATGAGTTCAGATGAGATAATGCATCGATCTTTTCATATTTTAAGATTCTGGAAAGGACCGCAAAAATAGTGACTCTATCATTCATCTGTGTAATTTAATGAGTCCAAATGAGATAACTTGGTGGTCTTTTCATATTTAGAAAGTCTGAAAAGATCGTAAAGAATGACTCGAGGGTGGTCCCTTTGTCATAGTTTTTAACCGGGAGTGACAAAAGTTTAATAGTATACCTGGATCAGTTACTTTTCCGTGAGTTGATCTATTGAGTCCAGATAACGGGAAACCTATGCTCAATAGATATTGACCTCAGTTTGTTACGAGTATGAGGAGACAGACTAAACTCGATTTTCTGCGTGAATTTTTAATGAGTCATGCGATGAAAAACTCAATACCTTCATCAAATTTTAACGAGTCAAATGAAGAAAACTCTAGGTAATTTTTTTAGTTTATTGAGCAAGGAAAAAGAGGTAAAAGAACTACTCATTCCTTATTCATAGATTTAACGAGCCCGAAGAAGGGGAAAACTCGGGGATTTTTTTCGACTTAAGAGCGAGAAATGGTCCCAAAAAAGCAAGTGCTTTGGTTGTTGCCGTAGATTTTTAACGAGCTCGGTGACAAAAACTCGGGATTTTTCAATTTAACGAGCGAGAAAAGTACCTAAAAGAATGCTCGGGTTATCTTTATAAATTTTTAACAAGCCTAATGAAAAAACTCGAGATTTTTTTAGTTTTATGAGTGAGAAAAAAGTTCCTAAAAATAATGCTCTAATGAGATTATAGTCGAGCTTTTTATCTACGACTTCTATGTCCACCGTTACCATTTTCCCATACAAGGTGATGGGGTAGCTAGCTAGGTAACCTTTTGGGATGAAAGTGTGGCCGTCAAAATCTTTAAGGGAATTCGACGGTGGGGATAGGGTTGGAGAACCCAAAGCAAACCAACATGAAGCCGACATGATGTAGGTAGAAACACCTTCGTTGATGACAGTTCTATGTATACCTTTACCTTTCGAAAATATTTGCACCTGAAATGTAAGCTGGTGGGAAAGGGCAGGTTTACATTTTTCCATGTCGAAAATTGCAAGCATGGAATCCTCTGGGTCGATACCATCAATAGCCGAAAGAAAAGCTTTCCTTTGTGCTAGACATGTTTGTAATACTTCGAGCACCGACATAGTCGATGACGCTTGCGCCAAGTCTTCTACAATGTTGTAGTTTTGGGCAGCACGTGCAGATGTATTATGCATTGTGCGTCAAAGTGCCCCTTTAGGGGGGCGAATCACAAGGTCAGCAACCGGCCTTTCGATATGAACATCATTGGGCGGTGGTGGGTTTTGACTTGAGGATGGTTCCTCTACATGAGAGACACGAGCTCCATAGGATTTGGCTCTTATTTGTAGATCTACCATTTCACAGGTGTAAACGGTAGAGTATCCTTCACCAGATGAAGGATGTTGCGAACAACTGTTGCCCCCTTGTGGGGTTTGGGGTTTGTTTGCAATAAGGTGTTGATGTTGTTGAGTGGGGAAAGGATTATTCAGGACAACGGGGGTCCTACCAGTATTCCTTTTAGCAATGAAATCTGTGCATTCCTGAAGATGCAAGAAATGATAGGTCATGTGGTCTTCAGCATAGATTTTGCAAGGGAATATGGCGGGTTTATCCTTTCCATCGTTAGGAGGTGCAACAACCTTCTGCTTTGGGTCTTTTTCTTAGTCTTCTTGTTCTTACCACCAGGTTTTTGCATAGACTACACAAAGTTTATCACAGTGGTAGGAAGAGTAGTCAATTTGGTAGAGGGGTCCACTGACATCTGGGTAATGTGATTGTTGAGTTGTTTTACAGCAACCTCAGAGGTTGTGTCGATAATCCCATCGGCGTGCGCTCCAGGGTGCTAAGTAGTGGAAGCATTGGAGTTGCGAGGGGCATTGGGGATTACATTGTAAAGAGTGTCATACTGTAAATATATCAGATCTAAGTGCTGGGCATGACGTATGGATTGGTCTTCTATGACCGCACCACCTAAGGCAACATCCTTAGCGATTTGGGGGAGTAGGGACTTGCAGAACCAGTCCGCTAAGAGATAGTCTGGGAGGGGAGCTTTGACTAACCTCAGCCTAGGTCTCCATTCATGTATATGATCATAGATGTAGGTGGCGGTATCCTGATGTAATGAAGTGAGGAGTTCTGTCCCGATCTCATATCAGATGGGTAGCTGAAAGTCCTTTAAGAATTCCATCACTAGAGCGTCAAAGGTATTGATTGATACGCATGGTAACTTGATGTACCACTTAGCTGCGTTGCCAGTAAGGGTGTGGGGAAAAAGACGTAACCGGATACTACCATCCACCATGGATTTAGAAATACACCAAAGATGATAGGTGGTGATATGGGTACCCGGATCCTCCCCTTGTTTCCCTTCAAACTTGGGGATGTCTGTTGGTATTTTATGCGGGATTGGCAGCTAGAGTATGCTATGATAGATGGGTTCATTTGTAAGTTTGTACAAGTCAGGGATATCCAATGTTGCCAAGAAAGGTAGAGTGTGTGATGCCCTCAACTCGGACCAAGGTGATGACATATGACTTGAGGATCCTTGCGGTCTTCCCATCGTTTGATTCCCAATATTATACATAGGTTGAGTGGTATAGTAGTTTCCTTGCGGTATGGCATTGTAATGTGGATTTCCATGGGGATTGTCATGCTAGGGTATAGAATTGCCCCCAGGATAAGTAGTGCCCCCTTGACTCATTTGAGGTTGTGAGTAGGGTGCCCCCATGAATTGGTTGGGACCTCCTTGAGGATTCCCGGTCGCCACAGAACTAACCATATGTCCTTGACTGGCATAAGGAGTGTTCATGTCAATTAGTGACTGACCATGCATGCCTGAAAACGGAGGGGGAACTGTTACGTTCCCAACCAGTATATGCATACTATGAGTGCCCCCAGATACTTGAATCTGGGGGTTAGAACTATACAATGGATGCCAACCATATTGTTGGTTGAAGGGACCCGCGCTAACCATGCTATATTGAGCATTATAAGGAGTGCTGTATGTAGCACTTGTCGAAGGTATAGAGTTTGACACTAAACGGGTGGAACCCGACATCAGGTGCGTTCCATTTGTGGAGGGTTTGATGTGAGGGTTTGTACCTGGGACAAATGGGATAGCAGGGTTCGCCATCAATGGTGTGGTAGTGACTGTTGACTGGGGAAGTGGTGGGGAACCAAAAGTTTCCAAAAAGTTCCACGACCCGTAAGTCGTCGACGGGATGGGTGAAAGTGTTCCAATTGAAGACAAAGGGGGTACAGGGGCAACGCGAACCAAGAGTGGGTCCAACGGATTTGTGATTGGAGGGTTATAGGGAGGAAGAAATCCTACAATAAAGAAATACTTTTGTAAGCTTGAATTGTTGGTTGTCCAAACTGATTCTGTGTGAGATATCAGAGACTGATTTCCTGAAGATGAGGAATTCGGTTCGCTGGATCTCAGTGGATCCTCCACAATGAGTGGAGGAAGTCCTAACAATTTTCTAGATTGATGAAGAGGACAGATGTAGCCACAGTGGCCGATAATTTTTATCAATAAATTTTATCGTGATATTTATTAGAGTCTCAATGATAATACTCGAGCACCTAAAAAATAAAAAAACACCTAAAAAGTAAAAAATACTCTAAGTGAATCAATCAGCAAACAGAGGCAAATGACCCTATCTGATAAGCACCAATCACTAGAGATGAAACCTAGTATCACAATGAATAATAAAGAGGGTTGGCCAAATGTGTAGTTACTGTTACTCTAGAGCTTCGCCCGAACCTCGAATTGAGGGGCCAAGTACTCTCGTGAAGACGAGAACCCTCCCAAAAACTGAGGACAGAGTAGGTCTGTCTGTGTTAGGTACCATGGCAGCCCACCCCAGTCACCTTGTGTAAATCCTTAAAAGTATGGCCACTAAGGATACCTCAGATCACAGACACTATCGGAGGGGACATAGTCGCAGACAGTATGCTGTGTGGGTAGGATACCTGAGTCCCTGAATCAGCTTCGAAATCCCCGAAAGGATCCCCAATACATAGAATACCCAAAGGGGTTGTAAGAGAAGGTGGGCTACCTTCAATTACAGTCTAATATTGTCTTGTATTAGCTCCACTTTTACTAGAGTGGTCTTGGTAGTATGAGTGCAGAAGGAATTTTCTCTCTTTTAATGACACTAGTTTTGGTTTCTGATTTTGGGTAGTTTACTCACGTTGCCTATCCCAAGATCCTAGCCTAAACTAATGTTTGTTTGCTCTATAAAGAGTTACTGATTGATTTTAGGTAGATTTTATGTGTACTTTTTTTAATGTCTTCACTAGAGGTGTTGACGTATGATATTTGGTGGGACTCTGACTCAAAATCATGCAAAAGACAATGCTTGAAAATATTCAATTTGATGAAATAAGTTGTATTCTACAAGGGAGAGTCTTTCATACATTCATATTTGTTCCATGCATCCTAGTCATTATAACACTAGCATAACCAACAACAATTTTTCAATGCTTTCTAACAACTATTTGAAACCAAATAAAGTAAATTTTAACCAGCTAAGCAGAATAACGAATAAAAAAAATTTGATTTTTCCTTTATAAAAACTTTTAAGAAAGAAAAAGAAAACCATTTCCTTAAGAAAAATTCTTTAAGGACACCGATCTTGCTAAAAAAATACAACTGTAGATCCTTATTTAGTCCATGAGCAGGTTTCCCATCCCTTTGAGTTTATAGACATAGCTGCATGTCAAAATTTGGGTGACTAACGCTCTGTGCCAGAGGCCACAAAGAGTTACTGGTTCTAGTAAATATTTGTGTAGACACATAGCTTTATAAAGCTTTGTTTACTCTGCTAACCTGCGTTAGTTGGGAAAAGAGTTCAAAATAGGGCTTTGGGGATCAGATCTAGGGTTGAATATATGAGGGAAGAATGCTACAAGGTCTTGATGGGCTGGAAAAGGAATGCAGAAGTATAGGAAGGTATAGAAGGAGGAGGAAACTAGGAACTATCCGGGTGAACCGGGAACTAATGTATAGTCCCCAGTGGAGTCGCCAATTTTGCTATAGGATAAAATGCATAGTATATGGAGAATGGAGATACCCTCAAGGGTCTTCTCGGGAGCCTTGGCAGACTGTAAGATTATCTGCAATTGTCATAAAGCTACATGGATGTCCATATACAATAACTAACTATCAAAGAAAAATAGACTCATTACCTCAAGCCTCCATGTAGATTTGCTGGAGAGCACATTGCAGCTAGGTGGAAGTCCCCTGAGCCGGCTCCAGATCAAATCCTGCACATAGAAGAGACAAGCATAATCACAACATACAACCTTGATAATTAATACATGAATAGATGAAAAACATCTAGTTACACATAACTAAGCTACTCATGCTAAAAGGTATTGGGCAAACAACTAAATGAATGATAGTACCAAAACCATGAAGTAGACAGTACAATTGCAGTGTTATATTAATGTCGGAAGAGTGATTACAACCATTTGTTGCATCAACCTTTCCTTACCCCTCCAACTCCTCTCTCTCTCTCTCTTCTTACCAACTTCTTATGCTTAGATTTGAGACTATGCTCGACAATCAAGTAAGCTATCCTTTCAAATGATTTGACCTCTATCGCAATAGCCCTAGCTCTGCTTATGTAGCAATCGAGTTAGGGTTGCCAAATTCCTCCATGAGTCTCTTAAGGTAAAAGAAATGATGTTGCCATGCTTTTGAGCTCTTTCCCATTTGCCTCCTTCATTAGGATTAGAAATCCCACAATAGGTCAAACTTTAGATGTTTCCTTTCTTTTCTGAGTAGATTTAGGAGGGAATATAGAGATATTTATGAGTCAATTCACTCCTTTGACCTCTAGATTCTTATTAGGATCCACTAATGCTGTCCCCGAACCAACAAGTAGAGTTATTAGGGTCACTAACGCTCCCTTAGGCTTACAAAGAAGCTTTATAAAGCATTTTTTCAGTGTATAGACAATGTTAGTGTGGAAACAAGGCCTGTGATTTTGGCTATTTCTTCAACCATCATGTCTTTCTCCTCTGAGTTGATGAAGAGGTCATTTTGTTGTATAACACGGACCATGGGATTGTATAAAAAGAGCTAAGTTCTAAGTATTTAAGGTATGAATAGAATGGGATATCATGTAATAGAGTGATAGCTCTGAAGAAGAAGTCTAAGTCTTGGGTCATAGCGTAGGTAGAGGCTCTGCAGCTGAGTGCAAAGAGGCCTAGGGTAGAAGTCTGAAACTGAGTGTGCGGACCCATGAAACTGTGTGCGCAGGGTGGACATAGTATGTAAATACTTAGAAGATATTAATAAAGAGAAATATTCTACAATTTCTGTGTCTTTGTTCTATTATTGTGCCTTAATATGTTATGTATGAATTTCCTTTATATGATGCCCAAATGAATGCAATTACATTGAATAAGTGAACGCAATTACAAATATCCGGTTACACGGTGTTAACTAAACTGTTTGATAAGATAAGAAAATCACTTATATTAATTGGGGAATTTGTATGGCACGCTGCTCTAGGAGCGCGAAAGTACCTAAGCAGCAAATTAGGGTTGTGCGAAGATTGATTGTACCCTTTTATGGAGGTATTGAAGCCTGGAATAGAAGGCTAGTCTTGCAAGCCCTAGAGCAATGCGACCTGTGCAAAGGCAAGAATAAAAAGATTCAAATGACATCACAACCATCTCATGGTGCGAAAACTTGGTTCTAGCATCCCCCCATACTACTTCGGGTGAGACTTCAGTCTACACTCTGCAGGTTGATGTCGAAAGGGCTAGTAGTGTAGGGATTTTTTTGGCTAACTAATGCTAAACCTGGTTTAGGCCTCCTCAAGCCAACAAATGGATCTATTGCCGAGACCAGAATTTGCATAAGAGATGTGTGATGTCGTATCATTGGAATCCAACTAAGAAGGAGATTGGAGACTAGTTGGATAGAAAGATCCATGAATTCGCGACGCAGGAGAGCAGGAACCCACGACTGACAAAGGAATAGTGGTTGGTTAGATACCTGTATACAGAGATACATGAGATTTTTTTTGCTCCTTCTCTGTTGGCTTAGGCGGGCCTGACCCAGGTTTAGTGGTGATTTAGCCAAGAAAATCCTGGTACTACTAGCCCTTTCGGCAATAGTCTGCGGAGAACGGAATGAGGTCTCACCCGAAGTAGTATGGGAGGGTGCTAGAACTAGGTTTTTGCACCCTTGGGATGTTTGATGGGCTTCTGGAGGTCCGCAATCTGACCTGTCACTGGGCGCACTTGCGATCCATTCGCGACTTGCGGTGCGGCTTCCGCACAGCCCTACTCGGGACGCGACCCCTTTAATACCCAAGTTCCTTGCTATTCAAATGATTAATTAACTTGTATGTGTGAGATTTATGGTTATTACAGCATAATAAACAATCATATCAGAGCGTGAAATACATAAACGAATATAAAAATAATGAAGATAATGCACAACAATTACACAGAATTAGGATATACTTCTCTTTATTAGATTTCTATCTCAATTATAGACTCAACTCCACCCAGCGCACTCAGCTGCAGGGGTCCGTGTACTCAGCTGCAAACTCTTCTAGGCCTCTGTGCACTCAGCTACAGAGCCTCTTCCTACTACTACAACCCAAGACACTTAGAATTCTACTCTAAGCTCGAACCATTCCTTTGCTACTCTCTCTATTATTGAATAATTTTACAACTTAGAGCCTCTCTCTATTTATACAATCCCATGGTACATGGACCATGGGTAGGCCAACTTTACACTAACTTACAATACAATGCTTAGGGTGGACAACCCTATGACTCAATTGTACACTTCGCGCTCCGCGCCTGCAATTCACAGAGTTTTACAATGTCTTTGACCAAAACTTGGGCTTTGAGCCCCAAAACCTACTGTGGGGGGGATTCCATGCCCAACAAGCCCCCAACACAATCATCATGACTCGTCCTGAGTCACTCTGCTGGTGTGGCGATCTTGGCACAGAGCCCCTCCAATCGTTCCTTCGCTTCCTAAAGGTCCACAGCGCACTGATATACAGTCTGCTGGATTTGCTCCACTCTCTTGGTTGAAGTCTTGCTGTCAGGGGCAACTCCCTGTCTTATGGCATGCATCGCCTTCATCTGTGCAAGCTTTCCTTCGATGTCTATAGTGATGAGGAAGGCCTCATCAACCCAAGGCTGGACGCACGCTTTAAGGACTTCCTCTTTCTTCCACGTGGCATCCACCTGTTCCTTCAACGCCTTTGCTTGCTGTAGCTTCGCAAGCCGCTGGGTCAGGACAACTGTCTACGCCATTCTGTGCACAATGTCATACTGCACTTGAAGCTCCCGTGCCTCTGTTTCCAGGCGCTTTATGTTGGGGTCCTCCTGTAATGAAGTGAGGACCACGAAGGATTCTTCCAACATAGTAGTGCAGTTCTGTACTGCTTGTCCTATTTCCTCCAGCCCTTTCTGAATAGCGCCAACGCGCTATTCCCTAACTTCCGAGGGTGTAGAGGACTACGCTTTTAATCACAGCTCAACAATCTAAAGGTTGAGGTCTAGCTGTACCCTCGTTGCTTCCTCCTTTGCCTCGCAGAATCCACTGGCTAATTTGTGGATTCACACTCCAACTGGTAGGTCTGTCACGATTTCTAGCTCTGGAACATGGCAACATGCTTCCTCTACCATTTGCTCCAGCTGCTACTTCTGTGCAAGCACTTCATCATGCTGGAGACTAAGCTGCTCAATGTTGATTCTCTGTTTGCTGAGCATCTGCACTGCACGTCCTTCCCTAGCGCGGAGTTCTACTGTTGCTCCGTCCTATAGCTGATATAATGTATCCCGTGGAAGGGTAGCCAAGTTTAGGCCAAGTCCCTTGATCCTGCCCACCGCGGCTCTGTCCTCCTCGCTTTCCGCTGTTAATGCTCCTTTCGGCAGCACTATGGTATTGGCCATTCTTGTGTGCAACAACTGCTCTGCTGCTGACGTCCCTGTGGCATTGTAGGCGGCTACTGTTCCTTCCTATGGGGCCCACACCTAAAGTTCCTACAGTTGTGCCCATAGGGTCCCCAACACATTCTGTTGCTCTGTCATAGCTTCCTGGAGCGCTTCCTGGGTGACCTCATGAACTGTGTCGCCAATGTCATAGAGGTCACCCTCTATCAACGTAATTGGCTCGATGTCCAATTTGGAAGCTTTGGCATTCTTGCGTGGACTTGACTGCTTCGTGACGGGAGGCCGTTTCAATTGAGTGGACGTTGTGCTCGAGTCCGCGCCTACTACTGTATCTGGTCCATGTCCTGTAGACATGTCCTGGCCTCCTTCCTCCTATGTCACGATGGCCCCTATTGCTTATGCTGCTACTAATTTTTTGGCGGCATTTTCTTATTCTGCGGCTACCTTTGTTGCTTTGCAGGCAGCCCTAACCTCTGCAACCGCTTGTTCGTTGCACCTCTACTGGGCCAACTTCGTGACATGCAACTTGGTTGCATCCTTCTACTTCTGTGCTATTGTTCTATCCTTTTCTGCCAGATCTAGGGCACACCACTCGAGAGGCCATGAGTCGAGTATGGAGAAGATGGCATCGTCAATTGCGATGAAAGGAAGCTTGGTCCAGTTCTGCACTGGATCCTTACGCACCTTGATATACACATTGTGCATATCCGCCTTGAAGTTTGCAAAGCTCTGCAAACTACTGTACACTGTGGCAGATAGGCACGGCCTTCTGTTAATCGACATCCGGATGCTTGCCTCCATGAGCACCCAGAAGATCTTAGTCTCAAGGATCCGTGTGGCATCCTTCATAGCCCAGAGCGATGCATATTTTGTAGCTTTTGGCAAGTCCTGTTCAAGACGAGGGAACTGACTGTCCTCAGGTAGTTCCCTTGTCACTAGTAAGATGGACAAGAGCAACCACGCGTAGTGGAAGGTCTTGCCATGCTCCTAAACTTCCTTGCAGTTGGTTAGGAATTCTTCACAGAGGAATGCGGCCCAGTTGAATTGGACCCCCTCTGCGCATTGTTTTGCTAGCACAACGACCGGCGCTGGTACCCTGTCTCCACGACATTTTCTCATCACCTTCCTAGCCAGCAGTTGGGTGGCTATGCACACCCCTTTGTCTTTAGTGCTACTTATTACGTAGCCTCTCTTCTTATTTTCCAATTTATACTTCTTCTTCATGGCCTCTATGAATGCCAAATCTTTGCTTTTGCCAGCTATTTTCGCGGGGTCCCTTCCCTTACAAGGAAGCCAAGAAATCCTGTGCATAAGCTCTGCCGTGATGGGAATAGGCTCCTCCAGCCATAAATACCCATCGTGCACCAGGAAAATCAGCTACCTAATGACAAATATCATGATCAGTGCATGGTGAAAATGTGGAATCAATAGTAGGTGGAGTAACCTGACCTTCTCCACACCGCACATCCATTTTTGCGGCTCTAGCGCTGTAATTGACCCCTCCTTGCTCTATTTCATGAGGTTCTCAGTCTGTACATGTGGGAAATTTTTGTTGTTCGCGAGGTCCTAATCTTCAAATTTCATTGTGGGCATGCAGCCCAGAATCGAACCCTCAAACATAATTCCATCTGGGAGGAGCGAGGTTTGAAGCGCGCTTCTAGCGGCATCCAAATCCTTGGGTACTTTAGCTTTCCCTTTCCACAGAGGAACGTACTTGGGTAGTTTTTCTGTAGCGCACATTGGCTAGATGTCTTCTTCCATTTCTTCATCCACCTCTATCTCCTCTATGAATGCCTAGAGGTCCTCCTCCTCATCATCTGTCTCAAGGTTGACATCCTTTCCCTTTTCTTCCATGGAAAGTTTACCAAACTACTGATTTCGCGGGGACATGCGGACTGGTCCCGCTACTTGTGTATCCTTCTTAGGCCTCGATGTTTGGGGTGATTTTGGAATTTTCGTTGCATCCCCGACCTGCACTGTAGGGCTCTGGGCGGCTTCCTCAACAGTACTCTCTACAAAATCCACACCTCTCCTGGTAGTTGTCATCTTGTCCAAACTGTCTGTGGTTGCTCATGAACTTGGGGGCTCAAATACCACTTGGCACTCAACACTCTGTGCTCTTCGTAATAGCTCAAATCTTAAATAACCAAGTCTTGTCTCATGGCTAGCCTTTGTAGAAATTTCTCTATAGATCAGCTAGCTCTGATACCATGTAGAAATTCTCACTGTAGATCACTTGATAATGAAATATGCTAAAGAAAAATACAAGATCTACTTCTACAATCAAACTTTGCAGAATCTTAATCAATTTGAGCAAGATCAATCAGAACACATATAATAGAGAAGAAGAAATCATACACATGAAACATAGAAGTATACTCTGGGGAAAGCCTCAGCTAAAAAACCCCACTATCTGTATTATCATACAAGTGGAAATATCTCAGGATTACACAAAACTTTAGCTCACAAGCTATCCAGCTCTCAGTACAATCCCTCACTGCTGCTCATGGACAGAATAGACAACACATATGCCTTCCTTCAGTCCTCCAAGCCTCTTATTTCCTTGCACAGTTTCTCCTGGGGTCTAATGCTGCCACCTGTGTGAATTCACCTCTCACACTACTCACTAAATTCAAAAGTAACTGCACAATCCTGAGGGAGATAATTCCTTCTGCATGGATGAGTTTCCTATATAGAAAAATTCCTCCAACTGATAGTACATTGTCCCTTCCTTTGATCTCAACTGGGACTTTGAATGAACTAACCTACATGAGTTATTTATGAGAGAATATTTAGTTATCTGAAGTGCAGTAGTTACATGCATGCATGCATTAACTAACTAAACTCATAATTAATTCCACAAACTGTTGGAACTAATGTAACTGGACTTAACTCAGTTAATTGAGCTAACTAATTACAACTCATCCTTATCTCTTTAACTAAGGGATAAATTCCTCAATTAATGGGATAACTGTTGTATGTCCCCACATAGACTTCATGTTTGATTTTCTACAACTAATTAACTCAAGATGAATTAATTAATTATTTTACAAACAACTGATAAGATCAAATTCGAGTTTTACTTCTCAATTTTAGTTTAGGGACTAACTAATATTGGGATCTATCCTGAAATACTATTTATAGCAATGCTATTTTTAGCACTTCCATTTTTCATTCCTTGTTGCTATGTCCAACACTGGTACCCAAATTTCTATTTATAGCAGTGCTATTTTTAGCATTTCTTGTTTCCATTTTCTACACTCCCTCTCAACAAGAAAGGCATTCAACTCGAACCTGATCCTAAACCTTTGGAATATTCTACATGGAACACTTCTCCCAAGTGTTGTTACTCCAACAACTCTAGAAACAAAAAATTCTCCCAACTGACCTCCCTGTTGGGCTAGAAACATCCTATGATGTTGAAGCTCCATCTGCTGCTGACAAGTGCTCCCTCTCTAACCTCTGAGCTGCTGCAACACTCCATGCATCTCGCACTGTTGCACACCTCTCTGTGCCATCCTGCACTGGTGCAACACTCCTGTGTCTGTCGCATTGCTGCAGCTTGCTAGCTCTGCACAATCTTGGGACTCCTGCACTATAGCTCTCTCTGCCGCTCCATCCGCATTTGTCTCTACCCACTCAATTAGTCCTGCTACTCCTCATCGGGGCTCCAGTAGCAAGGTTTAATCAAAGAGGTTGTGTACCTCAATGATCCTACCCCTATTCCAGCCTTCTTGGGACTGTCACTCCACATCGCCCCACCTCCTACCTGGAGGTATGGATGCATGTGATCCCTCTACCCACTTGGCTCAAAATTTCCCCTACTGGAGGTCTCTGCACGAGTGGATGCCTCCACTCAGTATCCTCTCGACTTCTCTAGTTGTGGCTACTCCACAACCTCCTGAAACTGCTTCACCAATTGTGGCTCCTCCACAATTGTCTCAGACTTCTTCTGGCGCTGCACGTTGAGAGGTAATGTACTCTCCCTCTCAACCACCAAGCCTCAAACCTTTGCCTTGCTCCTCAAGGCTTTGCATGCATCTTTAACCTCAAGAGCATACAGGTTCTTGGCTAGCACACCAATCTATTTCATCATTCCCGCTGTCACGAAATTTTCTGGAAAAAGAGCTGATTTTAAATCAACAATATCTCCCTCATCCGAACTCCAATTCAACCAATTTTTTTTTTTTGAATTTGGGTATTTTTCTGCAAGGAATCCAGATCTACTATTTGTTTCTGAAAATTTTGCACAAAAATTTTCAGATATGCTCTGAAAACTCGTGGCCCAAATTTATTTTTATTTTTATTTATTTTTTATTTATTATTATTATTATTATTATTTAATTATTTATTTATTTATTTTATTTTTTTAACTTCGAATTTTCTTCTTCGTATACTATTCACTACTTCAATCAACTTTCTCTGATAAACCTGGCTCTAATACCATGCAGAAATTTCTCTATAGATCAGCTAGCTCTGATACCATGTAGAAATTCTCATTGTAGATCACCTGATAATGCAATATGCTAAAGCAAAATACTAGATCTACTTCGACAATCAAACTTTGCGGAAGCTTAATCAATTTGAGCAAGATCAATCAAAACACATATAACAGGGAAGAAGAAATCATACACATGAAACACAGAATAATACTCTGGGGAAAGCCTTAGCTAAAAAACCCCGCTATCTGTATTATCATACAAGTGGAAATATCTCAGGATTACACAAAGCTTTAGCTCACAAGCTATCCAGCTCTTAGTAAAATCCCTCATTGCTGCTCATAGATAGAATAGAAAACAAATATGCCTTCCTTCAGTCCTCCAAGCCTCCTATTTCCTTGCGCAGTTTCTCCTGGGGTCCAATGCTGCCACCTGTGTGAATTCACCTCTCACACTGCTCACTAAACTCAGAAGTAACTGTGCAATCCTTAAGTAGATAATTCCTTCTGCATGGATGAGTTTCCTATATAGGAAAATTCCTCCAACTGATAGTACATTGTCCCTTCCTTTGATCTCAACTGGGTTTCTAAATGAACTGACATGCATGAGTTATTTATGAGAGAATATTCAGTTATCTGAAGTGCAGTAGTTACATGCATGCATGCATTAACTAATTGAACTCACAATTAATTCCACAAACTGTTGGAACTAATGTAACTGGACTTAACTCAGTTAACTGAGCTAACTAATTACAACTCATCCTTATCTCTTTAACTAAGGGATAAATTCCTCAATTAATGGGATAATTGTTGCATGTCCCCACATAGACTTCATGTTTGATTTTCTACAACTAATTAACTCAAGATGAATTAATTAATTATTTTACAAACAGCTGCTAAGATCAAATTCGGAATTTTACTTCTCAAATTTAGTTCAGGGACTAACTAAAATTGGAATCTATCCTGAAATACTATTTATAGCAATGCTATTTTTAGCACTTCCATTTTCCATTCCTTGTTTCTATGTCCAACACTGGTACCCAAACTACTATTTATAGTAGTGCTATTTTTAACACTTCTATTTTTAGCATTTCTTGTTGTCATTTTCAATAGTCTTGGGGGTTTTATAGCGTCTTTTGAATTTGAATTTGACCGTTCCCCCCATTTTTGAGTCATTAATGCATCCTTGGCAGTAGATCGTCCCAAATCTAGCTCTTAATTCGTGTCTTAATTGCCCACTGCCTGCTCCCTTTTTCCTTAAATTGGACATCTCGTCATGAATAGTGATGTCAACGGTTACTTCCCAGCCTACCCGCGTGGCAACGCAGACCCCCGTGTGTAGGCACGAACCTTGTACCATGTTGATTCTGTGTGCACCTCCCTCACTGCGCAGTTCCCAAACATACTCATTTAGAGTCCCGCGCTCTCTTACAATTGTCTGGAGCGCTGAGACTGTGCTCCCTACGGTTAGTCAGGTGGCTGCCCCACCTGCGCAAGGCTGCAACTCACCTTCCAGCATAGCTCGTGGAAAATCCTCACTGGCCCTTGCAAAAGCTGGTGCCGGGTGTTCTACCTTATGTGTGTGATCCCCTTGTTATGGCATTTGGTAAGGTCCAGTCTCAGCCATGGTAGCAGAGTCATAAATTCTCAACGACAATCTTCTAATGCAGTGGTATGAACATCTATATCTTACCTTGTCATCCTTGGTTTATCGACGAGATATGTGGTTACTTTGGATCTATAGGATCTTGAACTAAATCCGCAGCTAGCACTGCTGCAAGTGCTTCCGCTGGATCCCCTACCATCATCAGCGCGCAGGAGGCACCTGTGCCCGAGAGATAGCCATCCATACACTGATAAGGGATGTATGGATTCTCGAGAAGAGAGGATCCGAGGTGGATAACCACCGGCACTCCCGGACCGCCCAGATCCACAAATGAATAGAAAGTTGGAAGCATGACCTTGTTTTCTAGTCTTTTTATCTCAGCGTCCATCAACCTACTTTTCTTCCTTAATCGTACCTGATCTTCTTTGAGTTCACGAAGTCTAAGGTTCCCTTGTTGAATGGCCTTCCGAATCCTTATATGGTTGTCCTCTCGAATCTGTGTGATTCCTTCATCCTTGTCCTCACACACTGTCATAACTACGGGAGCTCTTACGTGTGGATTCCTTTTGGTATTCCCTTCAGAAATATCAGTTTCTACTTCGTTTCACACCTTTGGAATGATCTTCGTGCTCAGGTTTTTGCACATGGTCCTATAAGCCCATCGAACCGCTGGCACGCACAGGTCCCATTCAGTTCGTCTTGTCTGGTAAAATTTGTTTAGTACTCCGTGCACCTTATCAAATGCCTCTTTGTGAGAATTGGTAACGCGCATCACCCTTCCTGCTGCTGTGGTTTGTTCCGATTCTCTAGGTTGTGCGCTTGTGTGGATTGTACAACATATGCCTGTACCCATCGTGAATGGTGGGTGCACAAGTTGTTCCGTCCCAGCTGATTGGATTTCATTCGAAGTTGAGGTTTTCCAAAATGTAGGCGCATCATCCTTCTACATCCACGCCAGTCTTCAAAAGTTCCTTGATTTGTACCCCACCATCATGCGAGTGTTGCGCACAGTTCCCACTTCAGCACATCGAACTGTTGCCGCTCTGGTACTACACTTTCGAATTTGCTCAGAAATTCATCCACCACTGACAATCCATCCTATATCAGTAGCTCCCTTGCCTCTGTTTTTACGCAACACAATGACCTGATCATCATATTGTAGTTTAGTGTTGTTACTTCATGCAGCCGATTCTGCCATCACTCTATCTCTTCGTTTGAATTTGAAGTGCAGGAGCTTTCGTGCTCCCACGAAATCCTTTCATCTACAGTCAGATTCACCCAATCCTCTCCTTGTGCAATTATCTTATAGATACAGTTGATATCGTCATCACTATCATCGTCGCGCACCGGTTCAATGTATCACGTTCCCTCGGCTAGGTCCAATGGCACTACTACACGTAGTGACTTTTTCTCAAAGGTCATTTTGTGCTTCTTCAGATTTATGACTCCATTCATATCAGCAGCATAGTCTATTCCTAGTAGTGCAGGATAGGGATTGTTGTCATCGACAATCTCTATCACTTCAAAATCTTCTTGCGCACTCGCGCCTTCAATATCGGCTGTCACCCCTTGCAATCTTCCCATGGGAAAAATCTTTTGTTGGTTCACCATTCGAACTGAATAGGGGACCATTGCAATGTGGGTCTACCCATGTGTTCCCATGTTTTCTTTGGGAGTACATTCACGTCCAAACCCAGATCCAGGATTACCTGATCCATTTCGTACTTTCCTATTTGCGCAGTCAAACTCATCTCAATGCATGCTTTCCAATTTTTCGGACCACGTGCGGTTCTCCTGACCCCGCGCACCTAGTGATAAGTTCCTGTAGCCCTTTGACTGCTTTGCTATTGTGCAACAGTTTCATGCATGTCTCCAGAAAGGTAGTGAGCATGGAAGGATCCATCCCTGATTCTAGTTGATCCTTACTACCTGAAGTGGAGGTCTCCGTGAAGCTCTTCTTAGCTTCCATGAATGTCTCCTTCATGCGTTCTAAATCAAACTTGGGTTCCTTTGTAGGAGCCTTGTGAACCCACACACTTTCTTCTAGCTGCTTCCCTTTATCATCTCCCATTGTCACGCTGCTCCTGAGCATCATGTTTACATTTGGGTCTTCTTTACGCGGTTCAGACCTCATCATTTGTAAGTTATGGGTCGAAGGGGGCTGGAGTACCCCCTTTTTGCACATCTTCATTGTCAGAAAAGGGCAATCTTTTGCCTCATGATCAAACTGATTACAGTACCAACATGATATCCTAGTTGGGTTCATACAATCATGGGAATAATGCCCTGACCCTCCATAATTGTAGCAAATTATCTAACCGCGACCCCTTCCTGGTCCCATTCCACCTCGACCCCGACCATGCCCCTGAAACCCAGTGCACGCCATCCCTGCATTTGGGTTGAGGGCTCGCGTTTCGGCCTGCACCCTGTAGGTAGGAGTCCAATCCATCATTAGTTCATAGCTTCGGCAGGTGCGTTCATCATGGCCTACCGACCTGCAGAAATTACAAAACAATTGTTGGGACGTCTGCGTATACTTCTGCAACAGATGACAATTATCCGTGGTATGTTTTCCTCCTATCTGGCAGATGGCGCACCATAATGCAGATGCCGTGCTCGGCCCCACCTATGCCTCCGGACTTATTAGCATTGGCCCTCCTCCTGCCAAGTAGTTTGTGAACACTTGACAATGATCTTTGTTGTGGCCCTGGCCTTTGCATTTTATGCACCATACTTCCTCACGCATCTCTGGCCGAGGTGCCCTATCTTGTTTCAAACTCTACATTTCTAGACACAGATTCTGTAGTTGCGCATGGATTTGTTGGACTCCCAATCCAAGGTCTTGTATAGGGGTCTCATGCAACCTCATTGCCATCTCCAACGCTTCGGCTTGGGTGGAAATTTTTTGTTGTGACACTGTTGTCCTTAAGTGTGGCATAAGTGAGGCCAAAAACCATGCACAATGTTGTGCATCTGTCAACGTCATACTGGCTTCGTGGATCACAATCTTCAACCTTTGGTCCAGATCCCAAGGGGTATCGCCCAAGAGCATCGCGATCTCTTTAAATTCGATGATTGACTGTGTCTCTGATTTTGGCCTGTTAAATTCCATGTTCAACGCATTCTAGATCTCCGCAATTCCTGTGTTTGGGTGGTCATTAGAATGCTTGATATACCATGTTAAGGTGTGATCCTACAGTGCGCTCACCATCGTAGCCTTTTTGATATTATCATCCACGGCGCCTGTGCTTCCCATACTACTCTTACTATGAACCAGAATTAGTCCGGATCTTCATTCCCTACTCCTCTGAATACTGGTATCTTGATTGTGTTCGCCATACTAAACCGTAGAGGTGGCGGAGTTGGAGTGGGTGGAGCTAGAGGTGAGGGGGGTGAAGTGGGTGGTGATGTGGGTGGAGGTGGTAAATGCTAAATTCACTGCCTTATCAAACTAACCGTGCTTCTCGGAGAAACCTTGGCAAGCTTGTCCTCGCTCTCCCGCAAGGGTGAAATTAAGGGATTGTTTTCTAACTCTTCACTACTACCACTTCTGTAGATCTCACGGTCCCTTGAGAAAATGTCACTCTTCCTCGCTGTAGTTGATGGTCGTGTCTACTGTGAACTCAGGGATAAATCCTCCTATTATTTAGTCAATCCAGTGGTCCACAGCTTGCGTTATCTTCTCTTCTAAGGCTTCTAGTCTGCGCACTACTTCTGGAGTCCAAACTATTGGTTTTTCAAACCTACACCTTCCCTGGCTGTCTTCTAGCTTTCTGATCCACTCATACAACTCAGATGGAAAAGATGCAAAGAAAATTTCGTGGATTTTAGTGTACAAGTAGCGATCCAACCACTACTCCTTAGATACTCATGAATTTCTGTTTTCCTACGTTGTGAACTCGTGAATCTTCTTGTCCAACCACTCTTCAATTTCTTTCTTTGTAGGATTCCAGTGGGATGACATCAAACATCCTTTATGTGGATCCCTGTCCTGGCAATGGAACCATTTGTTGGCTTAGGGGGGCCTGACCTAGGTTCAGAGATGATTTAGCCAAGCAAATCCTGGTACTACTGGCCCTTTCAACAATATTCCACAGAGCGCAGACTGAGGTCTCACCCAAAGTAGTATGGGAGGGTGCTAGAACTAGGTTTCTACACCCTTGGGATGTCTGATGGGATTCTGGAGTTCTGCGGTCTGACCTATCGCTACGCACAGTTGCGATCCCTTCACTACCTGTGGTGCAGCTTCCGTGCAACCCTACTCGGGGCACGACTCATCTAATACCCAAGTTCCTTGCTATTCAAATGATTACTTAACTTGTGTGTGTGAGATTTATGGTTATTACAACATAATCAACAATCATATCAAAGCACACAATACATAAACGAATATAAACATAAAGAATATAATGCACAATAATTACACAGAATTAGGATAAACTTCTCTTTATTAGCTTTCTGTCTCAATTACAGACTCAACTCCGCCATACGCACTCAGCTGCAGGGGTCCGCGCACTTAGATGTGGACTCTTCTAGGCCTTTGTGCCCTCAGCTGCAGAGCCTCTTCCTACTACTACAACCCAAGACACTTATAATTCTACGCTAAGCTCAAACCATTCCTTCGCTACTCTCTCTATTATCGACTACTTTTACAACTTAGAGCCTCACCCTATTTATACAATCCCATGGTCCGCGGACCATGGGTAGGCGGAATTTACACTAAGTTACAATACAATGCTTAGGGCGACAACCCTATGACTCAATTGTACACTTCGCACTCTGTGCCCGAAATTTGCGGAGTTTTACAATGTCTTTGACCAAAATTTGGGCTTTGAGCCCCAAAACTTGTTGTGGGGGGGATTCCATGCCCAACATTCGCTATTGAGCTATATGAGTGGATCGTAAAGCTAGCAGATAGCCAAGGAAGGTGGAAACTTGATGGTCCTATTGTGTGGACCCTGGAGCTAGTGCGAAGGTTGGAAGTGTTAGATGATAAGATCGCCCACGCTATCGATCATTGGATCGATCGCATCATAGGAGGATTTGTGACTAAATTCGTGGTCGACACCTTAGTCAGCTACAGCGAGGCGGAGCGATGCTTTTTCAAAGGATAGCGAGGTAAGTACGTAAAATATTTGAATACCTGTATTAAAATGCTTTTTGGGCATGGAATCCCCCCAAAGCATGTTTTGGGGCTCAAAGCCCAATTTTTGACCCGATATTGTTGTAAAGACTCCGCGAAGTGTGCGCAGGGAGCGCAAAATGTATGATAGAGTCACAGGGTTGTCTGTCTTAGTTTTGTAATGTAATGTTGACCTACCCATGGTCCACAAACCATAGGATTGTATAAATAGAGTGAGGTTCTAAGTGTAAGAGATAGCGAAGAAGGAGAAGAAGTAGAAGAGAAGAGCAAGAGTCTAAGTGACTAGGTGAAGTGTGTCTTTAGGTCGTAGAGTAGGAGAAGGCTCTGCAGCTGAGTGCACAGAGGCCTAGTAGTCCACAGCTGAGTGCGCAAACCCATGCAGCTGAATGCGCAGGGCGGAGTCGAGTCTGTAACCAAGGAAGAAATTAACAAAGAGAAGTTTTGTTACCTATTTGTGTATCTGTTCTTGGGTTAATGCATGTTTGATATAAATTGCAAATATATTGTTTATTTAATGCATGCACCTGTATGAATGATTTATGTTGTTAGGTATAACTTAAAGCACGTAAGTGGGCTAAAATAATCAACTAACATTGAAATACTAGTAAGGACTTGGGTAATAACAGTGTTAAGCCCTGAGTAGGGTTGCACGAAGGTAGCATCTTAGGCTGCAAGGTACGAGAAAGTGCACGTAGCAACATGCGCAGGGTCGAACCATGGACCAATTGAACTCATTAGACATCTCCAGGGTGAGGAAATCTGGTTCTAGCACCCTCCCATACTACTTCGGGTGAGAACTCAGTTTGCACTCCACGGACTGTTGTCGAAAGGGCCAGTAGTACTGGGATTTGTTTGGCTAAATCAACTCTAAACCTGGGTCAGGCCCCAATAAGCCAACATTGCTATTGTGCAAAAAACGGGTTATGCAACTACCTTGATGTTCGGGACTACACGAAGCGGAAAAACTTATAGGAATGACGAAAAAAGGGTCCGGAGTATATCACCTCCACGAGATGATGAAGAAGGGATAGTGAAGGTTTCTCTGTAAAATTCTATTCAATTAATAAGACAAGGATTCCCACGAATATGACCTTCACCCACACCACCTCCAAATTAACCACCATCACCTGCAACTTCACCCATACCACCTCCACCTCCACCGCAATTTAATATGGAAAATACAGTGAAGCTGCCTTTGTTCAAAGGCTTGGGAAATGAAGACCTAGACTAATTCTAGTTCGTTGTAAGGGCTGTATGGGAAGCTCAAGGTGTTACAAATGATCATATAAATAAGGTGATGCTAGTTAGTGCTCTGTAAGATCGCATGCTAACTTGGTATATTAAGTACTCTAATGATAACCCAAATGCTGGAGTGGCAAACATCCACGAAACACTGAATAGAAAATTTAGTAGCCCTAAATCTGAGGCGCAGTCGATTATGGGATTTAAATAAATCGCGATGCAACTAGGTGAGATGCCTTGGGAACTAGATCAGAGGTTGAAGTGTACAATCCGTGAATCTAACATGAATTTGATAGATAGACAACATCACAAGTGGTTTGTAGCTTCGCTACTACCACACTTAAGGAGTGCGCTGTCATAACAAAAGATAAAAACTTAGGCAAAGGCCTTGGAGATTTCCATGAGGCTACATGAAACCCTGATGCAAGATCCAAATCTAGGAGTTCAACAGATCCATGCGCAACTAAAGAATCTATACCTTGAGATGCAAAGTCTGAAGCAGGACAGGACGGTTCAACCAGAGGTGCGCGAGGAGGTATGGTGCTTGAAATGCAAGAGCCAGGGTCATGACAAAGACCATTGACCGGTCTTTACAAACTACATTGTAGGAGGAGGAATGATGCCTTTAAGGCCAGAAGCTCAAGCAATACTTAGTGCAGGGCCTGCATTAAGGTTCACTATCTATCAGGTAGCCGGAAAACATGCCACGGATAATTTTCACTTGCTACAGAAGTATGTACAATCATCGTAACAACTGTTCTGCAACTTTTGTAGGTCAATAGGACATGATGAGCATACTTGCAAGAGATATGAATTGATAATGGATAGAACTCCTGCCTATAGGGTTCAGGCTGAAATGCGACCCCTTGACCAGAGCGCAGGGATGGCACGGACAAGATTTCAGGGGCGCGGACGAGGTCGAGGTGGAGGCGGCTCTAGAAGAGGTCAAGGACAACTGATTTGCTATAATTGCAGAGGACCAGGACACTATGCCCACGATTGCACTAATCCAATGTGTTTGTCGTGCAAGTATTGCACGCTATTTGATCATGAAACAAAATTTTTTCCTACGCTGATAGCTACAATATGCGACAAAGGGACGCTACCACCTCTGCCGACTAAGAACCTATAGATGATGAGGTTTGAGCCACGCGAGGAAGATCCAAATGTAAATATAGTGCTCATAAGTGGAATCATGACAGGAGATGACAAGGGGAAATAGCTAGAAGACAACACATGGGTTCTCAAAGCTTCGATGAAGGAGGTTGAGTTCGATTTGGATCACACACGTGAAATATTCATGGAAGCTAAGAAAAGCTTTGCTAAGGCCTCCACCTCAAAGAGAAAGGATAAGCTTGAGCAGGAGATGGACCCCTCTATGCTCACAACTTTCCTGGAGACCTGTATGAAGTTACTATGTGATAGTAAGGCTGTGAGAGGATTACAAGAACTCATCAATAGATGCGTTGGAACCACGCCAGGTGAGCCGCATGTAGTACGAAAGATTGCTAAGCATAAAACAAGGACAAGACTGGAGATGAGACTAATCGTGCAGATAGGAGAGTATGAAATGGATCAGGTTATTTTTGACCTGGGGTCAGATGTGAATGTCCTACCATACCAGACTTTGGAACTACTGGGGAGACCTATGCTGTAATGGTCTCCAATTTAGCTAAGGATGGTGAATCAACAGAAGATCGTCTCCATGGGATGGCTGCAGAAGGTGACCGTGGATATTGAGGGAGCAATCACGCTGGCTAATTTTGAAGTAATAGAGATACTGGATGACAGAAATCCCTATCTTGCACTCCTGGGAATTGACTGGGCTACTGATATGAATAGGTTAATCAATATGAAGAAGTGAAAGACGATCTTTGAGAAGAAATCGTTGTGTGTAATAATACCCCTCGATATTGCTAAAGGATCACGCTATACTGAACCAGTGTGGGATTATGAGAGTGATCACAATCTGGATTGTATCTATAAGATAACAATGCGAGACCAATATTGGGTGAATCCCACCGTAGAAGGATAAATTACATGGTATCGCGAGAGTTCCTGCACTTAGAACTCCGATGAAGAAGTAGAACGTTGGCAGAATCGGTTACATGAAGTAACTACGTTGAATTGCAACATGATGACCCGATCGTTGTGCTGTGTGTTGTCAGAGGTGAGAAATCTGCCTACTTATGATGGTATGAATGAGGTAGATATCTTTTTGGATGCATTTGAAATAGAGGTACTAGAAAAGCAGTGCTTCTAGGGGTTGGACTAGGCACTGCACGCTACGCCTGCAAAATGGTGGGGTACACATAAAGGAAGCTTTGATGATTGGCGTGAATGTAGGAGAATGATGAGAACTCGCTTCGGGAAACCTAAGATGCGAATGACAGACAAGTATGATGGGAAAGATGATCCGTGCACGCATTTGGCCAAATGGACCCAAGCTTATGGAGAAAAGCCCCAACCTAACTGGGTGCACTTGTTTTGTCATACCCTGGATGTGGTCCCGATGAATTGGTATGTAGAAACAGAGCTCCACCATGGGACAGGTGAATGGGATATCCTGCGTGAAGGATTCATGATGACATTCAGTTTTGAGGACGGGTTTGACAGTATTAATGAAGCACTACAAGAGGTGAAAGCAACAATATTTAGGATACCGCGGGATCCTTTAGACTTGATTTAGCTTGAATGGGCTACTTAGCTGAGTTGCATGCTAGAATGTTATAATGTAACTGCTGAAGAAGAGGACGAGGATCAACGAAAGATTAACGTTCCAGAAACAGAGGGTCACCGCATGATTCAAGGGTCGTAGATTGAGAACCCTCATATAACTGCGTTGTTGAAAACAAAACAAGTAAACAATGGTACTAAGGTAGAACCCAAATTCGCGAAGATTGGAGATTACTAGGACGATGCAACAATGGATAAGGTCGCTGAATTGCTCCGCGAATACCAGGATTTATTTCCTACCAAGTTTATAGACCTGAAAGGGATAATCAGGGATCTAGGTATGATGAAGATTACATTGAAACCTGACGTGAAGCCAGTTAAGCAAAGACCTTACCGTCTCAATCCGAAATATAAGGAAAAGGTCTGGTTAGAGCTAGACAAGATGCTTGCAGCAGGCATCATTGAGCCTATGGAAGAATCTGGCTAGGTAAGTCCAATGGTGGTACAGGAAAAGAAGAAGAAGGATGAAATAAGGATATGTGTGGATCTCAAGAAGCTGAATGATGCTTGTGTACATGATCCTTTCCCAACTCCATTCACTGATTAAGTGTTGGACAATGTAGGTGGCCAGGAAGCATATTCCTTCACTGATGGGTTCTCTGGGTACCACCAAATCAAAATCGCATCAGAGGATAAGAGCAAGACAACCTTCGCGACTGAGTGGAGTTGTTTTCAGTACACTGTAATGCCGTTTGGATTGAAAAATGTGCCTACAATCTTCTCGCGCGTAGTTGTTGCTACATTCAAGGAATTTATTCATAAGTTCCTGGAGATATATTTTGATGACTGGACTATATTTGGGCTGGTTAAATGCCATGTAGCGAGGTTGCATCTAATGCTAGATACCTATTGGAGATACCAGACTATGCTCAATCTCAAGAAGGGTATGTTTTGTGTTCCTTTTGGGAACTTGTTGGGCATGTGGTTTGCAGACAGGGATTGATGGTAGACCCCACGAAAATCACAGTGTTACTAAACTTGGAAGCACTGAGGAGTGTGAAGCAGTTGCGCACTACCCTAGGACATACGGGGTATTGTAGAAAGTTTATCAAAGGCTATGCCCAGATCATCGCGCCGCCTGTTTTCCCTTAAGAAACCAATTTCCTAGCTGTGTATAAATTGTGCTTAAGACATTAATGTTTATAATTATTGTCACTTGTTTGTCACTTAATTGTATGTTGTATTCTCAAATGAAGGACCCAAAAGACTTGGATTTTAACCCTTAATACTTAGGTGACATGAAAATCTCATAATGCCATTTTATTGCTGAATATAAATGATGAATGAAGAAAGCTTGAAGAAGTCAGAGATAATATGCTTCTTTACACAGAATCTACTATCTGTGGCACTTGGCGACGCTAAAGATAATATGTTTTCTTACACAGAAACTACTATCTGTAACTTAGAAGAATTGCAGAGGTAATAACTTCAAGTATAAGAGCGCTCTTTTAAGGGATTTTAAATTCATTTACATAAGAAAATAAAGACCTGCAACTTCATTACCATACTTAAAGGAAGAAAACATATGATGACACATAACAGAGAAGTCACAAAATCATACCCAACAATGTGTGGAAAACTTCTGATTCTTTCATTAATCAACGGTTTTATCAAGAATACAATGGCCTAGTCTTCAGGTTCTCCAAAGTTCGTACCCTTTCTCTCTAAATTTTCCTCCTTTTTATACATTATGAGATAGTTGGTAATCACCAAAATTGTCAAACTACTTAACTATCTCCTAACTGATTAAAGTAAAAGTTATTACAGAATATTACAATGGAGGGTAAAGACACCTCATTCTCAAGAAAATAAAATAACAGGAAGTAATGAAATTTAGAAAACTGATGATGGTTGTTTGTTGTTCAGATCTGTGGCTTAGCCACTGATGAAGTTTCTTTGTTGATGTTTTGATAATGGTTAAACTATTTTAACACAACATAATGCATTTTAACGAAACCCCGTGCATGGAATTGTGGGCCACGTATATATCAGAAATGTTCAAATTGGCTAAAATGCAAGAAAACCCGACCAATCACTATTGCCAAAAACAAAGGAATAAAGCCCCAAATCATTACATATTGGGTCCACCAGAGCCGTTAACCCTCACACACATTTGAGTGCGATCACCATATGATCACTCATCCAATGGATGATCCAATCCTTCAGAACTCAGTAAGACTTTAAGCCTTTTGAATAAAACCTTATTGCGTCCGTTTTTTCAACAACCCTTTGACTCTCACACAGACCCGATAAGAAATAAAACTACCAATTAAAGATTTATCGGGTCCAATTTTAAAAATAAAACTTGATTACTTTTCGACGCGATATCTATTGGATCTCGTCCCTTTCAATGAATCGTTGCGATTGATCCAGATTTTAGCGTATTAGACTACATTTCATACACCATCACATCTGATTTCTGAAATCAACCTCGTCCATGTTATCCACGTAACTACCGTCATATCTGTGGCCTGTTGATCGGACGACCCAGATCTTCTCGCAGGCTTATCACTTTCAAAAGCCATTAACAATATAAAATCAACTATTTCTTTCAAATCTTCGCATTTCCTTTTATTTCTGTTATAAAATAATATTTTTTCTTTCATATTTTTTATTTTTCTTTTATTTTGTGATAAACTGAAAATAAACTTAAATAAAAATGGATGCTACAACATATGGCTCCACCTGGGGATAGTGCTTTTGCCACAGAAGCACTAAGAAGCGTAGATCAGTGCCTTCACCTCAGGCATGGAGTCACATATTGCTTAGCCAATTAAATGTCTATGGAATTTGTACAATGAATTCACTCCGTATCTACAATGAGAAGATTCTTATGCTTCAAAACTGGAAGTAATGTTTGAGGCACTGCCCATTGACAGGCAACTGCAAAGACTCACCATCAAGATTCTCTAGGAAGAATGTATTATTTGTCCTTGCTTCTATAACTCTGAATGGGCCATACCATAGAGGATCAAACTTTCCATGCTTACCCTTATCTTCTCTTCTAGTATCCCACCTTAATACCAGGTCTCCAACTTTAAAATCAATCTCTCTAGCTTTTTTGTCAAAAATACTCTTCATATTTGATTGGTACATAATCAAGTTGTCTCCTTCCTTATCCCTATTTTCACTCAACTCCACTACCTTATTCATTCTTCTTATTAGAGCATTGGGATCTTCTTTTGCCTCCTGAAGCATTGCAATCACAGGCTTCACAAGCTGACTTGGGAACAAATCTTGAGTTCCATACATTAACTCAAAAGATGATTTGCCTGTAGACCTTCTTGTAGTCACTCTAACAGCCCATAGAGAAAAATTTAACTTAGAATCCTTGTCCTCCTAGTTATCTACAATAGTTTTCTTAAAAATCTTCATCAAATTTTTGTTAGTGGATTCAGCCAATCCATTTCCTTGTGGATGATAAGCTGTTGAATGGGATAAAACAACAGTATACTTTTGACAAAAAACAATAAAATTACTTGAATTGAAGACTTGAGCATTATCTATTATGATTTTGACAAGGCATCCAAATCTGTTGAAAATATTCTCCTCTAAGAACTTCATCACCACTTGGTCATTTTCCCTTTTAGTAGGTATAGCTTTTACCCACTTGGTGAAATAATCAGTAGTTGTGAGAACCCACTTGTGTTGTCCACTTGAAGGTAGGTTAATCTATCCAACAAAGTCCAATCCCCATTGTCTGAATGGTTCTTCTATGAAGACATAGATCAAAGGCAAGGGAGCTAACCTCTTATTCTCAGCAAAAAGTTGACACTTCTGACAGCTTTTGACAAACTTATATGTATCACCAAATAGAGTAGGCAAATAAAACCCTGCCTGGAGGATTTTATGTGTAGTAGCCTTCCAACTATAATTTCCTCCACATAAATTCTCATGATAATCCTTAATGGTCTCTGTAAATTCATCCTCTATTAAACATAACAACAAAACTCCTACAGGATCCTTCCAATACAATCTTCCCTCAACAATGACATATGGTTGTGCTTTGATCTTTAATGCTCTATACTTTGTTCTATCCAAAGATTGAGGACAAGAGAGAAAACATTAATAATGGACTATGTGCTTGTACCATTCTGAACATAAAAAATTATATCTGATCTTCATACTTGGGTTTGGATTTTATTCACCTTCTTCAATTACTTCTTCATTCACAAGTGTCAGCAAGTTGATTTCCAATGCTTGAAAGTTTGACTCTGTCAGTATCTTTGCCAATCCTTTCCCTTTCACTAGCTTTGTGGGCTTTATGTCCAAGTCATACTCTTGGATCTTGGCTATCCATTTTCCTCTTTTTCCTTCCACATCACTTTGGACTAAGACATCCTTTACTGCAACATTTGGTACATAAGCAACGATTTGTGACTGCAACACATAAGTCCTAAAGGCATTTAGGGTTTTTACCAAGCCATATACCTGTTTTTCAAGAATATTATACTTTATTTCGTCATCTCTGAGAATCTTGCTAAAGAAAGAAACTGGCTGCTCCTTTTCTTCATCATTTTTCTGCAACAAGACAACAACTATTGAATTAGGTGATGCAAATGAGAAAACTTGGAAAGGCTTTTGATAATCAGGGCTAATTAGGACTGGAGCAACTTGTAATGCTTCTTTAATCCTGGAGAATGACTCTCTGGCTTCCTTGGTCCAATGCACTTCATTCTCTTTCTTCAACATATTAGTAATTTCTTTTACAATTTCTGCATAATTGGACACAAACCTCCTTAAAAAGTTTATCTTTCCCAGAAACTTCTGAATATCCTTCTTACTCTTGGGCAGGGGTATTTTTTGCACAACTTGCACTCTTGTTGGATCTATCTTCACTCCATCTCTAGAAACAATGTGCCCCAGTAGTTTTCCCTCCTCCAAAGAAAAAATGGACTTCTTAGGATTCAAGGAAAGCCCAAATCTTCTACATTTCTCAAAAGTATTTTTATATGGTCCAGATGCTCCTCATCAGACTTAGAGAAAATAATGATGTCATCCAAGTATATCACTACAAACTTATCTCCCACAAAAGCAATGTCCATAGCTCTCTGAAATGTAGCACCTGCGTTCGTCAACCCAAAAGGCATTCTAGCATACATAAAGGTTCCCCAAGGAGTTGTGAATGCAATATTCTTCTGATCTTCTTTATCCACAACCACCTGGTTATACCCAGAAGACCCATCCAGCATTGACATCTTGAATGATCCTGTTACCTTCTGCAGCACATGATCCATTTTAGGTAATGGATAGTTATCTTTCGAGGAAGCCCTGTTGATATTTCTAAAGTCCACACATAGCCTTATCTCTCCATTATTCTTCCTTATAGGCACTAAATTGGCCACCTAGTCAGAGTACCTGAGTGGAACTATAATCTTGGCATCAAGAAACTTTTTGACTTCTTTCTCGATCAATGGTAAAAGCAGAGGGTTTATCTGCCTGAGCTTCTGCTTGAATGGTTTAATCCCCTCTTTCAAGGGAATCTTGTGCTAAATAATACTTACATCATATGTTTTAAGATCCTCATAGGACCAAGCAAAAACATCAACATAGTCCTTGAAAATTTTAATATATCTCTCCTTATAATTAGGTGGAACTCCATTGAATAATTTGACTAACCTAGGCTCCTCCTGGGTTCCAATATTGTGATCTTGAATCTGCTCATCCTGTGGAATTTTCTGTGAACTAAAAACTACATCATTGGAGTTAAAAAGTCTTTCAAGAGGGACAAGTCCCCTTGGCAGAGTATTATCTTTCAATTGAATAATCTTTTGATCAACTATAGAATTTTTCAAACCACTTACCTCCGCACCTTTTGTTGCTTCATCTTCATCTTAATCAATCTCTCTTCCATGAAAATCTTCAATCATAATCAAGAATTCCTTAATCTGCTGATCATTTTCAAAAATGTGCCAATGATTTATATTATCAGGAACAAAAGGCATGTTCCTCATTTCAACCTCACATCTTAGCTTTAGATTAATAGGAGGCCTAAATGTACTAGCAGCCACAACCAAAGAATTTTCTAATCTGTTTCCATCTCTTGGAATGAACTGAATGTTGGAAGCTTCAAAGAAGTTCTCAACCAAATCCCACACTTCGTTTCTGTATGCCCTAAGCCTAAGGTGTTTTGTTTGATGGTGGTTCTTTATTTGCTTTATAATTAGCTCTGAATCTCCAAAGATAGAAATTGACTTGACTCCTGTTTGTTTTGCTGTTTGCAGAGCAATGATCAAGGACTCATATTCTACCACATTTTTTGTTGCTTCGAACTCCAATTTAAAAGAAAAAGGGAACATATTATCTCTAGGTGCAATTAGAAGGAAACTAGCACCTGTTCCTTCCTTAAAATAGGCTCCATCAAATAAGCACTTCCACACCCCTTCTATTTGCAGCTCTATATTTACACTGGCTGAAGTAAGCTTCCTCTAGTTATCTTTAGCCAGCTTTGAATTATCATATTAGCATGAAGCAAGCAAAGTCATCTTTCTCCTGGCTATATATAGGTGAATTACTTGCTCTGTTTTTTTAATTGTTTTTACAAATCTAGTTTCTCTGTACAACCTCCTTTCTTCTCCACCAAAAATTGGTATAACAACATATGTAAATTCTAGCTTCAAAACACCACCCAATTTGGCTCCCCATGACCTAGATAGCAGCATTCCAAACCTAGCAGGGATATCTACTACCACTACATCCATTACCAAACTTCTAGCTAGGATATGGGCTAGTGACACCACCATATCTTTAATGACCCCCAGACACTTGAGTTTATTTGAATCAAAAGAATACAAGTCTCTGTAAGGTTTAGTGACTTGTAGGTTTAGTTGTTTCATCACTGAAAATGGAATAAGGTTATGTGAAGCTCCTGAATAAAACATACAATTGTGCAAGAGGAAATCATGAATCAATAGAGAAATATAGAAAGGAGGGGTTAAAGAATATACCTCCTCCACATGTGGACCAAAAACCACTACTGGTTTATCTTCTTGTAGGTTCACAGTGTCATTCACATTCACATTCTCTCTTCAATTGATAAACTCAACAATCTCTCTCTGATAAACTAGTGCTTTGACGAACTCTGTGAGGGGCACTTGAATTATGATTTTCTCTAATTCTTTAGTTAGACTAAACACATGACCCTGTTTAGTATTCCTTTCATTTTCATCTTCACCTCTCTTCATGACTGAAATCTATTGTGGAATGGAAACAAGTTTTTCTAAAGGAATTTTTTCCCTTTTGTCTTGAGAAGGCTCACCTTGAAGCATTTGAGTCTTTCTACTTGTATTCTATTGCTGCTTTCCTTTATTCAATTGTTTTGTAGGTTGTGGTTCTTATGGAGTCGCCTTCTGTAAGGGAGCTTGAACTTGCTGCTCACCGTCATCTTCTTGACTTCTAGACCTTTTCCTTGATCTCAAGTCATATTTCTTATGTAGTTCTACCTGCATAAAATCAAAAAAATGATTCCAATACTCATCAATTTCATTCTCATCATAAATGGCTTCTGTTTCAGCATATTCATATTCTTCTCCCTCAACATCTAGTTCATTTTCATCTACTGCATACAATGTGGAAATATGATCATCATGGTCCCTAGAATGCTTTGGTATTTCATTAGGATCTGCTTCTATATACAGAGGTACTTGAATCTGATCTTGATCTTTTCTGTCCTTCTGCAAAATTTGCAGAGGTTTTCTTCTATATTGAGGATTAAAATTTTTGTTTTGTTGTGCTTGCCTCTGAGAATTCTTACTCTCCAACTCTAATTTAATCAATTTATTCGACAAGGTTTTAATTACATTACTCATATCCTCTAGTGTTTGACTTTGAGAGGACTCTACTTTAGCCTTTCCCTTATCTTGGATAGGCTATGTCTCTAGTGTTTTACTTGTAGCCACTAGATTTTCTTCTATCTCTAATGCATCAGTTTGGATCTGATCAAGGGTTGGAGATCTTATCTCCCACAATGTAAATCCAAAATTTGACTCAAAAGCCCCTGCAAAAGTTATTTTTTCACCAGCAGGAGGGGGCTTAATCTCCATTGGAAGACTATTGTACAATTTATTAAACCTTCTAATGAATTCAACAACACTTTCATCAGACTTCTTCTTGATAACATTAAACTCTGTGGGTGAATACCCATGGTCTCTGTGCTCTCCCCATCTCTGGGTGAATATGCGCTCCATCTCTTCCCATGTTGTAATAGAGTTATCATGAAGCCCTTTAAACCATTTTCTTGCTTCTCCATCCAAGGATTGCACGAAAAGTCTCAGAACAACATCTAGATGTTTAACATTTAGATTTTCTATGAAATTACAAAATAATGATATATGATTCTCTACTGTTTGTTCATTCTCCCCTGTGAAACGAGGAAGAATATTCAAGTATTCTTGTGGCATTTGATTCAACTATTGTGGTAATTGAATAGGTGCATACCTATTCATCAAGAATGTAGGTGTTCCATGTTTTCTCCTGAATTTACTGAACCTTGATTACCAATAGATGTGGAACCTGATTGAGGAGTATATGGAGTATGAGAAGGTGGAACCTGATTGAGGAGTATATGGAGTATGAGAAGGTGGCAATGTAGTTATAGGTTCAAGTTGAATAACTATAGCATATACTAAAAAAGAAATAGACTCTAGACACTGTTCTTGACAGTTGGGTTCTTGAAATGAATTGGATTTAAAAGGTGACTCTTGGTCAATAAAAGATGAATGTGAAAGATGTGATGAACTACTGCCTGGTGTAGACAGTGTAGGGCTTGGTGTAAGTGGAGTTTTAGGCCTTCCAACCCTCTTGGAAACTAGCCTCTCAGGATCTGAAAGGGCTTGAACTTTCCGTTGTGAGCTATCTGACCTTCTATGGGGTCTGTTTGGAGCCAGAGTTATTATTTTTTTTTCAATACAACCAAATATTTCCTCCTCACTAAACAACCAAAGGAAAATATTAAAACCCAGCTAAAAGTATTCTTGTCTTCTCTCCCCGGCAACGATGCCAATTAATGTTGTCCCTTAAGAAACCAATTTCCTGGCTGTGTAGAGATTGTGCTTAAGGAATTAATGTTTATAATTATTGTCACTTGTCTGTCACTTAATTTTATGTTGTATTCTCAAATGAAGGACCTGAAAGACTTCGTTTTTAACCCTTAATACTTAGGTGACATGAAAATCCCAGTATGCCATTTGATTGCTGAATATAAATGATGAATGAAGAAAGCTTGAAGAAGTCAGAGACAATCTGCTATTTTACACAGAATCTACTATCTGTGACACTTGGAGAAGCTAAAGATAATATGTTGTCTTACATAGAAACTACTATATGTAACTTATAATAATTACAGAGGTAGGAACTTCAAGTATAGAAGCGCTATTTTAAGGGATTTTAACCTCATTTACATAAGCAAATAAAGACATGCAGTTTCAATACCATACTTAAAGGAAGAAAACATATGATGACACATAACAGAGAAGTCACAAAATCATACCCAACAATGTGTGGAAAACTTCTGATTCTTTCATTAATCAATGGTTTTATCAAGAATACAGTGGCCTAGTCTCCAAGTTCTCCAAAGTTCGAACCCTTTCTCTGTAAATTTTCCTCCTTTTATACATTATGAGACAGTTGGTAATCACCAAAACTATCAAACTACTTAACTATCTCCTAACTACTTAAAGTAAAAGTTATTGCAGAATATTACAATGGAGGGTAAAGACACCTCATTCTCAAGAAAATAAAATAACAGGAAGTAACAAAATTTAGAAAACTGATGATGGTTGTTCGTTGTTCAGATCTGTGGCTTGGTTGCTGATGAAGTTTCTCTATTGATGTTTTGATAATGGTTAAACTGTTTTAACACAACACAATGCATTTTAACAAAACCTCGTGCGTGGACTTGTGGGCCACGTATATATCGGAAATGTTCAAATTGGCTAAAATGCAAGGAAACCCAACCAATCACTATTGCCGAAAATAGAGGAATAAAGCCCCAAATCATTACATATCAGGTCCACCTAAGCCGTTATCCCTCGTGCACATTTGAGCGAGATCACCATCCGATCACTCATCCAATGGACGATCTAATCCTTCGGAACTCAACGAGACTTTAAGCCTTTTGAACAAAACCTTATCGCATCCATTTTTTAAACATCCCTTTGAATCCCACACAGACCCGATAAGAAATAAAACTACCAGTTAAAGATTTATCAAGTCCCTTTTTAAAAATAAAACCCAATTACTTTTCTATGCGATATCCGTCGGATCTCGTCCCTTTCAATGAACGATTGTGATTGATCCAGAATTCAACGTATTAGACTACATTTCATACACCATCGCATCTGATTTCCGAAATAAACCTCGTCCATGTTATCTGCGCGACTACCGTCAGATCTGTGGCCTATTGATTAGACGACCCAGATCTTCTCGCAGGTTTATCACTTTCAAAAGCCATTAATAATATAAAATCAACTATTTCTTTCAAATCTCTGCATTTCCTTTTATTTCCGTTATAGCATAAAATTTAGTTTTTCTTTCATTTTGTGATAAAACTGAAAATAAACTTAAATAACAATGGATGCTACAACAACGCCTATGGAGGAACTGCTGAAGAAGGATGTCACATTCTTTTGGAATGATGACTACAAGAAGAGCTTGGATATATTGAAAGAAAAGATGGTCATTGCGTTGATTCTAGTCTTCCCAGACTGGAAGAAAGAGTTTCATGTGCTTTTTGACACGTCATGTATAGCGCTGGGAGCAATACTAGCATAGGCTAGCGGAGAGGGCTTGGAACATCCTATCGTGTTCGCAAGTCGAATATTATCCAAAGTAGAGAATAATTATTCCACGACTGAGCACGAAGGGCTAGCAATGGTGTATGCGCTCCAGAAGTATAAGCACTACTTGCTGGGAGGTCATTTCAAGATGTATACGGATCACTCCGTGCTAAAGTACCTGGTCAATAAGCTTGTGTTGGGGGGGAGAATTTTCAGATGGCTCTTATTATTCCAGAAGAATGATTTTGAAGCTGTTGTGAAGCCTGTATGATTGAACGCAGGACTAGACCATCTATCGCACATCGAAACAAGGGAGGAACCTACTAACTTGGAAGAAGGATTGCTTGATGCACAACTATTTGTAGTGCATGTCGTAGATGGTCATTTTGAGGATATAATACACTTCATAACAACAGGAACTACACCGAAAGGATACACTGTCCAGCAACAGAAGGAATTAGTGGTGCGTGCAGCAGATTTCTCTGTCATTGCTGGAAATTTGTACAAGATGAAGATTGATGAGATATTAAGATGGTATGTCCTTGAGTTTGAAAGAAGCAGCATCCTCATGGACGCTCATGGGGGCACCGTGGGAGGCCATTATGTAGGGAGAGAAACTGCACAGAATATTCTATGCATTGGGTTATGGTGGCCAAACCTTCATTAGGACTCAAAATCATATTGCAAGGCATGCGATGTGTGTCAAAGGACTGGCAGACCATCATGGAGGGATGAGATGCCCTTGAATCCACAAATGACATTGCAATCCTTTGAGAAGTGGGAAATAGATTTTGTGAGACCTATTCAGCCACAAGGAAAGACAAGAGCAAGGTATATTATCACCACGATGGAGTATTTGACTCGTTGGGCTGAGGTACAACCTATGAAGGATTGCACAGGTGTGACCACTACAAAGTTCCTCTTTGAGCATGTACTCACGCAATTTGGTTGTCCAAAGATCTTGATGAGTGATTGTGGTACGCACATCTCGAATGAAACAATCAATGCGTTGATGAAGGAATTTCAGGTATACCACTAGAACGGTACGCCTTATTACCCACAAGACAATGGGATGGTGGAAGCGTTCAAAACAAATCTTGAAAACGCATTGGCAAAGGTTTGTAATTCTCAACGAAGTGATTGGGACCTACACATACCTTTAGTACTATGGGCTTATTGAATGACATGCAAGAAGTTGACTGGAAAAACCCCTTTCTGGATTGTCTATGGTGTTGAAGTGGTAATACATATGGAATACATCGTGCCTAGTCTGTGCATAACAGCACTCATAGGTATAACAGATGGCAGAGCCCTGGAGGAGAGGCTCGCACAACTGGATGAATTGGATGAAGATAGATTTTTGGCTGGATTTCACCAGCAGGTCCAAAAGTAGTGCAACAAGGCATGACACAATCGACACATCAAGTTGCACACATTTAAGGTAAATGACTTGGTTTTGCTGTATGATAACATGTTTGATAAATTTCTAGGGAAATTCAGGATGCACTGGTTAGGGCCTTATGTTATTAAGGATATTACCAACGGAGGAGCGGTACAGCTGGTCAAATTAAATGGAGAACCCTTCCCAGGTAAGGTGAATGGTAGTCCCTTGAAGCCATATACCGATGGTCCAACCATGTGACTAAATGAAGGTAGCATAGTCTTAGCACTGTAGGCAGCTGAAAGGAGGCACGAGACTATAAAATACACTACTTGGGTTGGGAAGTTGTATGATTTGAATATGGTGTGAAGTAAGGATGTGTCACTGGGTTCGCGCTCACACAACAGTATGCGGAAGGAGTCCAGTTTAACTGGTCAGACTACCTTCGCGGAGAGTTCTTGGCGAACTGCCGCGAAGCACAAGAGCAAAACAAGCCCTTCCACTATGCATGGCTCTTGCTGTCAATAGTGCTGGTAGCCTGGGAGCTACGAGAGGAGAGCTAGTTACCTTCGGTCGCGCCAGAGCTTCCTGAAGCAGCAAAGTATGCTTTACTTTGGGTGACCAAGGACATGGAGCGAGTTCGAGACAACAAGATCTTCTAGATATTGATGGAAATGAATATAAGGATGGCCATTAATCGCAAGCCACGATTGTCACCAACAGTATACGCTAACCTGCAAAGCTATACCGAGTTTAATGCTGATTTCCATTGTGTATCTATCAGGGCGTGGAAGGACCCCACACAGAAGTGGTACGATTTACCATACAAGGCCACAAATGATGCCATTGATGCGGTGCTTGATAAATGGTTAGCAGAGTGGCACACTACCACGAACTTGGAAGTGGGTGGAAGCAAGTCCACTGCATAGAAGAAGAAGGAGGAGGCCAAGCTGAAGATGGCACAGCTGGTCGAAAAGAGGAAAAAATGAGGCCGTTGAGAAGGCCCAGGCGGAATAGACAGGAAAGGAGGCAGGAAAAAAAATAGGTGGCATAGAGCGGGGCTCTGACAAAGGCGCGTGGTCGCCTTCACTTGAGACCGAAGAGGAGGACACAAAGCAGCATGACGCGAACCATCAAGAGACGTCCGCCCGCATTAAGAGCCCGAGAGAGATGGATTAGGGAGGGTCCAGAAAGAAATCCAAAGCGAACAAGACCTCGCTGGACCCTATCACATTGATGGAGGATGACTTATATGACATTGGTGACATAGCCTGAGATGTCACCGCGGAGGCTCTGTAGCAGTTTGAAAAGCAGCAACAGATCATACTAGGGGATATCCAGACTAGGGTTCAAGAGTTGTAGACCCACGCATCCCAAACTGGTAAAGTGTCTACTAGCTTGGCTATCGGCATGTCAGAGGCTGCCGATATGCTGCGCACAAAGGCTTCCAGTGCGCTAGTGCTACGAGATGGAGCACTGACAACATAAAATGAGGTTGACGGGCCCATTGTCAGCGCCTTGAAGGGAGTTGGAATGAACCTGGCAACGCTTCCACACAAAGCACTCCACCTCTTGTAGGATGGAGTAATTGTAGAACTGTGGGCTTGTGAGCACTACGCCCTCTAGGTGATCAGTGAACAGAGGATAAACAATGAATAGATGGCCCTACAGAGAAATGATGCCATCACTACTGAGGCCGAGGCGACCAACTAGAGCATGAAGATCATGCAGGTCATGGAGGAGGCCTGCAGAATGGTCCCAGAGTTGGCCATTCCGTAGGAGGAGCCAGTCGAGGTCTGCATCCACAAATTGGCCACAAGGGTGCGCAACACTTGGATAGAGATGGCGTGGGTTCAGTTGGAGCTGAACCTACAGATTACAGAGCTCCAGTTGAGGGCCCAACCTTCAACACCACCAAAGGTAAAGGAACAACGGACGACTGCTGTCACAGAAGAAATTGTGGTGGTGGAGATTGTAGTAGCAAATTGCACACAGTTGTTCGAGTAATCATTTGAGGTCCTAACTAGCTTGCAGGAGGACCCAAACATCCAGAGGCTAGAGATGGAAGCACACAAACTCCAATAGCACTATGAAAAAGTTAAGGGCACAACGCGAACTTTCACACTGACACAGAGGTTAGCCAAGCTGCAGGAAGCCAAGTAGCTGAAGGAATAGGTTGATGTAGCGCTGCACAAGGAAGCAGTGATGATGGTGTGACTAAAGCCCTGGCTGGAGGAAGATTATGCAGTCACAAGAAACATTGAAGGCAAGCTTGTAGCTCTGCAAGCGACGCAACAAAAGTTTCAGGCTGATAGTGCAAGAGTAGTAACTGAGAATATAGTTGAAGATGCGAAGCAAGCAGCAACTCAGTGCATTACTGAAGTTGTGGTCATTCGGGTTGAGTTGGATGGGCTTTGCGCAAAGATCTCCGCACCCACTGAGTGACTCGAGGGCGAGTCATGATGTTTGTGTTGGGGGCTTATTGGGAGTGGGATCCCCCAAGGGCAATTTTGGGGCTAAAAGCCCACATTTAAGTCAATTTTTGTAATATAATAGTAAAGAATTCGCATTTTGTGGTCGCGGAGTGCAAAGGTGTAATGTGCCAAAAAGGGTAGTCCGCGCTTAGTTTTGTAAAGTAAAGTCGGCTGTAAGAGACCTACCCATGGTCCGTAGACCATGGGATTGTATAAAAAGAGCTAAGCTCTAAGTAGTTTAGGCATGAATAGAATGGGATATCATGTAATAGAGTGATAGCTCTGAAGAATAAGTCTAAGTCTTGGGTTGTAGCGTAGGTAGAGGCTCTGCAGTTGAGTGCGCAAAGGCCTAGGGTAGAAGTCTGCAACTAAGTGCGCGGACCCCTGTAGCTATGTGTGTAGGGTGGACAAAGTCTATAAATACTTGGAAGATATTAATAAAGAGAGATATTCTGCAATTTCTGTGTCTTTGTTCTATTATTGCATCTTGATAGTTATGTATGAATTTCCTTTATATTATGCGCAAATGAATGCAATTACATTGAATAAGTGAACACAATTACGAATATCTGGTTACATGGTGTTAACTCTAACTGTTTGATAAGATAAGAAAATCACTTAGATTAATTGGGGAATTTGTACGACACACTACTCTAGCAGTGCGAAAGTACCTAAGTAGCAGATTATGGTTGCACGAAGGTTGATTATACCCTTTCATAGAGGTATTGAAGGCTGGAATAGAAGGCTAGTCTTGCAAGCCCTAGAGCGATGCGACCTACGTGAAGGTAGGGATAGAAGGATTCAAATGACATCACAACCATCTCAAGGTGCAGAAACTTGGTTCCAGCATCCCCCCATACTGCTTCTAGTGAGACTTTGATCTGCGCTCCGCGGGTTGATGCTAAAAGGGCCAGTAGTGTAGGGATTTGTTTGGCTAATTAACGCTGAACCTAGGTTAGTCCCCTCAAGCCAACGCTAAGGAAACATGAGAACCAACAAAAAAAAAACAATGGAATAAACCCACAATCACCATGGCTATCTAGGAAATGGGAAGGCTATGAAATTGACTGTCAATCTAGGAAATATACCATGCCAATGACAGATCATGACCAAGAATCTACATGCATATGCCATGGATGTCCAAACTAGTGAAGAAATCATACATGCAACTCAGTACTTGTAAAAAAATCTGATGTAGTTGTTGATATTGATGCCTTCTTGCAATTTCCTGCTCTTCCTTTGTTTTCTTGCTCTAAGAATCCAAGTATGCCACACCCTCCAAGAGTGCTCCAAGAAAAATCTAAGTATCCAAGAGTATGAGAGAGAGAGAAAATGAGAGAGCTCCAACACTGAGTTGACAAAAGGTTACCAATTGATCCTCAAATTCCTTTTTACGAATGAGGCCTCTATTTTCTTCATTTTCTATTATTTTCCTTCATTATCCTCCTCACATGCAACCTGTGACATTTCACTTCCTTTTTCTCCTAATTTCCATTATTTTCAGAAATAATTTTTCCAAAATGCCTTTTACTGCCTTAGCCTTTGCCTTTGCTAATTCCTTAGCCATTAATAACCAAATGAACACCCCCTAGGATGTCTTTCCCAACATTCAGCTTGAAATAAGTGTCCCAGTCACCCGTGTTGGCATTATGGTACAGGTTTGGAGTTATGGCACAGGTGTTGTCCTTGGTGGCAACTCTATCTGGTGATAGATCTCAGTTCAGGCTTTCAGAATGAAGAAAAAGTCATATACGCAGGTTCATCTTGACAAAGTCGTGTATACACGTGGGTTATACATTTTGAAGGCGCGTATGCGTATACACGCACTTTCATGCAAAGAAAAGCGCGTATATGTTGGAAAACTTACCTTTGGTCTGTGGTAGTTAGTCCTTGGTATTTGAACCTATGGTTTTGGACCATGGTATCTCATCAGAAGGGTTGATCCCAAAGTATTGGGCCCGTGGTATTGTGTTATTATGGTTTTGGACCGTGGTATTGAGAAAGGCCCAAGACTATAAAAGAGGAAGGAGATCATTTGGCAAAGCATCTTTGGAATCAATTGAATATCTAACATGTGCTAGATCTGAAACTTTTGTGATTGGGGTTATGGTGCAGATCTGCATCTGAATGAAGGGCGAACATAAGCGCATAAAGAAGGATAAGATCTATTGATAAGGCTTGAATGATAGTATCTTTGTATGATTTTGATCTGTTCTGTGAGGCACACGCTTGATGTATAAATCTGACAATTTGGGTTAATTAGTATATGACTGTTTGAAAGAGTGAATTATCCTTTATAGATCTATACGCAGGTTCAGTGAAGCGAAGGCGCGTATACACGCAGGTTCAGTAAAGGAAAACTGCGTATACGCAGGTTGCTCCACACACAGGAGCATATGCACGCAGGTTTCAGGTTGTTTAAGTAGCGTATATGTATTTTATTGTGATCTAGCTGCCTCTGTTTATTGTTGCAGTGTTCTGGGTTCAAAATTTGGTATATGGTTACTGTCACTGTGTTCTGGGTACAGGTGTCAGAGAAGTGTTTACTTGATTCAGTGCTAATTTGGAAAAGGAGAGGGAGTTTACCTAAAACAGAACAGAAGACAGTCACACACAAGAACACAAGATATAAGGTGGAAACCCAATGTGGTTGAAAACCACCTGTTGCAATTCGTCTCTATCTTTCTTTAATTAGAAACTTCCTTTTACAATGTAACCAGAGGTGGGGAGTTTACCTCAAATGAATTTTTCGATTTCTATGAAGAACATGGAATAAGAAGGGAATTCTCTACAGCTAGGACTCTGTTAGTGTCAGTCTTTCCAGCCTTCCTCCAGTGATCAAATATGCTCTTACAAAGTGATCTCAGAGTGTCAAGGTCAACTTTTGTCATTTCAAAGAGTTTTCAAGCAAAATTTGGTCACTAGGCATTAGGTCTAGGGTTTGCTTTCACTCCTTCTAAAGTTGTCCAAATGTTGGTCCATGTCACCATTCAGCTGAGTTTATCATCATTCATAGGGTTTTCATTATCATGTCAGTGTCTAATGAGTCATTTTACATCTTGTTCATGCTTCAGTTGTGCCTTGGCAAGGTCATTTCCCTCTCCTAGGGTTTTGAAAGCCAATTTCTCTTGGACGGTCAAGTCATCGGCAAAAATTGTATCCAGATGTTCATACACCTTCCCCTATCCTTAAAATACCCTATCAAATGCTTCCCATCCCTTAGATCCCCCAAATTCCTCATTTTTGCACAAACCTTAGTTTCTAGCTACAACCTGGCAATTTTCTCGGTTTGGCCTATGTTTTGCCCTTTTGGACCCCTTCCCCTCGCTCAATCTCTGAGATTCCACTTTCCCCTGCTTCCTAACATCCCTCCCTACTTCCAAAAATTTCCCCAAGAATTTAGAATCCCCTTATCCCCTTCATTTCGCTTCATTTCGACAAAATTTCTTGTTTCACACATCGGGACAAGTTTCACGCAAAAGATGTTTTAGAGAAATCAAAGATGAATTTTTGGAAACTGAGAGAGGTTTTTTTCCACAACATGCCAAAGAAGAAAAACCTCCTTCACTTTTTGCACAGGTATCATGGTTTGAGAGAAATGTCAAGAATACCGTTGCCTCAGGAGAATCAAAGACACCTCTGAAATGACCTTGGGAAAATCAAGTTTTCTCCTAGCTTGGTTGGCCAAATGATTTTCTTGATGGGTAAAATGATAACTAGACACAAAGAGCTTTCCAATGAGCTATCATGAGCTAAATTTGGGTTGAGGAAGGCATTCAAAAGTTGACTGCAATAGCACTCTTCCTTGAGGCAGCCTCATTTGGCACTTTTTGACTAGTCTTGGGAGATTTGATTTTTGACAGGGAAAATGAACTCCAAATTGAAAAATTCCAGTTGGGTTGGAAATTAGACTCAAAGAAATTTCCAACGAGCTATCTTTCACCTGATTCTGACACCGGGAAGGCCTCCAAAAGCCTCCTGCAAAAGCGCGACCCGTTGAGCCTGGCGCGCGACCCGTTGAGGGCGCGCGACCCGTCAGGGTGCCCATTCCAGTGCAAAAATTACATGGGCGCGACCCGTTGGGAAGTGCACGCGACCCGTTGGGGATTTCTCCACAGAAATTTTCCAATAAGCTACTAAATCACTCCGGATTGCTTCAAGGTTGCAGGTAGGCCTCCCATCATTCAAATACATTGTTTGCCAAAGCTTGAAAAGCATGAGAATGTATTTTAAAGTCATCATTTTGAAATAATGAGTCCAATGTATATTTGCTTAAGAAGGTCAAAATGCAAGTAGAGATAGGGTTTTGTTTTGCTGCTCTCAAGTTTATCCCTTTCACATCCTAAGATTGTTCATGAGGAGGGAGGACCATCACAGCAGCATGATATCCCCGGGACTAGCCATGTCAGCTCTCCTCTGCTTGTCACTTATCAGAGAGGCCAAAGGGCCTTATTTGCAGCAGCTCGGCGAGTATTTACTCCACATCAGGTGGAAGGGGTCTCGCCTTCTTCATCAGCTCAGCGAGTGTTATCTCCACAGCAGGTGGAAGGGGCCTCGCTTTCTTCAGCAGCACAGGCAGCACAGAGGGGCAAGCAGCCCAAGATTGATGAGGGGCCATCAGTTGTTCCAGCTATCGAGCTTATTGATCTTGATGTCAATTCTCCTAGCCTAGAGTCGAAGGAGATCATTCAGCACCTTAGAGCTGAAAATGATGCATTGCAGAGGAGATTAGAGGGGGCACAATGGACAATCTCATATCTAGAGCAGCGCAACAAACAGTTGGAGGATGAGCAAGCTCTTGATGAGTTGCGGAGGATCCGTAGTGACCGCAACTTGAATCGAAGAAGACCCGGTGATCCATTGCCCGCGGAGCGAGAGTCCATGCTTATCCAGCTCAATGCTCACTTGGAGAGGTTGTTGGCTAAGGCCAACCAAGATAAAAAATTGTTGAGAAACATGAAGAACCATTATTGGGCGAGAATGCACGTGTGCAAGGCAAAGATGAAGATGTTCCAAAGGCGGTTGGCCAAGGCACAAAAAAGGAGAAAGAGGCCCGATCCCCTCCATATCTTGGCCGAGGCCTCACTAAAGGACCAAGGCACTAAATAGCCTAGCCACAACACAAATCCCAAGAAATTTTGAGCATTTTGGGTAAATTTTGTTTTTTTCAGGCAATTTACAGGTTTTCTCCATTAACAGGTCTCACCCCCCGCGCGACCCTTCATCATGGCAACTCCATTTTGCAAAAACTTAGCATTTCCAGATTTTTCATGAGAAGTTACATATGCTCATCCATGGACAAGAGATTTTATGAAGTTTTGGGCCTCCAGAAAGTCAAAAAACAAGCAAAAAATGACTTTCTGCCACATTTTTGAGACACAGAAAGCAGTCTTGGGAGATTGCACGTTTGGAGGGGCAAATGACCACCAAATTCAGAAATTCCAATTGGGTTGGAAATTAGACTCACAAAACTTTCCAACAAGCCTACTCTTTCTCAATTTGGACACCTGGAAGTGCCCCAAAAGTGGTCCCAAAGGCGCAAGACCCGTCAGGCAGAGGCGCGCGACCCGTCAGGCAAATTTCTCCAAATTTCAGTGTAGAGCTCAGAAAAACGCAGTTTGACCCTGTTTGACTTTTTGGGGTGGATTATTGTCCTCTTTGATGTAATTAATGTACTTTTATGACACTTTTACACTTATGTACCGCTTCTAGAAGATTCATTCATGAAATAGGTGAAAATTAAATGAATGAATTGGTTTCCTAGCTTATAGAGGCAAGTTGTTTTGACTGCCTAGTTTTCAGTGCTTAGTTTAGAAGTGGTTGAAACAGCTACTAGGATAGTGAGCTCGACCCATGGAGGTAGGGAAAGAGGTTAGATTATCTATATTATGTACTTTCTTGCTCATTTTCGTGGTTGGACTCTTGAGGGAGAAGCTATCATTGTATTATTCACTGTATCTCTGCAATTTTTGTCTAAGGAAGACCAGGGTTTTGCAGTATTTTTTGGGATTCTTGTGGTTACATGTATTGATGGTGTGTTTCTCTATGTACCTGTAAGTGTGTTATGTGAATCATTTCCTTTCTTTTCCTTCTGCACATTAAGCAAACGAAGTGCTAAAGTAAGAATTCATGACTGTCATGCTCTACTTTTAAGTTTGTTTAATTTCAATGTTTTCTACTGTTTAAGGAGAATTCAAAGTTATTGTTTACTCTCCTTAGCTCCTCACCTGTCATTCCTGACCATCCACCTCAATCAAAGGCATCAATATTGTCTCCTACCTCACCCCAAAGAACTCCCTGCAGAAACTGTGTCCAATCCCCGCACCCAAAATTGCCATCCCCTCAATTTGCCACCAAAAACCCTAAAAACCCAAAATCAACCTTTTTGATCAGTTTACTAGCCTAAAATCAGTGTTACCCTATTGGTCATCTCATCCATTGAAGATTTCACCGAGATAGACCGGAGAGAGCCCTCTCCAGCCCCATAGGGCTAGCTACGAGGCTAAGTGGTTTGATGTTGCCTTGAGGTTTACCTTTCTCAGGCTGAGGTGAAATTTCAAGCGCTAACAAACTCCTCAGCAAAATGGAGTGGCAGAAAGGATGAACAGAACGGTCCAACAAATGGCTCGTGCTATGCTTGATGAGTCTGGAACTCTCGAAACCTTCTGGGGTGAAGCTGCATTTGCTGCAGTTGTTATTCTCAACAAAACAAATGTCCGATTGAACAACACTCAACCTCCTCATGAGCTCTGGTATCGTGAGACTCCTTCGGTAAAGCATTTCAAAAATTTTGGAATCAAATGCTATATTAAGAATAATGATGAACAGATTGGAAAACTTGAACCTAGAGCAGATGAAGGCATTCTCCTTGGTTATTCTCCCCATAGAAAAGCATATAAGTGTTACAATAAAAGACTTGGAAGAATTATTGACAGCATTGATGTAGTGGTTGATGAAAAAGGATACATTCCTAGGCAAGTAAATTATGAAAATATCGAAGAGGATGAAGACTACTCTCCAAATCAGACTGATGATGAAGAAGAACCTCAAGAGGCACCAGAGGAACAAATAAGGATAAAAGAGAAGACTCCATCCAGGTACGTTCAGAAGAATCATCCAGAATCTCAGATTTTGGGGCAGAAAGAGGCAGGTGTACAAACAAGAAGAACAATTGCAGAAGCCTTAAGCTATTTGGCATTGTTGTCCTCCACTGAACCTCAAAATGTAAAAGAGGCATGCAAAGATGAATGCTGGGTCAAGGAAATGGATGAAGAACTTGAGTAGATTGAAAAGAATAACACTTGGGAGTTGGTTCCTAGACCAAAAGATAAGAATGTCATAGGGACAAAATGGATCTTTAAAAACAAGTTGAATGAAAATGGGGAAGTGATTAGAAACAAGGCCAGACTTGTTTGTAAAGGGTATGCTCAACAAGAAGGTATAGACTTTGAAGAAACTTTTGCTCCTGTTGCTAGACTTGAGGCCATCCGAATGTTCCTTGCTCTCTCAAGCTTTCAGAAGTTCAAAGTATTTCAAATGGACGTGAAATCAGCCTTTTTGAATGGAGACTTAGAAGAAGAAGTGTACATTGAGAAACCAGACAGATTCATCCTTGGGAATGATCCAAATCTTGTATGCAGACTAAAAAAGGCTCTCTATGGTCTTAAACAGGCTCCAAGGGCTTGGTACTACCATTTGGACAAATATCTTCATCAACATGGTTTTTCAAAAGGGTCAGCAGATAGCAATCTTTATATAAAAATTAAAAATGGCAAATTGCTAATACTTGTTGTGTATGTAGATGATATTATCTTTGGTAGCAATGAAGAAGCTATGAGTCAAAGCTTTGCCTTGGTAATGCAGAAAGAATTCAAAATGTCTTTGCTTGGAGAACTGACATATTTTCTTGGATTGCAAATCCAACAAAATGAAGGCGGTATCTTTTTGTCTCAAACCAAGTATCTCAAGCAGATCTTGAAGAAATATGGCATGGAAGATTCAAAACCAGTATGTACCCCTATGGTTACAAGATGCAGCCTCAGTGCAAATGATGAATCTGCAGCAGTGCATCAACCAACCTATAGATCCATGATTGGAAGTCTTCTTTATTTGACAGGTACTCGACCAGACATCATGCATGCAGTGGGAATAGTTGGAAGATTTCAGGCAAATCCTAAAGAAACCCATCTTCAGGCAGTAAAGAGAATCTTCAAGTATCTTCAAGGAACTCAAAACTATGGCTTATGGTATCCTAGAGATACAGATCTCACACTTCATGCCTATATAGATGCAGATTGGGCCAGAAGTGTGGATGACAGGAAGAGCACAAGTGGTGGTGCATTCTTTATAGGTTCCAGATTAGTTTCTTGGTTCAGCAAGAAATAGAGTTCGATTGCTTTAGCTACAGCTGAAGCGGAATATGTGGCTACTGCATCTTGCTGCACTCAACTCCTTTGGATGATGCAAACCTTACAGGATTTTCAAATCACTTGTACACCACCTATCTCCATCTTATGTGATAATACAAGTGCAATCAGCGTTTCAAAGAACCCAGTCATGCATTCAAAGACCAAGCACATATTGATCAAGTATCACTTTCTCCGGGAACAAGTGTTGGAACAAAAGGTCAAATTGGAGTATGTTCCTTCTAAGGAACAAGTTGCTGATATTCTCACTAAACCACTGCCCAGGGAGACATTTGAATACCTCAGACAGAAGTTGGGGGTAGTTGATGCATCATCTTGCTGTTAAATCTTGACTGTTTCAGAGAAAAATAGGTGTACATGAGTTGCCTGAGGAGGATCCACGTACATATGCTAGTTTGTGCAGAGACAGTCGCGTATAAGGAGGATTGATGGATATCAGTAGGGACAGGGTCTAGTTGAAGATAGTCTGATATGGGTCTGACAAAGACCATCTGGCACAGGTTCAGGGGGAGCAGATAAACTTCTAATGATGCATTGTTGGCATTATCTTAGAAGCTTTTGGTTCTAGTTCACAGCCGTTGTTGGTTTCAGGTGGAACAAATGCAGAGGAAGAATAGAAGGAAATCATGGTTGCTGATCTGAATGGTGATTGACAGATGCTACTGCTATCAGTTATTGGTGTCTTTCATAAGTATTGCTCTAGATATTTCGTCTCTATGTCATGTATCTATTTTATGGTGTCAAGGTCATGTAACGGCCTATCTTGGTTTCCCCACTATGCCTGGGATGAAGATGTAATGTATTTGGGTGTCATATGTAAATTTTTGATGTATCCCCACTTGGTTGGGTGGATGATCCCCACTTGGTTGGGTGATGGATGTATGTATTGAGTCTCTTGGTGATAGGCAGGTCTTGGTTCTTCTTGAAGAACATTTTTTTTGCAAATCTTGTCTACAGTCAGGGGGAGCATGGTCAGCACAGCAGGGTAGAGATTTCAGCATGCACTCAGGGGGAGCACAACCCTTTGCCCTTGATGACAAAGGGGGAGAATGGCTTTGAAGATCTTGGGTTGCCATCAAGTCCAAAGGGGGAGATTGTTGGCATTATGGTACAGGTTTGGAGCTATGACACAGGTGTTGTCCTTGATGGCAACTCTATCTGGTGACAGATCTCAGTTCAGGCTTTCAGAATGAATAAAAAGTCATATACGCAGGCTCATCTTGACAAAGTCGCGTATACACGCAGGTTAGACATTTTGAAGGCGCGTATGCGTATACACGCACTTTCATGCAAAGAAAAGCGCGTATATGTTGGAAAACTTACCTTTGGTCCGTGGTACTTAGTCCTTGGTATTTGAACCTATGGTTTTGGACCATGGTATCTCGTCAGAAGGGTTGATCCCAAAGTATTAGGCCCGTGGTATTGTGTTATTATGGTTTTGGACCGTGGTATTGAGAACGGCCCAAGACTATAAAAGAGGAAGGAGATCATTTGGCAAAGCATCTTTGGAATCAATTGAATATCTAACATGTGCTAGATCTGAAACTTTTGTGATTGGGGTTATGGTGTAGATCTGGATCTGAATGAAGGACGAACATAAGCGCATAAAGAAGGATAATATCTATTGATAAGGCTTGAATGATAGTATCTTTGTATGATTTTGATATGTTCTGTGAGGCGCACGCTTGATATATAAATCTGACAATCTGGGTTAATTAGTATCTGACTGTTTGAAAGAGTGAATTATCCTTTATAGATCTGTACGCAGGTTCAGTGAAGCGAAGGCGCGTATACATGCAAGTTCAGTAAAGGAAAACTGCATATACACAGGTTGCTCCACACACAGGAGCGTATGCACGCAGGTTTCAGGTTGTTTAAGTAGTGTATATGTATTTTATTGTGATCTAGCTGCCTCTGTTTGTTGCTGCAGTGTTCTGGGTTCAGAATTTGGTATATGGTTACTGTCACTGTATTCTGGGTACAGCTGTCAGAGAAGTGTTTACTTGATTCAGTGCTAATTGGGAAAAGGAGATTGTTTGATGCAGATGTACTTGATGATTGATTGATGTTCATGGATCCAGTCTGAAAATTTATGAAACGTGGTCCCTGGAAGAAAGAGAAGGTTGTAGCCTTCAGTAGGCTAGCACCTACGTACTAGTATCTTGGCTAGTACAAGAGCTAAGGGGGTTGTAGCTCCCTTCCAGGAGAAGCTGGATAACGAGAGAGGGTTGTAGCTCTCTACAGGTTGTAGCCTGCGTACTGGTAAAGGAACTGCACTAGTACATTGTAAAAGGAAGTTTCTAATTAAAGAAAGATAGAGACGAATTGCAACAGGTGGTTTTCACCCACATTGGGTTTCCACCTTATATCTTGTGTTCTTGTGTGTGACTGTCTTCTGTTATGTTTTTACTAGTCTGGTTATTGTCTATTTCACTTAGATACACAGATTAATAATCAACATCTGAAAGATAAAGTAAATCATAAGTTTGCATTGTATACGTGGGTTTCCTTATACATAGTTGCGTATATACGCGGGTTTTACTTACTGAAGTAGCGTATATCCTCTGAATTTTAAAAAGGGAATATTTGGCTTGATAATACTGATTCACCCCCACCTCTCAGTATTATTTCCAACAACCCGTGCTTATTGTTTTTAACATTTATTACATGGAATTTTCACCAAGGTTGCTACAAAACCCTCCCCCTTAGGGGACACCATCCTCGGTGTTCAATCACTCCTATAATTCAGCAACTTGCTGAAAGAAGACATACTACTTATCGAGCTTTATAACAAAGCTCGATGTAGTATTTACAATGAAAGATCTCCTCAAGGCATAATATCATGACACCAAGACAACATACCGCATAGTGGAAATTTATAACACAACTCGTTATAATATTTACAATGAAAGTGATGCTCAAGATAAAATCATATGGCATCATAACGTCATGATAACATAAACACATGGTAGCATAATAACATAACACCCATACCGCATAGTGGAGATTTATAACACAACTTGTTACAATATTTACATCCATACATGGGTGTACATATAACAACATCATCAAAATTATATATACCAAACGCATATGCCAAATCATATACCAAAACATATACCAACATCATATATAGGGATATATAAAAAACATCATATAACATGTATCAACCATCATAAAGCATACGTTGATCACCATAAAGCATATACTAAACCAACATAAAGCAAATACTAAATCAACATGAAGCATATACTAAGTCGTCATAAGCAAATACTAAACCACCATAAAACAACTACCAAACCACCATAAGCAATCTCCAAACCACCATATCAAGCTCTTTGCCTCAACTGAAAAACAAGGAAGGATACATAGCCCGCATCTGATCTGCCATCTCCCATCTAGCTTCATTGGGCCCAAAGTTCTTCCATTTCACTTTAACTTCATCTATTGCTCGGTTCCAGAGCATGAGCACCTTTTTCTGCAATATACATTGAGGCTTTGACCATAATTATGTATTTGTTTCCACCTATAATACAAACCATTCAATCACATGATCAACATCTTTAACATACTTCTTAAGCAATGAGACATGGAAAATATCATGGGCTTTCATTGTCGGAGGTAGTGCAAGTCGACAGGCTACTGATCCAATCCTCTCGGTGATACTGAAGGGTGCACAAAACCATGGTGCCAACTTTGCACATGATCTAATCCACAAGGAGCTCTTCTTCGGTTTGATGCACAAGTACACCTTTATCCCAAAAGGATACCTAGCCAGTTTCCCCATCACTCTGTATGGGAAAACTGTAACGGTGGACGTAGAAATCGTGGACAAGAAACTCGACTATAATCTCTTGTTGGGTCACAGTTGGACATATGCCATGCTAGCCGTTGTATCTAATGTCTTTCACATCATCCTATTTCCATTGGATGGAAAGTTAATTATAGTAGAACAGTTGTCTTTCTGCACCCGTGATTATTCACCATTACCAAGTGGCTTTGTACCCCTAGTAGGAGGTGGAACTGACTGCTATGTCAGTTTAGGTACCGATCTACTGAAGGCTTCTTCCCTCATGGGATGTTTTCCTCTTCAGCTGCCCAAGGTTTCACAGACGGTCAACATGCTTTCATCTATTCCTCATGAACTGACCGATCCATGGATCCTACCAGCTCCCTCCGACCTTGACACATTCAGAGACCTGATGCTGCTGTCACCAGCTGAATTGGCCTACCAAGCCATTCACTTTGCGTCCACATATCCGGTCATGTTGGTTACGGCCGATGGTACCTCCACCCTTCCCATAACTGCTACTCCTTTGGATCCATTCAATCAACTCCTTCCTACGGACGGAGTTGTTCAGGAAATCATGAGTTTTGGAGAGCAACATTGGGAGGATTGGCACCATCATGTTCCGTTATCTAATTCGGACATGATGCCTCTTAAAATCATGTCCCCTGACATGCCAAAAATCGTTTCCGCTCCACATATGAACATCTAAACTTTGGATGCAGAAGGAAACATGGGTGATACTTCCAAGTCATTACCCATCGATATTTATGTTAGGACAAGCATCGTGGCAAACATCCAAATGAGAGCGAATTGCAAACCTGAGGAAATTACGAGCTCCACCTGCCTATTTAGGGAATTCTACAATGAATTCAATGGGTCTCATGAGGAAATGCCCGACATTGATCCGTCAACCGTTGCGCATGAGATCCAATTTTACGACGATGATGAACCCATTGGGTGGCAGATCCCTCCTTTAGAAATATCCATTGAACCCATGCTCGACACCACGGCCGAAGAAGAATGCTTACTATACCTTAAACAGATGGATAAAAACCGTGGAGATGCCAACTTGGAACTCAAGGCTCACAAGCGCTAGGTATAATCCCGATTTGAAAAAGAGCTTAAGTTTCCTCCTTACCAAGAGGGCGACCTTGTGTTGCTCTATCATCCAAAAGATGACCTCTTGGAGGCATGAATGCTTCAACCCAAAAGACTAGGTCCCTATGTCGTAACGAAAGTCCTCCCAACGGGGGCATTTGAACTGTAGGACTGGGAAGGAGTCCCACTCAAGGAGCCCACATATGGGCTCTATCTGAAAAAGTATTATGCCTAGTATCACACTGGGCATATGCTTTGTAATTTTATGTATTCATAAGTTTTGCTTTTCCTTTTGGTGTGATTGGATTATTTTGTTATTTAGTGGAGTACTTGTCTCATGCATTCTTCTCGCAATGTAGATGTCGTCATTACCTTTAGCATACGTAGGATACGCGGATGGTCCCAGTCGTCACACACGGCACATTGCATTAGCTACTTGGGTCATTTACACACTCGAGTCAGAACTATTTTGCTCCGGAGGGGTCTTTCTTGGTACCACCACCAACAATATTGCCGAGTACATTTCCGTTGTTTCACTTCTCATGGAAGCGTCGTCAAGGGACATCTCCAATCTGGTGGTCAGGTTAGACTCCTAGCTAGTTGTTATGCAATTGACTAATTGTTATCACATTCGTAATCCAACCTTTTTACGTCATTATCTAAAGGTGCAACTTCTAGAATGTCAATTTGAAATAATCACATATGAACATGTTCCTCGAGAATTAAATACAGTTGCTGATGTGTTAGCTAACTATGTATTAGATTGGAATTTGTCTCATTCTTTATAGAAGCGTGCATGAAAAGTAAAACATTTACTGAGTTAAAAATTTGTTGCAAAAAACATTTAAAAAACACAGTTACACCACCAAAATACCAAAAATGTTTGTATATATATAGTTAGATCGTCATCCAGTCTTTTACATCAAAATATTCCAAGACTTTGATGTTTTAATAACAAAAATGGCTATACAAGCCCAGCTACAAACACTCACGTGGCTACACCAAAACACCTGCTAAAAAGAGCCTATTGCTCCAGAAATGATAAAACCGCTCTAGCTACCCTCAAAAGAGGAACAAGAAAATGCTTAGGTACACCAATTGTGTGTCGCTGCATATGAGTGGGAATATCCCTCATAGGAAGGGGGGGGGGGACACCAATGGTCAAATCCTCTAGGTTCCTCAGAACCTCGCGGAGACTGTCGGCATCACCCCCTCCAGCAAGTAGTTAGCCTCCTCGTCGCACATGGCGAGGTTCGCCTGCAGGTTGTAATGGCGCCACATCTGTGTTAAGCATAATAGTTTCATGTCAGTACTTATTTCACCTATAAAAAATTACATAAACATTCAAAAGATAAAAAATACTTAAAGTACTATCAAAATTATTCTCACCTTGAGGACCCCAGTTGGTCCCGGGTGGTAGCATCAAGTTGGGGTCGCCGGTGAAGTCCATGCCCTCATAGGCATAGTCATTAATAATCACAATCTGGCTATGAAGCCACTGGAAGAATTCTTCGTCGAATAAATGCTGGATCGGTCCTCCTCCTGTGCGAGGATCGAGTGATGACCAGCGACCTTGCCTTGGCTCCCTCGGATCAAGGGGAACTAAGCTCATCCTTGGGCGCATGATAGGTACCATCTTAAGGAGAATTGAGACTATGATAAAACTGTACCCAAAACTGTGTTGGGTACGAGTCTTGCATGCTGTTAATTCTGCCTTCAACTGGCGAAGCACTGCTTCACACTAGTTGAACATCTAGGGTGGGACACAGTCAACCGCAAGCAATAGTTGGGCCTTTGTCGCAACGTGGGGACTCTTTGACCCTGCCAACTGCACAGTCAACCATAAATCTGCCCTCATAGACCGGGATCTTATCCTCTCTATGGGGACTCTGTTGTTGACTAGTCCACTCTCAGGGATGCATTAGGCTTGTACTAGCTCTGAGGTAGATCGTGGATCTGGCCTGCCACCAGTGAGGTTTGCCTGTGCCCCACGGCATGACAAACTAGTCAAAAAATATATGTCATGCTGGTCAATAGCCAGCACATGATCTCCAATCCTGAACACTTGCTCGTGTTCATCCCAGCACTGGATAATCCATCTCAGTAAATCCTCCTGTCCTTTCATCAGCTCCAGCTTTGCATACTTCAGTAAACCATAGCGGCGCAATGCAAGTGTGCATGCTGGACCATTTCGCATTATCAATTCCTCATTATCATGGGCCCGTTCTCTCCATAGGTGAGTCATTTCGGCCTGAAACCTGCACAAAATAACCCTAAAACCAGTTAAAATGGGGCAAAATCACTTAAGGAATCCATGCATGAGGGTTTTCACTGCGCCCTTGAGCCCTAGCGCTACCCCCAGTGATGCACAGGGAGGATTAACACCCTCCAGTGGCTCGTACAGAGTGTTTCACGCTCCCTACTGGCCATCTGGAGGGCATTAATGCGCAAATAAGGACCTAGGGCACCTAATATCTAAAAAATTCTACCCATAAAACTGTCAAGAACGGTCAAGTAATGCATAGAGGAAGGTTTTAGCTTTCACTTGGGACTGATGACACGTCGAATGGTCGCTTGGATCTCCTGTAATGGTCTGTGGAAAATCTGCTCCTCTTTAGCTCCAGAATGCTCTCACAAAATTCAAAATAGTGAAAATGTTGCATGTGATTTTCTGAAAATCATTAAAGAGGAAGTAGTCCATTCTCCATGATTTTTTATCATGCATGAACCCATATGATAGGAATTTCTGTTTTTTATACTTTTTACCGCTTTTGATGAAAGCACCTCCAGGAATGAAAAGAAGTAAAAGCTGCATGCAAGTCTAATTAGAGCACTTTTTGACATATTTTGTTGCTTTTTAAAAAACATAAACACCTTTGAGTTTTCATTGTTAAGCTCGTTAAAATATTTGCAACGACGGTCAGAGCAATTTTTGTGATATTTTATCGCTCTTTAAAAAATAAGAAACATCTCCGAGTTTTCATCACTGCGCTCGTTAAATCCATACAACGATGCTCTGAGAAACTCTTTTTTGATCTTTTTCTAGCTCATTAAACTGAAAAATACCAAGGGAGCATTCTTTTTAGGCGCTTTTTTCTCGCTATTTAAACTGAAAAAATCTCGAGCTTTGGCTTTAGGCTCGTTAAAATTGATAAAAATGACCCGAGCATTATTTTAGGTACTTTTCTCGCTCGTTAAACTGAAAATTCTCGAGTTTTTGTTACCGGGCTCATTAAAAATATACGACAGCAGCAAGAGCACTTTCTTTTTTGGGACTGTTTCTCGCTCTTAAATCGAAAAATCCCCGAGTTTTTCCCCTCCTTCGAGCTCGTAAAACTATGAAGAAAGGATGAGCTGTTCTTTTCCCTCTTTTTCTCGCTCACTAAACTGAAAAAGATACCTTGACTTTTCTTCATCTGACTTATTAAAAATTTTGATGAAGGTATTGAGTTTTTCGTCGTGTGACTCATTAAAAATTCACGACGAAAAACGAGTTTAGTCTGTCGCCTCGTACTCGTAACAAAATAAGGTTGACATCTATTGAAAGTAGGTTTTTGTTTATCCGAATTCAATATATTAACTAACGGAAAACTAACCAATCTGGGTATACTATTAACCTTTTGTCGCGCCCAGTTAACAATTATGACAAAGGGACCACTGTGGAGTCTCTCTTTACGATCTTTTCAGACTCTCTAAATATGAAAATACCACTGAGTTGTCTAGTCTGGACTCTTTAAATTACACAGACAAGATATAGAGTCGTTGTTTTTACGATACTTTTCAGACTCCTAAAACATGAAAAAATCGACGAGTTTGCCTATCTGGACTCATTAAACTAATCAGATAGGGCAAAGAGTCGCTCTTTTTGCGGTCCTTTTCAGACTCTTTAAACATGAAAAGACCGATGAGTTTTCCCGTTTGGACTCATAAAATTAATCAGATGGGGAAAGTGGAAAATACAACTGTATTTCATATTTGAAAGCGTGGTTTGATAGTAATCGTTCCCTTGAACATGGCACTCCCTCAGAAAAACCTTCCTTTTGATGGCCTCTCAATATGAACTCTACCATTCTATGAGTTTTATCCTATATACCCTGATGTAATTGTGTCTCTATATCCTGACACTCTGTAGTGTTCATGACTCAAGTGTTGTCTGGTTAAAACCATTGTTGTGCCTTCTACTGTTCAACAGTTACCCATTTGTTTCCTCCATCAACCGATCAAACATATCCTTTCATCATGCCCTCCATTTTTTAGACCCAAATTCTCAAAAGATTCCTCAAAAAACAAAATCATTCTTGTCTCGTTTCGTGTCGATTGATGTAGGACACATTATTGCCTACCTTTTGACAGGTTTCTTCCTATTGACTTCAACACTCTATCTAGGAAGATAACCCATAAACACATTCAGTGCCTTGGTACTTGTAGACATTAGTGGCAGGTTACCTTATGTTTGATCAGGGGTTCTCATTATTGACTCCTGGTTAAGCAATTCTATGGGTGTTCGATGACAAAGAAATCTTTCACACTCGCTAGTTTGTACTGTGCATCTTGGAGACCATCACCATTATCGGTGGCCTTCCTCGCATCTGTTAATGGTCTCCATTATTGACTGGTAATCAGATGATTTCATGCATGTTCGACATCAACACATATTTTCCACATGTATTGATCTATTCTATTCGGTGAAGCGGAAATCAAGACCTTGGGTAGAGGCTTGCATCATTCAGCCTTGTTTCCTCTCCCAAGCTGCGGATATTGTTTTTTGGAGACAGTTTTTTTAGGATGATTCTATTATGGCACTAGATCCGCTTTGTGCTTATCGGTGGCCAGCCTTGTTATATCTCCTTGGAGAAGATTACTCTAAAATAAATACTGAGCATGGGAATGCCCGACTCAGGACATGATTTTAGCAGTTATATATATATGTGTGTGTGTGTGTGTGTGTGTGTGTGTGTTGTATCAGGTTTTCCTCACTGCCCGAAGCTTCTCTCTCTCTACAAATTTTGACAGAAAATTACAGTTTTAGTAAATTATTTCGGCCATCGTCTCTACCTCTGATCTCATACTTTAGGGGGCATCTATTGTACAAAAAAATGACCTCCTCATCAACTCAGAGGTGAAAGATAGCATGGCTGAAGCAAAGACCACAATTGCAGGCCTTGACTCCACACTAATGCTAGTTGCACACTGTAAACCTACTTTATAAAGCTTGTTACCAAGCCTAAGGTTGCATTAATGACCCTACTAACTCAAGTTGTTAGACCAAGGGCAGCATTAGTGAAACTAAGGAAAGTTAAATGGGTCAACCAATGAATCTTCTCACAAATATCTAGATATTTATCCCTAAATTTGTTGAAGAAAAGCAAGGGAATTCCCAAAAATCAAACTATTTGGGGAAATTCCAATCTGAAAAAGAAGGCAAATGGGAAAGAGCTGGAAAATAGCGCAAGTTCATTTCTTTTTCCCTAATGAACTCTATGAAGCGCTTGGCAACCCTAACTCGATTGCCACATAAGCAGTGAGAGGGCCATTGTGAAAGGGGTCAGAGCATTTGAAAGGATGGCCTACTAAGTTGTTGTGAACTGTCATATACTTGAAGAAGTGAGCTAAAAGAGAGAGAGAGAAGCGGAAATGGAAAAGGAAGACTGATACAACAGATGGTTGTAATCACTCTTCCGTTATTAATACAGAACTGTAGTTGTGTTCCCTACTCCATGGTGTCGGTAACCTTTGTTCATTAAGTTGTTCATTTGATGCTTGTTTAGATGAGTGGTTTAGTTGTATGCAAATAGATGTTCACTGTGCATTCTTATATTAGTTTTCAAGATTGTATGTTGTGATTGTGTTTGCCTTTCCTTTGTGCAGGAATTGATTTGGAGCCGGATTTGAAGGAGTTCTTCTTGGCTGCATTGAGATCTTCAAGCAAATCTAGAAGCAGACTTGAGGTAATCCTCTTTCCATACTTTGTTAACTGATATTTGATAGATGAACATGTGTATAACTTGGTAGCTTCTATAGATAATCTTATAGTCTATCGAAGGTCCTAGGAAGGCCTTTGAGGGTAGTTTTCATTCTCCATACACCGTGCATTTTACCCCATAACAATGAACTCGCTTATTCGTACCTGTATCCAATTTCACTAACCAAGACTCTGCATGCAACTCCTTATTCAAACCACACTTATCCTCCAAGTCAAGACTAACATAGCTATAATTAGATCCATGGTTAATCAAAATAGGAATAGCTTGATGACAAAGCTTACCGTCCATCTCAATGATAGATGTATGATGCTAGACCTACCTGTTGTCCACAACTGCATAAATACGGGGAATACTCTGGCCTACATCTCCAACAATTTGTGCCTCCTTTGCATTGTATATCTGAGGTCTACTACTCTAATACTTCAAACAATCTCTGCTAAGGTGGTCTTTGCCCCAAGTCCAACAACGAATGGGTTCCTTACTCTGCTCCTGAGGCCAATGTCCATGTCCTATATCTGATGCATTTAACTTCTTAGGTGGTGCAACATTCTTCTTATTATTTGTACTCTGTGGCCTTGCTCACTTTTTATCCCATTTTCCTTTGTCCTTTACATCACCTCTCCAGTCTGACTTAGTCTAAGTTTTGCATTTCGATTTTTCATAGCAATGTCTTAGATTTCGAATGGTCTCCTCTAATGATCTAGGCTCATCGAACTTGATCCTATCTCTGAATGCAACTGGTAATCCACTAATGAACCTCTAAATCTTGGCTTTTCCTCAGTAAGATAAGGCACACACCTCAACAACTCCAATAATCTGCTAGTGTAATCATCATCTATCATGGGACCCATCTTTAGTTCATAAAATTCTCTTACCCTGTCATCAAAGTACCTTTCTGACAAGTACTGCTTCTTAAATAGCCACTCAAACTCACTCCAAGATGAATCTTCCTCATGAATACAATTGACATTCTTCGAATCTTCTCACCAAATGTCCGCTTTACCTTTGAGACTAAAGGTAGATACTCTAGCTTTCATGTTCTCTGAGTATTCATGCAACCTGAAGAACTTCCTCATGCCAAGAAACCATGCCTATGAATCATGTGCTTTCTTCATTTCCCCATCAAAAGTAGGTGGATTTTCTTTCTTGAATTCATCCACAAATACCCCCTATCACTCCTCCTGTAAGGATGATACCAATGACGATCATAGTGCCTATTTGAATCATAACTAGAATCATGCTTGTGTCTATCCCTTCTCCTCTCTGGAGTGTCCAACAATCTTCCATCTTGTATGGTGTCAGATCGATCCAATGTGTGCCTACTATGAGACTTGCTGCCATATGCCCCATTAGTTTTGTCCTCCTACTCATGGCTAAACTGGAAGGGTCCTTGTCGCTGCAAATCCGACAATATCTGAAGCATGACTTCATTTACCTTAGCTAACTTTTCCTGTGACTGCACGATTCTGTCATTATCCACTTTACAACTCCTAATCTATTCCTTTAAACTTCTCAGTGTCACTTCCAAGTCAGAGGGGTTCCCAACACCATAATTCTCTTTGGATTCATAGGGAAAGTCTCTATAGTCAACCATCTTGCTAGTCATTTGATATTTCCTTCCTATAAGGCATAATATGTTAGATAAACCTGTTACAGCCTAGATTTGTCTCAGGCTGAAAAGACAAGGTTCTAGGTCCACATCAAACCACGCTCAGCCTCGTAGCTTGTTGGCATTATGTTTTCTGGTATGGCTATATGTTACAAATGTTGTACTTGATGGCAACTTCCATGGCAAGGCTGTCAATTTATTGAAAAATTAAGAAGGATGCAGGAAATCAGTTCAGAAGGTGCGTACGCGCAGGTACACCTTGCAGGGACCGCGTCTAGAGACGCAGGCCAGCCGTTCAGGAGGTGCGTCCACCCCGTGCACACATTTCAAGGCAGAGAAAAGCTCACGTGGGGGTTTCTTGTGTTTTACTCTTGGTATCTAGCCGACGGTATTGTGTTATTATGGTGTCGGCTCGTGGTATTGTTCCATGATTTGAGGAGGAGCTTGCCTATATAAAGCAAAGAAGATCATTTGGTTTAAGCATGTCTTTGGTTGAATATCTTATGAGGGCTAGATCTGGTCTAGATAAAAGGAAGGCGAATCTGTGAAGGACTGAGATCTCTTTGGCGCATGATCAGATCTGTAGATCTGACTGTTTGGGTTACACTTAAAGTCTTGAAATCATTCATACCCGAAGGTACGCAGGTACAGTGAAAGGCAAGTGCGCCGGGATGCAGTGCAGAAGGAAGAGACCTGCGTGGGGACACAGGGAAGAGCAAGATTCAGGTGCGTCCGGAACGCAGTACAGTAACAGGCGCACTACGTGGGGACGCAAAGCATAATAAGGATCAGGTGCGTCTCTGAGCAAAAAGACGTGGCACGATAGCATTTCTGGGTGTGTCCCTACAGCAAAAAGACGCGGCGCGATAGTATTTTGGGGTGCGTCCCTGCAGCAACAGGATGCAGAGCAGTTGAAGGAACAGTGCGTGGGCACGTAGCGCAGCAGAAGGATCTCTGCGTGTGGACGCAGGAAAGCAGAAGGTGAACTGCGTCTCGACGCAGGCCACAGAAGGGAAAATTGTGTCTCTATCTTAAGATGTTCTGTTGATTGAACTTCTCTGTTGATAAGGTGTTCTGGGTTAGTTCTGTTATTGCTGATCTGATAACTGTAGTGGACTGTAACTGTTATGTACTTGATGATCATTTGATGCTTTATGAAAAGAAGTAGGGGGTTGTAGCTCCCTTCCAGGAGTAGACTGGAAAACGAGAGAGAGAGAGAGTTGTATCTCTCTGCAGGTTGCAGCCTGCGTACTGGTAAAGGACTGCACCAGTACAAAATCATTGTAAAAGGAGTTTCTAATTTGAAATAAGATAGAGACATATTGCAGCAGGTGGTTTTCACCCACATTGGGTTTCTACCTTACATCTTGTGTTCTTTGGTGTGACTATCTGTTTTTCTTTGTTCATGCTCACTATTTTATGGTACTGACATGCAAAAATAATTCAAAGATCAAATAAGGAAGATTTATTAAAAGAGTTAGATAATACTGATTCACCCCCCCTCTCAGTATTATTTCCAACAATTGGTATCAGAGCAGGTCCTTCAGAGAAGCTTGATCGCTTGAAGGTAGATCGTTCATCATGAGCAACTACGAGAGAGAAGCATCAATCAGGCCACCGGTTTTTGATGGGACAAACTTCAATTATTGGAAGGTAAGAGTTACTGCATATCTTCAATCTCTTGGTACAGAAGTTTGGGACATTGTAGAAACAGGCTACGTTTTTCCTTCAGCTACTCCTATAGATCCAGCTGAGAAAAAGAAGTATGAAACAAATTCAAAAGCAGTCAGTACTCTGTTAGGATGTATATCCCAAACGGAATTCATGAAGGTAATGCACTACAAATCCGCAAAAGAGATATGGGACAAAATTATCACAAGCTATGAAGGAGATGAACAGGTAAAGCGTGCTAAACTTCAAACTCTCAGGATTCAGTATGAGACTCTCAAGATGTATAATGATGAAAGTGTGGCTAACTATTTTCTTCGGGTAGATGAGATTGTTAATTGTATGAAAAATTTGGGTGAAGAAATAAGAGAGGCTATAGTGGTTGAAAAGGTTCTAAGATCATTGTCCCCCAAGTTTGAATCTAAAGTATCTGCTATAGAAGAAAAGGAAAATCTACGAATTCTCACTATGTCTCAGCTACATGGAATTCTAACTGCTTATGAAATGAGAAAGGGAGGTCCATCAGACAGAAGATTATTATGGAGCAAGCCACGTCCCAGAAGAAGAGGAAGAAGAATAAAATTTTGTCAGAAATCTTCAAAGAGGTTCTGGAAGGTTCAGAGGTAAGTTACCTTTTAAATGCTTTTCTTGTGGAAGAGTAGGTCATTATGCTGCAAAATGTCCTTATAAGGATAAAGGAAAGGAACTTGCTAGATGGAACAAGAAACAAAGTGCAAATAAGAAAAGCTACTACACCCATGAAGATAGTGATGGTCTATCGAACAGTGATGAAGATGAACGAGGTAATGAATATAAGTTGTTAATGGCATTTGAAGATGAGGATTATATGGATGCTATAGATGTGGATAACCTTTATGATGAAATTACTAGACTCAAGAGATGGATAGAAGAAAAGAATGTGATCATTGATACTCTACAATTTCAAATTGATGAAAAGGAAAAACATCTTGAAAAAATAGAAGGAGAAATTGTTGGTCTTAGAAAAGAGATTGAGAAAACAAAAGCTATTAATCTTAAGTTTGTCAAAGGATCTGAAACTTTGGATAAGATTATCAATGTGCAGCGGTCTCCTCTAAACAAGACAGGTCTGGGCTACAATGGAGAAACCTCTCAAGCATCCACCTCAAAGAGTTATCTTGATGCAGCAAGAAGAAATGAGCAAAAGAACAATGAAGATCATCAGGTAAAGCAGGGACGAATTAAAAATAGAAACTATCAGGGGCAATCCATCTTAAGGGTGAACCAGCCACAGGTAAAATCTTCTCAATTTGGTTCAAGAATAGATGAAAATAGAAATTACAATCAGTTGGTTGGTAGATTCGATAACCGCAGAAGTTTCTTCAATGGACAATGCTTTTCTTGTCATAACTTTGGTCACAAAGCAGCTCAATGTGTTGCATATAAAACAATCATGACTAGGGAAGCTCAAAAGCAAAGAAGTATGACAGGGATTACAAAAAGGACCTATAACAACTTTTCGGTTCTTGAAAATGAAGTCGAATGTTCTATTTGCAATAACTTTGGTCATGAAGAATCTGAATGCAGGAGCAGGTTTCAGCAGAAAAAGGAACAAGCCTCAAGCACCAAAACATGGAGAATAAAGGAACCTCAAACAGAAAGATGTGGGATAGCATTTTATGCAGAGGGACAAGAAAATCTATGGTACATTGACAGTGGATGTTCGAAGCATATGACAGGTGATAAAGAAAAACTTGAATCTTATTCTGCTCTAGAAAAGGGAAAGAAAGTCTCTTTTGGAAATGATACTCCTGCAACTATAAAAGGAAAGGGCATTGCTCAGTTAAAAGAAAAGGTCAAGGCTGGAAATGTTTTGTATGTTGATGGATTGAAGCATAATCTTCTAAGTGTTAGCCAGATGTGTGATCAAAGAACCGAGGTTATATTCAGATCAAATGGATGTCTTGTTCGTGATCTTGATACAGGTAAAACAGTGATCAAAGGCAAAAGAACTCCAAATAATCTATACATATTTGAAGAAGGACAACAACAATGCTATCTAAGCAAGGATGATGAGCACTGGTTATGGCATCGGAGGTTGGGGCATCTAAGCTTTTCACAAATAAGGAAAGCATGAAAATATCAGGCAGTTCGCGATCTTCCAGATATCAAAATTCCTGACAACACCATATGCAAATCATGTTAGTTTGGAAAACAAACCAGAACTAACTTTCCAGAGAAGGAAGGATCAGCTAGCATGCCTCTCGAGCTAGTACATACAGATACATGCGGTCCATTCAGGAAAAGAACACCTAGAGGAGGAGAATACTTGATATTATTTATTGACGATTTCTCCAGGTTTGTCTGGCTAGGACTTATGAAGCACAAAGATGAAGCATTCGAAAAATTCAAATCCTTCAAAGCCTTGGTTGAAAATGAATCAGGTCACAAAATTAAGTGCCTCAGATCCGACAGAGGTGGGGAATTTACTTCAAATGAATTTTTCGATTTCTGTGATGAACATGGGATAAGGAGAGAATTCTCTACAGCTAGAACTCCTCAGCAAAATGGAGTTGTGGAAAGAATGAACAGAACAATCCAACAAATGGCTCGTGCTATGCTTGATGAATCAGGAACTCCCGCAACTTTCTGGGGTGAAGCTGCACATGCTGCGGTTGTTATTCTCAACAAAACAAATGTCCGGGTGAACAACACTCAAACTCCTCATGAGCTTTGGAGTGGTAGGACTCCTTCGGTAAAGCACTTCAAAATCTTTGGGAGCAAATGCTATATCAAGAATACTGATGAGCAGCTTGGCAAACTTGAACCTAGGGCAGATGAAGGCATTCTTCTTGGTTACTCTCCATATAGCAAAGCATACAAGTGCTACAATAAAAGACTTGGCAGAGTTGTTGACAGCATTGATGTAGTGGTTGATGAAAAGGGATACATTCCTAGGCAAGTACATCATGAAGACATAGAAGAAGATGAAGGATACCCTCAAAGACAGAATGATGAAGAAGAAGAACCTCAAGAAGAACCAGAGGAGCAGACAAGAATAGAAGAGAAAACCCCATCCAGATATGTTCAGAAGAGTCATCCAGAATCTCAGATTGTAGGGCAGAAAGAAGCAGGTGTACAAACAAGAAGAATAGTCGCAGAAGCCTCAAGCTATTTGGCATTACTCTCCTCTACTGAACCAAAAAATGTGAAAGAAGCATGCAAAGATGAATGTTGGGTGAAAGCAATGGATGAAGAACTTGAGCAAATCGAAAAGAACAACACTTGGGAGCTGGTTCCTAGACCAAAGGATAAAAATGTTATCGGAACAAAATGGGTCTTCAAAAATAAATTAAATGAAAATGGAGAAGTAATTAGAAACAAAGCCAGACTTGTTTGTAAAGGGTATGCGCAGCAAGAAGGAATAGACTTTGAAGAAACCTTTGCTCCGGTTGCAAGACTTGAGGCCATCCGAATGTTCCTTGCTCTCTCAAGTTTTCAAAACTTCAAAGTATTTCAAATGGACGTGAAATCAGCCTTTCTGAATGGAGACTTGGAAGAAGAAGTGTACATTGAACAGCCAGATGGGTTCATTCTTGGAAATGATCCAAATCTTGTATGCAGATTGAAAAAGGCTCTCTATGGTCTCAAACAAGCTCCAAGGGCTTGGTACTACCGTTTGGACAAATATCTTCATCAACAAGGTTTTTCAAAAGGATCAGCAGATAGCAATCTTTATATAAAAGTTGAAAATGACAAATTGCTAATACTTGTTGTGTATGTAGATGACATTATTTTTGGGAGCAATGAAGAAGCGATGAGTCAAAGCTTTGCCTCGGTCATGCAGAAAGAATTTGAAATGTATTTGCTAGGAGAACTGACATATTTCCTTGGTTTGCAAATCCAACAAAAAGAAGGAGGAATCTTTTTATCTCAAACCAAGTATCTCAAACAGATTTTGAAGAAATATGGTATGGAAGATGCAAAACCAGTATGTACACCCATGGTCACAGGATGTAGCCTCAGTGCAAATGATGAATCTGCAGCAGTACATCAACCAACCTACAGATCTATGATTGGAAGTTTACTTTATTTGACAGGTACCCGACCGGACATCATGCATGCAGTTGGAATAGTTGGAAGATTTCAGGCAAATCCGAAGGAGACTCATCTTCAGGCAGTGAAGAGAATTTTCAAATATCTTCAAGGAACTCAAAATTATGGCTTATGGTATCCTAGAGATACAGATCTTACACTTCATGCTTATACAGATGCAGATTGGGCTGGAAGCGTGGATGACAGGAAAAGCACAAGTGGTGGTGCGTTCTTTATGGGTTCCAGACTGGTATCTTGGTTCAGCAAGAAACAGAGTTCGATTTCCTTGTCTACAGCTGAAGCCGAATATGTTGCTGCTGCATCTTGTTGCACTCAACTCCTTTGGATGATGCAGACTTTGCAGGATTTTCAAATCACTTGTACACCACCTATCCCCATCTTATGTGATAACACAAGTGCAATCAGCATCTCAAAGAATCCGGTTATGCATTCAAAAACCAAGCACATACCAATCAAGTACCATTTTCTCTGGGAACAAGTACTTGAACAGAAGGTCAAGTTGGAGTATGTTCCTTCTAAGGAACAAGTTGCTGATATTCTCACCAAACCATTGCCCAGGGACACTTTTGAATACCTCAGGCAAAAGCTGGGGGTTGTTGATGCATCATCTTATTGTTGAACCTTTCTGATTGATGGTACAGGTTTAGGGGGAGCATATAATGCATTGTTGGCATTATCAAGGATGGTCAGAAGGAGATCTTGGAAATAGCTGCAATATGTCTCTATCTCTTTCATGGTGGATTATGGTTCTTTGTTGCAGATCTGGGGAGCATGAGCTTAGGGGGAGCATACCCCTTTGCCCTTGATGTCAAAGGGGGAGAATGAAGCTGAAGTTTGTAAGGTTGCCATCAAGTCCAAAGGGGGAGATTGTTGGCATTATGTTTTCTGGTATGGCTATATGTTACAAATGTTGTACTTGATGGCAACTTCCATGGCAAGGCTCTCAATTTATTGAAAAATTAAGAAGGACGCAGGAAATCAGTTCAGAAGGTGCGTACCCGCAGGTACACCTTGCAGGGACCGCGTCTAGAGACGCAGGCCAGCCGTTCAGGAGGTGCGTCCACCCAGTGCACACATTTCAAGGCAGAGAAAAGCTCACGTGGGGGTTTCTTGTGTTTTACTCTTGGTATCTAGCCGACGGTATTGTGTTATTATGGTGTCGGCTCGTGGTATTGTTCCATGATTTGAGGAGGAGCTTGCCTATATAAAGCAAAGAAGATCATTTGGTTTAAGCATGTCTTTGGTTGAATATCTTATGAGGGCTAGATCTGGTCTAGATAAAAGGAAGGCAAATCTGTGAAGGACTGAGATCTCTTTGGCGCATGATCAGATCTGTAGATTTGACTGTTTGGGTTACACTTAAAGTCTTGAAATCATTCATACCCGAAGGTACGCAGGTACAGTGAAAGGCAAGTGCGCCGGGACGCAGTGCAGAAGGAAGAGACCTGCGTGGGGACGCAGGGAAGAGCAAGATTCAGGTGCGTCCGGAACGCAGTACAGTAACAGGCGCACTGCGTGGGGACGCAGAGCATAATAAGGATCAGGTGCGTCTCTGAGCAAAAAGACGCGGCGCGATAGCATTTCTGGGTGTGTCCCTGCAGCAAAAAGACGCGGCGCGATAGTGTTTTGGGGTGCGTCCCTGCAGCAACAGGACGCAGAGCAGTTGAAGGAACAGTGTGTGGGCACGTAGCGCAGCAGAAGGATCTCTGCGTGTGGACACAGGAAAGCAGAAGGTGAACTGCGTCTCGACGCAGGCCACAGAAGGGAAAATTGCGTCTCTATCTTAAGATGTTCTGTTGATTGAACTTCTCTGTTGATAAGGTGTTCTGGGTTAGTTCTGTTATTGCTGATCTGATAACTGTAGTGGACTGTAACTGTTATGTACTTGATGATCATTTGATGCTTTATGAAAAGAAGTAGGGGGTTGTAGCTCCCTTCCAGGAGTAGACTGGAAAACGAGAGAGAGAGAGAGTTGTAGCTCTCTGCAGGTTGCAGCCTGCGTACTGGTAAAGGACTACACCAGTACAAAATCATTGTAAAAGGAGTTTCTAATTTGAAAGAAGATAGAGACATATTGCAGCAGGTGGTTTTCACCCACATTGGGTTTCCACCTTACATCTTGTGTTCTTTGGTGTGACTATCTGTTTTTCTTTGTTCATGCTCACTATTTTATGGTACTGACATGCAAAAATAATTCAAAGATCAAATAAGGAAGATTTATTAAAAGAGTTAGATAATACTGATTCACCCCCCCTCTCAGTATTATTTCCAACATAGCTAGCCCTACGAGGATAGGAGAGGGCTCTCTTCGGGTCAATCTCGGCAAAAGGAAATCAATAAGGTCCGAGATGACTATATTTGCAATTAATCTTAGGCTAGGTATGAAGTACAAGGAGTTTGAGGTTGGTTTTTGAGGTTTTTGTTGAATAAAAGGGAAAGGCAATTTTGGGTGCGGGGATGAGACACAGTTTTTGCAGAGGTCTATTTGGGGCAAGGTAGGCGATCATCTTGATGCTTTTAAAGAGAATGAATGGGTAGATCTGACTGGTGAGAAGCTAAGGAGAGCAAGAAGCTTTCAACGATTCTCCTTAAACAGATGAAAACATGGAAAATCAAACAAATTTAAAGGCAGAGCATAACAATCTATGGATTCTACCTTAACACTTCATTTGTTCAATTGAAGAAAATGAGAGAAGGAAAATGATACACAAACAACTTACAATTACTGAAAGAAGCACACCATCAACACATAAAGCCACAAGGATCCCAAACAGTGCTTCAAAACCCTGGTCTTTCCTTTGCCAAAAATGCAGAAGTGAATGTACAATAGAGTGTTAAGCTTTTCCCAAGAGTCCAACCCTAAAAATGACTTAGAAATTACATAATATAGGCAAGCCAACCTATTCCCTTGCCTCTAGGGGTCGATCTCATCATTCTAAGAGTTGTTTCAACCAATTCTAAACAAAGCACTACAATCTAGGTAGTCAAAACAACTTGCCTCTATAAGGTAGGAAATTGATTCATTCATTAAATTTTCACTCTTTGGTGAATGAATCTTCTAGAACAAGTAACTAAGTGTCAAAATTACATCATTTTCAATCAATTACATCAAGAGAAGTCAAAAATTACATCACAAATCAAAACTAGTCAAACTGGCCGAATTTCTGAGCTGGAAGATGAAAAACTGGGCAAAAAATCTATATGCGTTGCGCTGATTTCTATACGCGCCGCGCTACTTTGTTGCTGATTTTTAGGCACTTGCTAAAGTCAAAATTGAGCTCAAGTTGGCTTGTTGGAAAGCCCTGCCTGTCTACTTTCCAACCCAAGTGGCATTTTCCAATTTGGTGTCCATTTTCCCCTCCAAAAATGCATTCTCCCAAGACTGCTTCCTGTGTGTCAAAATAGGGGCAATGAGGTCATTTTTTGCATGTTTTTTGACCTTTTGGGGACCCAAAATTTGCCCAAGTCTCTTGTCCAAGTACCAAAATTCATGATTTCCCATGACAAATTCAAAACTGCAAGCCATTTGTAATTTGGAGCTCCCAATCCTATGTGTCGCACAAGGTGTGTGACACATATAGGGAAAAAGCCTGTTTTTAACACAAAAATTTCCAAAATCACCAAAAATGCTAGAGCTTCCTTATCAAGTGTGATGTTGGGCCAAAGAGGCCTTGGCCAAAATCTGAAGACGATCGAGCTCCCTTTGCTTCTTTTGTTTCTTGATTGCCTTCTTCAAATTCGCCTTTAGATTCCTTATCCGAGCCTTGCAAACTTTGTTCCGTGCCCTGTAGTGGATAGCCATGTGTCTCAGCAATGCATTATCTCTATTGGCCTTGTTCATCCGCTTCTCCAAGTAAATGTTGACGCTCTCGAGATTAGACTCTCGATCCTCATTGATCTGTCGCTCTAGAGAAGTGAACTCAATCCTCCTATGTCGGGCAGCTTGGCGATTCTCACGGATGTTCTGCAGCTCCATGATCACATGCTGGTCTTCAAGCTGCTTATTTCTCTACTCTAGATACCTGATGTTCCATTTGGCCATCTCCAACTGGATTTACAAGGCTTGAATGTCTATTTCTTGCTCCTTGATAATCCTTCTATAATTGGCCTTCTCTGAATCTGTAGCTGTCTCATCATCATGAACAAGAACGAAGCCTAATGGCTCACCTGAAGGCCCCTTCTTATGCTTGGGATTCTTTCCCTTGTCCTATACCTGTGGTGCTGATGTCGGAAGCGAGGCCCCTTCCACGCCAGGTGGATATAACACTCGCTTTGCTGCCGCAAACAAAGGTCTGGTGCCTTTCGGATAGCCTCTCTAATATGTAATGAAAACAGGCCTGGTCTCATGACGCTCATACTGCTGAGAAGGTTCACCCTCGTGTTTCACCTCTGATACTCTTCATGAAGCTCTGAAGAAATCACGAGAGATGAAATCATCCCAAGTGATGCCCTGCAATCCAAGCTGATGAACCACCAAAATCTTTATAAGAGCAAAATGATAGACACTGTTAAGTTGTTGCTGAGGGGTTCTATGCTGTATAAAGGTGGTCATCCTCTCTATATTCCGGTAGATGAAATACGGAATGTTCATCATCCACACCCTGGTGAAATGCATGAGCAACCTGATGTGATAAGCATAAAGACGAGAGAACCGTCCCTCACAGCTGAAATATTTCATGATCAATCTCATGAGTGGAGCATATTCATCTTTCAGGTATCGGAACGGGAACACTCTTTTGAGCTGCCTCAAGAAATTGGTTTTGATGTATGGCTCATAATGCTGCCGGTCAATCTGTTGTTTCTTGTGCCATAGTTCACCAATATTCGGTATACCTGTTGCTAATGAAACAGTTTCTGGTGTAAGTGTAAAGGTGACACCAGCCAAGATAGCTTGATCTCCGTGCAAGTGCAAGACAAAAAGACGAGCCAACTCATGATGAAATTGGACCTCAGCCACCTTTTGACAAAACTCATAGCATGACTGATGCTCAAAACACTGCATAGCAAGAGGACAAGCATGCAATTCTATAAGGTTGATTGGTTCTTCCCTGACATGTTTGCCACTTTTACGAGGCCTCTGGGGTTCCTGTTCTCCCAAGGGAGAATCACTTTGGGTTTCTGCCTCATATTCAGATGAATGACCAGACGACATCACTGCTGATATACAAACTGCCTTGAATGAATGCTGATATATGAAACTGTTGTATACAACTGAATGTGGACTGCTCTCTTTGATATAAACAATGCTGTGACCAAGGGGAAAACATGTAACCAGGGAATATTAGGAAGGGGAAAATATCAGGGAATTAGGGAATTTTGAAATAAAATTTAATTAGGGAGAGGAGGGGAGATCTATATATGAGAATAGGGTTTTAGGGTTTGGGATATTGAATAGGGTTAAGGAGTTTTTTATAGGGGTAAGGGATTAGGAGTTTAGGGATTGTAGTGTAGGATTGATGAGTAGGATTGATGAGGGGATTTGGAAATGAGGAAACAAAGGGAAATGGGGAAAGGGAAAAAATCCTTGGTGACAAAACAGTGTTTCAAAACCTACAACAAGTTTCCTTATTTGCAAAGGGAGGTTTTCAAAGTCTTGTTTCAATGGCCATCATGCATAAACCAATCACATTCACCGTCAAATCAAAGCAACATCAGTGGACGATAGCCTACCTGGAAAATTGATGCGAATTTTGGGCAATTTGATGAATTTCCAAACAAATTTCGTGCTTAAATCTATAAGCACCGCACTCATTACCCAGTGTGTCGCGCACACTATATGCGCCGCGCTGGTTCAATTTAACACTAGCCGGAAGTCCTGTGTGCGCCGCGCACACTATATGCGTCGCGCTGCCTGTTATATGCGCCGCGCAGGTGAACTGTGAGCCAATCTCCTCCAAAACGCACAAACTCAACTTGAAACGACTTTCTCCACCCTTGGCATGTACAATGGCTTGAACATTCATTGAAAAATCTTTATATAGACACCAATTTGATTTTTGACTCTTCGATAACCCAATTTGTTATGTTTTGCAATTGACACTTTTTCAGAATTAATAGAATTTTGACCTTTTCGTTTCCTCCTTAATTTTGGTTGAAATAATGAATTTCTTTGACAATTTTTTGCAGGGATATCTTACATATGATCTGGCAAAGGAGACCAAGGCTGCGCCTGGAAAATTCAAGAACTGAAATTTTTGAAAAATTATTACAAAAACGAAATGTCGACTTATCTTCAAAACAAAGTTTTGAAGAGAAGTCATGATCCATCCATATGACGATAAAAATATTTGAAATAACCACTTATCAAGGACCTCCCTCTAGCCTGCTGGCTTTATTAGACTTTGTCAAAGACCAAATTGACCAACCCTAGACCTAATGACCGAAAAAACTGTTATGACCTAGAAATTGAAACAGGACTGCAAATGACTTTTCAAGACTTGATTTTTATGAACAGGCCTAAGCCAGCAGTGCCAAGCACGAGGGGAATGAGTGATACAAGCCCTTCCGTCAGATTTATGGCATGCTCCTAATGAAATGCAACTGATCGAAAATGATGGGACACCTAAACATGAAATGCAAAAAAGAGTTTTGATCTCTGACGGAGGGATGACCAGACCGACTCTAACATTGGCTCCAATGGGGATGGTAGCTCCTCGGAGGTGCCAAGAACAGTAGATCTCTGTAAGAGCTAGACAGTGCCTTCATCCATTGGGCTATGGAATCATTATTTCGACAAACAATTCAAGATGTTGACTCAATTTATTTGACTGAAAACTAACTTGAAAACGATTCGATATATGACTTAACAAACTGACTCGACAAACTGAACTCAAAACTGAAATCTTTCTTCAGAATTATAGCCCTCACTTCAGGCCCCAGACTAAAGAAAAGATCACAGCACAGACTTGCAGCGAAACTGAAATAAAATGGTATTTACAATGATAATAGAACAGCAAAAAAACTTAGAAAATGTACCGCTTGAGCAGCCGACCATTGACCGGCCCTCCTTGACAATCTTCCCCATTCATATCCTTAAGAAGAAAGGCATTCTGACCCCGAAATGCTGCAATCTTAAAAGGACCTTTCCAGAGATTTTCAAACTTGCCGTGCTTGCCCTTTTCTTCATGTCTTGCATCCCACTTTAATACCACATCATCCAACTGAAATGTATCTGCCTTTGCGTTTCTATCAAAAATCCTTTTAATTCGCTCCTGCAACTTAAATGTGTTCTGAAAAACATCTTCCTGTGTCTGCTGCAAGTGGATCATTTGATTTGGCCTTCTCTGCATTGGATCCTCTTCACTACCAGCCTCTTGAAGAAGTTTGACTACTGGAGCTGCAAGAGAGGTAGGGAACACTATATCAACTCCATAAACTAGCTCAAAGGGGGACATGCCAATGGATTTCTTTTGACTCACTCGATCTGCCCAAAGTGCATGGACCAGCTTCTTATGCCAACTTTTCTTGTTCATTTCCAGCACTTTCTTAATGATATTAACCAAAGATTTATTGGAAGACTCCGCCAATCCATTGCCTTGCGGATGATAGGCAGTTGAGTGCCCCAAAGTAATATGATATTTACTACAAAACTAAACCATCCTTTTTGACTTGAAAGCTGCTACATTATCAGTGATTAACTTATTCGGGCAACCAAAACAAGAAAAAATATTATTCTCAAGGAATGAAACTATTACCGCATCCATAGCTTGCCTGGTGGGAATCGATTCGATCCATTTCGTGAAGTAATCCGTTCCCATGAGGATCCATCTTTGCTGACCTGAAGAAGAAGGATGAATTTCACCAATAAAATCCAACCCCCACTGTTGAAAAGGGGCACTCACCTCAATGGGCTTAAGCGGCAAGGGCTGTAATTTTTGTTTCCCTTCAAAAATCTGGCAGTTATGACAGCTCTTGACAGCCTTAAACACATCAGCAAACAATGTCGGCCAATAGTATCCAGCCCTCAAAATTTTATTTGTCGTTGTTTTCCAAAAAAGGTGACTGCCACAATCCCCTTTATGGAAATCTTCTATGACCTGCTTCGCTTCTTCTTCCACCAAACAATTTAACAAAACGCCACCAGGATCTTTCCAATAAAGTGCAGAATTCAAAACAAAAAACTTAGCAGCCTTCAACTTAAGAGTTCTCACTTTTTTTCTAGCCATGCCAGGTGGTGCAGACAAATTTTGAAGTACATATATGATATCCGAATACCATGGAGAAAGAACAAACATTTCTGATACCTGAAGCGAAGAACTTTCCTCATTTTCATCAGACAAGGCAGCGATCAGATTTATGTCTAAGACGTGCAGATTTGATTCAGCCATCAATTTCGCCAATCCCTGACCTTTAACAAGCTTTGTGGGCCTTATCTCCACATCATACTCCAGTAAAGCTGCTATCCATTTGCCACGTCCTCCCTTCGGGTCAGTCTGAACCAAAACATCTTTGACAGCAGCATTAGGAACATAAGCTAAAATATGGGAATGCAGAATGTACACACGGAAATCTTTCAGTGCTTTTACAAGTGCAAGGGCTTGTTTCTCGATAATGTTGTATTTCAAAGCAGCATCTCTTATGGTCCGGCTGAAAAAAGCAATGGGTCTCTCATGCTCATCTTTTTTCTGCATTAACACAGCTGCCATAGTATGCTCCGAAGCAAAAGAAAACAATATAAAATCCTGAGTATAATCCGGGCTGATTAGAACTGGAGCTAAAGAAAGAACCAATTTAACTAAATTGAAAGATTTCACAGCCTCTTCCGTCCATGACACTTGGCTATCCTTCTTAAGCATGTTTGTAATCTCCCTAAGATGCTCAACAAGATTAGGAACAAAACGGCGCAAAAAATTCATCTTACCATTGAATGATTGAATCTCCTTCTTATTCCGGGGCAAGTCAATTTGCTGAATTGCTTCCACACGTGCTGGATCGATACGAATGCCATCTTTTGAGATAATGTGCCCAAGTAGTTTGCCTTCATCCATGGCAAACAAACTCTTCTTAGGATTCAGCGACACACCATATTTTCTGCACTTTTCAAAGACAATTTTCAAATGAAGCAAGTGTTCATCATCTGATTTGGAAAACACGATCAAATCATCAAGGTACACCACTAAGAAGACATCTTTCTCATTAGCGAAAGCCAAGTCCATTGCCTGCTGAAAAGTAGCACTCGCATTCTTCAAACCGAAGGGCATTTTCGCATAATGAAAGGTTCCCCATGGAGTGGTGAACGCTGTTTTGTCTCGGTCATCTTCATGGACTAAAATTTGGTTATATCCGGAATAACCATCGAGTAGTGACATGCGTGATGCTCCAACTACTCGCTATAGTATGTGATCCGTTTTGGGCAGCGGATAATTATCCTTCAATGAAACTTTGTTGAGATTTCGGAAATCAATGCACAAACGAATCTCACTGGTCTTCTTTCGCACAGGCACCAAATTAGATATCCAATCAGAAAAGTGGATGGGAACAATGATTCCTGATTTGTACAACCTATTTATCTCCTTCTCAATTGATGGCAGCAATTTTGGATTAAGCCTTCTTAACTTCTGTCTGAAAGGTTTTTGATTAGGCTTAATAGGAATGGTATGCTGAATTATATTTGTATCATATGTCTTCAAATCAGAATAGTCCCAAGCAAACACATTGGCAAAAGATGACAACAAACTGATATATTTGGCCTTTACCTTCGGTGGCAATGCTTTGGAGAGCTTTACCATCTTCGGATGCTTAGTTGTTCCAAGATTCACGTCTTCAACTCCCTTTTCTGTTGGCTGCAATGTCGGTTTGCGGGCTACGTCATCATGATCAAAGAGCTCCTCTAAAGGTATCAAGCCTTTAGGAATCACATTATCCTTGAGCTGCAACACTTCCATTTGATTTATCTGCACATCATCTTTACCATCATCATGTTCTACATCCATTGAAGTATCCTTGAACTTACCTTTGTTTTGCAGAAAATCATTAATCTCCTCATCATCTTGGAAAACTTGCCAATGTCTCTGATTGTCCGGGACAGTCGGATGGTGCTTCACATGGATTTCAAATTTATTGCTTGAGTTCATAGGAATCTTCAAATTACTGGCTGCCTTAGCAAGTGCATCTACAATGCTATTTTGAATACGAGGCACACACGTCAATGTATAATCTGAAAACACCTTCAGGATATCTAGAACAGCATTCCGGTATGCCCGCATCCGAGGATGTTTTGTTTGATATTCGCCTTTAACTTGCTTGATCACCAATTCGGAGTCACCATATACTGCAATCCTCTTAGCATTTAGCTTTCTTAGAATTTTCAGGCCAGCGATCAAAGCTTCGTATTCAGCTTCATTGTTTGAACAATCAAAAGCAAGCTTGTAAGAACATACCCGCACATTACTAGGCACTTTGTCTGAAGCAGAAAAAGGACTACGTACCTAAATACCAATCCCAGCACCATCATTGCCCACTACTCCATCAAAATCCATGGTCCACAAACCATCTTCCTATTCTACCAAGTGCTGAAATGTTGTTTGCTGTGTTTTCTCTGCTTGCTATCCATTACCTCCAGCTGATTGCTCAATGATGTTTTGCTGTTCTTGTCGTTATTTCTTCAAAACTTCTCTGAAATTCTCTGCTATTTCTAGAATATCATCTGCTACAATTAACTGACTATCAATATCATTGAAACTATTTGAATACAAAACAAAGGACTCTAGATCTGTATGTACATAATTAACCGGATGATTAATTGGTTTCTCCTTGCTGGTGATCATGTATTTAATTTTCTGTTCCCGGTACAAATTTCTCATTTGGCCAAACACGGGAAGCGTTTTATAGGAGAAATCAAGTTGTATTGTTCCTTGCAATTTTGCTCCCCAAGATCTGGAAAGGAGCATACCAAAGCGGGGAGGAATGTCAGCCACGACAACATCCATCAAGACATTCTTTGCGGGGATCTGATCCAAACTTACAACCAAGTCTTTAATTAGCCCTATACATCTCACCCTGCTAGAATCAAATGAATAAAGATCATGATATTTCCTGGTGATGTCCAAACCCAACTTCTCCATGATAGCTTTCGGCATAAGATTGTGGGAGGCGCCGGTATCAAACATAGCATTATGCAACACAAACTCATGCACTCTCAAACTGATATAAAAAGGAGGTACTTCAGACTCACCACTCAATGCTGGTCCAAATATCAATTCCGGTTGATCATCCTCCACACTCACCATATCAGACATTGGGTCAAAATTCAGAATTTTGGAGACTTGACCTCTATAGCTGCTGTTCTTCATGAGCTCAGTCAAGGGAATGGATACCTTCAGTTTAGAAATTTCATTTTCTAAACTAAAAGCAGAAATCTTTTCCATCTCTTTGGTTGGAACATCTTTCTTTTCAAGTTTATCCTTTGATACAATGGGCTGATTTACCTTTTCATTTGCTGGTGGAGGCTTGCTAGTAATAGGATCAGCACTCTCTTTTCCTTTCTTTGGTGCAGCCGGTGTTTCATCTTTAGATGCTGGAACTTCCTTTCTTTTCTGGACTGGATTGATGGGAACATTTCTGTTTCTAAGTGAATACTGACACTACTGGGCAGACAAAGCATGCATATAACCTCTCTGATACTCATCCGACTCTTCCTCGAGAACTGTATCGTTTGCCAAGATAAAATCTGCATCATGCTGCACTGCTGAACTTGCTGCATTTTCATCATCTTCAGTGATAAATGTGGGCATATCATCAGGAGTAAAGAAGTGATTTTCTTCTCCAACTACATTATCTTCATCATCTGATTCGTGACCAACAAAATTCTGCTGAAGAGGTGTCTTTACTTGCTGCTGTTGTGATGTCGTTTCTTGTGCTCACTGCTCACGTTGTTTGATCCTGAATTGTGGCTACTGCTGGCCACGGAAATTAGGATTTCGAATCTGCGGTTCAGGCTTATCAAGAGCTAACCTTTCAATCATCTTTTCTACCTTGCGGAGAACTTGGTCTGATGTAGAGGCTTCTTCTTTTATTGAGACTTTCTTCTCGGCTTTCATTCTAGCTCTCTTATCATTCAAATTTGCCTCAACACTAACGGCAATTTTCTGCATTTCTTCTAAGGTAGCTGGATCTCTCTCCCTTAATTGATAAGCCATGTCCAGATCAAAACCATCCAGGAACTTAAGCAACGCTGATTTTCTAGTTGGTTTTAAATCATCTGGAATTGCATTATACACTGCATTGAATCTAATGCAATAGTCTTGAACAGACTCTCCAGCATTTCGTTTGATCTTAGTATATTCAGATTTGATTTGCAGCGGATCTTTCTTTACTTCCCAACGTTCCAAAAACTGTCTCTTAAGATCTTCTAATGTAGGAACACTTCTGGCCGGCAAAGCTCTGAACCATTTCCTTACCTCACCACCAAAGGTCTGCACGAATAACCTCATGGTCACATTCTCTTCATCAATCTCATGGAGATCGAAGAAATCCATCATTTTGTCGACATGTTGCTGAGCTGTGATATTCTGAGGTGTGCCATCAAACAAAGGAATTTTTCTTTGATAATCTGCGGGCATGTCATTCAAAACTTGAGGCAGAGCGAGAGGTGCAAACCGAGCGGCCATTGCTCTTGGCGGATTTGGTCTGGGGGTTGTTGGAGGAGTGGGTGTAGCTGAAGTATGAGGAGTATGAGGAGGTGTATGCGGAGGAGAAGCAATGTGGGATGAAGAAGGAGAATTTACTGCAGACTTTTGATATGTGATTATAGGTTGCAGGGGAATAGTGGGAATGAAAGGCGGTTCGGTGGGAATTTTTGAGGCGGAAGCCGTGATAGAAGATCCAATATTTGCAGATGCAGCTTCTAGGAAATCAGCAAGATTTGAAAACTGAATTTCTCTCTGAAGGTGCCTCAAGATAAAATTTTCAATTAATTTATTATTTCTTTCAACTTCAAGAGCTGCAGCAAAGTCAGGATCTGGAACTAGAGAACCAAGAGCACTTTCGGATTTGGTTTTAAACAACGACAATTCAAACTTCTCATCAAAATCAAGTTCTTCAAGATACTTAAAAATTGCAGGACATGAATGAGATTTAAACACGGGAGTCACAGAGCTCTCTTGACGAAGGAGTCTCGGAATCAAATTGGGATTTTTGTAAACAGGAGGAGGATTAGGATCTGGATTAGCTCTAGTATATCTCTTTGAAGCCAGCGTGTTATTTTCAAGAAATCAAAGGAACATAAACAACTTTTTCAGCCTGTCAAACCCTAAACTTATCATCCAGAAGCTTAGAATTCGCAGATGTACTGGGGTGTTTCAAGCGTCACGATTACAAGCTAGACCAGAGATTGACTAAAGTAGAATTTATCTACTTGCGCTAATGCAAAGCAAAAGTGTTTCGAAGGCTACCTGGCTAATCTTCAGGCTCCGTCTGTAGCTTATAAAAGAAATTACATCAAGAATAAAACCATTTTGTCCCCAGTATGGTCGCCACTATGTTAGAGCCTAGATTTGTCTCAGGCTGAAAAGACAAGGTTCTAGGTCCACATCAAACCACGCTTAGCCTCGTAGCTAGCCCTACGAGGATAGGAGAGGGCTCTCTCCGGGTCAATCTCGGAAAAAGGTAATCGATGAGGCCCAAAATGACTATATTTTCAATTAATCTTAGGCTAGGTATGAAGTACAAGGAGTTTGAGGTTGATTTTTGAGGTTTTTGTTGAATCAAAGGGAAAGGCAATTTTGGGTGCAGGGATGAGACACAGTTTTTGCAGAGGTCTATTTGGGGCAAGGTAGATGATCATCTTGATGCTTTTAAAGAGAATGAATGGGTAGATCTAACTGGTGAGAAGCTAAGGGGAGCAAGAAGCTTTCAAGGATTCTCCTTAAACAGATGAAAACATGGAAAATCAAACAAATTTAAAGGCAGAGCATAACAATCTATGGATTCTACCTTAACACTTCATTTTTTCAATTGCAGAAAATGAGAGAAGGAAAATGATACACATAACAACTTACAATTACTGAAAGAAACACACCATCAACACATAAAGCCACAAGGATCCCAAAGAGTGCTTCAAAACCCTGGTCTTTCCTTTGCCAAAAATGCAGAAGTGAATGTACAATAGAGTGTCAAGCTTTTCCCAAGAGTCCAACCCTGAAAATGACTTAGAAATTACATAATATAGGCAAGCCAACCTATTCCCTTGCCTCTAGGGGTTGAGCTCATCATTCTAGGATTTGTTTCAACCAATTCTAAACAAAGCACTACAATCTAGGCAGTCAAAACAACTTGCCTCTATAAGGTAGGAAACTGATTCATTCATTAAATTTTCATTCTTTGGTGAATGAATCTTCTAGAGCAAGTAAATAAGTGTCAAAATTACATCATGTTCAATCAATTACATCAAGAGAAGTCAAAAATTACATCACAAATCAAAACTAGTCAAACTAGCCGAATTTCTAAGCTGGAAGATGAAAAACTGGGCAAAAAATCTATATGCATCGCGCTGATTTCTATACCCGTCATGCTACTTTGCTGCTGATTTTGAGGCACTTTCTGAAGTCCAAATTGAGCTCAAGTTAGCTTGTTGGAAAGCCCTACCTGTCTACTTTATAACCCAAGTGGAATTTTCCAATTTGGTGTCCATTTTCCCCTCCAAAAGTGCATTCTCCCAAGACTACTTCCTGTGTGTCAAAATAGGGGCAATGAGGTCATTTTTTGCATGTTTTTTGACCTTTTGGGGACCCAAAATTTGCCCAAGTCTCTTGTCCAAGTACCAAAATTCATGATTTCCCATGAAAAGTTCAAAACTGCAAGCCATTTGTAATTTGGAGCTCCCAATCCTATGCGTCGCACAAGGTGCGCAACGCATATAGGGAAAAAGCCTGTTTTTAACACAAAAATTTCCAAAATCACCAAAAATGCCCCAAATTTCTTGAAATTTGGGCTGGAGCTTCCTTATCAAGTGAGATGTTGGGCCAAAGAGGCCTCGGCCAAAATATAAAGACAATCGAGCTCCCTTTGCTTCTTTTGTTTCTTGATTGCCTTCTTCAAATTCGCCTTTAGATTCCTTATCCAAGCCTTGCAAACTTTGTTCCGTGCCTTATAGTGGACAGCCATGTGTCTCAACAATGCATTATCTCTATTGGCCTTGTTCAACCACTTCTCCAAGTAAATGTTGACTCTCTCAAGATTAGACTCTCGATCCTCATTGATCTGTCGCTCTAGAGAAGTGAACTCAATCCTCCTATGTCGGGCAGCTTGGCGATTCTCACGGATGTTCTGCAGCTCCATGATCACATGCTGGTCTTCAAGCTGCTTATTTCTCTGCTCCAGATACCTGATGTTCCATTTGGCCATCTCCAACTGGATTTCCAAGGCTTGAATGTCTGTTTCTTGCTCCTCGATAATCCTTCTATATTTGGCCTTCTCTGAATCTGTAGTTGTCTCATCATCATGAACGAGAACGAAACCTGATGGCTCACCTGAAGGCCCCTTCTTATGCTTGGGCTTCTTGCCCTTGTCCTGTACCTGTGGTGCTGATGTCGGAAGCGAGGCCCCTTCCATGCCAGGTGGAGATAACACTGGCTTTGTTGCTGCAAACAAAGGTCTGGTGCCTTTCGGATAGCCTCTCTGATATGTAATGAAAACAGGCCTGGTCTCATGACGCTCATACTGCTGAGAAGGTTCACCCTCATGTTTCACCTCTGATACTCTCCGTGAAAACCCTTTCAAATTATTCTTCTTATTAGATTGCCAGCGAATGATTTAGAAAAAGAGAGTACAGTGATCCATATCTTCATCCACTATCCTGCAAAAACCATTACACAATATCCATGAAATGAACCCAACAATGCTTATACTCAAAATTTTGATTCTGAAGCCTGTAATGAATTGTCCCTATCTGCGGTCAATTACCAAACATTGCAGTCACTAAGAAAAATATTTGGACAAATGAAATTTCATAATTTATTTCCCAGTCGCACGGAGGAGGAGTCATGCATGCAACTAGGAAGGTTCCAATCGCTCCCTGGAGCCTATAAGCCAGTGACTGCAATTTGCAACTGAGACTCAAAAACCCTAAATACCAGTCACATGAAGGACAAGTTGTGTGTGCGACTGAGATGCTTCGATCACACGAATGAACCAACTAACAAGCGACTATGGTCGAGTTCTTCTTGTGTCATGCCTGTGATTGAGGCCCAAAACCCTCATTATAGAACTTTTGAGGTCTAAAATGGGCCTCCTTAGAAAAATGTACAACCAAAATAAATTTTATAAGAACCAATAGGATTCAAGATGATGATGTCAACCATGGGGGATGATTCACCATTTTTGGGGTAAAAAAATTAAAATAATAAATAATAATAAAACTACTTTTCAACTTGTATTTTCAACTTATCTCCCTAAGGTAACTTATCTCCCTAAGGTTTTACTCAACTTTCATGTATTTCCCATTTTTCATGTAGCAGGTTCCATCGAAAGTATGCAACATGGGTACTCCTTGGATGAGAAATCAAATTCTACATCCAATGAGTGTTCCCGCTCGAAATTTGAGTAAACCCATAGGGAGATAAGTTGAAAATACAAGTTGAAAAAGTAGTTTTTTTCCCTCTAAAATTTGATGATGTAATCTAATATTATTTTATTATTTCCATTATTATTTTATAATTTCCTTTAGAGGCCCATTTTAGACCTCAAAATTCCCCTAATGAAAACAAAAATGCAAGCTTCATACCTTGCAATTTCATCTTCGAGCAAACCCATTCCTCCACGGACGAGCCTCGGAGCTGTGAAAGAAAAATCATGATAGAAGAGTGTCTCATCAAGATGTCCAAATGAGGTAGAGGATAGTTGTATTTATACCCTTTCAAGGGTGTCCAATTTGCTTTAGGCCTGACCTGATCAAATTTGCACATGTGGGCTTATAATCCAAAAGTACACTTTCCCTTATCCGTTTTGAGTGATTTTTAGGTCGATTTCGGTCCTCTAAAAAAGAGGAATTCAATGCAATCATTATATATATCAAATGAGCTTTCAAAAGTGGAATTTTACTGCAGTTGCATATTTTAACACTCCCTCTCAACTAGGCAAAATTCCACCTGCATCGTGTCATGTGTATCCTATCATCATATCATATCCAATCTTAAGTATCTCATCCTCATGTATCATCAATGTTCATCTCAATTCATCTATTGATTATTCATGATTATATTTTGATTGTCCCTACTCATATGTTGAACATTCTCGGATTTAAAAGAAGAATAATTTGATATCGAAGGGGAGCTTAATATACCACCTTCTATCCATTGGGGAGCCACTGCTACCACCCCGAATCTATGCCAATGGGGATCCCAATTCTACCACCCGGGACACATCAGCGGTGAGTCAAATATACGACCAAGATCATCATCGAAGAGCATATAATAAATGATCATATATCAACCTGGAACCACATCAGGGGCACATCTCAACCCGGAATCTCATGAGGGAGCTAAACATCTACGACCCCATATCGAGAAATAGGTGATATATGGTAGATACTACTCAACCCATCCTATTGCCTACTGATATTCCCAACAATGAACCTCAAGAGACATGTGGTAGAACACATGCATCATAATAAACTTAGGTTGTGCACCCCCAAGTACACGCTCAACCTTTTGGCTAGACGAGGAGTGGTATTCCCATCAAGCTCAGCTTGTGGTTATGATGCTCACTGGGGTATACTCCGAAAAGACCAAGATAGGGGAGAAACATCTCCAACCCTATGAGTAACAGATATGGAAGAAACACATACGATCATATTATATAGAGATCCCTCAACCCCAGGAACCATCCATCTCAATTCCTCACCCTGGGAGCTCAGACTAGAGGGGAAGAGTTGGCTTAGTGTTCTTGATCAGTTCTGCTCTTTGTAGATCATAAACATATCATTGTGATCATATCTAGTAATCATCATGTCTCAATAGGACTATTATCATGTTCATGCAGGACATCAAATCAAATATCATATTAGAACAAAAATATATATATATCACAAAAAGGATACCTTATTCATCCTCCCTCCCAGGGAGGTGTCAACCACAAGCCTAAGCTTGTTTCATACATCAGAATTGTATCAATGAAGGTATCTCATTCCCATCTATATAAAGGATTATTTTCCAATCGTTTCCCACTCTTTGTCATCATAATGTATTCATGTCATATCCAAAACTTGCTCAAACATCTATCCAAAAAACTTCTTCATCTTGCCTCATATCTAGTCATGCTAGCAATCATCATACTCAACCTTGGTCATGCTTAAAGCTACATATTTATCATTCAAAACATCATGGAAGACATCATACTAAGGAAACACCCAAATGTGCTCATCGATAATGATCCAAACATCATCATTACATCCATGCAGTCACATATCATAGGAATAATGTCAAAGATAGATCATCCCATGCAAATATCTCGAAGGGTGCTTTGCAGCAACTCAATGTGTATGAAGTGGTTCAATAATGAATTCACTCAGGTTATGCACAACATATATATATATATATATATATATATATATATATATATATATATATATATATATATATAGAGAGAGAGAGAGAGAGAGAGAGAGAGAGGCCAACTCCCTCTTACTTTGATCATTAGAGGGTCATTACATGTCAAGAGTAGACCATCAGTATATAAAATAAAAATAAAAGTCGTACCTTGGATCACTTTTTAAGTAGAGGTTTGGATTGACACTTCATCCTGGCTTCACCCGATAATTGTCAATGTAGACATATCAGGATCTAGGGGCTTGCTTCATACAATGGTTTATGCAATCATAACACTTTAACAAAGAAATATGTTTAGCCTTACACAAATAAATATTATGCAATAAAATAAAATAATTCAACTTATCAAAGTTTACATGCCAGATCAAAACTAATATCGACCTCATCAATATCACTGTAACAAATTCTTTTAGACCAGGTGACCAGTAGATCTCTCATCCAAGTATTAAGTTATGAATTTATTTATTATCATGCCAACAAGTTTTCATTTAAAAACAAATATCAAACCAAACCTTATCATTTCATCCTCATTATCATAATATAAGTCACTAGATGCAAATGCATATACCAAGAATAAGTCATGCAGGTTCCATTTATTTATTGTGAGATTACTTCACACTAAATCACACATGTTTATACTTCAACCATTGTGCTAAGGAAAATGAGGTCAATACAAAACCATTATCAATATTAGTCACTAAAAGATAATATTCCCATTTAGCATTGTTATCAAGGAAAATCATCAGTCGTAAAATCAAATCATTAGTCATTGGGTCAAATCCATTTTTTTTTTTTTTATCACAGAAAGATCTATAGCCTAAAACATATCACAACGTCAAGTTAAAGTTATAAATCATTATCAATCATCAAGTCAAATATTTCTTATCTATATAAATTATCCATAATCATAATGACATATTGATATGCATATCTCGGTCACCTACAAACATAAGTTTAGTCAACACATTCACATCAAAACTTCCCTACTCATAGAACTTCTTGTTTTCTGCTCCATTTCTGTAGGACTATCATCCTTTGGGTGAACTTCTGATTTCATGTACAAAACTTCACTTGTGTCCTATAGGTATATTCACACCCATATGCCTTCCTCTGAGCAGTTGGGAGGCTACGGTCACACCCTTGAGCTTACTTCCATGCAGTTGAGCAGCTACAATTGCACATGTAAGCTTGCATCCGTGCGACTGAGGCTTGGAGTAATGGAAAACTCTCTCTTCTCAGGTTATAACTTTGCTACAGATAAACAATATCGTATATTAGTTTATTCATGCCTATAAATTATACTTCAATAATAAATAATATACATATAATGAAAATGATAATAGGAGTAAGGATCTTATGGAGAGATTCTCCCTTTGAATGGGAAGCCATTTCAATGATCTTTGTTCAAGTCATAAACCTGTCTATAATGATATCATGCATAACATATCTGTTACATCATAAATTTAGACTATATCAAACTATATAATATATTTATCATGATCATATCATGTTATTTCACCATTACATCATGACATCAATCTTTCATCAAGGGTTAGTGTCAAATAGCTAATAGGAGCATACTTCAAGATTCATGGTCACAACATTACTTCCTTGTCATATAATTCAATCCATTAATTCAAGGCATTCAATTTTACCATATTCCATAATTACTAAAAACATCAAAACATAACCGTGGTAAACAAAAGATCTTAAATATCAATCTCATTTTTATACTTCTGTCATCACGGCTATCATGTTTTTCACAAACAGTATCAATAGTGCCAAGTTACCATATACTAGACTCAAGGCACTAGCCTTCTTTATGGGATCAAGATATTAAAATGATAGATTTTAGCCAAACATAAAGTATACCACTATATCAAAGATCAATATTAGTAGCTGTATAGAATCAAGAAGTTCATCATGTCTAAAAGGTAAGATATTTTTTTTTACTACCAAGTGCACCATTTCATTATAAGAACCATGAATCCAAATCACTTTCATATGCATGAACCATTTGTGAAGGAGACATTATCATCATACCTTAGGTATTACCTTGTCATCTATATTGCAACTGAAACATAACACCATACATACCTTGTAGTGTTTGTATACCTGTGCAACTTCTTAGATAGTAGCACTTTGTCACCTTTTCATTAGGTATCTCTTTAATTTTTCCAATGCTAGTTCTTATCTTCCTGCGCTAGCCATGATCCTCAAGAGGGGTCCACTTATAAAAACTCATCATGAGTTTAGAAGCATCCAAATACTCAAATATATATGCCAGAAGCATAAGTAATAATCAAAACAATAATCAGATCAATAAGTCTAAACAAAAATAAGGACATAAAGGAGCATCATAAATAAAAAAGTACTTATATTCAATGACAAGTGATCATCTCCCTCTTGAACTAGCCTTCAAGAGCCATCATTGTCCATTGTCTATATTAAAATGTTGCCTTCACTATTTCAATCAACTTTATCAACAATCGGGCCTGCTAGAGACTATCCCATCTAGGGCTTCATCAAATCTGATACAAGTACTTGAACATCTTCACATTGATCATGGTAGGGTTTTTAGGTTTCATATCTCATATATTTTTGATAAAATAGGGTTTCTTCCAAACCCTAACCTCATAATACCCATCAAATCCTAATACACAAATTGTCTGAGGTTTTCTTCAAACCCTAGAATTATTTTAGGTCTCCACCACCCTCTTCTTTCATCCATCAACAGTGTCATCATAGGGATGATATCCATGACTTTTCTTCAGCCCAGGATATGATACCATGTCAATTTTTCTAAGGGATATATTGTTATTTTCTTTGATAATTGAATTTATTCATTTACAAATTAAATTCACCCCATAACATCATTACATTATTTAGATTTACATCATTATTCAACAACATATGAAACTATGTAGAAAGAAAAATATCATCATCATCAATGCATCGGAACATAAAGGAACAATAGAAGAAAATCATTCACACATAGAGACACCAAGATTGGTCGGAGACTAGGGAAAAACCCATTATGGGGAAAACCCTTTCAAATTATTCTTCTTATTATATTTTCATCGAATGATTCAGCAAAAGAGAGTACATTGATCCATATCTTCATCCATACAACTATCCAACAAAAACATTACATAATATCCATGAAATGAACCCAACAATGCATATACTCAAAATTCTGATTCTGAAGCATGTAATGAATTATCATTGTCTGCGGTCAACTGTTGAATAGTGTGGTCACTGAACAAAATCTTTAGACAGCTGAAATTTCATCATTTAGGTCCTAGTCGCATAGAGGAGGAGTCATGCATGTAACTGAGAAGGTTCCAGTTGCTCCCTGGAGCCTATAAGCCAGTGACTGCAGTCTGCAACTAAGACTTACAAACCCTAGATGTCAGTCACATGGAGGACGAGTTGTCAATGCAACTAAGATGATTATGTCAAACAGATGAACCAGGTAGCAAGAAAATTTGGTCGAGTTCTTCCTATTCCATTCCTATGACTAAGGCCCAAAACCCTAAAACAAAAATGCAAGCTTTAGACCCTACAATTTCGTCTTTGAGTGAACCAATTCCTCGGCAGACAAGCCTCAGACCTATGCGAGCCAAAATCAATATAGAAGATCATATCTTCAATATGTCCAAATGAAGTAGAGGACAATCGTATTTATGGCCTTCCAAGGGTGTCCAATTTACTTTAGGGTTGACCTAATCAAATATGCACATGTGGGCTTATAATTCAAAAGTACACTTTCCCTTATCCATTTTGAGTGATATTTAGTTTGATTTTGGTCGTCTCCAAAAGAGGAATTCATTGCAATAATTATCTCCATCAAGTGAGTTGTTCAAAGTAGAATTTGACTATAGTTTCATATTTTAACATGATCCAAATGATTAATAATGTAGGTTTTGTAAAGCCTAATCAACATGGTGACTGAATGCATAAACTTAATGAATCCAACAACCAACAATGTAAACTTTGAAACGGGAACTATAAACCCAAAACGGGAACTTTGGCAAAAAAACCCCGAAAAACATCAAAAACAATGCTAAAAACGAAAAGTGTGTATACTAGAACGATGGTTTTTTTTAGGGTAAATTTTGAACATGTTTTAAAAATCATAGTGAAAACAAAATTTTCATGCAAAAATTGTGCAAGAAACGCCCTGAAAATGAAAAGTGTTGATACTCGAACAATGGCCTTTTTTTTAAGGGTCAATTTTCAACATTTTAAAAAAATGCCAATAAAACCGAATGCTTATGTGCAACAAAACAGTTGTTTTATAAGGAAAAAACACACTAATGTTTTTGGAAGAATAACATTTTTCTTTCCTAAGTATAAATTCAACATGTTTTAGTAATGTCGATAAAGATAAAATAATGGAATTTGAAATACATTAAAATTCTATTAGTTTTCATCCATGTTGTTAAACATATGATAGCATCACACTAAAGATCGCTAAAATTCTAATTGTTTTCAACCATAACATTAAAGATACAAAAAAAATTGGAAAATTTTCAACCATAAAATTAAAAAACCATGACATTATGAAAAATTACATGACTAAATTAATCAAAATGTCATTATTTGTATATTGAATGAAACATACATTATATCTCTAATTGATTGTTGCATTGTAGATATTCTAAACAATAAAAATCATCATTATTAAAACATATAATCCAACAACATAAAAATGACTCATAACTTTTGATTTAACACCGTATGGAAATAAAAATATTTATTTCAAGATACAATGCAAACATGAGTTATATAAACTGTCTTAGACAATTATCCAAAATCACTCATATTTTCTTGCACACCATCAGAATTGACATCTTTATATGAACGAATGGATACAGAACGAAGATGTTCCATATTCTTCTCTTTCATCAACTAGTGCCCCATCTGAGTCCACATGCATGCCCACCATTTCAGGTTTCAAAATTCTTCTGGATCTACAACTTGTTTCAACGGACTCCCATCTCAACATTGTTCCTTCTAGTAACAACCTTTTCAGAATCTCTATCGTCTTGAAGTGAAGACTTCCTCTCTTTGTTAAATTGAAGTCATAAACAAGTATGTCAACATCCTCCAATTTTAAGAGGTCTGTGGGCGGCGATTTATATTTGTACCCTTTCTTTTTCTCTTTCCGCCATTTTTTTTGTCAACTACCATCTTTGGCTTATACATACCATTGAATGGGTGTGTGTTTGTGGCATACCAATGTACTTCAACACCTGTAACATCTTCATTTTTTGTAAAGACCTTTATAACCATAGCAACCCAAAATGGATATCCATTGGGATCTCCATCTGCTAGCACTGTGATCATGCAACCCTCCTTAATATTCTGTACTGAACCCCTGTAAAGGTCTTCCATGTCTTTACGTTGTGCATGAGATCTTCTGGAACCAATATACATTTGTCTTTCCTCTGCATGTGAAGAATTAATAATACCTTGAGATTGTTGTTGTTCAATAATGTTTGTTTCCTCATGTTCATTTGACACATTTTGTGGCCAAATAAATGGATTTTTCAAAGGTATATATTCATTTGTTGTTTTCGAAATGATATCACATTAATTATTGAAAAATGCCTCCCACCAAACTAAATCAGCAATTTCAAAGTACTCATATGTATATATAATACATTTTTTAATTTATTCTAGGAAATCAGAATAATTTATATCTCTATTTTGTCTGCGTGCATTATGAACTTCACCAACTTGTTGAAATAACAATATTTTTGATGCAAATATTGGATGATCTGGAATGAAATTCAAAAGTTACAAACCTAATGACGGTGCCCATTCTGTAGTAGTTGGATACTTCTTGCCCCATATTAGTGTTTTCCCATCAAATTTTTTTTGATACGAAATTGATGTTGGAAGCTAATGTCATTAAGTTGTTCAATGCATTTCTCCTCACCATGCAATCCCATAATAAACCTTCGCATGTCAACAGTTTTTTCCAACACATCAAAAGTAGGCTCTGGCATGTATGATTTCTTAATACATTCAATTAATGATGGCAAGCTCCCAACTTCCTTCCTCCTCAGTGTGACTAAAAAATGACTGAACATCTGATCAATATGGTCATGAGTGTGCCCAACAAGAAGGAAACCAACCTTTACCTTATGAAAAATTCTCAATTCAACAAGCATGTTTAGATATCCAAAAACAACCTGATTTTTGTTTTCAGGGCAAGTGTTGTCCAATTGTAGATACAAAACTTCAGGAAGATTACCATACCAATGAGAAAGCACATCATGAATTATGGTTATTGTCAGATTTGCATCATTATGAATATTTGGAGCTATGAAGTACACCATTGGCAACATTTTCCCATTGAAGACCATACAACCAACCAAGTGATACTGAATAAAATTTTCCCCCTGTAAATTTTTGGGTGTATGAACAAAATGTGGTAAAAGTGTATTCTTTTGGTTTATACCATCAATTATCAAACCCAATATTTATTTGGATTATCATAAGACTTATTTCGATGCTTGTACAAATTTTTCCTTTCGCTTGTTTTTTGTTCGTGATACTCTTGAAGTTCTTTGACAATGGAATCTACACAACATAAAACAAAGCCATTAAGAAATACGTTTTCATAATTGATGACTATACAATTTTAAAAGTTAAAGTTATGAATGCTTACCTCTTTTTGACCCTTCAAATTTATCCCTTTTTTATTTAAGAGTAGCACATGTACTGCAAATCCCCATCCTTGTCTTTTTAGGAATACGTACATTGTTGAATTCTTGCTTCCATACCTTCGCAAAATATTGATATGTAATAAACTGACCATGTCCCTCAGAATCTTCTGCATATTATTTGTATAAGTTTTAGATTTCTCATCTTGAAAAATTATCTAGAATATGTATTGTCTCTCTATTTGGCATACACTCTCCATGCTTTGAAAAGAAATCTTTCATCCATGACATTGCAGTATTTGATATTGGCCCAAAATGTCATTTATGACATACTTCTGAATAAAATGTGGGATCCTTTTCCAATTTTTCTTGGATTCTCGAGAGACGAAAATTACCCATCGAATGAAACATTTTGAAAGCCTTTCTACAGATAAATAAAGGCCCAATATGATAATCATAACCTGACAATGTAGATTGCATGCACCCAACTAAATATGAATTTTGCATGCTTTTATTCATTGACAAATATCTCTTCCTTTTCTCTAATGCAAATTTGAAATCCATATGTTTCAAGCAACCTTTTGACAACATTCACTTGAAATGAGAGCATTGATAGAACTTCTCATAAAATATTCTACTCTACCCCTGGTATAACTAGAACATCTTAGATTAATATGAAAAGGTCTGCTCCTACTCCTTGATACAATATTTCCTGGCAACATCCCCATCATTGGATCATCCTTTGTATAAGAATTTTCACCATCATTCTGAGGAATGTTATCCTCACTATGATTAGTTGTACTTTTGAAATAATGACTTGGAGGATATTCTTCATCTTCCCCTTCTTTAGTGCTACTATCATACTCCTTAGAATTAGGACTAAATGGAAAATTTGACTTGATGTTTATTGGATATTCTTCCTCATGTGCATTGTCAGTGTTTCTCTCGCAGTCCATAGAATTAGGGCTACGTCTAAAATGTGACTGTTTACTTACTGAAAAATTACATCTCGTCCTTTTTCACTGCTACTCTCATAGCCCTTAGGATTAGGACTAAGTGCTTCCTCCTGTCCTTCACCACTGCTGCTCTCATAGTCCATAGGATTAGGACTAAGTGGACACCGTGACACTCCATTCTTTTGAAATTTTTCATCATGCTCTTCATCACTGTTGCTATCATAGTCCATAGGATTAGAACTAAGTGGACACTGTGACTTTCCATTCTTTTGAAATTCATCATCATGCTCTTCATCATTGTTGCTTTCATAGTCCATAGGATTAGGACTAAGTGGACATTGTGACACTCTATTCATTTGAAATTCTTCATCATGCTCTTCATCACTGTTGCTCTCATAGTCCACAGGATGAGGACTAAGTGGACACCATGACACTTCATTCTTTTGAAATTCTTCATCATGTTCTTCATCACTGTTACTTTCATAGTCCATAGGATTAGGACTAAGTGGACACTGTGACACTCTATTCAGTTGAAATTTTGTGTCACTGCTACTCTCATAGTCCATAATATTAGGACTAAGTGGACACCTTGACACTCCATTCTTTTGAAATTTTTCATCATGCTCTTCATCACTACTGCTCTCATAGTCCATAGGATTAGGACTAAGTGGACAATGTGACACTCCATTCTTTTGAAATTCATCATCATGCTCTTCGTCAATGTTGCTCTCATAGTCCATAGGATTAGGACTAAGTGGACACCGTGACACTCCATTCTTTTGAAATTCCTCATCATGCTCTTCATCACTGCTGCTCTCATAGTCCATAGGATTAGGACTAAGTGGACATTGTGACACTCCATTCTTTTGAAATTCACCATCATGTTCTTCATCATTGTTTCTCTCATAGTCCATAGGATTAGGGCTAAGTGGACACTGTGACACTCCATTCTTTTGAAATTCGTCATCATGCTCTTCATCATTGCTGCTCTCATAGTCCATAGGATTAGGACTAAGTGGACACCGTGACACTCCATTATTTTGAAATTCGTCATCATGCTCTTCATCACTGTTTCTAGCATAATCCATAGGATTAGGACTAAGTGGACATCGTGACACTCCATTCTTTTGAAATTCTTCATCATGCTCTTCATCATTGTTGCTCTCATAATCCTTAGGATTAGGACTAAGTGGAAACTGTGACTCTTTATTTATTTGAAATTCTTCATCCCATCTTTCATTAGTGTTGCTCTCATAGTCCTTATGATTAGGACTAAGTGGAAGAATTTCCATTATATTCATCAATATGAATAGAGTTGTTACACAATGAAGATGTTGATGCTTCACAAAGCGAAACTTCACTATCAGAAAAATCCATCCCTTTCAAATAGAAGAGGTTGAATGATACAAATGCAAAATCTCCTAATGATATTATATAGCTTAAAGAAAGAAAATTTCCCTCCAAAAATTTCATTTCATGTATTTCCCTCCATTATTTTCTTCTACAATTTATTGAAAAATTTTAACTATTTTTTTTTTAAATAAATCTTTAAATTTAAAATTGTGAACTAAATCTTTTACCTAAATTAATTTAATACTTAAACTATATAATCTTTACTATATACTTTTAATTTTTATTATACCTTTTAAAACAAATTAATCCCACATTCACTGTGTTGTAAAACAATTCTGTAATATTCGCTTTATCATAGTTTCCTATACCGCCATAACAAAATTAACATGTTAAAATTTACAAAAACAAATTAATCTCACATTTAACATACGGTAAAACAATTTCGTAATTTCACCTATATAATAAATTTCATTATCACTATTACTCACATCACATCAAGGTTTTCTAAGGTTTGTTAAAAGACTTGGAGCGAATTTGTGGAGCAACTACATTGCTATCAACAACATATTCACAGAGGATTATCGCATTTGAAAGGTTAGTTAATATTTCTACTTTGCAAACTTTAAAATTAAAAATGTTTAATGAAGTTTTTTTTTTTTTTTAGAAATTTAAACTTTTTGTAGGACAAATTTACCCACTACGTCCGTAGTGGGCGTGGTGAGCCCAATCAAGCTCCCGGCGGCCAAACAATCCCATGGGTTAGGGGTGGTGGGGCTGGCTACCTGACACCCTGCGCCACCTCGGCGGCCCACCGGAGTGGCAGGCCGATTCCCAAAATCGGCCTGCCACCCCAGCGGGTCAATTCCTAGAATTAGCCCGCCACCTCGGCGGGCCGTTGGGCCACCGAGGTGGGGCGGAGCGCTGGCAGCTAGGCTCTGCCCCACCTTGGTGGGCTATTGGGCCGCTACAGTGGGGCGAGGGGCTGGGCCGAATTGCCAGCTTGGTTGGCCGACCGATTTCCAGGGTGGGGCGGCAGGGCGATGTATTTTTTTAATTTGTTATTTTTTATTGTTATGTTTTACGAAATAATTTATCATTTATCGTTTTCTTTGTTAATTTAATTTATTTTTTTTGGTCAACTGATTTATATGTGTCTTTTTTTCAGGAAAATGGCATCAAAGAAGATTTTTGTGAATCTTTCTAGACTAAAGACTCTTAAAGGTGGATCTTCAAAAAACACTATTGAACGAACGCCACCTAAGCTGATGACTACAAATCTTTCAAGTGCCTCAAATGAGAAGAAAATGATTTTATACTGGAAGAAATCAAAAGAAGTGAAACTTCCATAAAATGTCTGGTATGTGAAAGAAAGAGAAAGCCAAAATGTGCAGATATATCTATATGTTGATATACCTAACGATAATGGAATTTATTACATGTTGGGAAAGGTCATAGACATGTGTTCAGTATTGGACAATGAAGTTTTATACATACTTACAAAACCGCCCAAGTCACATGAAATGATTAAATACCAATTATCATATTCATTGTATGAAACGAGAGAGGTATCTACAAAGTTGTGTAAAAAAATCGTAAATGAGATGACACAAAATATCATAATTATTGTTATTTATATTTGTGTTTTGCGTTATTGTAACTATCTCACTATATTTTTATAACTTTGTTTTTATTGACATGTGATATTTTTTTTTGCAGAATTTTGTTGAACATTGTTCAATTATGTAGGGAGGCATTCATTTCATAGAGCATGATATTATGAAAGTTGTCAACAGTTTCTACTCAGTGTCAGAAGAAAATATGGCAAACAAGAAAAATGTAGTAATTCATGATGCTACAAAACTACACCCAAGGGATCAGAAAGAAAAAAGAAAAAAGAAAAGAAAAAAAATGCCTCTAGTGGATAAATCTAGCAAAGGTAGACAAGTGACTTTTGAAGATGAGGAAGTTGAAACTGACATTGAAGAATATGTTGTAGTTACTGAGGATGACATTGGAACTGATGTTAAAAAGGAGAAGAGTCGTAAAATATCAAAAGTAACAATGCCCAAGAATAAATATGTTCTATTTAATGATGAGAATGTTATGAGGAAGAAAAGTAAAGTTGAACATTCTGAAGTAGTCATTACCAACAGCCAAGAACCTGGTGAAACTTCAAAAGAAAACAAAGAAATCATTACACTAGGAGTTGATTTAGAGGATGGCATTACTAAAACAAAACAAAATGCCATTCGACAAAACTTGAAAAAGAAAAACTTAATTGAGGGTGGTCGTAAATTTCAGCTTAATGTCAGACAAATCTATAAGGCAAGTGAAGGACAATGTAAATATCAAATCAGAAAGTCACACCATCTGCATTTTCACAACTTGAAGACATTTATGAGGTACAATCCATATGCTCATGTGGTTAATTGTGTGCTTCTTGTTGATCCAGTTCAAGTTCCCAGCAAAGAAGCATTTTGATAAGTCAAAATGTTTTGAATACAATTATTATGTGCTTGGAGGGAACCATTCTGTAGAAGCTCAAAGACAACTGATGGAGGAACATTCCAATAACCCATGTTTTGAAACAATGAAATGTATCATTTATGTTGGTTTATCAGATACAAAAGCAAAGTTAGTGTCATGAGATCATAATTTAGATAATGAATATAGGATGTCTATGACTTTCATCCAAAGGGTTAGATTTATCCATAGGGAATTTGAAGAAAAATTTTGTGGGGATAAGTTAAATGTTGTTGTAGATTTTCAAAAGGAATGTTGTATGTAAATAGGCTATCAAATCGAAGAGAAAATCAATTCAAAAGGCGGCGAGTAAATACTGATTTATTCATAGGTATTGATAACATTTTCCTGTTGGCATTTAGAACTGGAGAGATATGGGAATTGATTAATAATATTTTTAGCATGTGAGAGAACATTGGCATTAAAAACCAGAAGGTCAAAAGGTCTAAACCATTGATATGTAGCAACAGGAAATCACGTCTTGGAATGAAGCAGCTTCCAGAACATATGACTATCACACCTTGGAGATCACTGCAAGGAGTGAAGGATGAAAAACTTGTCAAAGCAATATTATCTCATGTGAGGTCAAGGGAATTATTATTGGAGGAAATGTCTGAGGAATTTCAAAAGTAAGTTTGTTGAATTATTTTTACTTATTTCTATATTATAATTTTCTTAGATATCATTTTTGGGATTCAACTGCGTTAAGTAAGTCATTCAAAGTATGACCATTTCCATGAGAGGTAGTCGTAAAGTGACTAATTTCTCATGATTTTTGAATAGTTCACTTAGCACTCATTGCATCGGGTGATGCTCACAGGGGTGAAAAAGTGGGATTGAAACTAGTGAAATGTGGAGAACGAATCACATAGCATCAATCATCACTTCCGGGGCTTGCACCCGGTAACCAGGACATCCCAGGAGGTCACCCATCCCAGAACTCCTCTGGCTCAAGCGCGCTTAACTGTGGAGTTTTTCCCCACAATCAAGCCCACTTAGCTTGCTACCCCATTTGTTACCGGGTGATTTACACCGAAGTCCTGGTTACCGGGTGCAAGCCCCGAAAGTGATGATTGATGCTATGTGATTCGTTCTCCACATTTCACTAGTTTCAATCCCACTTCTTCACCCCTGTGAGCATCACCCGATGCAATGAGTGCTAAGTGAACTATTCAAAAATCATGAGAAATTAGTCACTTTACGACTACCTCTCATGGAAATGGTCATACTTTGAATGACTTACTTAACGCAGTTGAATCCCAAAAATGATATCTAATATAATGCACTGCGAAAATCCCCCATACTATAATTTTCTTTTAAATATAACGTATTGTTCTTGGTAGTATTTGTTATACATATCATTATATTAACTTTTTTACTTTATCTATGCAACCACAAAGTTTATATGAAAATTCAAGAACAAATGGTTAAATTTATAAGTAGAGCTTCGGTGTAAATCACATATAGAAAGACCTTTGTCGATGCGTTTCGAACCAACTAGCGTGGTTCATCGTCAAGACAAGTTCAACTTGTCCTGACGATGAACCACACTAGTTGGTTCAAAACGCGTCGACAAAGGTCTTTCTATATGTGATTTACACCGAAGCTTTACTTATAACTGTTATGGATCACAGAAGTCTCAATTCAACAAATGGTTAAATTGTTGAATGAAGATAGTTGGGATAATGTTGTACGCAACTATCCAGATTCAAGTTCTACATCAACATTAAAAAAAATTATCTTGCATTTAAAAAGGTATGTTGATTTACACATTCATTTTTATTCATCTGTATATTATTTTTATTTTTTAATTTATACATATATTTGTTTATTTTATTAAAGATGAGGAAGCATACAAATGGAGCATCAGATAGTTTCAAAACCCTTATTGAAAAAATTAAGATCGAAAGACTGAAGAAGCAACATATTAAGAATGTTGAACTTGATCCAACTCTTACTCATTACATTTGGAATGGGCTTGACACTATTCAATATCAAGTAATACAAGGCGACTGTGAAGACATTTCTACACTCATACGTAAAAGGGATTATGCCTTAGTTATTGCAGATATTCCCCATGGTTTCAATATTCCAAACATTGACTATGATAGTGACCCTTATACTTATCAAGCTCTTATTAAAGTGGTTGCGGGATTTCTAGAAGTCACATCATCACCATTATGGAGATTTGTGACATTTCATTTAAACACATAATTGGCAATGTTATTGTCAAGCTTAAAAGGGAAAACATACTCAAGGATGCAGCTTACATGGTAAGATGTTTAAAATTTATATTTGATTAATGTTAAAAAATTCATTTATGTACAAGTTAATTGAACTTTTACTATTTCATGTTACAGGAAAAAGTCAAATCTTCTTAACTGTGAAGATCAACCATTTATAAATGATTGTGAGTTCATCCATTGATAGTTGGGCAAAAGATGATAGCTATATGTCTATGATTTTTAATCAGGTAGATGGAAAGAGTCATAGCCAAGTATTGACTTATGATGTTGTTGTGAGAAAAAATAACTTATGAAGACAAAGAAGCAAAAGGAGAGATAGTTAACATTTATAAAAAACCACAGTTATTGATTAACTATCTTATAGACATATGTTCAAATGAAGGAGATTGGGTTTTGGATTTATTTTCTGGCTCATGTAAGTTTTAGTACATGAAATTGAATATCAATATCTTATTTCTTAATTTATATGTCATTGTACTAATTTACTTCATTATTTCTTTTGTGCTTGATAATTAGTTCCAACACTAGCATGTTGCCTTCAAAAAGGAAGAAATTTCATTGCTATTGAAAAAGATCCAATACAGTGCAATTTTATTCAGCAAATAATTAATGCTCTTCAATTTCTTCCAGATGCAATGCAAGAAATTGGGTTGAAGAAAGGGGACTTCAGTGAATCACATGTGGCAAAAAAGGCAAAGAAACCCCAACGACCATTACATGGAATGATTGGAAAGGCACACATTGGGAGATTCGTAGACATCAAATATCCATTAGAAGAGGAAAATGAGCAAAATGAAGCGGAAAATATTGTGGAAGAAGACAATGATGAAACTCTAGAGGATGAAGAGTTTGGATTACATGATATTGTTGATTAAATTTAAGTTATGCTTGGAAATCAAGCTCATTTTTTGTAACTATTAATTAGTTATACTTGTAATGTTTTGAATTTGACATTTTATGAGAGGAATAAGCACTCAATTAATGTTGTTATGTGTTCAATATTTGTATTATGTGATTTTCGCATTAATGTTTATGTTAATCATTATTTTTTTTAAAACAATGCTTATTATTTTTTTGACATAAAATTCATAAAAAAACAAAAAAAAAAAAAAAAAAACAAAAAAAAAAAAAAAAAAAACAAAAAAGAAAAAAAAGCAAACTATTATATAATCATTTTTAGTTAAAATTTTCCTATAAAAATTGTGATTTTGACATGTCAAGCCTAGCAAAAAATTAGAAAAAATTATCAAAATGTGTAGTTTTTTAGTTATATTTATGCTAAAAATGATTATTTTTATGTCAAATGTTAAAAATTATTCTTTTTTAGAGGCAATTATTTCACGTGCATTGAAAAATTAATTAACGATGTATAAATATGTAGAATATCGAAAATTCAAAATATCGACCTTCTTCTTTAAATATGCAAAACATTAAAAATCTCACAAAAAAAAAAAAAAAAAAACAAGAAAATATGAAGAAGACGACCACTTCAAAATTTGTTAAATTTAGAAAATAATTATTTACATTTCATATATTAAAAAATTTAAAGTCAAAAAATAGGTCTTTTAAAAAATGGCATGATGCAGAATCGTCACTTTTTTAAATCAGCATGAAAATCACTACCATTCTAAAACGTAATATATATATATATATATATATATATATATATATATATATATATTAAAGTGCTAAAAACTATGCTCTAAAAAAACATGTGTGTTATGCTTCGCCCCTTTTCAAAATCGGGTCACTTTTTTGCTATCTCTACGTAACGTGTAACAGTGTCAGTTCCCGTTTCAAAGTTTACATTGTTAACCATATAAGTTAAATATGCAGACTTTGTTTTGTGCGAATATAAAATAAATCAAATGATATCACAAGGTTTGAAACTATGCTCAAATGGTAGTTTCATATCGCTTTCCAACTCGTTACCTCTGCCAGCGCTGCACATCTGTCCATACTGTCAAGTTTTACAGCACTGTCATTTCCTGTTTTAGCACTGAGGTCTGACAGTGCCACTACAGAGATACGCCACCAGCTCCTGGTATGCATTGTTGAATGGTATGCGTATGATTCAAGTTTGAATGCGTTTGGTAAGGCAGTTTGAATGCGTTATGCGTTATCAACATTTGGTTTAATGAATGCATATTGCATTGATTGTGGGTGCTCATTTGAACGCTGTTGAATCTGCTGAGCCACGTAGAGATACCTGTATTGTTTTAATGTTGTGGGATAACGTTGTGGTATAACGCTGTGGCTTGAACGTTGTGGTATAAAGGGTGGTTTTAACAGTGTTGAGTTTTATTGAATGTTGAATGGTAAAGCTACCCATGCGTTTGAGTTTGTATTGCTTTAAACTTTGAATGGTATATGCGTATTAACATTGTCCATAATGTTTGAATGCGTTTGGTGATACCTGTATTGCTTTAAACTTTGAATGGTATATGTGTATTAACGTTGTCCATCACGTTTGAATGCATTTGGTAACATTGTCTAATGGTATGCGCCTGTCCAAGTTCTGGTATTAAACTGAGTTGAATGGTATTGAACTACATTGACATAGTTTTAACGTTGTCCAGTGGTATTTGAAACTGACATGGTATATGCCTATGCCTATGCGTTTGAGTTTTAACGTTGTCCAGTGGTATTTGAAACTGACATGGTATATGCCTATGCCTATGCGTTTGAGTTTTAACGTTGTCCAGTGGTATTGAAGCAGCACAGAGAATAAGGCATCCTTCCAGTTGTTAAAGATGGTATTATTGCATGGGAACCATTTTGTGAGATCTCCGCCAATTGTGGCATGCAATGCTCTTTGAACATCCGGATTGTTATAATAAATGATTGCATAGTTATCAAGACAGGGATCATATGATCCTGCCATTAATTTTCTTCTCGACTTTTTCCCAGTTGTGACATTTTCCAAGCACTTGGGTGTGTATAGACTATACATATCAATCTCTTTTAATTGCTTCAGCGTTTTGTCTACCGCTGTTTTACATTTAAGGTTGCTCCATGGTTTGCCACTGAAGAAATCGCAGTTGGATGTGATGATATGGTGAGTCTCGTCTAATATGATTCCATGACTCCACGCATAATCCATTTTACGTTGCCAGTCATAGCCATCATGTGTGTTTAACACATTTTAACAAGTTGTGGGATTTGAATTCCAGATCTGAAATATATGAGGGTTTTGTGTTTTTTGCATGTTTGAAGGGTGCTTCAACTGTACATTTTCAAGATTTCAATGCTGAAGTTTTACGTTGTCTCACTATACCAAATGTATATGTGAAGAGATAATAAAGATCGCATGAGATGCTTACATTACAGTGGATATTCTGTTGAAAGAGCTTGTCCTGTGCATTCCAGTCCTCAAACTATCTGACTTTAAGCGCCATTGGTTTTCCCAGCGACGGGGTCATCATTGTGATGGTCCTGTAACTCCTACACGGACTACTAGTTTATCACCTGATGTTCACTTCTATGCTGGTGACTGGGGAAATCTACATACTTTACTATCTGTTGTTGGAGAGAATTAGATTGGTGCTATTTAAAATGCATAGGTGAATAAGAGTTATTGGAACTATTTGGTTATGAGACATTGGAATGTATAAGATCTAATATGTGCTGCCAAAGTTCGATCTTTAAGGGCGCATTGAGTAAGGACAAGTCCAAGCCTTTCATTGATTAAAATAATGTTAAATTGAATATTAAAAAATGGGCACATTGTTTGAATTTTGGTCATATATGAATGATGTTTATTGGGTTGATGAGCATTTGAATGATTTGAGTCATTGGGTTTAAGAAGTTATGAATTTGCCTGCTGATGAGTAGATATTGGAATTGAGATAATTCCATATATGATGGTTTTTAATGAAAGTATGAAATCAATGGTGAATGATTTTGAACCACATGAAAGATAAGCTTCGGCATGCAAATGGTACAGTTGTGAAATTGCCAGCTATTGAGGTTTTTTTATTTGGGTAAAAAGCTGAGATGCATGTTTATATGCGTGTGATAAAGATTCTGGGTAATAGCAGGGTTGGCCCTGCATCAATTTTGGTAACTACTAGTCCGTTTTAAAGCACCTGGATTCTGGGAACTTGTTGTTGATGCTAATTTTAAAGTGAAGGAGTACTTGAAGGATCCAAGCCAGTTTGCAGTTGCTGCTACCTCAAATGTGGAACTGTATTTAAAACTCATTATAGTTTCTGTCTACATATATATGCATTGATTCCTTGATTCATTTGCTGCACATATACAAAAGATTTTTTTGTGTCTTTGTACTGTGAGTGGGTGTTACCTTTACTCATTGGGTCATAGTTGTAATCAGTTTTTTAAAGGGGTGTAATTTTGACAATGGAGAATATGCCTCGGATTACTAAAATATTAGAGTTCTTAAAAACTCTGATACATTCCTCTGATCATGGTACAGTAAGAATAAGCAAAGCTTCTCTGGTTGACATTAGAACCTGTTTGTATAATGTACAAGAGAATATTGAGTTTTTGCAGCTTGAGACAAAGCTACAGCAAGAAGAATTAAAACAGAGGAGTCATCATTCTGAACCTGTTTCTGTTCAGGACAATGAAACAGACTCCCATAAACAACAAGACAATATTGCTAAAGTTCATTCAGATCCAGTTCCCAATAAAGCAGCAAGGTTACATGCAGATGCAGAAATTCAGTCTGCACTTCCCAAGCCCATCATCAGACCTTGGGAACAACTTGTCCACAACAAGCATAGAACTGGTCTTGAATATGACAAGGACTTGTCCTTTCATATTCCAGACTAAGCCAAGGCCATTCAGTTTCAGAGCACTGGATTCATTCATGACAGTTCACCTGCTCCTTATGACAGTTCAGCTTCAACTGTTCTAGACTCTGCCCCTCTTCCACAGCAACAACAACAACAATAAAAACAACAGATCGTGAAATGCCAACACTGTGACCGAGTTGGCCATATGAAAGATCACTGTTTTGATCTTCATCCATGTAAGCACTGTCATAAAACTAGCCATCCTTCACACAGATGCTTCAAAAACAAACGTCCTACAAGAACAAAGATTCATCTTGGATGGATCGCTTCTTGGCAATGGGCATCAATAGCCAAGAAGATATTCCAAACACATGTCAGAACTTGTTCCAGAGTATTGAACAGTCTTGTAGTTGAATTTTCTCCATCATCTCACCTTGTATCTGACAAGGGGGGAAATGATGGTCATCTACAAGCTTCAAAGTCACATCAAGCGAGCCTAAGCCACAACCTGCCACACCAGTTTCAGAGTTGTAGCCAGAGACGAAGATGCCCATGAACATGCCTTCAGTTGGCAATCTGGGACACTTCATCTAGCAGAAGACTTTAGCTTCTTGCCAGTTTTGGAAGAATTCTAGGAACAAAATTGAGAACACTTCCTCTAGCAGAAAACTTCAGTTTCTTGCCAGTTTTGGAAGAGTTCCAGGAATTGCATTAAGCATTCCAGAGTTGTTGGTCATCCTTAAACCATCACAGGTTGAGACTTCCCTTTTCAGGTTGAAGTTCTCCCTTTTATGCGGGGTGAGACCTCCCTTTCATGGTTGAAGGTTTCCCTCTTCAAAACAATAGGAGCACTTCCTCTAGCAGAAGACTTCAGTTTCTTTCCAGTTTTGGAAGAGTTTCGGGAACTACACTAAGCGTTCCAGTGTTGGTGATCATCCTTAAACCACTGCCCTTTATACCAACATTTCAGAGAGCACATTCAGCCTAGTGCTGCCATGCATTTTTGCACATTTTGTATTATAGCTCTCTTCTTGGACTCATACATAACCCTTCGGATTAAGGGGGGTGAATGTTGGACAACTAATCCTCAATGGGTTAGTGTGGAAGCTGAATAGACTAAGTAGTCCAAGAGACCTTGGGATGTGAAACCCAAGAGTCACATAATGTACTATAAATGTATATCTCTTGTTAATAAAAATTGTACTCACATGATTTATCTTTCCTATTTTATGTTTCCCATGTGTGTCTAACAAAGTTAAATATGCAGACTCTGTTTGGTGCCAATATAAAATAAATCAAATGATATCACAAGGTTTGAAACTATGCTCAAATGGTAGTTTCATATCGCTTTCCAACTCGTTATAACTAAGGTTTTTTATTGTCATCAAACTTCAGATAAAATGAGTACAAATTTAGCCACAACACTTGTCAGTCTTAGAAAGGTCATTAACTTTTCAATAATCACTGAAGATCTCACTATATCATTTACAACCCATATTAATATTTGGACAAAGGTTTCAAGCACTCACAGATATTCTATTAGTTGTATTCTAATAGAGGCTTTAGGATTCAAGAGATGTCCAGATCTTGTGTCACTATTGACTCAAGATATGTAGATCTAGATATCACTTAATGAAATCTTTGTTTCAATACTCCATTAAAATATCTCAGATCTGTAATAAGTTTGAAACCCTAAGATAAAACTAATATCCAAACAAGTCACCTATTGGCAAGTAACAAAGTATTGTTACAGTTTATGATTTTTGTTCACACAATCGAATATATGTAATGTTTTCAAAGATATATATCACACTTATAACTTCACTATTCCATATCTAAACGACAAACAATCATAAGTCAAAGTTCTATATAAATATCCAAGAGGCAGCGTGTAAAATCTACACACAAAATTTAATGAATTTGTAAACAAACCACATAGTCAATACACTAGTACTGTAAATAAATGGATAATATTCACTAGATTAACAAACCACACAAAGAAATAGATAATAAGAGAGGTGTCGAGCTGGTTTGGTTGGTCCCTAACCAACCTGCTCGCACTCTTTATGAGTAGCTTAGATCACAAAGTAAATATAGTCATTAAATACACTAAAAATGGAGAAATAAACCTGGCATCAGAAGTCTTAGATTAAATTCAAGTCAATCTTTGTTACATCAGGAGATAATATATTGAATCCAGTTGATAAGAGGATGGACACCCTGTTATTAAACTAGAATCTTCTCGCTATCATAGGTTCGCTAGCTAGGCACAAGGCCATAGATCAGTTTATATAATTTTTTACATTACAAATCAGACTATAGACAAGCCAATTGAATAGAAGATGAGATAAACAACAAATCATAATAGTTTTCCATTAATATATGTATGGTATAGCCATAATCGAAATAAAGGAATCAGATCTGGTGCATGTGAATCTTTTAGAAAATGGTTCCTTTTTCCTCAGCTTGAGACTGAATATAGAAGGTAGGCGAATTTTTTACATTCAACCCAGCTCCAAAATGGTCTTGACCAGTGTACACACTTCCAGTTAGCCACTAGCCCTTGTGACAAGCTTTGATGACAAAGCGGCCTACACGTCCATCACTATAGTGCGGGATCTCTATAATGAGTACAAGAACTACAGAAATCCTAATTAGTGACTTATTAAAGAGGAAAGACACAAAGATGAAGGCATTTGATTAAAAATAATGATTTACCTATCAATATTTGAATAGTATTCCATTTGAGCTCAAATCTTCATTATCACATCAAAAATATTATGGAAATGTTAGGTAAAGGCTCAAAAATTAGTAAAATAGGGGAGCAAGTGAGGGTATTATATAGGAAAAAATATAGCATTTTATGGTCCTGACATCTCCCCCATCGCAACTCTTTTGTGTGTCCTCACACAAACAAGGGTATATTATCACTCCACCACAAAAAACAAAAACTTAAAATTCCTTCTCTTTTATTTCTTGGTATGGATATTAATTTTTTCACATAAGCCCCAAATCTCCTTTAGTTTTCTTTTAAGCCTTATTTTATTGATCATTAAATAGGTAGAGTGCATTCACCACCTCTTAGCATTTTCCTTCAATTCTTCTCCTTCTTTCAACAGTTCCTCATTTATGGTTCTCAAGGTGGAATTTTGAGACTTCAGAAAATGATCCAGGACTTAAATATCTCTAACTTTTTCTTCGAAAACCTTAATATTTCTCTCATCCTTGGATCTTTGAATAAAAAATTTAATTATCACTGACTCTCAGTAATCTTCAGAAAATTCACCCATATGACTAGCACCAGGTTCATCTATGGAAACAATTGCATCCACCAAGACTGAAAATTTTCCCTTCTTAGACATGCACCCCTTCCCAAGAGCAAACCCCTTGTCACTCCAATGTATATTTTTCTTCTTCTTCCATAGGGGCTTCCTTTGGAGGTTTTTCACTAAGGGGACTTTTATGCTTCTGTTGACATATGGACTTATTCATTTATATTTGGTTCGTACTCTAAATTAGGTTCATTGTCTGATAAAGGAGATTTAGAGAACCACAATTGGTGAAAAAGTCTTTGTAGAAGAAGGAACATGCTATGTTTTCAACATCCCTCTAGTTATTCTATGGGTTGGATCTAGTGTTGATAACTTGGATAACTTGTCCTTCTTCATTCCTTTTTCATTTGACTTGGGAGACCCCTATTCTCTCCTTCCACTAAATTTTCTATCCTTACTAGATTTTAAAACAAAACCCCTGACTTTTACTGTGAAACCCTCATCTGGTTTCTATTGAAGAATATGGATTCATTTAGGGTTTCTTGATTCATGAGATGCAAGGAAATAATTCTAGTTCGAGCACCTGTTAGGTCCCTATACTACTAGTGTAACCCCTTATTGTTATTAGTATGACCCCCTTATTATATCATTGTGCCCATGTAGTCCCGATATTGTTATTATCGTGCCCCATAGAAGCCCACTATTGTTATTGTTGTGCCCTTACATCATTATTGTTATGTCGGCTCTGATTATATTATGACCCCTTAGACTCCTATATATAGAAAGGAGGTCTTATCATTTGTATCATCCAAGAATTGTTCATTTGTAAATGCAAAGGAGGTTTCCCCCTCGAAGAGGATGAATTCTAAGGCATTTATCTTTCTTTTCTATCTTTTTGTGAGCTGGTTTCATAACATTTGGTATCAGAGCTTTGGATTCTAGGGTTTCGTTGCTCCAAATAGGTCATCATGACATTTTCACTATAACTTTTTTCCTGCGACATTTCAGAAGCTAAAAAAAAACCCATTTGAGATGAAATCTTGTTGAACCTCGAGTCTAAATTTCAAACCTTCTCTCGCTATATTTTCAGAGATATGATCTGAGGAAGTTAGGGTTTTGCAAGCTCCAGAATTTCATCTAAAACAGGGCATTGTGGAATTTTCACTATAACATTTTCGCTATGAAGTTTCAGAAGCTAAAAAAAAAACCGTTTAAGAAGAAATCGGTCTGAACCTCAGGTCCGAATTTCAGATCTTGTCTCGCTATATTTTCGGATATATGATCTGAGGAAATTAAGGTTTTTGTAGACTCCTGAATTACATCCTAAACAGGTGACCTTGGGAAAATCGTCATAACTTTCTCTCTAAGAATCAGATTGAAATTTCGTAAGAAGTTACAGAAATAGGACAGATTTTATCATGTTTGGGTATAATTTTCAGAACCTAAGGTTGAAACATTGACATGTGGCATCTCTTACAAGTTCACTCTACTGAACTAGTCTATAATTAGGTCATCGTGGGAGATTGGGAATAAATCTTGCTTCGAGAATCCAATTGTGATAAGACTTGCAGAGTTAGAAAGAGGACTCAGAGGGACAAGCCAAAATTTCAGAACTTAAAGATCTGAAATTACAGAGTTATATTCGTTTCAAGATCGAGCTCCTAAAATCAAGAAAAAGCGAGATGAGCAAGTTTGATGGCAAGGATCCGTAAATTGGATACTACAGATGGAGAAATATTTTGATCTACATGGTGTACCATTGTTACAAAAGATACGTATTGCATCTAATTATTTAGCACTGAATCAATTTTTATGGTAAAAAGGGCTTTGTTCTCGTAAACCACTTGTCACGTGGTCAATTTTCACGGAGGAAATGATAGCACATTATGATCATACAAAGAGCAACACCTTCTTTAGCCAATTGATAAATCTCAAACAAAAGGGTTCAATGGCATAGCACATTGAGTACTTTCAAAAATTGAATATAAGGGTAAATGATATTCTAGAGACACTGATATCGATGGTATGAAAGCATATTGGAAGAAAGGCATGGAATATTTGAAGAAAGACATGGAAGGTTTGAAGGAAGGTGGGACAAACTTGCTACAAGAAAGGCCTCCTAATGACGAAAATGATCAAGAAACGCCAAAAGAAGAGGATATACACTAGGAACCAACCCTGGAGAATGAACAAATGAATCCGACCATATCTTTTATTACAATGGCAGGAATTACAACTCCTCAAATTCTCGAGATAGAAGAACATATCAAGAAGAATAAGGTTCAAGCAGTGAAATATCAGGAAGAAAAGCATCAAGAAACATCAAAAGAAAAGGATACTCACCAAGAACCAACCCTGGAGAAATAAGAAATGAATCTGACCATATCTTGTAATGCATCGGTCGGAATTATCACTCCTCAAATTATAAAGATAGAAGGGCATATCAAGAAGAAAAAGGTAATAGTGTTGATTGATTCAGGTAGTACCCATAATTTTATTCATTGCAAGATAGCCAAGGAATTGAATTGCTTCCTATATCCAACACCAGAGTGTCAAGTGACGGTTGTAAGTGGAGGAACCATAAATTGCTCCGGAAAGTGCTATAATATCAAGCTATCCATGGGAGAATATGTATTAAATAGCCCAATGCTTTCTATTCCAATGGGTGGTGTTGATGTTGTACTATGAGTCCAACGGCTACAATCCTTGGGTACAATAACTTTTAATTTTCAAGAACTTTTCATGAAATTTTATTTGGAAGGAAAGGAATTTGAATTAAGGGGTATCACAGGGAAACTAGGAAAGATAAACAACTCTAACGGAATGACAAAGCTTCTAAAGAAAGAACAAAGAGGTGTAATTGCACAATTATGTTCACTAATGGTTCCCACATCAAAATCATCTATTTCTCCAAATCTCCAAAAAGTCTTGGAAAATCATTCCAAGCTATTTGAGACTCCCAAAGGTCTCCCACGTATTCGTGATCATGATCATGATATTCATTTGATTCCAGGAAGTGTTCCTCCAAACATCAGACCTTATAGATATCCATATTCCCAAAGGAGTTAAATTGAACATATGGTTGTAGAAATGGTAGAGGTTGGTATAATTATCCAACCAAATTTGATAAAAAAATCAAGGGATGAATGGAAGAATGGTGGGAACTGATTCAAAAGTTGTTGAAGATCCCAGTTCCAAAAATATTTCTAGAACTTGACAAGGAATGAAAAATCATATTGGAACCTGAAGCATCCACAAAACGGAGAAGTCGACATCTATGAAATCGATCAATTTAGGAGTATCTCATCAAGTGGAAGAACTTACTCGCTAAAGATTCCAAATGGGAGGACAAGAATTTTATACAGAAGCATCAAGAACTACTCAAGCGTTGAGGACAACACTTTTTGAAGGACAAGGGCATGTTAGGTCCCTATACTACTAGTGTAACCCCTTATTGTTATTAGTACAACCCCCTTATTATATTGTTGTGCCCATGTAGTCCCCATATTGTTATTATTGTGCCCTATAGGAGCCCGCTATTGTTATTATTGTGCCCTTACATTATTATTGTTATGTTGGCTCTGGTTATATTATGACCCTTTAGACTCCTATATATAGAAAGGAGGTCTTTTCATTTGTATCATCCAAGAATTGTTCATTTGTGTGATGTAAATGAGGTTTCCCCCTCGAAGAGGCTGAATTCTAAGGCGTTTATCTTTCTTTTCTATATTTTTGTGAGTTCGTTTCATAACAGCCCCTCTTAACCAATTCTTCATAAATTAATATTTTAATTAGGACATAATGATACAACTTATAACCAACTTGCACAACAAAACTCTTATGAACACCCCTTAACATTTTTTTTAACTCTTCAGAAGGAAATGCGTAAAATTTATAACCTGACATGATTCAAACTGCAAGAGGAGCCGAATATGGTAGAGTAAATTCAAGGAATAAATCCCCTCACAAGTCAAAATATTTTGCAACACATAGAGAGGGTTTTTCCTTTTGTTGACTATAAAGCTCCTCGACACTCCCTGTTTCCAATTGTCCTTGTAATTCGGTTTTGTGATGAAATGTTGTCATGCACATCTTCCAACCTCTGGATTCTTGAACCACGCTTCACCCTCATAGGGGAGTCCTGTTGCTTGAGAAATTGTCTACTCATAAACCCTCATTACCAGGGTGCCAATTATGGCCACCTTGCCATCAAATTTGTTGGAAAAGGCCCTAGAAATCACCAAATCAAATCCATCAAACTTATATGGATAAGGTAGCCACTCAAAGACCTGTAAGATTGATAGACTAGCATTCTATTCAGGAGTCCCTTGTAACTCTTTCATCGACTAGGGTTCTATCCTCACAGGTTCCATAACACCACTTCTTACAACCCACCACAACTGGAAATAAACAAGTGTAATGACGACTCCCACAATCTACACTATCAAAATACCATTTTGAGTCTCATGGTCTCAAATCAGCTAAAAAGACAAGCACGGAACACAATTTGACACTATAGAAGGCATATTCCATATAATGAGAAACACAACTTAACAACCTAAAAAAAATAAACCGTTATTTTCAAAATCACAACTTAGCATTTATTAAAATTAACCACCACCAAAGGCCTTAAGTCGATAAAGGAATGATAATAGTGCAAGGATTAAGGGTAATGGGATAGGTAGTGATTAAGGATAACAAGACAGGTAATGATTGAAAGATATTGGGACAAGTAATGATTGAAGATATTGTGATAGTAAATTATATGTGGAATGGGAGTGGTAGCTGAATTAGGGACAATCTAGTTCTTGTCATAAATTCTTCAAGGCTCAATGTAATAATAATAAGAATGGATTAGAAAGGAATCATTATCATAGTATTCGAAACCTATAATGGTTGTAATACATCAAGACGGGTCAATTATTATATGTTAAAGATATAAAGTTAGAATAGGTTTAAAATATATCAAGTTTACCAATCGCTTTATGCATCACCAAGACTTTATGTTAAAACTAAAAGTTAGAAGGGTTGTTAAAGTCAAAGGATAGTGTGTGCCATATTATTACCTATCTCATTCTTTAAAAAAAATTAAGAATTAAAACCATAATATATACAACATACTTAGTCAAGGATAAATTAGAAAATAAAGCTTATATATGATCATATCCATAAAACCAAACAATCTGTAATGTTGAATAAATGCCCAATGTAGATGATAACAAGGTGAATATAACTCTACAGGTTCATGCACTTTGTTGTATACAAAAAAACAATGAAGTTTTCCTGCACTATTTGACTCTCTGAAATAAAATGCTTGTTGATTAGATGTATGAAACAAAGTTCCTTTGTAATAGATCCTTGCTTAAGTCAAATTGATTTTCTTTACTTAAAAAAATGATTTGATGCCAGGGATACCAAGAAGATGTTTCTCATAAATTGTACAGGAGCACTGAAAATGGCAGAAACTTTCAGAAGTAGGCAGAGAAATGATAAAGGGAATATGGGAATATGTATAAGAATAGGAGGGGATATTAAATCAGGGATATATATAGGGGAAGGCAAGATTAGGGCCAAGGGTAGATTTAGATAGAGAATGGGAGGAATATAACTAGGTAGATAATAGATGGGAAGATAGAATAGGGACAGGGGTATCATGAAATGAGAAAGACAGAAATTTAGCAAGGACATAATAGATAGGAAGATAGCATAGGGACAGGGATAAGTATAAAAAGAATGAGAGGAATATTAATAGGGAAATAAAGAGTGGACAAAAGAAGTGGGACAAGAAAAAATTGATAAGAAAGGGAGGTGTATTAGAGAGGAGAAGAAGGAAGTAGGGAATAAAGCCAAACATAGTACCCAATTATGAAAATTGTGACTTCTCTGTATGCAATAATGTTGTGACCTAGGGAAAAAAATTAACTGCAGTGGGAGCATTATTCTGAATGCATGAAAGTAAGTCAAATCAACTGCCCTGAACTTTGATAAGGGAAATATTTTTGTAGATTACTAACTTCTGCCACCAAAGCTATCTTCAGAAACCTGCTTCTTCTAAGTGACAAGTTAGAAATGCATGAAAATTTATTATGCTTTCCCATTTTATTGGATTTTTAAAGAGAGGATTTTCCCATTGGTGCCATAATTTTCAAGCAGACCTCTGTATAGCCTCACAAGTGAGCTGTTTTTCATGATTACACTTTTATTTTTATTTATTTTTGTTAGATTTTTTTTAAGTAAAAGAAACAAGTCAAAGCCTACTCACAGTAGGCTAGAAATCCTCCCTGCCCACCATTTCCAAATGTAATTGTTGTTTGATTTGCTAGATGAACTCCTCCTTAGTAATGGGTTGATGGTAAGGTCTAATTCTATGCCCATTTACCAACAAAATGGTCCCCTACTTATCGATGTTTTTCACTACAAATGCTCCATTCTCAAAAGTTCTAACTACCTCATATGGGCCAAACAGTGTGTGTGAAATTTCCCCTTAAATTTTTTTAACTTGGAATCATAGAGGATGTTATCACTAAAAAATGATCACCTAGTCATTTCTAACTAGGTGGATCGAAATACACCATGTAGATTTAATTTTACCATAGTCAAATCACTTCCACTATGGAAAATAATTTAATAAACCACTTTTATTAAATTATTTTCCAATTTAAATAAAAAAACCCATGAGAATAACTAGATAAATCATTATTTATTTAATTTTCTCTAGGAATGATTATTAAATCATTATTTAATATGATGGTGATGATGATGATGATGGTTAACGTCCACTGAGACCAAACTTTGGTCTATCAGACCTAAAGAAAAAAATTATTTAGTTTGATTTAATATTTTATTCCTATGCTCAAAAAGCTTGAAGAGAAGCCTCCCGAGCTCACTATAATTTTGACATCGTAAAAGGCTAGGAAGGTCAGTGTTGTGACAAAGATTATGAAACTGAGATCTAATGTGGTTGTATGTGGGGCATTCTAAGAGGAAGTGGTTTTCATCCTTGATGTTCCTATTCTCACAGAGATGGCAGATCCTTTCCATCCATGGTGTTTTAGGAACTGCCCAACGACCTGTTTCACTATGGAGCTCATGAGAGTTCATTCTAATCTTCGCTATATTAATTTTCTTCTTTGAGCTAGTTAAAACAGAGAGATACTTTTGATCTTCTAGGGTGGGGTTGATGACCTTCTTATAATAACTTAATTTTCTTTTAGCTGCTAAATCTTTCTCACACCACATTTTTTCTTTGAACTTAGAAGTAACAATATTTTTAATGTTATTAATGTTTTGCAATGCATCATTCTCATTGATCTCCCAAAGGTTTAACTAGGCCCTCGTGTCTTTATACCACCCCCGCTTGAGCCTTAGGTGGTTTTGGCTGGAATTTAAAGCTAGCTTAGGAAGTCTATGATCTCCTATGTTATTGAGTTTGTGCTTGTACAACAGAAGCCTAGTCATAGCTAGGCTCTCGATAGGGGAAAGACATACTTCTATAAGGAGAATAGGATAGGGTGTATTTCTTTTAATTTTCACGTTATACGTTATAAAACGCTTCTATATTTGCTCAATTTTTCTCCAGGATTCTCTAGAGATGCTGCAACCCCAAACCTCACATCCATATAAGATAATAGGAGTGACTAAAGTTTCAAAGAGGAACTTATTTTTATCCCACATTACGAGGTTTTCCATTTTACAATTATTTTCAAGACCAAAATAAGCTTTCCACCCCCCATTAATCCTTTTCTCAATGCTATAGTTCCAGTTGAGCTTGTGATGAATATCAATTCCTAGGTACTTGTAAGAATACACTTCCTCCAAGTTATTATTGTCATACATAAAATTAGCGTAAGTGTCCTTCTTGGATTTGATAATCATAACTTTTGTTTTGTCAGTGTTAACAGTCATACCCATGGTAGAACAGAAATCCTTAAGAAGCCTAAGTTTCTTATCAAGATCAGATGGGCACCTTGCGAGAAGAACAATATCGTCAGCATAGAGAAGAAGGATGATGACTATCCCAGCTAAGATCGTGCCAACACAACCTGTTTCCTCTAAATAACCTTCAAGCTTGTCGATGTAAACGCCAAATAGGGTAGGGGAGAGGGGGCAACCTTGTTTAACTCCAATATTACATTTAATATCTTTCGACCACCCCTCAATGCTTTTTAGGTTGGCAATTACATTCTCTTATAATCTTATAGCAGCAGCTCTCAACTCGAAAGGAACCTTTAGCTATTCTAATCTATTCCAAAGGTTGTTTCTAGGAATCGTATCGAAAGCCTTTCTAAAGTCCACAAAGCAACAAAAGAGATTCAATTTATCATTACGACATTCCTCCACAATGATCCTAAGTGTAACGAGGTCATCTATTGTTGAGTGATGCCTTCTAAAACCTGCTTGGCCTTTAGCCTGCTTACCTTCACTTTCAAGCCATATGCTCAACTTCTTTTCCAAAATAATACCATATAGCTTGGCTAAGAGAGGGTTGATCATAATGGTCCGATAATTAGAGGGGTTATTTGTATCCCCACTTTTAAAAATAGGGATAATGAGGCTCTCAGTCCAAGGTTTAGGGAACCCTTACTTGACTGCTTGATTGAAAAGCTTGTGGATGTGGAAGATGAGGACAGGACCTCCAATTTTTAGGATTTCTGCCTGGTAACCTTCGATGTCCTTAGCTTTCCCATTTGCCAGGCGTTTAACCCCAAAATCAATGTCTTCTAATGAGAAAACTTCTTTTGTTGTGAGCAGGGTTTCAAAGTTATCCATGACATTTGGAGATTCATAAAGATTTTTAATATAGGAATTCCAATTGTGTAAAGCAATTTTATTATTATCTTTAGTTTTCCTAGTCAGAATCTACCTCCAAAATTTCTTAGGAGCTACCTTAGAGAGGTGTACAAGATTCTCTTGTCTTTTACGAATGTACTGCCTCTTTTTCCTTTTAGTTAGGGCTTTGTATATTTTTATCTTGCCCATTTCAAGAGATTCATCAACAACTTCCTTAATTTCTCTCCTCGCACTTTTACAATCTTTGTCATACCATGTGTTGGTTTTGCTATTTCTTGTATTATTTGAAACTTCAATTGAGAACTTGTTAATAGAATATGAGAGGGTTGTAGTAAAATTATGATAGAGGTCTTCTATGTTGTCTATACTAGATAAAGGAAGCAACTTAGTTTTTAATTCATTTAGAAAGAGATCATTTTTATTTCTATCAAATATTAGGTTCTTTTGGCTATAAGGATTATTTTCTATGGGATCTCTATGCATGACAAAATTGAGAGTTATAAGTAAATGCCTATGATCAGAGTCAGGCTCGTGGTCATTTAAGATGTCAAAATTTATTATTTCGTTGTATAAAGGGAGATCGGAAATAACATAGTCTACCACGCTGCTACCAAGCCCATGGATGCAGGTCATCTGGCTAGAATTGGGCCACTTCTTTATACCGTTGCAAATTATGAGATCTTGAGCACTATAGAGCTTGACTAGCTCCAACCGTTACAAATTATTCCTTGTCACATTTCACTAAATCCCTTAGGAATATTTAAATCAATCATTATTTATTTGAATTTCCTTATTTATGTTATTAGAATAATTATTAAATTACTATTTAATAATTATTTTGATTTCACACCTTTCTTGTTTCGCGTGAAATAATTAATAAATCATTTTATTTGTTAATTATTTCTATATAAAGGTATTTAACCATTTTAAATTCCTTTTCCCTCTCCAATAAATATAATAAATTATTCCAAGCAGTTAGATCTGAATTTGGCTAATAATATTTTATTATTCTCCATTTTCAAGATTAACTCCATACTTTGCTATATAAAGGATGTGTTTCATTCATTCTTCACCATGATCATTATCATCGTCAACATTCTTGTCATTTTTCTTGAACTCCCATTTTGAGTTTTTCACTTTTGTTTGGGTTTTTCACATTGAGAGATAGGATCAATTTTCTGAAGCGTCAAGGATATCAAAGGACCCATCCCATAAAGGGAGACTCACAAACCAATCTATAGATCTCCTTCACCAGGTGTTATCAATAAAATATTAATTCATTTAAATTTGTCTTTCCAATTGGGTTATTATACTGGATACTTTATATTGTTTCTTTATGTTTTGGATTATATCTTCTTTTAATGTAGGTTTTCTATTTGTGCCTCAAATCTAAGACAATAGTAGCCATCAACTTGTTGTTAGGGTCACTTGTCAGCTAGTCATTTAAGTGAAGTATTTTTGGTACACCTTCCAAGAATTTTCACACTAACAGAGGAGAAACCAATCACCTGGTTGGAACTTCTTCTTCTTAATCAACTTAACATGTCATTTACTACACTTTTGCTAGATCAAAATAGTATGTTGGATAACAATCTCTTCTCATCCCATCAAGCTCACACAATTGTAAGAGACATTGTTTTTGTGCTTAAGAGAGGTATAATCCCAGTTGGATTACAGTTCTAAATGTTTCCATCTAAATCTTTATTGGTAACAGACAATGTTTTAAAACTTTGACTTGGGTTCGGAACTGGCCAAGGGTCGACTCTGACTCGGTATCAACTTGGCCGATTTGATTTCAATGACTTAGTCGTTGTAAAAAAGACATTAAATATTTATTTTTTGTGAAAAAACATAATTTTAAATATTTTCATTCATGTTTCCAAACACAAAGCATTAGAATATAAAGATAATACAATATATGATCAAATTAGAATCATGAATATATCCATTATATCAAAATGGCACCCAATGTTCTGTCCAATACATACATGATATAGAGATCAAAACAAAAACACATAGCCAAGGAGGCTCTAAATGGCCTCTACAACAAAATTAAACTGTAAAACATCACTAGTCACTAGTACTACTGACCACTACTAGAGAAGCGAATATCATATGGCTCAGATTCTAAATCAGACTCAAACGGGGAAACCCATGGCTCCTCCTCCTTATCATCACCATATCCAACTGCAACTGTAGAAGTAGTAGCACTGGCAGGCGCAACAGCTACACACTGAGATAGACGAGAAATGCGCTTCCGTCGTGGCTAAGTAGAGGAATTGCCTACAACTAGAGGACATGGGGTTGGGCCTGGTACAAGTGGATCTGCATTCAACTAGACATTATGTTCAACTAATGTCTCCATCTTTATATCCAAATCAAGAACAATATCCTCATCAGAATCAAACTCTACTAGATGACTCTCCACTACCCAATCTGATGTTGGATAAACATCTTATAACACAATGGGATCTATGTCAGGTCTTTTTTTCAGCAATTGGTTGTGTCTTAGTCTGAGGTTGTATTGGAAATAGAATAGATCATTTAATTGTTTTTGTTCCAAAAAATTTCTCTTCTTCATGTGAATCCTCTCAAAGACAAACCAATTGTGCTCACACCCAGTAGCACTGCAAGTTTGACTCAAAATATGGATTGCAAACTTCCTCAATTGAGGAAAATGGCTACCAAATGCCTCCCACCATTGTGCAGCAAAAAACATAGTTGTGTAATGAGTTATCTCAATAAATTATATCCAACTTTCAAATTATAAAAAATTTAACAAAATAAGAATTTGAAAATTGAAATTGTTTGTTTACCTGGCTCATCTATTTCCATTGCAATCCTTGTTAGTTTCTTGCCAAAGGTACTTATGTCTCTGTTGAAACAAGTGATCTGTTGGTGTATCTCCAGTTGATCACTCTCCTCAGGGACCATGCGGTCAATGTAGTCAATCAATCCATCTCTAACCTCCCCAGTCAAAGCATCTGCCTCCAAATCTTTATAATGATACCTTGGGTTCAGAAAAAACCCAGATGCATGTATAGGGCAATGGAGTTGATTGTTCGATATTTGATCAATGATTTCCAAAATGGTCCCATACTTAGCCACTCTATCCTTGTAATTTGCCTTTATTTTCTCCTTTACTTGATACATAGCCTCATAAATGAAGCCCATAGCCAATCTTTCCCCATCCGCCAACCGCAACACCTTAACCAGTGGTTCAACAACCTACAACATTCCTTGCTGCCTTTTTTCCAAAATATTTCTTCATTAAATTTATTTCTCACATCTTTTCCATCTTGTTTGCGATACCATTGACATTCATTCCATTCATCACTGGAAAACACCCTTTTCAAGTTTCTATGTTGGGAAAGCATATATTGCAATGTCAAAAAATGAGTTGCAAATCTAGTGATGGTAGGCCTAATAATATCCCTGCCCCCTTCGTGTTTTCTCATCAGGCTCAAAATCCATGAGTGATTGTAGATATATTTTGTTATGCTTTTGGCATGCTCTATATTTTTCTTAACCCAATCTATTTTTCCAATATCCTCAAGCATGAGGTCTATGCAATGTACAGCACATGGGGTCCAAAATATGGTTCTGTGTTTTTCCTCTAACATTTTACCAACAAGAACATAGTTAGAGACATTATATGTGATGATTTGAACAACATTAGCCACCCCTGCCTCTTCAACAACCTCATCCAAAATTTTAAACAACAAGTGTGCATTTTTCACCCTATCAAATGCATCAACTGATTTTAGAAACATGGTTCCCTGTGGGAAAAAAATAAGAAAGTTTATGATGGTACAGATCCTTGGATCAGTCCATCCATCTGACATGATGGTACATCCTGTTTTTTCCCATGATATTTTGAAATCTTTCAGATATTCATCAATGGAAAAAACTTATTTTTGCAAAAGAGATCCCCTTAACTCATGCATTGTAGGGACTTTGAAGCCCTTTCCAGTAGCAAAAATGGCATCAAACATAGGTTCATAATATGGGGAATGAGAAGCATTGAAGGGGATATCAAAATCATACCACCATCTAGCTATGTAATCACAGGCAGCCTCTCTCAATTATTTATTCCAATGGTCATCTGAATTGGGTTGCATTTGACCTCTATTAGCTTGAGGACCATGTGCACTATTAGAGGGAGAGGAGGGTGTGAAAAAACTTTTGATATAAACCTTGTTTTTCATTTTACCCTTACACTTTTCTTGAATAGACTCCAAAGAGGGACGAACATAGCGAAAGTGGTTGGATGCATCAGGGTAAGGGATAGATGAAGAGACATCATAATCAAAATTGGTGTTGGAAGCCATCATGTGTTTTATACTCCTCTTCCTCTGAACTTCAACCTATATTTCTTTTTGCCTAGATTTTTCTTCCTCAAACTTCTCAAATTTATCTAACAAGTCCTTCGTAATCTCCCCAATTTGTTGTGATGGTGCTTCACATGGAGTAATTTGGCCTCTAACACCATCCAAGTGTTGTTTCAGCCTATGAATTCCCCCTCCACCTCCCTTAATTTTTCTATGACAAAATTTGCAATTCATTTGATTATAAATCATCTCAACATATGCCCAAGCAACATATTTCATTCTAAGGACCATTTTCTATTATTTGGACTTGGAAATGAAAGGAAAATATATGAAAATGAAAACAAAAAAAACAATGCTTCAATGTTCATTTCTTTTAGAAAAAATACTCTTTTCAATTTCCAAATTTGCAAAAAAAAAAGAAGCAAAGATAGATTTTAGAAGTGAAAAAAAAAATACCTCTAGGCTCTAGCCTCCTCAATGCTGCTCCAACAAAACAACTCCTCAATCCTACTCCAATGGCTGCCCAAGAAACTCCTCACTGTTGCTCCAATGATTTCCTAAGACTCCTCACTGCTGCTCCAAAAACCAACTCCACAACTCTTCACAAAGTCCTCACAAATTCTCACACAAATGTAATGAGATAGCTCTGAGGAAATTTGAGGGGGTTGGGTAACTTTTATAGGCTTGGGAGAGGTAGATGGGCTTCAAAAAAAACTAAAACCAAAATATAATAGTGTTTGGGGTCCGAATTTCCCTCCAAAAAGCATCATTGGGTGTCTTTGACCGATTAAGCCGGTTTAACACGGACATGGTCGAGCTGACTGGTTTGTTACTGAACTGACTGAATCAGTGAATGGCTCGGACAATTTGGTAACAAACCGGCCACCAGACCGGTTTTTCTATAGAGTCAGACTGGGAAGGGGTATGGCTTGGTCGGCTCGGTCGAATCCGAGTCAGTCCGGCGAATTTTAAAAACACGAGTAACATGACCTATTTTCCATATACAAGCTATTAAGGTGTGTGTCTAATATTATTTCTTCAAGTAGTTGTGTATGCCCACAAGGCTTCAGGAAGCCTGGATGCCCAATCCTTTCTATGAATATGCATTATTTTTGTAAGGATGGCCTCTATCACCTTGTTTTTAAACTCCACCTAACGATTGGGTTGTCAATGATATGCAGAAGACTTCTAGTGCCTGATCCTGTATTGATCTATAATATATTTTACCAAAGTAGAGGTAAACTACAATGCATGGTCAGCAAAAATCTCTCTAGGAACACTACTTAAAATGTCATCAAATAGAAAATCAATAATATATTTTTTAGTAGCATAAGGAACAACTCTAGCTTCTACCCACTTTGTTACAAAATTGGTGCAAACTAAGATATACCTCTTGTTTAATGATGTTGGTGCAATGGTTCCAATAAAATCAATAACCCACTTTTCAAATGGATTTATCATAACCTCTAGACACAAGGGCATTTCATTAGCTTGCACGGGTCGTCCCATTCATTGAAAACTGTTACATTGGCTGACGTACTATTTGGCATCCTTGAAGAAGGAAGGACAAAAATAACATGCACAAAGGAATTTGTATATTGTTATTTTTATGTGAAATGGCCCCCACAAGATTCATTGTGGGTTTCTCTCAAGATATAAAACACATCTTCCTCTTGTACACATATGTGAATAATCAAATCTGGTCCAATGTAAAAGAGTTTTCCTTGAATCCACGTTTATGAAGCATTGTTTCTAACAATTCTCCATTTTTCCCTAACAGATAGGTGAGGTGGTTTATTTCCTATAACAAGATAGTTTGTTCTGTCTGCAAATAATGGCGAGTTAGTCGAAACAAAAATAAATGTTCATCAAGAAAATGGGACAGCTAGGTAATGGTGCTTAGTGCTACAAGATCTCATGGGAATAACATGTCAGTAACAATAGGACACCAATTCTAGTAAAGTGATAGCATGATGCAGCTATGCCACATGGGACAACAGTGGCAAGCAAGGTGCAGCAATAGTACTTGGGACAACAATGATACTTGGTGCAACAAGTACATGGTACAATCATGATTGGTGAATCATGATGAGATGCAACATAGTGATGATGGGTGCAACATGGTGTAGCACGGTGAGCTGCAGCATGATGATGAGGGGCAGCACAACGATAGGTGCGGCAAGGCGATGGAGTCACTTTGGATAATCAGTTGAGGCAACATGTCTTCAAATGAGTTCAGCTACCTCATGTATCATCCTCTTAGAGATGATCTATGCTCTTATTTAGATAATTCAAAGTGATGAATTGTGTTGTAAATGTACTATCTCTCTCTCTCTCTCTGCTAAACTATTGAAGAACATATAAGAAGAATTGATCAAGGGTTTCCCCACATTGGGGTTTTTCCCTAGCTAGCGCCACATCTTGTATCCTCTTGTCTTGGCTTGTCTTCTGTGATTTATCTTTATGTTCTATCTGCAATTTACTATTATGCTGATGTGATTGATAATCTGGAAAAGGTATTGAGCTAACTGTAAAAATTGAAGTAAATTTCTCTAAGCATAAAACATACCTAAAATTAACATGGTATCGAAGCTAAGGTGAAGACAAAGCCTAAGCAAGAGTGAAAGAGCAATCATCGAAGATAGTTGGGAAAGGAAAATAGGATCAATGGTTTCCTCATCCCTCTTCTAATTCACCAAGGGTGAAGTCAAAGCAGAGAATATTATCAGAATGGTGCAATGGAAGCTTCTAATGGCCTACCTAAAGATCCCTTCAATGGGAAGTCTGGATCTAAGGGTGGAAGGAAAGGAAAATGTCTTTTTTGTGATAAGTTCAACCATTATGCAATGGTAGGGACACATCACTTGATGACGATAACAATCATTCCAAGGACATCTTCAATGATCATAGGAATGACAGGTAATGCAGGTCATCAAGAAAACTGTCGACTCTTCAAGAAAGCAAGGAACCCCAGGTATGAAGAATCAAATGTTGTTTCTAATAATATAAAGAAGCATTATCTTGTATTGGCCCTCTCCTTCAGACTCTTTGGGAATTTGGCTTATTGATTGTAGTGCTTCAAGGCACTTCATCAGATAGAAGGGTGCTCTCTCTAATTTGGTAGAGATGGAAACAATCATGGGATTATACTTGGAGTCGATGCCACCAGTCCCAGAAAGGGTGTAGGGAATGTTACCCCTCAATTGGTGCTATGGGGTAAAATGCACGGTGTATGGAGAATGAAAACTACCCTCAAAGGCCTTCCGGGGACCTCCGATAGACTGTAATATTATATGCAGAAGCTACCAAGTTATACACATGTTCGTCTATCAAATATCAGTTAACAAAGTATGGAAAGAGGATTACTTCAAGTCTCCTTCTAGATTTGTTTGGAGATCGCAATGCATCCAAGAAGACCTCCTTCAAAGTCGACTCCAAATCAATTCCTACAGAAAGGAAAGGCAAAGACAATCACAACATACAATCTTGAAAACTAATATAAGAATGCACAATGAACATCTATTAGCATACAACTAAACCACTCATCTAAACAAGTATCAAATTAACAACTTAATGAACAAAGGTTACCAACATCATGGAGTAGGAACACAACTGCAGTTCTGTATTAATAACGGAAGAGTGATTCAACCATCCGTTGTATCAATTTTCCTTTGCCCCTTCCACTTCTCTCTCTCTCTCTCTATTTGAGCTCACTTCTTCAAGTATGTGACAATTCACAACAGCTTAGTAGGCTATCCTTTCAAATGCTCTGACCCCTTTCACAATGGCCCTCTCACTGCTTATGTAGCAATCGAGTTAGGGTTGCCAAGCTCTTCATAGAGTTCATTAGGGCAAAAGCAATGAACCTGCCCTATTTTCCAGCTCTTTTGCCTTCTTTTTCAGATTGGAATTTCCCCAAATAGTTTGATTTTTGGGAATTCCCTTGCTTTTCTTGAGCAAATTTAGGGATAAATATCTAGATATTTATGAGCAGATTCATTGGTTTGACCCACTGAACTTCTCTTATTTTCACTAATGCTACCCCTGGTCTAACAACTTGAGTTAACAGGGTCACTAACACACCCTTAGGCTTGGTAACAAGCTTTATAAAGCAGCTTTACAGTGTGCAACCAGCATTAGTGTGGAGTCAAGGCTTGAAATTGTGGTCTTTGCTTCAATCATGCTGTCTTTCACCTCTGAGTTGATGAGGAGGTCATTTTTTGGTATAACAGATGCCCCCTAAAGTATGAGATCAGAGGCAAAGACAATGGTCAAAATACTTTACTGAAACTGTAATTTTTCCTGTCAAAATGTAGAGAGAGAGAAGCTTCGGGCAGCAAGGGAAACCTAATACAACACACATATATAAAACTGCTAAAATCATGTCCCGAGTCGGGCATTCCCATGCTCAATAGCTATGTCAGAGTAATTTTCTCAAAAAATAGATATGACGATACGGCCGCCGATAAGCACAATGTGGGTCTAGTGTCATAATAGAATAATCCTGAAACTGCTGTCTCCAAAAAACAATATCCGCATCTTGGGAGGGGAAACAAGGCCGAATGATGCAAGCCTCTACCCAAGGTCTTGATTTTCGCTTCACTGAACAGCATAGATTGATACATGTGAAGATATGCATTGACGTCGAACATGCACAAAATCGTCTGATTACCGGCCAATAATGGAGACCGTTAACAGACACGATGAAGGCCACCGATAATGGTGATGGTCTCCAAGATGCACAGTACAAATTAGCGAGTGTGAAAGATTTCTTTGTCATCGAACACCCGTAGAATCGCTTAATCAGGAGCCAATAATTAGAACCCCTGACCAAGCACAAGGCAACCTGCCACTATTGTCTGCAAGTACCAAGGCACTGAATGTGTTTCTAGGTTATCTTCGTAGATAGAGTGTTGAAGTCGATAGGAAGAAACTTGTCAAAAGGTAGGCAATAATATGTCCTACATCAATCGACACGAAATGGGACAAGAATGGTTTTTTTCTTTGAGGAATCTTTTGAGCATTTGGGTCTAAAAAACAGAGGGCATGATGAAAGGATATGTTTGATCGATTGATGGAGGAAACAAATGGGTAACCCTTTGAACAATAGAAGGCACGACAATGGTTTTAACTGGACAACACTAGACTCATGAACACTACAAAGTGTTAGGATAAATAGACGCAATTACATCAGGGTATATAGGCTAAAACTCATAGAATGGTAGGGATCATATTGAGAGGCCATAAAAAAGGAAGGCTTATCTGAGGGAGTGCCATGTTCAAGGGAATGACTGCTTCCAAACCACGCTTTCAAATACGGAATACAGTTGTATTGTCCACTTTCCCCGTCTGATTAATTTTATGAGTCCAGATGGGTAAATTCATCAGTCTTTTCATATTTAAAGAGTCTAAAAAGGACCGCAAAAAGAGCGACTCTTTGCCCTATCTGATTAGTTTAATGAGTCCAGACAGGCAAACTCGTCGATTTTTTCATGTTTTAAGAGTCTGAAAAGTATCGTGAAAAGAATGACTCTATATCTTGTCTGTGTAATTTAAAGAGTCCAGACTAGACAACTCGGTGGTCTTTTCATGTTTAGAGAGTCTGAAAAGATCGTAAAGCGAGACTCCATGGTGGTCCCTTTGTCATAGTCGTTAACCAGGTGCGACAAAAGGTTAATAGTATACCCATATCGGTTAGTTTTCTGTAAGTTAATCTATTGAACCCGGATAAAGAGAAACCTGCTTTCAATAGATGTCGACCTCATTTTGTTATGAGTACGAGGCAACGGACTAAACTTGTTTTTCATTGTGAATTGTTAATGAGTCACATGACGACAAACTCAATACCTTCATAAAAAATTTTAATGAGTCAGATGAAGAAAACTCGGGGTATCTTTTTCAATTTAGTGAGCGAGAAAAAGAGGGAAAAGAATGGCTCATCCCTTCTTCATAGTTTTATGAAATCGAAGGAGGGGAAAACTCGGGGATTTTTCAATTTAAGAGGGAGAAATGGTCCCAAAAAAGAAAGTTCTCTTGTTGCTGCCGTATATTTTTAATGAGCCCGGTAACAAAAACTCGGGAATTTTCAGTTTAACGAGCGAGAAAAGTACATAAAAGAATGCTCGGGTCATTTTAATCAATTTTTAACAAGCCTAAAGCCAAAGCTCGGGATTTTTTCAGTTTAAAGAGCAAGAAAAAAGTTCCTAAAAAGAATGCTCCCTTGGTCTTTTTCAGTTTAATGAGTTGGAAAAAGATCAAAAAAGAGTTGATTAGAGCATTGTTGTATATTTTTAATGAGCGCAATGATGAAAACTCGGAGATGTTTCTTATTTTTTAAAGAGCAATAAAGTATCACAAAAAGTTCTTTGACCATTGTCACAAAGATTTTAACGAGATCAAAAATGAAAACTCGGAGATGTTTATTTTTTTAAAGAGCAATAAAATATCTCAAAAAGTGCTCTATTTAGAATTGCATAAAATTACACAGCATATGCCTAGTGCAATACTAGGCATAATACTTCTTTAGGTAGAGCCCATTTCTGGGCTCCTTGATCGGGACTCATTCCCAGTCCTGCAACTCGTATGCCCCTTTTGAGAGGACTTTCTTGACAATATAGGGACCTAGCCATAACAGTTGGAGTGTGCTTGCCCCCAGGAGATCGTGTTTTTGATCATAGAGCAACACAAGGTCGCCGTCTTGGTAAGAACGAAGCTTAAACTTTTTGTCGAATTGGGATTTAACCCAACGCTTGTGAGCTTCAAGTGCCAGTTCAACATCTCGGTGGGTTTCGTCCAGCTGAGAAAGGTACAATAAGCATTCTTCTTCGGCCGAAGTTTCGGGCAGGAGTTCAATGGCTAGTTTTAGGGAAGGGATCTGACACTCAATGGGTAAAACTGCTTCTAGGTCGTACACCAGTTGAAAGGGTGTAAAGCCCGTGGTAGTCTTTACTAAAGTTTGGTATGCCCATAATGCCAAATATAACATCCGGTACCAATTGGTTTTATGGTTTCCTACCAACCTATGGATCATGGTTTTTAAGACACCATTTACGGCCTCCACTTGACCATTAGCTTGGGGGTAGTAGGAGGATGATTGATCTTGATGGAAACCAAGCAGTGACGTTAAATTAGACATCATATGGTTCTGGAAGTGGGATCCATGGTCTGTAACGAATGTACATGGTACACCAAAACGACAGATAACTTGATTGAACAGGAGTAGCATCATAGTTTCTCCATCAGTGTTGTATGTAGGAAGGGCTTCGGCCCATTTCGTAAAATAGTCCACAGCTACTATGATATAGTTGTGTCCAGCAGAGGAAATGGGATTATAGGTGATGAATTCTATCCCCCATTTGGAAAAAGGGCCGACGGAGACCACCGGGTGCAGAAGGGTCAGAGGGGCATGCATTTTCTTTGTAAATACTTGACAAGGATGACATTGTCGGATGGCCTTGACACAATCTTTTAACAAGGTCGGCCAGTAATAGCCAACGTGCAAGATTTTATGTGCAGTAGATATGCCAGAAGACGACCACCACATGCCCCAGCATGGTAGTCATTTAAAATGTGCTCTGCCTCATCATGATTGAGGCAATGCCGAAGAGTTGTATCCGCACCACAACGATATAACATATCGTTAATCACTAGATAGTGTCATGCTCGGTGACGGATGCAACGACAGTCACCTGTCGTGAGTTCAGGGCAGAACCGTTGTGCTTGGAGGTAGACAAGAATGTCCCCATACCAAGGATCAGTGGTGTCAATAAGATAGATAGCTTCATCTGGGAGAGGATCATGGGCTATCTCATTCAGATTGATGATGGGAAGGTCCGACAAGAGTTCGGTGAAGACTAAGGAGTTCTTTGCCTTGGTAGCTGTGAAAACCAGATCAAATTTTTGGAGGATGACAATCCATTTTGAATATTTTCCTCCAATTACTTGACAAGAAAAAATATGTCTCATGGGATTCTCCAAGGCAATGATAGTAGTATGTCGCAGCATGATGTAGTGTCGAAATCGGTTCACAGCAAAGATGACTACCAATGATAGCTTCTCCACATGCAAATATCTGAGCTCGGGCCCAACTAGGCCTTTGGACAAATAATAGATCACATGTTCACTCCGGTCATCATGCGTTTGAACCAAGACCATTCCAAGGGAGGATGGCGAGGCTACCAGGTAAAGAAGAAAGTCGCGGCTATAGTCGGGAGCGTTGAGGAGTGGGGCTGATATAAGTGCCTTTTTCAAGGCATCAAATGATCGTTGAGCTTGCTCATCCCACAAATACGACACTCCTTTCTTAAGCAGGTGCATGAAGCCTTTTGTCAATTCAGCATAATTTACGATGAATCGTCGTAAAAAGTTTTCTTTCCCTTGCAAATGTTGGAGATGAAGAACGGATTCTGTTTCTGGAAATTGAATAATTTCTTTTACCTTATCGGGATCAACCCTAATCCCGTACTTGGAGATAGTGAATCCAAGTAAACATCCAAATTCGATGAAGAAAATGCATTTATGCTGATTCAGGCGAATTTTGTAAAACCGACACCTTAGAAAGATTGCTCTTAAATGGTTGAGGTGCTTGCATTCGTAACTTGGAATGGGCTAGAAGGTCATCCAAGTAAGCTTGAACGATATGCCTGATATCATGAAACGCGTAATCCATGGCTCTTTGAAAATTCGCTCCAGCATTCTTTAAACCGAATGGGAGTTTTCTATAGGCAAAGACACCCCAGGGGCATACGAAGGCAGTTTTATGTTGGTCGTTGGGTTTTATAGCAATCTGGTTATAACCTGAGAATCCATCCATGAATGAAAATGATTCACAACCAGTGCAGTCATCGATGATTTGGTCGATGAACGGTGTTGGATAATTATCCTTAGGACACGCAGCGTTCAAGTCTCGATAATCGACACATACGCGGATGGTTCCTTGTTTTTTATCTACAGGAACCAAATTGGAAACCCATTCTGTTAAAGGAACAGGATAAATGAAACCAACATGTAACAATTTTTCTACTTTGGTTTTTAATGACTGCCGTTTTGCGGGGGTGGACCGATCAAAGTCTTTGACGGACAGGTTTTACATTATCGTAAAGCTTGATCTCATGATCGACGATAGAAGGATCTATGCTGGGCATTTCCTCATAAGACTAGGTGAATACATCGCGGAATTCCTTAAATAGGCAGGTGAAGCTTGCAATTTCCTCAGGATTGCAATCGGCTCCAACCTGGATGTTTTCCATGATGCCTGTCTTGACAGAAATATCGATGAGCAATGTCTTTGAAATATTTCCCATGTTTCCTTCCGCATCCAAAGTTTGGATGGTCGTATAGGGTGAGGAAACGATTTCTGGTATATCAGGAGATAGGATTTGAAGAGGCGTTGTGTCTGAATCAGATATCAAAACACGATGATGCCAATCCTCCCAAGGTTGCTCTTCTAAACTCAGGATTTCCTGAATAAATTCGTCTGTAGGTAGGAATTGATCGAGTAGATCGAAAGAAGGTGCGGTTATGGAAGGGGCATGGTACCGTTGGCGGTAACCAACATTACCGGAGATGCGGATGCAGATTGAATGGCTTGGTAGGCCAATTCAGCTGGTGACAACGGCATCTGTTCTCTAAATGTGTCAAGGTTTGAAGGAGCCGATAGGATCCATGGATCAGTATGTTCATGAGGAAAAGATGAAAGCATGTTGACCAATTATGAAACCTTGTGCGGCTGAAGAGGGAAGCAACCCATGAGGGAAGAAGCCTTCAATAGATTGGTACCGATACTGACATAAGTGTCAGGCACACCGCCGACTAGGGGTACAGAGCTGCTTCGTAATGGTGAATAATCAGGGGTGCAGAAAGACAACTGATCTACTGTAACTACCTTTCCATCCAATGGGAATTGGATGATGTGAAAGATAGTAGATACTATGGCCATCATGGCATATGTCCAACTGCGACCCAGCAAGAGATTATAGTCAAGTTTCTTGTCCACGACTTCTACGTCCATCGTTACGGTTTCCCATACAAAGTGATGGGGAAACTGGCTAGGTATCCTTTTGGGATAAAGGTGTGCTCGTCGAAAGCTTTCAGGGAGTTTGACGGTGGGGATAGGGTTGGGGAACCCAGGGCGAGCCAACATGAAGCTGACATGATGCAGGTAGAAGCACCTTCATCAATGACAATTCTGTGTATACCTTTACCTTTCAAAGTGATATGCACCTGGAATGCAAGTTGGTGAGAAAGGGGAGGTTTACACTTGTCCATGTCCATAGCAAGCATGGAATCCATTGGGTCAATACCTCCAATAGCCGAAAGCAAAGCTTTCCATTGCGTTGGGCATGTTTGTAATACTTCGAGCGCCGACATAGCCGACAGCGCATGTGCCAAATCCTCTACGATGTTGTAGTGTTGAGCGGCACGTGCAAATGTATTATGCATCGTGCGTCGAAGTGCCCCTTTTGGGGGTCGAATTACAAGGTCCTCAACTGGCCTCTCAATATGCAAATCGTTAGATGGCAGTGGGTTTTGACCTAAGGATGTTTCTGCAACAGGAGTGACAGGAGCTCCATATGATTTGGCTCTTGTGGCGAGTTCTACTATTTCAAATGTGCAAATGGTAGAAGATCCTTCACCAGCCGAAGGATGTTGCGAACCATCATTGCCCCTTTGTGGGGGTTGCGGTTGGTTTGCAATAAGATTTTGTTGTTGCTAATAGGGAAAAGGATTTCTAAGGACAGCGGGGGCCTTACCAGAATTCCTCTGGGCAAGGTATTTTGTGCATTCCTAAAGCCGCGAACTTCGCCAAGTTGTGTGGTCTTCAACACAGAGTTTTCATGGATATCTGGTGGTTTTATCCTTTTCCTCGTCAGTACGCGCAATAGCCTTTTGTTTTGGGTTGGGCTGCTTTGGTGACTGCTCTTCAGAAGGAGCGGTCTTTTTCTTATTCTTCTTTTTGTTTCCACTGGATTTTTGTGTAGACTGCACAGAGTTTATTGCAATGGTAGGAAGAGCAATCGTATTGGTAGAGGGGTCCACTGCCAGCTTGGCAATGGAACCACTAAGTTGTTTTATAGCGGCCCTAGAGGATGCACTGACAATCCCGTCGGCATGCACTCTGGGGTGATGAGTAGTGGAAGTATTGGGGTTAACAAGAGCATTGGGGATTATGTCGTAAAGAGTACAAGACTATGAATATATCATATCTAAGTGTTGGGCACGACGTATGGATTGGTCTTCTGTGACCGCACCACCTAGCGCGACATCTCTAGCGATTTGCGGGAGTAAGGACTTACAAAACCAGTCCGTTAAGAGAAAGTCTGGGATGGGAGATTTTACTAACCTTTGCCTACGTCTCCATTCATGAATATGATCAGAGATGTGGGTGGTGGTATCCTGACGAAATGAAGTGAGGAGCTCTGTCCTAGTCTCATAGCGGATAGGTAACTAGAAGTTCTTTAGGAATTCCATCGCTAAAGTGTCAAAGGTGTTTACTGACATGCATGGTAACTCAATATACCATTTCACTGTGCTGCCAGTGAGGGTGCAGGGAAAAAGACGTAACCGGACACTATCATCCACCATAGAGTTTGAAACACACCAGAGATGGTAGGTGGTGATATGGTTTCCCGGATCCTCCCCTTGTTTTCCATCGAACTTTGGGATGTCCGTTGGTATTTTATGCGAGATCAGCGGCCATTGTAAGTTGCGATAGATGGGGTCGTTTGTCAACTTGTATAAGTCGGGTATATCCAACGTTTCCAAGAAAGGCAGAGAGTTAGGTGCCCCCGACTCGAACCATGGTGATGATAGATGACTTGAGGAGCTTTGTGCTCCTCCCATCGTTTCGTTCCCCATGGTGTACATGGGTTGTGTGGTGTAGCAGTTGCTTTGAGGTATGGTGTTGTAGAGTGGATTTCCATGAGGATTTTGATACTGGGGTATGAAATTGCACCAGTACAAGTGGTGCCCTGTTGACTCATTTGAGTATGTGAGTAGGGTGCCCCCATGGACTAGTTGGGAACTCCTTTTGGATTCCCGCCCAACATAGAACTGACCATTTGGCCTTGATTGACAGAGAGAATGCTCATGTCAATTAGCGACTGAACATACATGCCTGAGAACGGAGGGGGAACTGTTACATTCCCTACCGGCATGTGCATATTGGGAACCCCCCAAGTATATGAATCTGGGGGTTTTAACTATACATTGGCAGCCGACCATGTTGTTGGTAAATGGGAACCGCGCCCATAATGCCGCATTGAGTGTTATATGGAGCACTATATGTGGCACTTGTCGAAGGTATGCAGTTCGGCACCATAGGGGTGGAACCTGGCATCTACTAGGTTCCACTCATAGAGGGTGTCAGGTGAGTGGTTGTACCTGGGACAAACGAGATAGCGGGATTCCACATTACCAGTGTTGTGGTGACTGTCGACTAGGGGAGTGGTGAAGGACCAAAAGTGTCCCTAAAGTTCCACAACCTGTTAGTCATCGACTGGATAGATGGAAATTTTCCAACTACCGAAGCAGGAAGTACAGGTACCATGGAAGGCAAGACAAGTTCCAACGGATCCGTGAGCGGAGGATTAAAGGGGGAAATAAATCCCTCGGTGAAGAAATCCTCCAGCAAACATAAATCGTTGGTTGTTCAAATAGATACCATGTGAGATCCAGGAGATTGATCCCCCGAAGATGGGGAATCCAGTTTAGTGGAACTTGACAGATCTTCCACAATGAGTGGAGGAAGTCCTAACAATCATCTGGAGTGACGACGAGGGCCGGATGTAGCCACGGTGACTGTTAATTTTATCAATAAATTTTTATCGTGATATTCTTTAAAGTCTCAAATGATAGCACTCAGGTACCTAAATAAATATAAAAAATACACTAAATGGATCAATCAGCAAACAGAGGGAAATTACCTCGTCTGATAAGCACCAATCACCAGAGATGAAACCCGGTATCTCAATGAATAACAGAGAAGGATGGCCAAATGTACGGTTACGGTTACTCTAGAGCTTCACCCGAACCTCAGATTGAGGGGCCAAGTACTCTTGTGAAGATGAGCACCCTCCCAAAAACTGAAGACAGAGTAGATCCGTCCGTGTTAGGTACCAGGACAGCCTGTCCCAGTCACCTTCTGTAAGTACCTAGAAGTTTGGCCACTAGAGATACCTCAGATCACAGACACCACCGGGGGGGACATAGTAGTAGACAACACGTTGTGTGGGCAGGATACCTAAGTCCCCAACTCAGTTCCGAAATCCCCGAAGGGACCCCCAATACACAGAATGCCCAAAGGATTTGTAAGAGAAGACGGGCTACCTTCAGTTATAGTCTAATGTTGTCTCATATTTTGCTCCACTTTTACTGGAGTGGTCCCGGTAGTATGAGTGTAGAAGGAATTTTCACTCGTTAATGACACTAGTTTGGTTTTCGACCTTGGGCAGTTCACTCACATGCTTATCCCAAGATCCTAGCCTAGCTAATGTTGGTTTGCTCAAAAGAGTAACTGATTGATTTTAATGTAAATTTTATGTGTACTTGATTATTGTCTTCAGTAGGGGTGTTGACATATGAAATATGGTGAGACTCTTGACTCAATAAATCATGCAAAAACAATGCTTTGAAAAAAAAATTCCAATTTGATGCATACAAGCTGTATTATACACATTCATATTTTTCACATATTCATAGTTTCGTCTGCGCATCTATAGTCTTCCAACACATGCATAACCAAAAGATTATTTTCCAATATTTCCTAACAACTACTAAAAACCAAATGAAGCAACTCACAACTATTTAAACAGAAGGATGAATACAAATTATCAGTCTTTCTTTCAGAAAATTTGTTTTTTAAGAGAGAAAAACCAAATCTTTTTCCTAAAAATATATTTCTAGGACACCAATTTTGCTGACATAATACAGTTACAGATCTTATTTCAGCCCATGAGAAGCTTTTCCATCCCTTTTGGTCCACATATACTATTGGAAATCAAGGCAAAGGGAGACTAGCACTCTATAACAGTGGCTACAGAGAGTTAGTAGGGTCACTAACACTCCCTGTACACAAGCACGGTGCTTTATAAAGCTCTATGTAGCCTGGTAACCTACATTAGTGTGGGAAATCTATCAAAAAGAGGGTTTCCAAGATCCGTTTTTGAGATGAATGTATACTAGTAGGATGCAGAAAGATATTTGGTGGATCAGAAAAAGGATTGCTGAAGAATATGGAGCTCTCGGAAGGAAGAGATAATAGAGAAGAGTCTGGGTAAACCTGGAACTAGATGTATAGTCCCCAGCGGAGTCGCCAATTCTGCTATGGGGTAAAATGCACAATGTATGGAGAATGAAAACTACCCTCAAAGGCCTTCCCTGGACCTTCGACAAACTGTAAGATTATCTACAGAAGCTACCAAGTTATACACATGTTCATCTATCAAATATCAGTTAACAAAGTATAAAAAGAGGATTACCTCAAGTCTTCTTCTAGATTTGTTTGTAGATTGCAATGCAGCCAAGAAGAACTCCTTCAAAGCCAGCTCCAAATCAATTCCTGCACAAAGGAAAGGCAAACACAATCACAACATACAATCTTGAAAACTAATATAAGAATGCACAATGAACATCTATTAGCATACAACTAAACCACTCATCTAAACAAGTATCAAATGAACAACTTAATGAACAAAGGTTACCGACACCATGGAGTAGGGAAGACAACTACCATTATGTATTAATAATGAAAGAGTGATTACAACCATCTATTTTATTAGTCTTCCTTTGCCCCTTCCGCTTCTCTCTCTCTCTCTCTTTCAGCTCACTTCTTCAAGTATGTGACAGTTCACAACAACTTAGTAGGCTATCCTTTCACATGCGCTGACCCCTTTCACAATGGCCCTCTCATTGCTTATGTAGCAATTGATTTAGGGTTTCCAAGCTCTTCATAGAGTTCATTAGGGAAAAAGCAATGAACCTACCCTGTTTTCCAGCTCTTTCCCATTTGCCTTCTTTTTCATATTGGAATTTCCCTAAATAGTTTGATTTTTGGGAATTCCCTTGCTTTTCTTGAGCAAATTTAGGGATAAATATCTAGATATTTGTGAGCAAATTCATTGGTTTGACCCACTGAACTTCTCTTAGTTTCACTAATGCTACCCCTCGTCTAACAACTTGAGTTAGCAGGGTCGCTAACACACCCTTAGGATTGGTAACAAGCTTTATAAAGCAGGTTCTCAGTGTGTAACCAACGTTAGTGTGGAGTCAAGGCTTGCAATTGTGGTCTTTGCTTCACTGATGATGTCTTTCACCTCTGAGTTGATGAGAAGGTCATTTTGTTGTATAACAATTGGATGAGGGTAAATCGATTCATTTACAAGAATCTCTTTTATGTACCTGATTTCAAGAAGAACCCGGTGTCCATTTCGGCAATGGAAGTCAAAGGTTACAGGATGGCATTCATCAATGGAAAGGTACGTGTTTTATGGATAGTAAATCATAACATCTGAGCTAATCTATTCCTTCAGATCGGATGGCTTGAAAAAATTATACAAATTAGTTTAACAACCTTCAACTGACCCTAATCTTGGTGTTTGCTCCATTCAGAGAGGATAACGAGGATCTTTGTCGTGGCTGGAATCAAACATATTCAAGCATGGCTGGAGGCAACTTGCCATCTAGAAGCATACAGCCTCTTATCCCCTGCGCTGTTAGGTACCGAACCCAAAGATGGCTCTTGAGTACGAAAGTGGGGAACCATGGTTCAATGCCTGCATTCTCCTACTATCATCCTGCACATTTGCTGAAATGTCTACACTTTGACCATAGTAATTAGTTAGTTTAGGGATTAGCTACTCATATCTACTTAAATTCACTAATAAATAGCAAAATGTTACCATAAAAGACTTTACCTCATAATGAATATTAGGACAGTGATTAGGACAAGAAGAATGGCAAGTGAGTAGGTTTAGGAGTGCCAAAAAGGTCAAAATAGGGATGGAAAACAATAGTTGTGTGAACAAAACGAGGGATCAACAGACACCATTCCCCTCATGTAGTAGATCCACAAGTTTGGAACAACCCGAGGGGTTTGAGATTCATGATCAGGAATCTCATGTATAAAGGTGGAAGAAAGCCCTCTATGGCTTGAAGCAAAACACCCCCGGTGTAGTATGAGAGGATTGTTAACTATCTGATGAAGCTGAGATTCACTAGGAGCAAAGCCAATCCAAACCATTGCTTGAAGGTTGTGGATGATAGACCTATCATACCAAAACCTTCTGAGGATGACCTGTTTTTGACAGGTGCATACTCTCTCATTTGCAGAAGTAAGAGGGATTTGAATTGCGGATCTGGAATGGTAAATTGCAAGCCCGCGGCTACCTCGATGGATCTTAACTTTCAGAAGTTATGTGGTAAGGATAACAGACCTATTTTGGGAAATTCCTCTGAGTTTCACAAACTCATACTAGCATTGATGTTCTTGGTGAACTCCCATCTGGATATATGTTTTGTAGTTAGCATGTTGGTCTCATATTTGGTTGAGCCTCACTGGATTGATGCCAAGGATCTTCTGAGATATCTTCGGGGCACAATCTCTCATAGATTGAGATACATTGTCGGAAATATGAAGCTTCTTAATTATTCGAATACTGACTGGGCAAGCAGTGTGGAGGATCTCAAGAGAACTTCTAAGTGCTAATTCTCTTTGGGTTCTGCTCAATATCCTGGATGAGCAGGAAGCATAAGACGGTTTCTTTGAGCATTGCTGAGACTGAATACATAGCTACGAGTATGAACTCGTGTGAAGTTGCTTGGTTGTGAAATCTCTTTAGTGAGCTGTTTATACACATGATGGATACCACCGTGATCTTCTGTGTCAACCAGGGGTGGATTCGATTGTTGAAGAATCTCATATTCTATGATTGCTCCAACATATAGACATCAAATACTACCTTATTTAGGATATGGTACATTGATGAGCGAGGAGGCTCCATCACATTGAAACTAAAGTACAGGTCGCAGACATTCTATCAAAGCCCCGGGGAAAGGTCAAATTTGTGACTTTCCCAAACGACTTGGAGTCATTGAGTGATCCTCTTATGAGTGTCCTACATGATGCATGCGTTAAGATATTGGAGCTCTGGGGGGGCTTGGGGTACTTCTTGGAGCAACAAACGACCATAGGGCGACTCACCCTCCCCTAATGGTGCACTGTGTACAGGATGAATGGCTTAGCCTTCCCCTGTGATATCCCGTGGTGACTTAGCGACAGGATGAGTGGTTCTCCTTTCAAGACATCCTACCCATGCAGTCTCGGACTCATGGGAAGTACCTCTCATCTGGCCAATGAGCAGGGAAATGGGGTTAGGGACCATAGTAGTACTATCGATGGATGCATCGTTGTATCTACCGTACTCCCTATGCTAGGATGACCTCCATTGATTTGGGATCAATGAAATTGATCTGGGATCAATGAAACTGATCTAGGATCAACGAAACTGATCTAGGATCAGTATGAGTGGTTTGATACACTCTCTTGTGATATTGATCTAGGATCAATGAAACTGACTTCGGGTCAGTAAGAGTGACATACCTCACTCTCTTGGAACTGATCTAGGATCATTAAGAGTGATATGACACACTCTCTTCATATGGAACTGACTTCAGGTCAGTATAGAATGGTATGAGACATTCTCGATCAATTATTCTTCTTCATGGTTCAATAGAGCAGAGTAGAGCAGTGTAGGGCACTAATGGCAGAGATAGTATAGTCGTATATATGGATCAGCAAATGGAGTTCTCCCTAGTTGAGAGGGAGTGTTAAAATTGGCAACTAGGGCAAACTCCATGTCGGTCACCTTATTTATGGCAGCTGATTTTTTTTCTTGGATCCCTCTCATCGAGAGGTGTAGGATTGATCTAAAGATCATCCGATTTTGATAAGTATTCATGGAGTTATGAATTTAATTATGTTATAAGACACTTCATCAAGGTCGGCCAGAAACCACATAACCCACACATGTGCTCCATGATTTAGTATAAAAAGAGGTGACTTGATAGTCATTTGGAAACACATTTCTCTCTTAATTTCTTTCCACTCTTTTAGTGGAAGAGAGACCTAGGAGGAGGATGCCCTAGCTGGAGTCTACCCTAACCAAGAGGACGTAGTGAAGTGAGAAGCCCTAACACTATCAAGGAGGACAACCCTAACCTATACACTGGTATCTACGTAGTCTAGAAGGTAGCCAATTTTGTAGAGATATTCTCACTGATTTGGGTACGGATTTTAGAGAAGAAGAGCCACAACTCTTAGCCACATTGTAGGAGGCAAGAAGGATGGCTTGAGGGCAGTTTAGTGACACATTGGAGGAGTCTTACCTTGCAAATCAGGCCGCAGACTATAGGTGAGTTTAATGATTGTTTTGTGCATGGTTTTGGGGTGTATATCTTTGTTTATAGGGTCAAAATGAGGGACTGCTACAACAGCAGTTGGGAGTTGAAGTTTAGATGGCCGAGAGGCCTAGAAAGGCCCTCCTAACTAGGCCACAGTAATCTCTAAGGATAGCGAGGAAAAACAAGGGTATTCTCCTTATATGTTAGGCTTGTATACAATGTTGGAGTGGGAAGATTGCTTCAGGTCAAAGTTTATTGTTGTAGGGAGCTTTGTGGAGGTGACTAAGTCCTACAAACATCACCTTGGATAGCTTGGAACCTTCAGCTAAAGTAAACAGCCTGCTTGGAGAAGATTAGGGCACCAGTGTAGGCTTGTTGGTGTGCCCTAACCAGACTGGTACATGCACAAAACCCTAGGCAAGAGATCAACAGTAGGATGCAGCAGATGGTATTTTGCAATGAGGATGCTAATAGATGACGATCCTAGGACATGGTATAGCAAGGCTACAATGGGACAACAGCCAAGCATGGTACCACAAACTCAGTGGACAACAGCAAGGTACAACATGCCAAATGGGACAACTAATCAATGATACTTAGTACAACAAGCAAATGGGACAGCTAGGTAATGGTGTTTGGTGCAACAAGCAATCATAGGAACAACATGTCACTAACAGTAGGACAACACTACTAGTAGAGTGACATCATGGTGTAGTTATGCCACATGGGACAACAGTGGCAAACAAGGTGCAGTCGTAGTACTTGGGACATCAATGATACTTGGTGCAGCAAGTACATGGTACAGTCATGATTGGTGAAGCATGATGACATGCAACATAGTGATGATGGGTGCAGCATGGTGCAGCACGATGAGGTGAAGCATGATGATGTGGATCAACACAATGATAGGTGCGACAAGGCGATGGAGTCACCTTGGAGAATCACTGGAAGCAGCATGTCTTCAACTGAGTTCAGCTACCTCATGTATCATCCTCATAGAGATGATCTATGCTCTTATTTAGATAAGTCAAAGTGTTGACTTTTGTTGTAAATGCATTATCTCTCTCTCTCTCTCTCTCTCTGCTGAACTATTGAAGAACATATAAGAAGAATTTATCAAGGGTTTCCCCACATTGGGGTTTGTCCCTGGCTAGCACCACATCTTGTGTCCTCTTTTCTTGGCTTGCCTTCTGCGATTTATGTTTATGTTCTATCTGCAATTTACTATTATGCTGATGTGATTGATAATCTGGAAAAGATATTGGTAACTGTAAAAATTGAAATAAATTGCTCTAAGCATAGAACATACCTTAAATCAACATATCTAGATAGAGACGACTGGGTTTCCAGAGTCTGTGTATTTATCAACATAAGTATGCCATGCCATCAAATCAATCGCCTTAGCAACAAACTAGATAGTGTGGGGTTCAGTTCTCTTCCTTCATGTCTTCTTGAGACAAAGTTCCTAGATGGTTTTAGCATATATAGCAATCTCTTTCAAATCCTGTAGCAGAGGAACTTTTCTGAAAATGTTCCTCAGCTCCAAAGCTAGGTCGAACTTAGGGTTAAGATCAAATTTCTCCAAAGCCAACCTATTTGGATAGGGAGATGGGTTTGAAGAAGAAGGTAAGGGATCAGAGTGTGTAGGGGAATTTTTTGAGGCGGTACCATTGTTTAAATGGTTACTAGTCTCCTCCTCATGTATCTCCTCGAAGATAAATGTTGGTTGTTTTTGTTTTTGTTTTTGTGGTTCTATCACCCTTCTTGATCTCAATTGTAGGACATGGACCCCAACTGGCAAGATCTGATAAGTAGGGAAAGGGTGTGGTTTACCAAGAAGAATCTACTGCACCGCTTTATTGTTTGGGTTAGGCACTCACTACACGAGTAATTGAGGTGGCCTAAATGGTGGAGGCAAGCTAACTGAGGTGGCATGGGTTGAATCTGTTGAGGAAGAGCAGTTGGTAATGAAGTTTGTGTTGGTGTATAGGATGTATATGGTGCAAAAAACAGAGGCACACCCGTTGGAAAAAGTAACACATAATCTTACCTCTACCGCTAACAAGGATTTACTCAAAATTACCAGAATATTTCCATAGCGCCTCCCTGGCAACGGTGCCAAATGTTGGTTGTAGTATTGGTATGAGTAATGACCCAACATAAATTTTCAAACCAAAGTCCATAGACTTAAAAGTGCAACACAAGAAATTCCTAAAAGACTATAGGTTCCTGCAAATCAAATCCCTGCTTCTAATTTATTCTTCACCACTCTTTGAAGTTCCTGCAAACACCTGTCAAATCTTGGTCTAGCTCCTATAAAAACTTTGGCACTTTATTAAAAATAAACCTTAACTATCAATCAATTGTCAAACTGGTCATTAACTCCCTGACTCATTGAACAAATCAAACATAAAGACTGCATTAATCAACTGAAGAACATAGTCATGTAAACCCTAGACAATCCAAGTGCATCTAATGCCAAACATGATATTCAAACTAATAAGAAAACTCTATTGAAGATCTTGCACTAGGTTCTATCTCCATTAAACTTTGTGTACAATCAAAGAATTAAAATTATGGTTTGAATATGCTTCTAGTGTTACCAACACAATCAAATGCATTAAATCTATGATCAATAATTGTGTGCATGAATAAAAAACAACCTCACTTTGTTCTAATGTTCTCTCAAACCTTAAAATACACCCCAACAAATGACCTATCTCAATCAAGCAAAAATACTGGAAATTATGTTACCAATTCTCATGCAAAGGAGACATCGGAGGCAGAGTATTTTGTAACCCTAAAAATGTGAAACAATATATTGTAAACAATATTCAAGCAAGGCTATAGGTATATAACTCAAATAATTAAAGTCTCCTTCTTTCAATAGCTCTTCCTACACTCAATGTTCATCAATGTTATAAATGCATACCATAGATGTGAATCACTGCTTCAAATGATTAAGAATATAGGTTTTGTAAACCCATATCAACATAGTGATTGAATGTATAAACTAGACAAATCCAACAACAATACAAATTAAATATGCAAAATATGTTTTGTGCCAATATAAAATAATTCAAATGATATCATAGGCTTTACAACTATGCTCAAATGGTAGTTCCATATCATTAACTAGGTTTTTTTATTGTTATCAAGCTTCATATCAAATGAGTACAAATAAAGCCACAACACTTTTCAAGTCTCAACAAGGTCATTAACTTGTTCAGTGATCACTATAGGTCTCTCTATATCATTTACAAACCAGGTTACTATTTGGACAAAAGGTTTCATGTACTCACATCTATGTTATTACATGTACTCTAATAGACGCTTTAGGGTTTGAGAGATCTCCAACTCTCATGTCACTATTAACTCGATATTTGTAGATCTAGATCTCGCTTAATTATATCTCTATGTCAATACTCCATTAAAATATCTCATATCTACAATAAGACCAAAACCCTAAGATAAAAATAGCATCCAAACAAGTCACCTTTGAGCATGTAATAGAGTATTGTTATAGTTTATGATTTTTGTTCACATATTCAAATATATATAATCATTTCAAAGAGATCTATCACACTTATAACTTCACTCTTCCAAATCTATATGCCAAAATATCATAAGTTGAAGTGCTATATAAATATCCAAGAGGCAGAGTATAAAAGATAAACACACAAAACTTAATGAATTTGTAAACAAAACACACATTCAATACACCAATACTGTAAATAAATGAACACTATTCACCATATTAACATACCACACAAGGAAATAGATAACAAGAGAGGTGTCAAGCTAGTTTTCTTGGGCCCTAACCAGTCATCTTGCACTCTCTAGTAGTTTAAACCACAAAGTAAAAATTATCATTAAATACACCATAAATGGAGAAAGAAACCCGACATCAAAAGTCTTAGATTAAAATCAAATCAGCCTTTGTTACATTAGGAGATAAGATCTCGAATCCAGTTTATGAGAGGATTAACACCCTATCATTAAACTAGCATCATCTCTCTATCATAGGTTCGCTAGCTAGGCTTAAGGCCATAGCTCAGTTTATATAAGTTTTTACATTACAGATTGGGATATAGACAAGCCAATTGAATACAAGATGAGATAAACAATAAATCATAACAATTTCTAATTTATAGATGCATGTTATAACCATAGTCTAAACAAAGGAATCAGATATGGTGCATGCGAAGCTTTTAACAAATGGTTCCTTTTTCCTCGGCCTAAAACTAAATTTGGAAGGTAGACGCACTGACTATAAAAGGTAGACACATTTTTTACTCTCAAACCAGCTCCAAAATAGTCTTTGACAAGTGTGTGCATTTTCAGTTAGCCACTAGCCCTCACGGCAAGCCTTGAAGACAAAGTGGCCTATGCATCTATCAATATAGTGCCGAATCTCTATAACAAGTACATGAACTACACAAACCTTGGTTAGTGACTTGTTAAAGATTATAAACCTTAGAAAACACACAAAAACGAAGGCATTTGATTAAAAATAATTTTAAATCTATCAAATTTTGAATAGTATGCAATTTGAGCTCAAGTCTTCATTATCACATCAAAAAAATTATGGAAATGCTAGGAAAAGGCTCAACATTTGTTAAAACACAGGAGAAAGTGAGAGTACTATATAAGAAAACATAAAGCATTTTATGGTCCTGACAGTAGTAGAAAACCCTAGTAATCATATTGTAGAAGATGATTTCAAATTGTAGGAATGACTACCTGCAGTGTCATAGTGCAACAAATCAAGTAGAATAACCTTTGTAGGGTTCAAGTTCTTCTTCCAAAGCACACTAGGGTTTCACACCCAATGACATATAATAGGTCAAACACGTTGCTTGAGTATAGAACAACTGAAATACCCAACTTCCTCTTTGCAAAGGGGAGTGGTTTCAATGAAGTCAACTCTGATACAATGTAGAAATTTCATAAAATATCTCTTACTATAAATTTAAAAAAATTAATTCAACCTTGAGGTTCTCGAATTCTATTCATGTGAACAATTAGAGTGAGGACCAAATCTGAAATATAAATTACAACATCATATATTTCATTTTTGTCCAACCAAATACATAAGACAAGACAACCTAAGAAAATAAACATGGAACAACTAGATTTAACAAGAATAATGCTTCTATCAGGAACACAACTTTTTTCCATAACCAAACTAAAGTGAGAAGAATAAAGAGCTAGAGTAGAAGCTATTAATGGAGAAGGAAATGAAATAGTTGAAAGGTAGGAAAAGATTAAGGACGAAGCACATCAACACTTTAAGGGATTGCTAACAGCAGATCCGGAACCAAATAACTTTGAAGATATTTTGAGAGCCATTCCTAAAATGGTCTCAGAAGAAGACAACACCGCCTTACCCAAACTAGTGGAGGAAGAGGAATTGCAAATAACAATAAATAATCTGCATCTGGATAAAGCACTAGGACTGGACGATTTTACCATTTCCTTGTATCGTGCATTCTGAGACCTCTTTAAAAATGACATGCTCAAGATTATACGATGGGTTCAACTCAAAGACAAAATTGGAGGTAACACAAATTCTACCTTTCTTGCTCTTATCCCCAAAGAGACTAGGCCCACTTCCTTTAATCATTACATACCAATTTCTTTATGAAATTCTTCCTACAAAATTATAACTGCCTTAAAAGAATCCTCCCTCATATAATTTTATAAAATCAAGGGGGTTTTGTTTCCTAAAAGGCAAATTGTAAACAACATCCTCTTATTCCAAGAAGCCATTCATTCAAGCATTTCCTGAGGAGACAAAGGATTCATCCTACAACTAGATATGGCCAACACCTTTGATAGAGTTAGACATTCCTTCCTTTTTGTTGTTCTAGACAAATTGGGTTTTGATCGTAGTTTCATTGACCTCATTAAAGCTTGCATTCACAATCCCTGGATTGCTCCTCTCATCAATGGAAGACCCAACCATTTTTTCCAAAGCTCAAGGGGTATTAGACAAGGATGCCCTATATCCCCTTTCCAATTTATTATAATGGAAGAATCCCTCAGTAGAAAACTAGAGCAAGAAAGGAAAAGTGGACTCCTAACAATAATTAAATTCAACATAAGAACAAAAAGCACGAACCACTCTCAATTTTCTAACGATACGCTATTTATTGGAGGATCCTCATGTATTGTTGCCAAAATATTCAAACTCATCTTAGACCAATTTTTGGAAGCCTCTAGCAGCCTTCTTAATAATTTGAAAAGAAGCATATATGGCTGGAATACACCAATCAGAACTCTCCAGTGAATCTCTCAATCTTTTAGTGTTCCCTTTAAAGTGGACTAGTGTTTTTTCAAACATTTTGGCATGCCAATCTCCAAAAACCCAATGAAATCAGAAATTTGGATATAAGTGGTAGACAAAATGAAGAAAAAATTCCAACATTGGGGAATGCAATGGCTCAACTTAGCAGGCAGGGTAATTCTAACTAAATCAGTATTGTAAGCCCTGCCCCTATATCATTTTACAATATTGCAGGCTCCAATAGAAATACAAAATTAAATTGAGTTGATAATTCGGAAGTTTCTATGGCAGGAAGGTAACACAGAAACAAAAAAGTACAGCTTGATAAGTTGGAAAAAGGTGATTATGCCATATCACAAGGGGGGGATCACCATAAGACAGTTGGGTCTAATGAATTTAGCATTAGGAGAAAAAATAATTTGGAGACTAATATCCGTGGAATCATCATGGTGGAAGCAGGGCTTAGAATAGAAATACATAAGTGCCCCTTGTCGTCAAATTCTCCATATCCATATCCCTAATAGACCCTATTCCCAAATCTGGAAGCTATGTAAAAACACTCTTCATTTCATCCAAGATAACACATCCAGAATCCCGAGGGGAGGGAAAGCTATTAATATATGGGAAGATAGTATAATGGGTAAGCCAAGTCTCTCTGCTCTTCCAGATCTTCATCTTATCAAGACTTGTTTCCTTAGAAAAGGCATAACCAATCTAGACCAAATTTCATATCGGAATCAGCGTGACAATTCATGGGAGGGTTGGAAAAAACCAACGATTCCTCCATAATTGAATGCTCAATGGCATCTCCTTCTACAATACCTCAAGGGAGTAGCCCCAATCCTCTATTAAAAAACCTCATGATTTCAAGTGGATATTAAAAACTTCAAGGAGATCAGGAAAATCAGCCTATCTAGCCTCTTTGGAAAATTATCTAGAAAAATGAGAACATCCCCAAAATTAAGTTTTTTATATGGACATTGCTTAAAGGGAAAATTCTCACTTTAGAAAATTTTAAAAAGAGAGGCATTCAAGGACCCTCAATCTACCCATTCTGCCTAAGAAATGAAGAAACAATTCAACACCTCTTCTTATCGTGTGAATTTTCAAAAGGCCGCTGGAAAACTCTAGTGAATCATCTCAATATTCAGGTGAACGTTGATATTGATATCTCGGAGTTCTTTGGATGATGGAAATACATCTATCCTAATTCCTTCAAAAAAATAATTTGATAAAACGATTATGGTCCAGTCTCCCTTCATTTATTTGCTGGTAGCTATGGCTCACCAGAAACAAGTTGGTATTCCAAAACAAAAATCCAAACAGTAGAAAAATCATGGTTAAGGTATGGAGCTTATCTACGAAGGCTATTCTCATCAAAGGAAACTGAAAAATTAAAAGCCACCTTCCGCAACCTGGGGAATGAATATGATTAAGCTTTGTTTTGGATAGACTTCCCTCTAACACGCATTCCCCAACAAGAAGTCAAATTACATTGCCCAACTGGAAGGTCTAATTAAAAGAAGAAGAACACAGTGCCTGGTTCAAAGAACATAATTGTCCTTCTCTATTCTTTGATGGGGCTTCTAAATCTAACAAACAAATAGAGTCGGTTATCTTACATTCATTCAATAAAATGGCTATATGCCTCGATACATTACTTCTGGATTATAATAATAGGATTCCAAATCTAGATCCTCTCAACTTATACTTCCTTCTGATACATATGTTGAGCTATATCCTATTACACTATCTGTGTAAGCTCTAAGATATTGTTGTAGAAGATAGATACATTTACATTTCATCATATGCCTATTGAGACGCAGTAACAACTAAATGAGTCCATTGGTTTATCTGAGAAGAGCACTCGTTTATTTCTTTTAGAAGAACCAGCTATCCTCTATGTTCTTGGTTGATAGTTGTCTCTTCCTTCTAATTGGGAGAGTTTCTACGGATGTTGGAGCTCGAGGTGTTTGTAATTTTATTCTCCATCATTTCCCGCAAGGAGGATACTACCTATTCCAAATGTGTGCGATGAGCATCAACTGTTCCTTTTCTCTTGAAACTGTTTGATCTAGTCCATATCTTTTCTAAGAGATTTGTGATGATTCCATTCAAGAGGGGATGCAATGGAGAAAGGAAGTCACAAGGGGTAGGGGAGGAGAGCTAAGGAGTAGAGCGAGAGGGAAGAATAGGAGTCAAAATGCAGATAGGGACAAGGGGAGTGAACGAAATATAAAGAGCACAACATGAGAGAGGGGGGAAGATCAATTTACAAGTTTGATTCTAAATGACCCATTCACCATCTCGTGAGCTCTGGGAGGGATCGAGCAATTAGGTGCAGTGGATACTTTAATAATATGAAGGAAATACAAAAGGATATGTTGGAACTATTATGCCCTTTGAGAGTGCTCATTTTCCCAGGAACAAAGGTTCTTCTATAAACTTGGAAGGATAGATATTGATGTGCCAAAGCAGAGGTCATTATGAAGCTTGGGACGAATGAGGTTTAGGGATATTCTTGGTGCAAACTTCATTGTTGATCCCGACTTCACCTTGAGATCTGTGACATGCATTATTAACTAAAGCATCAACTTTACGATTGTTTGCGCTCAGGGCATGGAATAATGATCCATTGCCTAGATTTTTCAGTTGATGTTGAACACAGTTGACAATTTTCTCCAAATCAGTGTTGGTAAGTCTGATGTTCTTTACCATGTGTTGAATAAGAACTACAGAATCCCCACTTACTATAGGATTCCTAAGATTGTGGTCACAAAGAAGTTGAGCACCCATAAGAAGAGCGTAGGCCTCAACCTTGTTATTTGTTTTGGATCCCAAGCCCCATTCACATTTTATATAATGCGCCTATCCCTTAGACCATGCATCCCAACATATAGTAGATCTAAAAATTGCTTATTTAGAATAGATCCATTGTAACCATAAACAGACCCACATAGCTTATATATATTTGTCAAATCACTTACAAAATATTCCCATTACTATGTTATGTGATGCCTTCCTACATAACCAACACTAAAAAATACTAAATCACCATGAGATAACAAGTCAAAAACCATATTTTCAAGTACACAAATTTTTAAAAGATAAAGGAGTTCAACAATGGTACAATGCACAAGGTCCACGAGCAATTATTTCAATTAACCTAACTAATCACTAGATATGTCTGTTGAAATATGTTACTAAGTTCAGTCTTCATGATGAAAAATGTAATCATGATTTTATGTATTTGATGTCAAGAGAAAAATAAAATTATTGTTGTTATTCTTAAGGCATGGGTTTCATGCTCAAGGTTATTTGATTTATAGGTCAAGCACCAATTAAGTGCTTCTAGGTTTGTCATAGAGTCATAAGAGTCATTGTCGTGTATGGAAGGCCCTTTTGGACATGTTACATATTGTATAAAAGATTTATTTGAGTCAAATTAGAGTCAAAAGACCCTCCAAGACCTCATCAAAGTTCAAAGATCAAGTCGTCCTATCAAGAAGGGCAATTCGACCTATTTTAGGACTTAAGGAATACTATATATAGGAGCACTCGGAATCAGTCAAGAAATCATCCATCTAAGGACAAATAAGTTTAATCAAGATAAAAAAGAGACCTAAAAGGAGCGAGGAAGAAGAGGTGAAAGTCAACAGAAGAAATCAAGTTTTTGGGACTGTTTTTGGGCCATCTTTCTCACACGTGAGAAGTGTATTAGGGCATCCTTATACAACAACAAGTACCAAATTACAGAGCTGAGTTTTGGGTCAAAGGAAGTCTCCCTTGCATGATGATTTGATAAGGAGAAGGATTCATCTCAAGTGACGGAGAAATAAGGATTAAATCACTAGCATTCTCTCACACGTACCACCTAGGGTTTCTACAGAAGAAACTATTGGAAGTCAAAGTTGCAAAAGAATCTATTTGGGGGGGGGGGGAGGTCGAAGTTGCAGGAAAGCTCATCAAGGAGGAAAAGTTTGACTTGGTCTTAGAGGGGTCTTGGTCAAGGGTCATAGGTCTTGTAATTTTTCAATTGAAGTTCTATAAGAAGAGAATAATTCTTGTGGGTTTTCTTCTCAAGTGGAGAGGTTTTGGCCCTGGTGAATCGCCTATACCTTGTGTCCTTTTTTCTTATTGTTCTTGATGGTTTGGTAGTTGTTTGATGATAAGAAAACTAAATATAGTCAAGTCAAAGAAGAAGTTAATTAAGTTAAGTAAAAACACATCATAAGTAGTTATCGAAGTAAGAGAAATCACCTAATTTATTTCCCATAGATTTCTCAACATGGTATCATAGCTAAGGTGGCAAGTCAAGGAAAGGCCGCTTAAAGAAGGACCATCAAAAGGGATCAAAGAGGACATAAAACTATTAAGAAAGGATCCACAAGGGTCGAGCACAAGGACATCATCAAAGGACTAACCCTCTCATCATCTTAAATGAAGTAACTAAAGAGACCTCGAAACCTAGCTCATTCAAAGAAGGGTTATGCAATTAATGCATTCTTGGGAAGCTTACAATCTCCATCACAAGGAATAGCATAGAACACCTCAAGGACCATACATCCACTAAAGAGAAGGACTACACATTGAAGCAACTTGAAGGATTAGATCCAAGGGATGTAGGAAGAAGCATTTCCATCATCATCAAGGAATCAAGGGGATCTCCCTCTCCTTGAGTCAAGGATCACTATCAAAGCATACTTGAAGGAAGACATATTCATCTAGAAGACGTATCCTATTATCAACACCATCGTCAAAATCAATAAGGCATCAAGTTGAAGATATCACCATCAAGAAGCATCTTCACTTGACAAGTAAGTACCTCTATATTTATGTCTGAATCTGCTATCAAAATGGCCTCATTTTGCAAGGAGAGTAACAAGTTGGTTTAGTCATCAAATTTCCTTGCTTGGAAGAAGAGGACAGATTTGATCCTCATAGAAAATGAAGTCGTTGGACATGTTAAGGGTTCAATCACTAAACATCCAAAGAAAGAAGCTCAAGCTCTAGCTAAGTATATGAAAGGGGAAATAAAGACTCAAAGGATCCTTATATAATCCATCAAGGATCCCCTCATACATTATGTTGCAAAGTTGGATACATCAAAAGAAATATACAAGAAGTTAGTAGAATTATTCTTCGTAGGCACTACCAAAGAAGTCATATCTATGGTTGTCAAGAATATGTGCATTTCAAAAGAGATTGTTTGAAACTTAATGAAGACAATAAGAAAAGGAAAGAAAGGAATGAATCCCATGTCACCGAAGAAGTGGAAGAACCTGAGAAGAAGTCAAAGGAGGAAGTGAAAGATCTCTACTTAAACTGAGATAATCTCCTTCACTTAGTTCTTTCCATTTTTTGTGAAAAATAGATATCATGGTAGAAAGAATTGTAAATATGACAGGATGCATCATATTAGAAACATACGATTGAAGTAAAAACTCATGACATCATTATAAAAGCTTGAAAGTATAGCTGAAGTAGAAGACTGCATGAATATAATTGTTATCATAGAAAGGAAGTAGCTCTTGATAACCTCATTGAAAGCATAAGTAGTATATATGGTTAGAAGAAATCCATCTAGCATGATAGCAGATAGAAAGAATTCATCATCCATCATCATCATTAGGAAGGAGCATTTGCAGGATGAGGATAATCAAGATCCTCCATTGCAATCTTCACTAGAAGGTTTACCTCTACTTGGAAGAAGCACGTGTCTCGCTCATCATTCCACCTTGTGTAGGATCCATTGTTTAGAAGGATGATGGTATAGTGACAAAGGAATACAACATGTCAGGATGATTGAAGTACTTTCAAGCAACGAAAGGAAGTTGTCAAAGTCTAGATGAACAAAAGAAGGAAAGAGGTATACACCTTGAACTAGTTCACATATTGATAAGATGAAGTCAACATAATATGAGGTGGTTGACAAGATGAAGGAACTATGTATAGAAGTTCCTGGGATACAATATGTGAGGAAAGAAAGAAAAATTCATGAAAATGATGCAATTATGCTGACATAAGATAAGGAATCAACATCTGATGACTAGAAGAATATGGTATGATATCTCCAAAGGGAAAGGTATGAAGACCTTGATAAAGTCAAAAAAAGAAGAAGACCCTTGACATTGGAAATCTTGGAGATATGTTTATAAATATGTATGATATTGATGTTTTATAAAACAAATGTCATGATGAAAGACCATCCTAAAAGGTAACTCTGATTTGATTTTTGAATAACCTCTAGTTTGGGTTGGAACGGGGCTACTAAAAGAGAGTTGTAGATGTCACCTACAACTAACACATGTGATTGGATGAAAGATCCTGAAAGAAACATGACTTGGAAGAGGTAGTTGTATAATGGAAAACCAGATGTGGACTAGAAGATCATTTTCTGATGAAAAGAAGGAGGACATAACTGATATGGTTCATTGAAGGAAAGTGATGGATGGCCAATGCCCTAAAAAGATGAAGGCCCCATAGCAATGAAGATGAGATGCATGACATCAAAAGGAGGAACCCTACAAGCAACTAAAGATACCATGATCTCCACCAAAAAGAAAAAAGTTGTTTTTGGAAACAAATCCCTAGTTGAGAGAGAGCTTGGACAAGTCCCTGATTAAGAGGGAGCTTGGATATATTCCTTTTTAAAGGAATGACTTGGTCCTCCCAAAATAAGAGGGAGTGACAGATATGGTTCTCTACTTCATGTGTCATGCACTAGACCAAGACTAACAACTATAAGTCTTAGTGAAGGCCACGAGGAAAGATAGACACATCATTCATGTCTTCATATTGTAAGAAAGAATGGAGGGTTAGGTAAGCATCTAAGATCAATCTCGATACTCATTGAGGATGAGGTCGTACAACCAAGATAAGAGTAGTTGAAGAGGAAATTCCTTGAGAATGGGCTATTCCAAGATAGGGATTGTCCTAAAACGACAGACCATGTGAAAACTCGGGGAAGTGTGCGCATTGAGAGACAATGATGATGGTGTTTGTCAGTCATTGGTCTCGCCAGCATTGTGCTCTGATATTGTGGAGAGATAGAGTTGTTAATCCAGCCCTTGTTATGTGACAATGTTGGTTAGTCTGATGAGATGCTCTGTGATGGCTTACCAATCTGACTCTTCTTATGAGAATTTTTCAGTTTGAGAATGTCCAAGTACCTTGTATGGATTATGAATACCTCCCTAGTTAAGAGGGAGTGTTGAAATATCTAATTAGGTTCGGTCTTCATAATGAAAAATGTAATCATGATTTTGATGTATTTGATATTGTTAATTTTAGGTATGTTCTATGCTAGAGCAATTTCTTTCAATTTTCACAGTTAGCTCAATATCTTTTCCAGATTAGCAATCACATCAACATTAAAGTAAACTACAGATAGAACATAAATATAAATCGCAGAAGACAAGCCAAGACAAGAGGACACAAGATGTGGCGCCAGCTAGGGACAAACCCCAATGTGGGGAATCAATTCTTCTTTTATGTTCTTCAAAGTTCAACAGAGAAAGTGAGAGAGATAGTACATTCACAATAGAAATCAATATTTTGACTTTTGATATCGCATGAGATCAGTTGAAGACATATTGCTTCAACTAATTCTCTAAGGTGACTCCTTCACCTATTAGAGTGCTACCTTTCGTCCATTTGTTGTACCATACACATTGTGCCTCTTCAAGACCAAGATATTAATCCTTCTTTCTGTTGTTTCTAAGGTCATCCTCATTGCTACACCATTGAAGCTATTACATCATCACTGAGATCCTCATTGTTGCTTCTTTATCATATCCATGAGATCTACTTGAAAGTTTGATCTCCATTACTGTACTTTAACTAAGATTATCATCACATCAACTGTGAGCATGTCAAGAGTGTGTGTCTAAACTGTGATTGCAATAGTGGAACCTTATTCTGATATAGTGAGGGTTCTAGGCTTCTTTTCATCATATATGTACAGGGACTATTTAGAGATAAGTCCACTAAGACCGTGGTAACGTTCCTTCTTATGCTGGGATTGTCTCTAGGATCATGATACCCATCGAGAGACATCAAGTTACAGTTCTCACTGAGGTTTCATATTACTGTACTTCTACTTAACCACAAGCGCTTGAGCCATTGTACTTATCACCGATATTGCTATAATGATACCATCTAGATCTTCTCCATGACTGGTATGCCGAGACTGTAGTATGCTAGGAGAGAATGTTGAGACAGAGATAGTGACATGCCCAGACTACAACCATTCTTTGTTGCCATTCTTTGTGCGAGAATGTCGAGACTCCAACTCACTGCGATGACACCATCCACTGCTCCATGAGGTTGTGACTACACCTTAAACCCAAACTAGGTGCAGTCAAACCCTACTGCGGCTCCTTTCTTCATCACTATGGCTCTTACGGCTTCCCTCTTTATGACTGCAGCTTAGTGCGGTGCGTATATGGTCATGACAGCGTAATAGGGCCTCCGTATAAGGCATCTAGACAGCGTATTTAGGGCATCACTTGACTGTGTTCAGGGTTGTTCCATTGACTATGTGTAGGGACCTTCATGACCTGTGTATGTCTTCATTTACAGCGGATAAGGTTAGGGCATCATCTGCAACTAGGCTCAGCATATTCTTTTGGTGTCTCTCCTTCTCCAAAAACCCAATACGTGGAGAGGAGGAGATCACTTCAAGAATGTGTCCCCAAATGACTTCAAGTCCTCACCTATTTATACTAAAAACATAGATGATGAATAGACACGTCTATTGGGCTTCTGAGCCTACTCAAGTTGCTGGCCGACTTGACAATTTGTTTTATACCATAAATAAATTCGTAACTTCATAAATACTTATTGAAATCAGATGATATTTAGATCAATCCTACACCTCTCGATGAGAGAGATCAAATAAAAATATCAGTTGCCATAAATAAGATGACCCACACGGAGTTTGGCCCTAGTTTCCAATTTTAACACTCTCTCTCAACTAGAGAGAACTCCATTCGTTGATTCATATCTCCGACTGTACTATCTCTGCCATCAGTGCCCTGAACTGCTCTGCTCAACTCTGCTGGCTTTGCTCTGCTCTGCTGGCTCTGCTTAGCTCTGATGGCTCTGGTCAGCTCTGTTAGCTCTACACTACTTTGCTCAGCTCTGTTGGCTCTACTCAGCTCTACTAGCTCTGCTCAGCTCAGCTCAGCTCAGCTCAGCTCAACTCTGCTCTGCTCTACTCTGCTCTACTCTGCTGGCTCTGCTCAGCGCTAATTAGCTCTGCTGAACCATGAAGAAGAAGAATTGATCAAGAATGTGTCATACCATTCTCCACTGACCTGAAGTCAGTCTCAGAGTGTGTACCACTGGTCCCAGACCAATCCTCAACTGACCCGAAGTCAGTGTCATAGTAGGTACAACTCCTACCACTAGTCCCAGACCAGTACTTTACTGACTCGAAGTCAGTCTCAGAGTATGTACCACTAATCCCAGACCAATTCTCAGCCGACCCGAAGTCAGTCTCAGAGTATGTACCACTGGTCCCAGACCAGTCCTCAACCAACTCGAAGTCAGTGTCATAGTAGGTACAACTCTTACCACTGGTCCCAGATCAGTAGTCTACTAACTCGATGTCAGTCTCAGAGTATGTACCACTGGTCCCAGACCAGTATCATTGATCCCAGATCAATGAAGGTCATCCTAGCATAGGGAGTACGGTAGATACAACGATGCGTCCATTGGTACCACTATGGTCCCTATACTCATTTCCCTGCTCATTGATCAGATGAGAGGTACTTCCCATGAGTCCCGAACTGCATGGGTAGGATGCCTTGACAAGAGAACTAATCATCCTATCCACAGGAGAGCGAATCATCCTATCCAATGGATGCCACGCAGAACTAATCATCCTGGCCCACAGGAGAGCAAATCATCTTGTTCCACAATCGCCATGGAGAACACATCATCCAGGCCTCACAGGAGAACTAATCATCCTACTACACAAGAGAGTGAATCATCCTGTCCACAGGAGAGTGAATCATCCTGTCTAGTGTGCACCACCAGGGAAGGGTGAGTCACCTTGTGGTCGTATGTTGCTCCAGTAAGAACCGCAAGCCCCTAGAGCTCCCGAAGCTCAATGTATACAACATGCAGGACCCTTTTACAAGGGTCTCTCAACGACTCCAAGTCGTTCGGGAAAATCACAAATTTGATCTTTCCCTAGGCCTTTGTCAAAATGTTAGCGACCTGTACATCAGTCTCAATGCGATGAAGCCTCCTTGCTCATCGACTTGCCATATCCCAAATAAGGTAGTATCTGATGTCTATCTGCTAGAGCAATCATCGAATACGGGATTCCTCAACAATTGAATCCCACCTCTGGCTGTCACAGAGAATCATAGAGGTATTCATCATGTGTACAGACAGCTCATTGAAGAGCTTCCCCAACCAGGCAGCTTCATACGAGATCATACTCATAAATATGTATCCGGTCTCGACGGTTCTTATAACAACCGACTTCTGCTTCCTGCGCATCCATGATATCCAAGCAGAATCCAAAGAGGGACAACACTAAGAAGTGCTCTAATGATCCTCCACACTGCCTGCCCAATCAGCATTCGAATAATCATGCAGTTTCATATTTCCGGCAGTGTATCTCAATCCCCGAGAGATTGTGCCCTAAAGACATCTCAGAAGATTCTTGGCACCAATCCAATGAGGCTCAACCAAATATGAGCTCCTCGTGCTAACTGCAAAACATATGTCCAGACGAAAGTTCACCAAGAACTTTCCCGAGTCTGGTCCGACATCACTACCGTATACCTTCTGAAAGTTAAGATCCTCGAGGTAGTCACAGGCTTGCAATTTATCATTTCACATCCAGAATCCAACTCCTTCTTACTTCTACAAGTGAGAGGGTCTGCATAGGTTGTCCTCATAAGGTGCTGGTATGAGAGGTCTATCATCCACAACCTTCGAATGGTTTGGATCCGTTTCACTCCAAGTGAATCTCAACTTTATCAGACAGCTATCGATCCTCTCATACCATGCCCAGGGTGTTTTGCTTCAAGCCATAGAGGGCTTTCTTCCACCTACATATGTGAGATTCCTGATTATCAATCTCAAACTCCTCGGGTTGTTCCAAACCTGTGGACCTGCTGTATGAGGGGAATGGTCCCCTTATAAGATTTTCCTTTGGTACATCTCAGACATGTACCTTCATGCTCTTTTTGAATCCAGGCATCCCTGTCACCATCTGACTCACAGGCCTCCGGTGCTAAGTCAATGGACATGGTCCCCAGTGGATTTCCTGCAACTTGATACAACCCTGAACTCAAAAACATATTAGAAAAATCTATTTTCAAACACGTACCTTTCCATCGATGAGTGCCATCCTAAAACCTTTGACTTCCATTTCCGAGATGGACACCAAGTTCTTTTTGCGGTTAGGTACATAAAAGAGATTTTGGGGTTCCTTGCATTCTTTGAATAGTCGACCATTTTCTTGATGACCTGCATTATCAGTCATTCCTTTGATCATTGAACATGTCCCTGGAATGATTGTTATCTTCATCAAGAGATGTGTCTCTGCCATTCAGACACTCCTTTGCATGATGGCCGAACATATTGCAACCAAGGCATCTGCCTTTCCTTACACCCTTAGATCTGAACTTCCCAATGAAGTGATCTTCCGTTGTGCCATTCTAATAATATTCTCTGCTTCCACTTCATCCTTAGTGAATGAGAAGAGGGATAATGATCCCATTGATCCTTTTGTCCTGTCCCAACTGTCTTTGGTGATTGCTCTTTGACTCTTGCTTGGGCATTGTCTTCACCTCAGCTCTGATACCATGTTAATTTTAGGTATGTTCTATGCTAGAGCAATTTATTTTAATTTTCACAGTTAGCTCAATATCTTTTCCAGATTAGCAAACACAACAGCATTAAAGTAAACTTCAAATAGAACATAAATATAAATCGCAGAAGACAAGCCAAGACAAGAGGACACAAGATGTGGCACCAGCCAAGGACAAACCCTAATGTGGGGAAACCCTTGATCAATTCTTCTTTTATGTTCTTCAAAGTTCAGTAGAGAAAGTGAGAGATAGTACATTTACAATAGAAGTCAATATTTTGACTTTTGATATCGCATGAGATCAGTTGAAGACATATTGCTTCAACTGATTCTCTAAGGTGATTCCACCTATTAGAGCGCTGCCTTTTGTCCATTTGTTGTACCATACACGTTGTGCCTCTTCAAGACCAAGATATCAATCCTTCTTTCTGTTGCTGCTGAGGTCATCCTCATTGTTGCACCATTGAAGCTATTACATCATCACTGAGATCCTCATTGTTGCTTCTTTATCATATCCATGAGATCTACCTGAAATTTTGATCTCCATTACTGTACTTTAACTAAGATTATCATCACATCAACTGTGAGCATGTCAACAGTGTGTGTCTAAACTGTGATTGCAACAGTGGAACCTTATTCCGATATAGTGAGGGTTCTGGGCTTCTTTTCATCATATATGTACAGGGACTATTGAGAGATAAGTCCACTAAGACCATGGTAATGTTCCTTCTTATGCTGGGATTGTCTCTAGGATCATGATACCCATCGAGAGACATCAAGTTACAGTTCTCACTGAGGTTTCATATTACTGTACTTCTACTTAACCACAAGTGCTTGAGCCATTGTACTTATCACCGAGACTACTATAATGATACCATCTAGATCTTCTCCATGACTGGTATGCCGAGACTGTAGTATGCTGGGAGAGAATGTTGAGACAGAGATAGTGACATGCCCAGACTACAACCATTCTTTGTTGCCATTCTTTATGCGAGAATGTCGAGACTCCAACTCACTATGGTGACACCATCCACTGCTCCATGAGGTTGTGACTGCACCTTACCCCCAAAATAGGTGCATTCAAACCCTGCTACGACTCCTTTCTTCGTGATTGTGGCTCCTGCGGCTTCCCTCTTTATGACTGTGGCTCAGTGCGATGCGTATATAGTCATGACAACGTAATAGGGCCTCCTAATAAGGCATCTGGACAACGTATTTAGGACATCACTTGACTGTATTCAGGGTTGTTCCATTAACTGCATGCGGGGACCTTCATGACCTACATATGTCTTCATTTACAGCGGATAAGGTTAGGGCATCATCTGCAGCTAGGCTCAGTGTATTCTTTTGGTGTCTCTCCTTCTCCAAAAACCCAAGACGTGGAGAGGAGGAGATCAATTCAAGAATGTGTCCCCAAATGACTTCAAGTCCTCACCTATTTATACTAAAAACGTAGATGATGAATAAACACGTCTATTGGGCTTCTGAGCCTACTCAAGTTGTGGCCAACTTGACAATTTGTTTTATAACATAAATAAATTCTTAACTTCATAAATACTTATCGAAATCGGATGATCTTTAGATCAATTCTACACCTCGATGAGAGGGATCCAATAAAAATATCAGCTGCCATAAATAAGATGACCCACATGGAGTTTGGCCTTAGTTGCCAATTTTAATAGATATAAAGAGAAAAATAAAATTATTGTTTTTATTATTGAGGCATGGGTTTCATGCTCAAGGTTATTTGATTTATAGGTCAAGCACCCATTGAGTGCTTATAGGTCTGTCATAAAGTCATAAGAGTCATTTTCGTGTATGGAAGACCCTTTTGGACATGTTACATATTATAGAGAAAATTTATTTGAGTCAAATTAGAGTCAAAAGACCCTCCAAGACCTCATCATAGTGCAAAGATCAAGTCGTCCTATCTATAAGGACAAGTCGACCTATTTGAGGAATCAAGGAAGACTGTATATAGGAGCACTCAGCCTCACTCAAGAGATCATCCATCCAGCAACAAAGAAGTTCGATCAAGATGAAAAAGAGACCTAGGAGCAAGGAAGAAGAGGTGAAAGTCAGCAGAAGAAATCGAGTTTTTGGGACTATTTTTGGGTCATCTTTCTCACACGTGCGAAGTGTATTAGGGCATCCTTCTGCATTTGCAAGTACCCGATTGCAAAGTTGAGTTTTAGGTCAAAGGAAGTCTCCCTTGCAAGCCGAGTCGTTAAGGAGAAGGATTCATCTCAACCGAAGAAGAAAGAAGAATAAAATCACTATCATTCTCTCACACATACCACTAGGGTTTATGCAGAAAAAACTGCTGGAAGTCGAAGTTGCAGAAGAATCTATTGGAGTTACAAAAACTATTGAGGTCGAAGTTGCAGGAAATATCATCAAGGAGGAAAGGTTTGACTTGGTCTTGGAGGGGTCTTGGTCAAGGGTCATAGGTCTTGGAATTCGTCAATTGAAGTTCTATAAGAAGAGAAGAATTCTTGTGGGATTTCCTCTCAAGTGGAGAGGTTTTGGCCCTTGCTGATTGCCTATATATTGTGTCCTTTTGTCTTATTGTTCTTTATGGTTTGATAGTTGTTTGATGATAAGATCATTAAACACAATCAAGTGAAAGAAGAAGCTAATTAAGTTAAGTGAAAATACATCACAACCGATTATCAAAGTAAGAGAAAGCACCTGATTTGCTACCGATAGATTTCTCAACAAGGTGCACATCTAAATGTGCTCTAACTCTAGGTGACACATGTCAAACTCCAAGGTAAGCACATCCATCAAGGATTCCAAGTTGAGCACTTCACAAGAAAGTTCCACTTCTCTTCTAATTGTCTTCAATGATCCAATGCTACCTCCTAAGCCACACACTCCTTGAGGTCCACCACATCGCCATTAACAATCCTCAACCTATGCATCCTTAAGTCAAACATAAGCCTCGATGTAGATAACTAACTCTGTGCCACCTAGGTCATAATATCGTCCACCCAAATGCTCCTCTAAGTATGCCCAACTTAGCAAGCATGCATGCCATCCATTTGTGCCTCATGAATAATGTCTTCAAGCTACATAGGTCTCCAACGTCCTAAGTAGGTGCATCACATAATAATCAAGTAAAGGTATAACAATCCACAAGTTATCTACATTGTGTACATCCACTAAGATACAACTAAGAGTAGGCATCACACTATGCAAATCACGTCATAAGTTATCTACATTGTATACATGCACTAAGGCACAACTAAGAGTAAGCATCACATAAAGCAACTACAAGCATAATGTAAACACTTTCACAATAACACCAAAAGCTAGCATTGATCACTATAGTAACTATAAGAATATAATTTTGTGTATTTTAGGCAATCACACTATAAAAAAAAAAAAAAAAAATCGACATAAACTAACAAATATCCACCACATGTATAATGCTAAGACATGCAACTTATATGCCTATGAAGTCTCTATCATCAAATAACCACATTTAATGGCATCATATCTACCAAGACAACTTCAACATTTATAGTTTAGTTCATGTTATCTACTTAGTTATAAAACTTTTTTCGTATACAACAATATTAAGTAAACAATGTTTTCCCATTTTAAGAAATGTATATACTTGATAAGCTTTTGAACCATAGATTATTGTGCATCACTTTAATATCAACCAATAATGTTAATACACTTCTTTTATAATGTGGAAAGTGCAACATTTTATGTAACAAAATTTAATATACAATAAATCAATAAAGAGCTTTCATATCATTACATGAACGAAAAAAATCATTGCCTTATAGACAATATTACAATGATGTTAACATTAGCATTAGCATATCCATCAATGCTCAATTACAATGTACCTATGTTAAAAGTTTTTGTTAAAGCTCTATTATAATGAATGAATAATATCCTTTTTAATACCCTAATAAATTTATAGTTAATATTATTGTCTATGAAACAATTATGCTAAACAAAAAATGAACCCAACACCTGTATAGCTCTACTAAGTATCAAAATAAAAAAAATTGCATTTTGCATATGCATAGATAAAAGATGGTGTTCCTTTCCATGAAAAGAACCTCGAACTGAATCTTGTGGAGAATGTTATTCAACATTGACATCAAATAGTTGAAATCTGTACATCATTCACATTCTCTATAAACAAGTGTGTTGTCTCATCCCTGCATCACAATCCAAAAAGTTCGATCAAGACAAATCTAATGAAATATTTGAACAGAAATTATTAGTCTTTCTAAAAGTGAAAACAAACTCATCTAAAATTTGCGCTCATCTAAAATTTGCAAAGTTTTTGGAAATGATATATAAAATTTTATAAATAAACATAAATTCAAATACAAACTTAGATACGATGTGCTAATTTTTTCCTATCATTACTACACATTGATAACACACCAAACCAAAGCAAAATTACTAAATAAATGTAATATTAGCCATAAATAAACAAATGTACAATCATTCAAAGAATGGAATGTTAGCCATTCTACTAATATATAAGTAAATTATATTCTATCTTAGTTAATTTTGCGAGGTATTTGATGAGTTTTTCTTATTTATAATCCAAAAACATAAATGATCATTATTATAATTTCATTTGTTTAATTTTATGTAATTTCTAAATTACTTATGATTTTTCAAAAATATCTTCAAAATAGAATTTAACATTTTAATTTTAAGTAATATTTGAAAAAAAATTACTCTACCTTTTTCTAATTTACATATTTCCAATATTAATTGGATATATTAATTTTAATATCCCTTCTTAATTGAGATATGATATTGATAGCCATTAACTAAACTGATATGATACAAACATGATAGGAACATGTCTCTTTATTGTCTATTATAATGACATTGATGACTCAAGGCTATCAACAACTAAAATTGCACAAATAAGATATGAAAAATTAAATGACTTCAATATTGAAAGTTTCATTCAAAAATTAGTTACGAGTTACTTATTATTTTTGTTCAGATCATGTATCAAAATTCATTTATCTTAAATTTTAGTTTATTGTTAACATGGATTTAGTATTTTGATATTTATAATTCTTATTTAAATTTTAGTTTATTGTTGAGATGAATTTATTATTTAAAATATGTTATTCATTGCATAGCATGTCTGGACAGGTGTTCACTAGGAACATCAAAGCCCCAATCAATTGTTTATACTCAGATGGATTCGCAAAATCAAGTCCTGCAGCTTCTCCACATAACCTCTTGAAGTTCATTTCCATCAGTGTGGATAGTGACTTACATTATGTCATCCCAACATATTTTCCTTGTGAAAGGAAAACCTCACTAGGCCTTTGCCACATTCTCAAGGCCTAGAAAGTAGTGCATGAGTCCAAGGTCCTTCATCTTGAATTCAGAGGCTAGCTCTCTCTTACACTCGATCATCTGGGGCTCACTACCTGTCATGAATAGATCGTCAACATATAAAACCAAAATCAATGACATACCTTGGACTACCTTGAAGCAAAGGTTGGGATCATCATTGCTTCTTGTGAATCCTAGCTTCACCACATAACTTTCTATGTGGGTGTACCATGCTTCGGGGGCTTGCTTCAAACCATACAATTCCTTCTTTAATATGCAAACATGTGTCTTTCGATCATCTACTTCAAATCCCTATAGTTACTCAACATACACTTCTTCTTGTAACATGCCATGGAGGAAGGCAGTCTTCATGTCCATCTGATGAAGGGTCCATCTTTGACTTGCGACAAGGGGAACTATCGAACGAATGGTTGTATCTCGAGCCACATGTGCAAATATATCATCATAATCTTCTCCCTCTTTCTGGAAGAATCCTCGAGCCACAAACCTGGCCTTGTATTTCTTGATGCTATCATCAACTCCATGCTTGATCTTGAATAGCCACTTTGAAGTCACCACAGATTTCCCATTTGGTCTCAGCACAACATCTCATACGTCATTCTTCATGATTGATTCATATTCTTTGGCCATAACATCTTTCCAAACTTGTTCCTTCATGGCTTCTTCAAATGTGGGAGATTCAACTTGAATCATAGTGCTCATGGCTGCAACATATCCCTGGTACCTACATGGCTTCATCCTTTCTCTAAATGATCTTCTAACAAGAGCTAGTCTCTCATCATCCTGTAATGCGTCTTGAAGCCAAAGTGGCCTCTTCCTTGTAGGAGGATCACACGGAGGAGGATCTAAGAGATCCATGCCCTGCATGGGATCATTAACAATATATGGCTCAAATTCGGGCATGAAAGGACCATCTAAAATATCTATATCACCATTCTTCTCAAGAGGATGAGGTGGAGGAAGGTCCCTTGCTTTTCCAAGGGCAGCATCTTCATCGAATGTAACATCCCTGCTAATTTCAAACTTCCTTTGACCAAGAATATATATTCTAAATATTTTAGAATTTTCACAATATCCAACAAACGTACCTTTTCTTCTTGAGGCTTTGAACGTGTTCCTTTTGTCCTTCGGCACATGAAAGCATACGGGGCAGCCAAAGATACGGAGACGACCAACATCGGGCTTGCCACCTGCGAATACTTCTTCGGGGGTCTTGTTGTCCAATGCTTGATGAGGTACCCTATTTTGAACATATACGGCGGAATTTGTTGCTTCTCCCCAAAGGAACTTCAACAACTTTTGATCATGGAGCATGGCACAGATAGCTTCTATAATGGACCTATTCTTTCTTTCAACCACTCCATTTTATTTAGGAGTATAGGACACAATTGTTTCTTTCTTGCAAAAATCAATGAACTCCTTTGATGTGTACTCTCCACCATTGTCGGACCTGAATATTTTTATTTTCTTCCTTGTTTGATTTTTGATCAAAGTTTTGAACTCCTTGAACATTTCGAAGGCTTCATCCTTATGCTTTAAATAATATATCCATGTCTTTCTTGAGAAGTCATCAATGAAGGTGATATAGTAGAGATGACCACTAATATCATGCATGTGCATCAGACCACATATGTCAGAATGGATGAGATGGAGGATGTCATTTGTCCTTTTCTCGCTAGAGGGGAATGGTCCCCTTGTCTTTTTTCCACTGGCACAAACTGGACATACTACATCATGATGGGCTTGAACCTTGGGAATCCCTAAGACCAATTTCTCTAATTTCAGAAGAGCGTCAAGATGTAAATGGGCCAATCTTTGGTGCCATAGCTCGCTTAGATGACTATTATCATGGACCAATGCTAGAAGTGGTCTTCCAGTAACCCTGTAGAGTCCACATCATGATCCTAATGTAAATGCATCTCTCATAGGTGATCCAACAGGCCAAGTAAGAACCTTTCCCTTGATGAAGGCAACCCTCATCCCTTTGTCTTCCAAAGCGGATATTGATACCAAATTCTTCTTCAACCCTGGCACATACATCACATCATGGAGAAAAATAGATTCTCCTAAATTCAAATGAAATTTGACGGACCCAAAACCTTTAACGGGATGAGTGGAGTTGTCTCCAAGAATGATTTTCAAATTTGACTCCCTCTCTACCAAATTAGAGAGAACTTCCTTATAACCAAAGAAGTGATGAGTGGCCCCACTATCAACCAACCAACTATCCCACGAATCCGGAGGAGATGAACTAGTAAGGGCAGAAATAAGAATATATTCAGATTGATTCGCAACATTACTTTCATACCTGGAGAATCTTGACTTCTTTTGTGGACGACGATCTTCTTCATGATCACTTGGAACATCTCTTCTTCTTTTTTCATCTCTTCCATTGTGAAAATTCCTTCGGTCATCTTTCCTTCTTTGATCATTAAACCTATTGGTGTTGCTTCTAGTATTGTAGTGTGGTCCATTGTTCTTCTCGAGGCAATCTCGAGCATAGTGGCCTTTCTTATGACAATTGTAGCATTCGATGTGCAAAAATTCCTTCCTTCTATTTGGATTTCGAGGAGGAGGCTTTCTTGAATTTGATGGACCTCTTTTCCATTTCTTCTTCTTCTTGTCATGAGTGATGAATGCAGGGAACTCTCCTTCTTCATGCTTTTGAATCCTTCCTCTTGATATCATCCTTGATTCTTCTTGAGTGAGCTTTCCAACAATTTCATCGAATGATGGGAGGACATTGTTGTTGCTTATAGTAGTAATAAAGGTTTCCCAAATAGGAGGGATACCTCTTAGAGTCACAATTACCAATTCCATATTAGGGACAGAGTCCCCAACTCTTTGCAATGATCTCTAAGACGAGATATCCTCATTATGTAGGATTACACAAACTCTCCTTTGTTCATCTTTGTGTCTTTGAGTTGATCTTTCAAGGAGATGATTTCATTCAAATTGTTGACTTCATACATGCTAGCTACCTTATCATACATGTCCTTAGACCTTCTCAAGTTTCCAACATATGCAAGTAAATTATCTTGTAAACCATCAACTATTATTTGCTTTTCTTTTAACTCACCTTTCTTGTGCTTGTTCTTAACAACAACGGAAGCATTCTCTAGAGGCTCAGGTACTTTTCCTTGAATGTAGTCCAAAACATCATTGTTATCAACTATGATCTCCAACTTGACTTTCCATGCAGCAAAATTGGATGAGTCACCCAACTTCTCATTTTATTTGAAGAAGGAAGTCATCTTGACTTGGCTAGATCGGCTCTTTCAACTTTCCAAAGATGATTGCTTCAATGCTTGTCTCCTTTTGGGCTTGTCCTTCACCTTGGCTCTGATACCATGTTAAATTTTCAGATTGTTCTATGTTGTATCAATTACTTTAGCCCAAATCAATACTTCAATTAGCAATATTTCCAATTACAATTAATCTTTCCATTCATTAATAGAAGTTGAAGATAGAATAATGAATGCAATGACAAAGGAGACAATCAACACATCAAAAAGAGACACCAGGTTTGGTCAAAGACCAGGGAAAAACCACACAAGGGGGAAAACCCTTTGAAATTCTTCTTCTATTATATTTTCATAAAATGTTTAGCAGAGACTACAATGAGCCCAATACAATATCATCAGCAAAACAACCCAATAACATTCAAAAATAAGATTGCAGCATCAAAATATATCATATACAACTTTTCCCATCTGCGATCAAATTTGATCAACGGTCAATTTTAGTCAAACTTCTCAGTTGCATGCATGAGGAGTTGTGCAAACAACTGGAGGCTTCCAGTCACACCCTTGAAGCCTGCAATCCAGCGACTGTGGTCGAATTTTCCCTATGACGTGCCTACGACTGTAGTCCAAAAACCCTAAAACATATGCAAGCCTCGAACCCTGTAATTTCGAACTTTTGTGAACTTCTGTTGTTGTCCCTACCTTAGACCTATGCGAGCCAATCAATTGATCTGAGTTGACTCAAATTTCAAATTTCACTAAGATCTTTTGCTTCCGTGATGTAGTTAGAATTTCATTTTATAAGAGCATAAATGAAATCTATTCATGCTTAAGAAAATGGAAACATAATGTCGATCAACAAATCATAAACAAGAGACATTGATAACGAAGTTCGTCTAGTGTGGACTACATCTCCGAGCTCGGTGTCAAGATGGTGTTGGTTGCTTCATTCAGTGTTAGAAATGATGAAGATGTACATGGACTATGTTTTTTGTCATACAAGGACATGTGCCCTCTATATGAGTGGCAAAGTCTCTCCACGAGACGTTCCGCTACAAGAACTATCACTCACAATAGACCTCCTATCAACATGACATAATCCTACACATGGTGACAATGAGTATCCCTCCATCATGGCATCAAAGGGATCTCAACCAAAACATACATAACAATCCATGATGAATACATCTAACATGAAATCGACACAGATTTTGCATCATACATCAAGCAAGGATCGAAACAACATAGTACATCTCACAGCAAATGATCAAAGAAATACATGACAACAACACTTCATATACCTCAAATCTACTGCTGACTGAAGAATGGAATACTCAGCCACTAGATCAGAATGCACCATAGAAATCGTGGCGTCGAATGGCATAAGATCGACTGTCCACACTGAAATCTGACACTGTCACTCCAATCTGGAAAATGGCTGAAAAATAGAAGGCTCGGCTGCAAAAACTGACTGCACCACTGAATTTGTGTCATCGAGAGGTGTAAAATCGACTATCCATTTGTTGAATTCTAACACTGGCAAAATCTGGGCTTGTAGGAATCTTTTAGATTCCCCCGTGATTCTCCAAAGATTTCCTCCTCTGTGTTGACTGAAGATCTGCAACTCAAATCAGAAAATCGATCTCGCCATTGAGATCCTTGCAAAATTCTGAGAAGAATGAGTATAAAGTTGGTTGCATTCTAGATCTAGGAAATTTCAGCCTCCAAGGAATCTGGAAGATTCCCTCAAGATTCTCGAAGATTCTCCTCTGCTGGGAATCTGCAAATCCACTGCTCAAAAGGTGAATCTGACCTCGCCATTGCATTCCCTGCGAAAATCTGAGAAAAATGATTGTAAACTTGATTACATTCTGACCAAATGAAAATTTACCTCCCAAGGAATCTTCAGCATCAAAAGAATATTCCTCGTCTCAAAAAACGTGTCAAATTTTTGCCTCTTGGAACTGCGTCATGGTTCCACCCGGGCATGGTTCCGCTGCATGGAACTTTGTTCGGCGTTCTCTATTCCATTGTGCTCTCTCGTTCCGTTCTCCAATGCCTAGCTCACTACAAAGAAATGTCTTTTATATATTTTCTCGGCGGAGTAATCAACAAAGGTCATTGGCCGATTGGTTAGGTCGGTTGGTTTGAGGCAAGGGGGTCAAGGGATCAAATCCCTCCCTTGCCAAAAATACACGTCGTTTGTTTTTTTTGGTGCGGTTTGTTGCGGTGTTATGGAACCGTTGCGGTTTGTTATATGTGTTAAATAGTTGTGTGGTTGGCATAACTGCATTGGTGTGGGCGTCGTTATGTTTTGTGTAACGACATTACATTGTATTGGGTGAGGGTGCCTAGGAGGCGGGCCGGCCAAGCTGGTCGAGCAGGTTTGAGCCCCGCCGCCCTCAGTACTTTTTTGACAAGTGGCGTTGGGAGGGGGTGTGGGAAGGGTCCATCAGTGGTGGCCCGCCCACCCCGTTTATATAATATGGTGGTTTGGGGTCGGCGGGGGTCATGGCCCGTCAACCTATATTTAATTTTTTTGTTAATATACAGTTTGGGGGAGGTGGCGGGTGTCATGGCCCGCCACCTCAATATATATATATATATATATATATATATATATATATATATATATATATATATATATTTAATTTTTTCGGTTTATAAAAAAAAAAGATCATTTTTTAATTTTAATGAAAATAAAGGTCATTGGGAATTTTAAAGAGGCAACAATTTTGCTTGCTTTCGAGAGCTAGGTTTCATGCCCCAGTGTCGGTCAAATTGTAGGACACTTAAACCTAGCCCATTGCCCAACTTTAACCGCAACTTTGACTGCCTCTATCTCCTCCATACGAGCTCGGATTTGAGTGTTGTTCACACTCTTGGAATCAGGGCGACAAGCACTTCGATTTAGTGTTGGTTTGGGAGCAATCTGACCACTTTGAATTTTGATGCTTTCTGAGTCCTCTTGAACTTCTGCATGTGTCTGAAGCCACTTGGATCAATCCTCCCCACTAAGGAGCGTTTGGTCCTCCAAAAGCATGGAAAGAATAATCTGCAACTTCTTTGTACATTGTCTGCACTACAAGTGTCTAATAAGTCACCCTTCCTTCTCCTTCACCTTTATCCTTTAGAGCCATAAGGGATGAGCCAACACCTACACCCTCTACAAAACTGTAGTACAATTTTGTAAATCACATGCTTAATTTACATGACCAACTAATGACCCAAGCATCCCATACTTGCCACGAGTTTATAACACATACTCAGTGGTCAAGTTTACATCAAAACGGAAACAATACCCTAGTTATAAAAACAAGGCCAAAATATCATTGTTGCTTCAACAAGTGATGGAAAACACATCATCACTACAACATATGATTTACAAAAACAAGGCCAAACATTATTGCTGCTTTAACAAGTGATGGAAACACATCATCAGTTTCACAATTTAAAATGCAACACAAAATAAGGCCAGACATCATTATTGCTGCAACAAGTGATGGAAAACACATCATCACTTTTATAGTTTAAAATGCAACACATGATTGGCAAAAATAAGACCATGACATTCTACCACACCTAGAAAAACCATCTCTCACTTATCAAAGTGAATGGGTCGTCTCCTTGTGGCGCATTTGCTGGTCGAACAATTGTTTCACCTGGTTCATGCACAGATGCTTTGTCCTTGCGACATTGCTCTAAATGGAGCCTCCAACATGTGGCCCTTTGATGACCACTTTTGTTGCAATTACTATAATATGTCTTCTTCCTCCATATTTGCTTTACCTTCTTCTTTGCCTTCTGTTGAGAGGGTATTTCACGCCTCATCCTTTTTTGTGTTGCTATTCTTTTCCAGCACTCATCAAATACATGGTTATGTAAACCACAAAAAGTACATGTTTTCTGATGCCATGATTTACGTTCATCATTAACAACATGATTGTAATCGAAATGAACATTCGAATATTGAGACTTATTATACCTTTCCTTGTTATCTCTGGTGTAATTATGGCGATGAGAGCTTGCCTCGGCTCTTTCCCTACAATGGGCACTGCCATAGGATGATGGTGGTGTGTTCCCATCATTCTCTTTCCTCGAAGATTTCAACAATGTCTCGGAAGCATTTGACACCTTCGAGCATTCTCCTTCGATGTATCCCAAGCCTGCAAATTGAGGTTTATGCTCAACCTCCAATGGCTGAGTTATGCCTTAGCTATTAACACCAAGTCATTCTTCTTCCTGGTACCTCATCCTGGTAAGGAGCCTCATGTTTGTCCCTGTAATTGGCATCTCCACATTTCCAGCAGAAATTATACTATGTGAAGATGAAACAGAAGGGAAATCAACATCTTTTACCTCCACTGTCGAGTTGGAAAGCATTGATGAGGACTTCTCACCATCGATTGTTGGTGGCTCGCTGGTTGTCTTGGTGAATTCCCCAACTTCCTTCCTGACATACCCAAGCCCCGCTTGACAGGGTAATTCCTCTACTTTGATGGGGTTGACAATGCCATGCCCATTAATGCCCAAGCCTTTTCCTTCATACCCCATTCTCTTCAGCAGTTTGGAGCCAATTCCTGTGGTATGATTTTCAAAAACAGAGAAATCATCATCAGGAAATGTACATGAAGACGAAGAATTACTTTTTACCTTACAGGGGTCATGCTGTAGCTTTTCCAAGGCCTCGTCCTTAGCTTGCAGCTGTTGTAGCAGCCTTTGTTTCTCCTCTTTCTCTTCTCGTAGAAGCATATTTAATTCAACGTTATCTGCTTGAAGACTCTGGTCGTTGTTCTTCATTTCTTCCAAGGCCTATTCCGTGGCCCGCAACTAAAGTTGCAAACGTTGTTTTTCCTTTGTCTCTTCTTGTAGAGCTTCATACATTATGTCCATCTTTTTGGACACTCTGAGCATGGTCTCGTACATCTCTTTGTCATCCTCCATCGCTGCACATTCCATTGTTCACGCTCGCAATTCACATCCACGCGAAGACCGCTCTGATACCAAACTTGATCCGAGTTGACTCAACTTCTGGATTTAACCAAGATCTTTTGCTTCCGTGATGTAGTTATAATTGCATTTTATAAGAGCATAAATGAACATATATGCATGCTTAAGCAAATGGAAACATAATGACGATCAACAAATCATAAACAAGAGACGTTGATAATGGAGTTCGTCCAGTGTGGACTACGTCTCCAGGCTCGGTGTCAAGATGGTGTTGGCCACTTCATTCAGTGTTGGAAATGGTGAAGATGTACATGGACTATGTTTTTTGTCATACAAGGACATGTGCCCTCTACATGAGTGGCAAAGTCTCTCCACGAGACATTCCGCTACAGGAACTATCACTCACAATAGACCTCCTATCAGCATGACATAATCTTACACATGGTGACAATGAGTATCCCGCCATCATGGCATCAAAGGGATCTCAACCAAAACATACATAACAATCCATGATGAATACATATCACATGAAAACGACACAGATTCTACATCATACATCAATCAGGAATCAAAACAACATAGTACATCTCACAGCAAATGATCAAAGAAGTACATGACAACAACACTTCATATACCTCAACTTTGATGCTGACTGAAGAATGGAATACTCAGTTGTTGGATCTAAATGCACCATCGAAATCATGGCGTCGAATGGCATAAGATCGACTATCCACACTCTGAAATCTAGCATCATCACTCCAATCTGGAAAATGGTCGAAAAATGGAAGGCTCAGCTGCAAAAATTGACTGCACCACTGAATTTGTATCGTCGAGAGGTATAAAATCGACTATCCATTTGTCGAATTCTGACACTGGCAAAATCTGGGTCTGTAGGAATCTTTTAGATTCTCTCGTGATTCTCCAAAGATTCCCTCCTGTGGGTTGGTTGGAGATCTACAACTCAAATCAGAAAACCGATCTCACCATTAAGATCCTTGCAAAGTTCTGAGAAGAATGAATATAAAGTTGGTTGCATTCTCTATTTGGGAAATTTCAGTGTCCAAGGAATCTGGAAGATTCCCTCAAGATTCTCCTATGATGGGAATCTACAAATCTGTTGCTTAAAAGGCAAATCCAACCTCACCATTGCGTTCCCTGTGAAAATCTAAGAAAAATGACTGTAAACTTGATTACATTTTGGCCAAATGAAATCTTACCTCCCAAAGAATCTTCGGCATCAAAAGAATATTCCTCATATCGAAAAACATGTCAAGGTTTCGCCTCCTAGAACTGCGTCATGGTTCCACTAGGCATGGTTCCGCTGCACGGAACTTCGTTCGGCGTTCCCCACTCTGTCATGCTCTCCCATTTCGTTCTCCACTGCCAAGCGCACTATGGAGAAATGTCTTTTATATATTTTCTTGGTGGAGTGATCAACAATCGTCGTTCGCCGACTGGTTAGGGCGATCAGTTTGAGGTAGGGAGGTCGAGAGCATTTTAACGAAAATAAGGCTCATAGGGCATTTTAAAGAGGCAACAATTTCGCCCGCTTCGGGAGCTAGGTTTCATGCCCGAGTGTCAGTGAAAATGTAGGACACTTAAACTTGGCCAACTACCCAACTTTGACCGCAACTTTGACTACCTCTATCTCCTCCATACCAGCTTGGATTTGAGTGTCGTTTGCACCATTGGAATCAGGGCAACGAGCGCTTCAATTTGGTGTTAGTTTGGGAGCAATCTAACCACTTTGAATTTTGACCATTTCTGAGTCCTCTTGGACTTCTGCATGTGTCTGGAGCCACCTGGATCATCAATGAAGAAGAGAAGAAGAAGAATATGCTTTGTGATATCCAAATGAGCTTGAGGTCACTTGTATTTATAGGCTTCCAAGGGTGTCCATTTTGCTTTAGGGTCGACCTTGTCCAAATGTGCATATGTGGGATTTTCTTCATAAATACACTTTCCCTTGTCCAAATTTGATGATCTTTAGGTCGATTTTGGTCCTCTCAAAAAGAAGAATTCAATGCAATCATCATCTCCATCAAATGAGTTGTCCAACATGCAGTTTGACTGTAGTTGCATATTTTAACACCCATAAGCCAAAACCCAATGGCATCCAAGTCGGTGCCCAAGTGATGAACGGGATCAATCAATGAATCAACATTTTCCAATCATAACACAAGGTCCATCTCCCCAACCACGACAAGATCTCTTAGTCCACAACCCAAGGGAGGAATCCCCATTTCAATCCCTGAATATATAGTCTCTCAGTCCATGACCCAAGGGAGAGAACTCATCTTTCCCAACCAAACTCATTGGTCTCTTAGTTAACAAACCAAGGAAGGGTACTCAAGATCAATCTCCTCGGCCAATCCATAGGTCTCTTAGAAACTGCCTAAGGGAGAGATCACAAAATCCGTGTCCCTGACCAAACTGGTCTCTCAATCATCATGACCCAACGAATCACTTTATGCATCAGAACCAAGCTCCCTGACTAGACTCACTGGTCTCTGGGTCAACTGACCTAAGGGAGTGACAATCTTCCTAACTAATCCATTGGTCTCTCAGTTGCAACCCAAGGAAGATTGTCAATCATATGATGTTGTACATTTAGTGCTCCCTCTCTCTCAGAAAGGAGTTCTCAACAACTCCAAGTTGTTATCTGAAATAAGCAAACCTCATTTGGGACAATGGCTTTTCTTCAAAACATAAGTAATATGCTCATCAATAGGGACATACTCGAGCCTCACAACTCCCCTCTAGATAATATTCCAAATGCAATAATACTTTATCTCAATGTGCTTCGACCTGTCATGAAAAAATGGGCTCTCAAAAAGCTTCACATAGCTTTGATTATCACAATATATAATGGCTGATTCCAACACTTGATCAAACAAACCAACAAACAACTTTCGAAGCCACATAGCTTCACAACAGGTTGAACATAAAAGTTTATACTTGTTAAAATTGGCAACTAGGGCCAAACTCCATGTGGGTCACCTTATTTATGGCAGCTGATATTTTTCCTAAATTCCTCTTGTCGAGAGGTGTAGGATTGATCTAAAGATGATCCAATTCCGACAAACAATTATGGAGAAATGAATTTATTTGTATTTACTTGACAAATTGTCAAGGTCGACGAGCAACTAAATGTGTGGCACACATGCCCAACAAATCATATAAGTACAAGTGAGGTTGATTCATTATCAACTCATCTTCTCTCTCCTCATCTTATTGGGCCAGCAAAGGAGCAACTCCTCTCACACGTGCAAGAAGAAGGATGATTTAGGCCAGTGTTGACTTTTCTAGGGCTGCGTTGACCAAGCGTTGGGTTGTTTTATGGAGCGTTGACCAAGGGCTGACCTGCACTGACTTTTTGGGGCTGTGTTGACCATCATTGACCTGAAAGTTGACCAGCGTTGACTAGTTAGGGTTGACCGTAGATTGTTGAACTTTGATTGTTGTTTGATTGAGTATTGCAGACTGTTTTGGGTTGCTGAAGATAGCTGTTGAAGACCGAGTTCTTCAAGTTGACTAGAGGTCAATCTCGGGTTGCTTTGACCAAGTTTGACTTTGTTGATTTAGGGTTTGTTGTTGCTGTTATAAAATTACGGAATTCTGAATTGTATTATTTCTCTCTATTGAACTATTGAAGATTAAAGAAGAATTGATCAAAGGGTTTCCCCGCGTTGGGGTTTGTCCCTAGCTAGCCATCACATCTTGTGTCTCTTGTCTTGGCTTGTTTTCTGTTGATTGTTTAATGTTCTATCTGCACTTTACTTTATGTTTATGTGATTGCTAAACAGTGGCTAATAAAAATATTTGAATTACATTGCTCTAAGCATAGAACATACCATAATTTAACATGGTATCAGAGCTGAGGTGAACACAAAGCCCAAGCAAGAGCAAGAGCTAAAGCAATCTTAAAGAAGTCATGGGGTCCTCAGCACACTTCCCCGCTGAAGACAAACTCCGTGAAAAGTCTGACTATCACGGATGGAATATGTCTCTCAATTTGACATTAGAAGAGCAGGAAGTGTTGAATCATGTGAGAGGCCAAATTGTTGAGCCTCCATCAAATGCATCCGCTGCTGCAAGGGACAAGTGGACTAGGGGAGAATTCAAAGCAAAGAAGATCATCTGAGACTCTATCGACAAGCGCATGGTGGCCTATTTTTTCGCGCTGACCACCTCCAAGGAAATCTACGATAGACTGGTGAGTTTATTCAAAGTTAATGATGCAAATCAAGTTTTGTTCCTTAGAAATAAGCTGAAGGAAATTAAGAAGGGCAAAGATGAGAGTATGCAAGCATATTTCTTAAGGATCACCGAGATCAAGAATGATCTCTATCTATTGGGGAAGTAGTTCCCGACAAGGAAAGGACTATCACAACTCTTGGAGGGCTGCCACCTGAATGGTATCTATTCAGGACTACTCTTCTCAACAATAATGTAATTCCTGGATTTGAGGAATTGATGGCAAGATGCATTCAAGAAGAAACAAGGATGGAAGAGCAAGAAATTCCCGCACTTAAAGGCAATCCCTCTGCCTTTTCTTCTCATGCTAAAAGAAGAAACCATTCCGGGGCTAAATCCAAAGGAAAGGCCGGACCGAAAGGTGGAAGAAAAGGACAATGTTACAATTGCAATAAAATGGGCCACTATGCGAGGGAGTGCCCTGATAAAAGGGACTCACACCATGACAATGATCAAAATCACTTTCAAGGCAATCAAAGGAATGGCAGGTCCAATGGTAGGAATGTTGGAAATCAAGGAAGAGGTCAACCCTTCAAGAAGGCAAGAAACTCCAAGTATGAATCTAATGTTGTTAACAATAAGCAAGACGAATATTATCTACCAGTGACTATCTACTACTGCTCCCCCAGACTCGTTGGGAAATTGGCTTATTGATAGTGGTGCCTCAAGGCACTTCACTGGTTACAAAGAAGCTCTCTCTAATCTGATAGAGAAGGAGACCAACCTAGAAATTGTTCTTGGGGACAACTCAAAATATCCCGTGAAAGGCGTAGGGAATGTCACTCTTCAATTGAATCAAGGAAATACAATTCATTTACAAGAAGTCCTATATGTACCTAATCTCAAAAAGGACCTGGTGTTCATTTCAACAATGGAAGACAAAGGCTACAAGGTGGCCTTCATCGATGGCAAGGTACGTGTATGGAAAAAGAACTTTAAAGATGCTTTCACTCTTGGGTTTCGATTTGATTCATTATATCAGGTTGGAGGAAGTCTGGTGGATGTCATATCCTGTGACACATCTCTTCAGTCTGAACTATGGCATCAAAGGTTTGCTCACCTTCATTATAAAACTCTACCCGATGTGGGAAAAATGATGACCGAGATGCCCGGGTTCAAATTAGAGCAAGAAGGTGTATGTCCGGGATGTGCCGAAAGAAAGCTCAAAAGGGGACCATTCCCCTCAAGCCAAAGCAAGACCTTCGATGTATTGCGGTTGGTTCACTCAGACATATCTGGTATGATGCCTGTGAACTCCTTGGGAGGATATTTATATTACCTCACTTTTACAGATGATTATTCTCGCAAGACTTGGATATACTTCTTGAGAAAGAAGGATGAAGTGTTCTCTTGGTTTTGTCACTTCAAAACCTTGATCGAGAATCAAACTGAAAAGAAGATCAAGACCTTAAGGACTGATAATGGGACTAAGTATGAATCCAATGAGTTCCATGATTTTTGCAAAGAGGTTGGCATTAAGAGGGAGACTACAACACCATATACTCCTGAAAAAAATAGTGTGGTGGAAAGGAAGAATCGTATGATTGTGGAAGTTGTCTGTGCTATGCTCCATGATTAAAGACTTCTGAAGTTTCTATGGGTCGAAGCTGCGAATACCGTCGTATATGTGCAAAATAGATGCCCTCATCAAGCATTAGGTCCCAAGATTCCCGAAGAGATGTTCACTGGTAAGAAACATGACGTATCTCATTTTAGAATTTTTGGAAGTCCTATATATTTTCATGTGACGAAAGAGAAGAGGAATAAATTGGGTGCATTAGGAAAGAAAGAAATTTTCGTGGGCTATAGTGAAAATACTAAGGGTTGTAGAATCTATATCGCTGGTCAAAGGGAAGTCGAGATTAGCCATGATGTCACCTTTGACGAAGATATGGCTCTTAGCAAAGTTGACAATCTTCCTACTCGAAGGGAATCTAAAGAAGCTGACACCAGGACACTGGAGGAAAAGGAAGATGAAACGATGCCCGATGTGGAAGAACCTATGGATCCTATTGATCCCCCTCCGCAAGAGCCTTCCTCTTCTAGGAAGAGGCCCTCACGGATTAGGGGGACACTTGATGATGCTGAAGGACACATTGCACCTAGAGGGACTTTCCAGGAAAGTAAGAAGTCAGGAAGGTATCAAGGATACTTGACCATCATGAGCACAATCATCCAAAATGAGCCTTCATCAAGCATCAACTCTGGAAGGATGCTATGATTAAGGAATATGAGTCCATCATGAAAAAGGATGTCTGGGATGTGGTCCCCAGACCCTAGGACAAAGTCATTGTCAATTCGAAATGGCTTTACAAGATAAAGCATGGAATTGATGGAAGTGTTGAAAAGTACAAGGCTCGTTTTGTCGCTCGTGGCTTCTCTCGGAAGGAAGGTGTTAGCGCTTGAAATTTCACCTCAGGCTGAAAAAGGTAAACTCCAAGGCAACATCAAACCACTTAGCCTCGTAGCTAGCCCTACAGGGCAGGAGAGGGCTCTCTCCGATCTATCTCGGTAAAGATCTTCAATGGGCGAGATAACCAATAAGGAAACACTGATTTTAGGCTAGTAAACTGATAAAAGGTTTGATTTGGGATTTTTAAGGTTTTGGTGGAAAGTTGGGGAAAGGCAATTTTGGGTGCGGGGATTGGACACAGTTTTTGCAGGGGGTTCTTTGGGGCAATGTAGGAGACTGTATTGATGCCTTTGAAAGAGTTGGATGGATGAGAATGACTGGTGAGGAGCTAAGGAGAGCAAGCAATCACCTTGAGTTCTCCTTAAACAGATGAAAACATTGATATTAAGCAAACTTAAAAGCAGAGCATGGCAATCATGAATTCTACTTTAACACTTCATTTGCCTAATTTGCAGAAGGAAAAGTGAGAAGATGATTCACATAACAAACTTACAAGTACAAAGAGAAACACACCATCAATACATGTAACCACAAGAATCCCAAAAAGGACTGCAAAACCCTGGTCTTTCTTCCTTTGCCAAAATTGCAGAGATACAATGAGTAATACAATAGAAGCTTTCTACCTCAAGAGTCCAACCATGAAAATGACCAAGAAAGTACATAATATAGGCAATCTAACATCTTTCCTTGCCTCTAGGGGTCGAGCTCACTATCCTAGGAGTTGTTTCAACCAATTCTAAACTGAGCACTAAAAACTAGGCAGTCAAAACAACTTGCCTCTATAAACTAGGAAACCAATTCATTCATTAAATTTTTGCCTATCTCATGAATGAATCTTCTAGAAGAGATAAATAAGTATCAAAATATCATAAAGTTACATCATTTACAACAACGAGGATCAAAATTCACTCAAAAAAGTCAAATCCAGTCAAAACTGCGTTTTGCTGAGCTGTAGGTGGATTTCTGTGAAAAACTGCCCAACAGGTCGCGCCCTAATCCTGAACAGGTCGCGCTACTTTGGAGCTGCTTTTGAGGCACTTCCAGGTGTCCAAATGAGGCAAAAGTGGGCTTGTTGGAAAGTTCTGGATGTCTACTTTCCAACCCAAGTGGAATTTCTGAATTTGGTGGCCATTTGCCCCTCCAAAATTGCAATCTCCCAAGACTGCTTCCTGTGTGTCAAAAAGGTGGCAGAAAGTCATTTTTTGCTTGTTTTTTGACCTTCTGGAGGCTCAAAACTTGATGAAATCTCTTGGTAATTGCTGAGCAGGTGTATCTTTGCATGACAAATCCAAAAATGCTGAGTTTTCCCGAAATGGAGTTGCCCATCGAATAGGTCGCGCGCGGCGCGCGACCTGTTGGGGAGGAAAACCTGTTTTTGGCACAAAAAATTCACAATTGACAAAATTTTCTCCAAATTTCTTGAAATTTGGGCTGGGAGTCCCCAATCAAGTACCATGCTCAGTCAAAGAGGCTTTGGCCAAAATTTAGAGTGGATTGGGCCTTTTCCGTCGTTTTAGTGCCTTGGCCAACCTCCTTGGATCTGGCGATTGTATTTTTGACATTTCTCTAAAACAATGACACCTGTGCAAAAAGTGAAGGAGGTTTTTCTTCTTTGGCGTGTTGTGGACAAAAACCTCTTTCAGTTTTCCAAAATTCATCTTTGATTGCTCCAAAACAGCTTTTGAGTGAAACTTATCCCAATGTGTGGAACAAGGGATTTTGTCGAAATGAAGCAAAATGAAAGGGATAAGAGGCTTCTAAATTCTTGGGGAAATTTTTGGAAGTAGGGAGGGATGTTAGGAAGCAGGGGAAAGTGGAATCGCGGAGATCGAGTGAGGGGAAGGGGTCCAAAAGGGCAAAACACAGGCCCAACCTAGAAAATTGCCAGGTTGTAGCAAGAAACTAGGGTTTGTGGAAAAATGAGGAATTTGGGGGATCTCAGTGATGGGAAGTGTTTGATACGGTACATGAAAGATAGGGGAAGGTGTATGAACATCTGGATACAAGTTTTGCTAGTGATTTGACCGTCCAAGAGAAATTGGCTTCAAAACCCTAGGAGAGGAATATCACCTTCCCTAGGCGCAACTGAAGCATGGACAAGGTGTAAAAAGACTCATTAGACACTGAGGTGATAATGAAAACCCTATGAATGATGATAGACTCAGCTGAATAGTGACATAGATTGGCATTTGGGCAACTTTGAAAAAAGTGAGAGCAAACCCCAGACCTAATGCCTAGTGACCAAATTTTGCTTGAAGACTCATTGAAATGACAAAATTTGACCTTGACACTTCAAAATCACTTTGTAAGAGCACGTTTGATCACTGGAGGAAGGTTGGAAAGACTAACACTAACATTGGCTCCAATGGGGATGGTAGCTCCTTAGAGGTGCCAAGAACTGCAGATCTTTGTAAGAGCTAGACAATGCCTTATCCATTGGGCAATCGAGTCAAAAACTCAAACTAAAATGCATGACTGAAAACCGACGACTTGACAACACAAATTGAATCTCACTCAACTAAAAACTGACTCAATACTTAAACACAACCGACAAACTGGAAATGATGCTCAAAGTGGAGCTTATTCATCAAAACCTACTCTAACAGTTTCATTCATCACCTGATCAAGTGAAATGAAACAACCAATGCAACCAAGTATCCCAGCTGTTGGTTGAATTCTCCACAAGTTCTCACTTATGAATAACAAGAGAGAACTACTGAAAGGCAACTCCCATGACAACTTAGAAACAGATCCGTTGAATGATATGGATTCACTATCCACCTCCAAAAACACTGCATAAGGATCTTGAAATTCAAGCACACTGGAACTTAGCTCATCCAATGGATTACTTCTCTTTTTCTCATACCATGAATGCAAACTTTGATCTAAGCCTTGTAACGAGACCTCTGCTGAAAATGACAAAGCATCCAGCTGCCGGATCAAATTCATATCAGCATATGTTTCAAGCTCACATGTAGTCAATGAAGAAAGACTTTGACTGCAAACCTCATTCAAAACATCGGCTATTGGATCATGAAAAACTTGAAAAGACTGCTGCAATGTATCCATTGAAAATGTATGACATCCTTCTAGCTGTTCATCTTTTTCTTGAGAGATTTTACGAAGATTCTGCCTTATAAACTGAAATGTTTCAAAACAAAAGGGTATAGAATCTTCCTGCATCATCAAATCATGTATTTCGTCTTCCACAGCTTCATTTGTAATCTGCCCTTCAATTTCATTTGGTGGCTGCAAATCTGATGCTACAGGCTGCTCAAGAATTTTGTTATCTGCCTCATCCTCAACATTAACACTGAGAGATTGTTGATTTGTTATAGGTTGTTCATTTGAAGATTTACTATGCAATCTACCCTTCAGAAACTGAAATGATTCAAAACAGAATGGTACGGAGTCAGCTTGAATCATTAAATCATGTGTTTCCACTTCCAAGTCTTCAGCTGCAACTTGACAATCAATGGCTTTCGGGGGTTGCAAATCTGAATATGAGAAGTCTTGAACAAAATTTTCATTGCTCTCAAGATGATCCAAATCAAGACTTGTTGACATTTGATTTCTGATTGTATGGTAGTTCTCTCTGATGAACTGAAACGAATCAAAACAAAAAGGCAAAGATCCTCCACTTACTTCAAACTGTGCTGCACTTTCCTCGTCAATGTCATAGTTGATATGCATCATTTGATCATTGTACTCGAGCTGCTGTAAGTGAACCTCTTCCTCCCACAAACTAGCTGCTGATTCGTCTGCAAGATTAGCTTCTTTTTGGAGAACATAATCATCATCATACTGATCAAACCGAGGCAAATCATCGGTATAAAACATATCATCAAGCATGCATGTCATATCAATAGTTCTTTCTTCGCCAAGGTGATCTACAAAACAATCATTATCAGATCTATGACAACTAGGATAAGAAACAAAATGTTTTGGATCAGCAACTTGTTCTTCTTCAATCAGCGCGCCATGAGGTTGAACATCATAATCATTTCTTGCGATGATCTTGTCCATCATCTTTTCCACTGCACTTACCAAAATGTCAAGCTTCACCTCTAGAGATGTTGATTCGGCCGGATCTATGTTTTTCATCTCTTCTTCTTTCAACCTTGCCCTTCGAATCAGCTGATGCGCCTCTACATTTACTGCACTGTTTTGCATCTCGTGAAGTGTTGCAATATCCCTTTCTCTCAGCTGAAACTCCATCTCCGGATCAAAGGCACCCGGATAGTGCAAGAGAGCAGATCTAGGAGTAGGCCTTATATCAACTGGCATTGAATAATAAACTTGATTAAATCTGGCCGAAAACTGTTGTACCGTCTCCCCTGGCAATCTTTTCAGCTGGTTATACTCTTCTACAATCAAGAAAAGGTTCTGCCCAATCATCCACCTATCGAGAAAAACTTTGACGAACTGCTGGAAATCTGAAATGCTTGCATCAGGCAGGGCTTTGAACCAACTCTTCACTTTGGCTTGCAAAGAAAGAGGAAAAAGCCTTATACTAACATCTTCATCATCAACTTCAAAAAGATCTAGAAAAGATTCAAAATTCTGCACATGTTGCTCAGCGTTGACATTCTTACTTTCACCATCAAACCTCGGCAAGTATAGATCATAGTTTTTGGGGAAAGCATGAAGAACAGAAGGTAAAACAAGAGGTTTATACCGATCTGGAATTTTACAAGGTGTAGGGGTATGTACAACAGGTATAGAATCGATCTTGGTCTTTTGAGGTTCATCAATTTGAAGATGGTCATCACAAAATTTAGAAGAAAGGTCTTGATCAAGCTCAAAGGTATGTAAATCTTTGGTATTTACCATCTTCAAAGGGAAAGAATCAACTGCAGGCCAAGGATCTCTTCTCAAGCATAGTATACTTTGCAACGCCTTCTTGACATTCTTGGGAAAAGAGAAGAAATAATTTATGACAAAGAACAAAATGTCTTGGATGAAATTCCAACTTGAATACCTGGTCTGTCCATGTTGTCCTTTCATGTTTTTGCTGGTCGGGATCATCCTCCAGTGGAGTCTTTGGATCTGATCTCGAAAATGATTTAGAGTCGCCAAGTGAATGATTTCAGCCTTTCAAGTGTCTGATCGTTGTCCACCATCAACAATCAGATATGAACTTGATACATGTACTGGGGTAAAATGCAGATGAAGTGCTACATTCACAAGCTCACGGAAATTGACCGAAGCAGCGTTTATCTACTTCCGCTTATGCAAAGCAAAAGCATTTCGAAGGCTACCTGGGATAACTTCAGGCTCCGTCTAAGACTTATGAAACAAACACATCAACCCAAAGACAAGTTTGTTCTCCCCAGTATGGTCGCCAATATGTTAGCGCTTGAAATTTCACCTCAGGCTGAAAAAGGTAAACTCCAAGGCAACATCAAACCACTTAGCCTCGTAGCTAGCCCTACGGGGCAGGAGAGGGCTCTCTCCGGTCTATCTCGGTAAAGATCTTCAACGGGCGAGATAACCAATAAGGAAACACTGATTTTAGGCTAGTAAACTGATAAAAGGTTTGATTTGGGATTTTTAGGGTTTTGGTGGAAAGTTGGGGAAAGGCAATTTTGGGTGCAGGGATTGGATTCAGTTTTTGCAGGGGGTTCTTTGGGGCAAGGTAGGAGACTGTATTGATGCCTTTGAAAGAGTTGGATGGATGAGAATGACTGGTGAGGAGCTAAGGAGAGCAAGCAATCACCTTGAGTTCTCCTTAAACAGATGAAAACATTGATATTAAGCAAACTTAAAAGCAGAGCATGGCAATCATGGATTCTACTTTAACACATCATTTGCCTAATTTGCAGAAGGAAAAGTGAGAAGATGATTCACATAACAAACTTACAAGTACAAAGAGAAACACACCATCAATACATGTAACCACAGGAATCCCAAAAAGGACTGCAAAACCCTGGTCTTTCTTCCTTTGCCAAAATTGCAGAGATACAATGAGTAATACAATAGAAGCTTTCTACGTCAAGAGTCCAACCATGAAAATGACCAAGAAAGTACATAATATAGGCAATCTAACATCTTTCCTTGCCTCTAGGGGTCGAGCTCACTATCCTAGGAGCTGTTTCAACCAATTATAAACTGAGCACTAAAAACTAGGCAGTCAAAACAACTTGCCTCTATAAACTAGGAAACCAATTCATTCATTAAATTTTTGCCTATCTCATGAATGAATCTTCTAGAAGAGATAAATAAGTGTCAAAATATCATAAAGTTACATCATTTACAACAAGGAGGATCAAAATTCACTCAAAAAAGTCAAATCCAGTCAAAACTGCGTTTTGCTGAGCTGTAGGTGGATTTTTGTGAAAAACTGCCCAACAGGTCGCGCCCTAATCCTGAACAGGTCGCGCTACTTTGGAGCTGCTTTTGAGGCACTTCCAGGTGTCCAAATGAGGCAAAAGTGGGCTTGTTGGAAAGGTCTAGATGTCTACTTTCCAACCCAAGTGGAATTTCTGAATTTGGTGGCCATTTGCCCCTCCAAAATTGCAATCTCCCAAGACTGCTTCCTGTGTGTCAAAAAGGTGGCAAAAAGTCATTTTCTGCTTGTTTATTGACCTTCTGGAGGCTCAAAACTTGATGAAATCTCTTGGTAATTGCTGAGCAGGTGTATCTTTGCATGAAAAATCCAAAAATGCTGAGTTTTCCCGAAATGGAGTTGCCCATCGAATAGGTCGCGCGCGGTGCGCGACTTGTTGGGGAGGAAAACCTGTTTTTGGCACAAAAAATTCACAATTGACAAAATTTTCTCCAAATTTCTTGAAATTTGGACTGGGAGTCCCCAATTAAGTACCATGCTCAGTCAAAGAGGCTTTGGCCAAAATTTAGAGTGGATCGGGCCTTTTCGGTCGTTTTAGTGCCTTGGCCAACCTCCTTAGATCTGACGATTGTATTTTTGACATTTCTCTAAAACCATGACACCTGTTCAAAAAGTGAAGGAGGTTTTTCTTCTTTGGCGTGTTGTGGACAAAAACCTCTTTCAGTTTTCCAAAATTCATCTTTGATTGCTCTGAAACAGCTTTTGAGTGAAACTTATCCCGATGTGTGGAACAAGGGATTTTGTCGAAATGAAGCGAAATGAAAGGGATAAGAGGCTTCTAAATTCTTGGGGAACTTTTTGGAAGTAGGGAGGGATGTTAGGAAGCAGGGGAAAGTGGAATCGCGGAGATCGAGTGAGGGGAAGGGGTCCAAAAGGGCAAAACACAGGCCCAACCTAGAAAATTGCTAGGTTGTAGCAAGAAACTAGGGTTTGTGGAAAAATGAGGAATTTGGGGGATCTCAGTGATGGGAAGTGTTTGATAATGTACATGAAAGATAGGGGAAGGTGTATGAACATCTGGATACAAGTTTTGCTAGTGATTTGACCGTCCAAGAGAAATTGGCTTCAAAACCCTAGGAGAGGAATATGACCTTACCTAGGCGCAACTGAAGCATGGACAAGGTGTAAAAAGACTCATTAGACACTGAGATGATAATGAAAACCCTATGAATGATGATAGACTCAGCTGAATAGTGACATAGATTGGCATTTGGGCAATTTTGAAAAGAGTGAGAGCAAACCCCAGACCTAATGCCTAGTGACCAAATTTTGCTTGAAGACTCACTGAAATGACAAAATTTGACCTTGACACTTCAAAATCACTTTGTAAGAGCACGTTTGATCACTGGAGGAAGGTTGGAAAGACTGACACTAACATTGGCTCCAATGGGGATGGTAGCTCCTTGGAGGTGCCAAGAACTGCAGATCTCTGTAAGAGCTAGACAGTGCCTTATCCATTGGGCAATCGAGTCAAAAACTCAAACTAAAATGCATGACTGAAAACCGACGACTTGACAACACAAATTGACTCTCACTCAACTAAAAACTGACTCAATACTTAAACACAACCGACAAACTGGAAATGATGCTCAAAGTGGAGCTTATTCATCAAAACCTACTCTAACAGTTTCATTCATCACCTGATCAAGTGAAATGAAACAACCAATGCAACCAAGTAAGTATCCCGTCTGCTGGTTGAATTCTCCACAAGTTCTCGCTTATGAATAACAAGAGAGAACTACTGAAAGGCAACTCCCATGACAACTTAGAAACAGATCCGTTGAATGATATGGATTCACTATCCACCTCCAAAAACACTGCATAAGGATCTTGAAATTCAAGCACACTGGAACTTAACTCATCCAATGGATTACTTCTCTATTTCTCATACCATGAATGCAAACTTTGATCTAAGCCTTATGACGAGACCTCTGCTGAAAATGACAAAGAATCCGGCTGCCGGATCAAATTCATATCAGCACATGTTTCAAGCTCACATGTAGTCAATGAAGAAAGACTTTAACTGCAAACCTCATTCAAAACATCAACTATTAGATCATGAAAAACTTGAAAAGACTGCTGCAATGTATCCATTGAAAATGTATGACATCCTTCTAGCCGTTCATCTTTTTCTTGAGAGATTTTACGAAGATTCTGCCTTATAAACTGAAATGTTTCAAAACAAAAGGGTATAGAATCTTCCTGCATCATCAAATCATGTATTTCGTCTTCCACAGCTTCATTTGTAATCTGCCCTTCAATTTCATTTGGTGGCTGCAAATCTGATGCTACAGGTTGCTCAAGAATTTTGTTATCTACCTCATCCTCAACATTAACACTGAGAGATTGTTGATTTGTTATAGGCTGTTCATTTGAAGATTTACTATGCAATCTACCCTTCAGAAACTGAAATGATTCAAAACAGAATGGTACGGAGTCAGCTTGAATCATTAAATCATGTGTTTCCACTTCCAAGTCTTCAGCTGCAACTTGACAATCAATGGCTTTCGGGGGTTGCAACTCTGAATATGAGAAGTCTTGAACAAAATTTTCATTGCTCTCAAGATGATCCAAATCAAGACTTGTTGACATTTGATTTCTGATTGCATGGTAGTTCTCTCTGATGAACTGAAACGAATCAAAACAAAAAGGCAAAGATCCTCCACTTACTTCAAACTGTGCTGCACTTTCCTCGTCAATGTCATAGCTGATATGCATCATTTGATCATTGTACTCGAGCTGCTGTAAGTGAACCTCTTCCTCCCACAAACTAGCTGCTGATTCGTCTGCAAGATTAGCTTCTTTTTGGAGAACATAATCATCATCATACTGATCAAACCGAGGCAAATCATCGGTATAAAACATATCATCAAGCATGCAGGTCATATCAATAGTTCTTTCTTTGCTAAGGTGATCTACAAAACAATCATTATCAGATCTATGACAACTAGGATAAGAAACAAAATGTTTTGGATCAGCAACTTGTTCTTCTTCAATCAGCGCGCCATGAGCTTGAACATCATAATCATTTCTTGCGGTGATCTTGTCCATCATCTTTTCCACTGCACTTACCAAAATGTCAAGCTTCACCTCTAGAGATGTTGATTCGGCCGGATCTATGTTTTTCATCTCTTCTTCTTTCAACCTTGCCCTTCGGATCAGCAGATGCGCTTCTACATTTACTGCACTGTTTTGCATCTCGTGAAGTGTTGCAATATCCCTTTCTCTCAGCTGAAACTCCATCTCCGGATCAAAGGCACCCGGATAGTGCAAGAGAGCAGATCTAGGAGTAGGCCTTATATCAACTGGCATTGAATAATAAACTTGATTAAATCTGGCCGAAAACTGTTGTACTGTCTCCCCTGGCAATCTTTTCAGCTGGTTATACTCTTCTACAATCAAGAAAAGGTTCTGCCCAATCATCCACCTATCGAGAAAAACTTTGACAAACTGCTGGAAATCTGAAATGCTTGCATCAGGCAGGGCTTTGAACCAACTCTTCACTTTGGCTTGCAAAGAAAGAGCAAAAAGCCTTATACTAACATCTTCATCATCAACTTCAAAAAGATCTATAAAAGATTCAAAATTCTGCACATGTTGCTCAACGTTGACATTCTTACTTTCACCATCAAACCTCGGCAAGTATAGATCATAGTTTTTGGGGAAAGCATGAAGAACAGAAGGTAAAACAAGAGGTTTATACCGATCTGGAATTTTACAAGGTGTAGGGGTATGTACAACAGGTATAGAATTGGTCTTGGTCTTTTGAGGTTCATCAATTTGAAGATGGTCATCACAAAATTTAGAAGAAAGGTCTTGATCAAGCTCAAAGGTATGTAAATCTTTGGTATTTACCATCTTCAAAGGGAAAGAATCAACTGCAGGCCAAGGATCTCTTCTCAAGCATAGTATACTTTGCAATGCCTTCTTGACATTCTTGGGAAAAGAGAAGAAATAATTTATGACAAAGAACAAAATGTCTTGGATGAAATTCCAACTTGAATACCTGGTCTGTCCATGTTGTCCTTTCATGTTTTTGCTGGTCGGGATCATCCTCCAGTGGAGTCTTTGGATCTGATCTCGAAAATGATTTAGAGTCGCCAAGTGAATGATTTCAGCCTTTCAAGTGTCTGATCGTTGTCCACCATCAACAATCAGATATGAACTTGATACATGTACTGGGGTAAAATGCAGATGAAGTGCTACATTCACAAGCTCACGGAGATTGACTGAAGCAGCGTTTATCTACTTCCGCTTATGCAAAGCAAAAGCATTTCGAAGGCTACCTGGCATAACTTCAGGCTCTGTCTAAGACTTATGAAACAAACACATCAACCCACAGACAAGTTTGTTCTCCCCAGTATGGTCGCCAATATGTTAGCGCTTGAAATTTCACCTCAGGCTGAAAAAGGTAAACTCCAAGGCAACATCAAACCACTTAGCCTCGTAGCTAGCCCTACGGGGCAGGAGAGGGCTCTCTCCGGTCTATCTCGGTAAAGATCTTCAACGGGCGAGATAACCAATAAGGAAACACTGATTTTAGGCTAGTAAACTGATAAAAGGTTTGATTTGGGATTTTTAGGGTTTTGGTGGAAAGTTGGGGAAAGGCAATTTTGGGTGCAGGGATTGGACACAGTTTTTGCAGGGGGTTCTTTGGGGCAAGGTAGGAGACTATATTGATGCCTTTGAAAGAGTTGGATGGATGAGAATGACTAGTGAGGAGCTAAGGAGAGCAAGCAATCACCTTGAGTTCTCCTTAAACAGATGAAAACATTGATATTAAGCAAACTTAAAAGCAGAGCATGGCAATCATGAATTCTACTTTAACACTTCATTTGCCTAATTTGCAGAAGGAAAAGTGAGAAGATGATTCACATAACAAACTTACAAGTACAAAGAGAAACACACCATCAATACATGTAACCACAGGAATCCCAAAAAGGACTGCAAAACCCTGGTCTTTCTTCCTTTGCCAAAATTGCAGAGATACAATGAGTAATACAATAGAAGCTTTCTACCTCAAGAGTCCAACCATGAAAATGACCAAGAAAGTACATAATATAGGCTATCTAACATCTTTCCTTGCCTATAGGGGTCGAGCTCACTATTCTAGGAGTTGTTTCAACCAATTCTAAACTGAGCACTAAAAACTAGGCAGTCAAAACAACTTGCCTCTATAAACTAGGAAACCAATTCATTCATTAAATTTTTGCCTATCTCATGAATGAATCTTCTAGAAGAGATTAATAAGTGTCAAAATATCATAAAGTTACATCATTTACAACAAGGAGGATCAAAATTCACTCAAAAAAGTCAAATCCAGTCAAAACTGCGTTTTGCTGAGCTGTAGGTGGATTTCTGTGAAAAATTGCCCAACAGGTCGCGCCCTAATCCTGAACAGGTCGCGCTACTTTGGAGCTGCTTTTGAGGCACTTCCAGGTGTCCAAATGAGGCAAAAGTGGGCTTGTTGGAAAGGTCTGGATGTCTACTTTCCAACCCAAGTGGAATTTCTGAATTTGGTGGCCATTTGCCCCTCCAAAATTGCAATCTCCCAAGATTGCTTCTTGTGTGTCAAAAAGGTGGCAGAAAGTCATTTTTTGCTTGTTTTTTGACCTTCTGGAGGCTCAAAACTTGATGAAATCTCTTGGTAATTGCTGAGCAGGTGTATCTTTGCATGACAAATCCAAAAATGCTGAGTTTTCCCGAAATGGAGTTGCCCATCGAATAGGTCGCGCGCGGCGCGCGACTTGATGGGGAGGAAAACCTGTTTTTGGCACAAAAAATTCACAATTAACAAAATTTTCTCCAAATTTCTTGAAATTTGGGCTGGGAGTCCCCAATCAAGTACCATGCTCAGTCAAAGAGGCTTTGGCCAAAATTTAGAGTGGATCGGGCCTTTTCCGTCATTGGATCTGACGATTGTATTTTTGACATTTCTCTAAAACCATGACACCTGTGCAAAAAGTGAAGGAGGTTTTTCTTCTTTGGCGTGTTGTGGACAAAAACCTCTTTCAGTTTTCCAAAATTCATCTTTGATTGCTCTGAAACAGCTTTTGAGTGAAACTTATCCCGATGTGTGGAACAAGGGATTTTGTCGAAATGAAGCGAAATGAAGGGGATAAGAGGCTTCTAAATTCTTGGGGAAATTTTTGGAAGTAGGGAGGGATGTTAGGAAGCAGGGAAAAGTGGAATCGCGGAGATTGAGTGAGGGGAAGGGGTCCAAAAGGGCAAAACACAGGCCCAACCTAGAAAATTGCTAGGTTGTAGCAAGAAACTAGGGTTTGTGGAAAAATGAGGAATTTGGGGGATCTCAGTGATGGGAAGTGTTTGATAAGGTACATGAAAGATAGGGGAAGGTGTATGAACATCTGGATACAAGTTTTGCTAGTGATTTGACCGTCCAAGAGAAATTGGCTTCAAAACCCTAGGAGAGGAATATGACCTTACCTAGGCGCAACTGAAGCATGGACAAGGTGTAAAAAGACTCATTAGACACTGAGATGATAATGAAAACCCTATGAATGATGATAGACTCAGCTGAATAGTGACATAGATTGGCATTTGGGCAACTTTGAAAAGAGTGAGAGCAAACCCTAGACCTAATGCCTAGTGACCAAATTTTGCTTGAAGACTCACTGAAATGACAAAATTTGACCTTGACACTTCAAAATCACTTTGTAAGAGCACGTTTGATCACTGGAGGAAGGCTGGAAAGACTGACACTAACAGAAGGTATAGATTATGACGAGATATTTGCACCTATTACCCGATATACCACCATTCGCTCAATCATAGCCCTTGCTGCTTTGCAAGGATTAAACCTACATCAGATGGATGTCAAGACCGCATTCTTGCATGGTTCAAACAAAGAGGAAGTCTATGTGGAGCAACCTGAAGGATTTGAGATTCAAGATCGGGAATCTCATGTGTGCAAGTTGAACAAATCCCTCTATGGGCTGAAGCAAGCACCTCGAGCGTGGTATGAGAGGATCGATAGCTACTTGATGAAGCTGGGATTCACTAGGAGTGAAGCTGACCCTAACCTTTACTTTAAGGTTGAAGATGACAAACCTCTCATACTAGTGTTGTACGTTGACGACCACTTTCTAACAGGTGCAAACCCTCTCATTCACAAATGTAAGAGGGAGTTGGCTTCTAAGTTCGAGATGAAGGACCTAGGACTAATGCACTATTTCCTAGGACTGGAAGTCTGGTAGAACCCAAGGGAGATTTTCCTCTCTCAAGGAAAATGTGTGGTGAAGATATTGGAGAGATTCAGTATGGTAGATTGCAAGCCCATGACTACCCCGATGGAGCTTGACTTCAAGAAGTTAAGCGGTAGTGTTGTCGGACCTGTTTTACAAAATGCTACCAAGTATCATCAACTCATCGAAGCATTGATGTTCTTGGTGAACTCCCGTTCGGATATATGTTTTGCAGTCAACACATTGAGTCAACATATGGTTGAGCCTCACCACACACATTGGATTAGTGCCAAGAATCTGTTGAGATATCTTCGTGGCACAATCACTCATGGGTTGAGATACTCTGTCGAAAATGTGAGACTACATGGATACCGATGTTGATTGGGTAGGTAGTGTGGTGGACCGAAAGAGCACTTCCGGGTGTTGTTCCTCTTTGGGATTTTCCTCGATATCCTGGATGAGCAGGAAGCAAAAGTCGATGGCTTTGAGCACCGCCGAGGTAGAGTACATTGCTGCTAGTATGGCCTCTTGTGAGGCAATCTGGTTACAGAAGCTCTTCAATGAGCTGTTTCGATTTACATTGGATACTACCGTGATCCTGTGTGACAACCAGAGTGGGATTCATTTATCAGAGAATCCCTTATTTCATGATCGCTCCAAGAATATCGATATCGGGTACCACTATATTCGGGATATGGTGCAACAGGGAGCAATAAGGCTCCAACATATCGGTACAGATGAGCAGGTTGTCGACATTTTGACGAAGCCCCTGGGAATTCTTGATTTTCCAAGAACGACTTTGTGTCGTTGAGAGACCCTCTTATGAGGGACGTGTATGATGCATACATTGAGCTCTGGGAGCTCCAAAGGCGCGGGGTACTTCTTGGAGCGACATGCGACAACAGGGCAACTCACCCTCCCTTAGTGGTGCACTATGTACAGGGTGAAAGGTTCAACCTTCCCCTGTGACACCCCATGGCAACTGTGGGATAGGATGATTAGTTCTCCTATGGGCCAGGATGATTAGTTCTCCCGTGGCGACTGTTGGACAAGATGATTCGTTCTCCTGTGGACAGGATGATTAATTCTCCTGTCAAGGCAACCTACCCATGCAGTCTAGGACTCATGGGAAGTACCTCTCATCTTATCAATGAGTAGGGAAATGGGGTTAGGGACCATTAGTAGTATTATTGATGGATGCATCGTTGTATCTACCGTACTCCCTATGCTAGGGTGACCTGCATTGATTTGGGATCAATGATACGGATCTGGGATCAGTGAGAGTGGTATGACACACTCTGAGACTGACTTCGGGTCAGTGGAGGATGGTATGATACATCCTCGATCATTTCTTCTTCATCATAGTTCAGCAAAGTAGAGCAGAGCAGAGCCAAGCAGTGCAAGGCAGTGCGATTGATGGTTGGGATAGTACCGACGGTCAGACGGATTAGCAGATGGAGTTCTCCCTAGTTGAGAGGAAGTGTTACAGTTGGCAACTAGAACCAAATTCCATGTGGGTCACCTTATTTATGGTAGCTAATATTTTTCCTAGATTCCTCTTGTCGATAGGTGTAGGATTGATCTAAAGATCATCCGATTCTGACAAGTAATTATCGAGAGATGAATTTATTTGTATCTACTTGACAAATTGTCAAGGTCGGCCAACAACTAAATGTGTGGCACACATGCCTAGCAAATCATATAAGTACAAGTGAGGTTGATTCATTATCAAATCATCTCAACTCAACTCATCTTCTCTCTCCTCATCTTATTGGGCTAGCAAAGGAGCAGCTTCTCTCACACATGCAAGAAGAAAGATGATTTAGGGTAGTGTTGACTTTTTGGGCAACGTTGACTTTTCTAGGGTTGTGTTGACCAAGTGCTAGGTTGTTTTATGGAGCGCTGACCAAGGGTTGACCTGCGCTGGCTTTTTGGGGGTTGCGTTGACCAGCGTTGACTGGTTAGGACTGACCGCAGATTGCTGAACTTTGATTGTTGTTTCACTAAGTACTGTGGACTGTTTTGGGCTGCTGAAGATAGTTGTTGAAGACCGAATTCTTCAAGTTGACTAGAAGTCAATCTGGGGTTGTTTTGACCAAGTTTGACTTTGCTAATTTAGAGTTTGTCGCTGCTATTATAAAATTACAGAATTCTGAATTGTGTTATTTCTCTCTACTGAACAATTGAAGATTAAAGAAGAATTGATCAAAGGGTTTCCCTACATTAGGGTTTGTCCTTGGCTAGCCGCCACATCTTGTGTCTCTTGTCTTGGCTTGTTTTCTGTCGATCGTTTAATGTTCTATCTGCACTTTACTTTATGTTTATGTGATTGCTAAACAGTGGCTAATAAAAATATTTTAAGTAAGCTGCTCTAAGCATAGAACATACCATAATTTAACAATACTCAACTTCAGTTGTACTTAGAGCAACACTAGTTTTCCTTCTACTAGACCATGAAATCATAATGGAGCCCAAGCTAAAACAGAATCTAAAGGTGCTCTTTCTATCATCAAAGCTTCCATCCCAAATAGCATCAGTGAAACCATGCAGCTGCCATTCTCCATTAGAAGCATATCTTAGACCATAATCAATGGTGCCATGCAAATATCTCAATATATATTTCATTGCAACCCAGTGCACATGTCGAGGCTCAACCAAGAATTCGCTCAATGTGTTCACATCATAACAAATATGAGGTCTAGTGTTCACAAGATAATTCAACAAGCCAATCAATTTATGATACATAGAGGGATCAATTAGATCAGAGTCGCAATCCCATATATTCTTCAAATTTGCCACCATAAGAGTGTCCATGGACTTGCAATCCATCATGCCAAATCTATGAAGGGTCTTAATAGTGGACTTGCCTTGGCCAACAAAGATTCCATCTGGTTTTTTCCAAATTGCCAATCCCAAATAATAATGCATAAGACCAAGATCCTTCATTTAAAATTCAAAAACCATCTCCCTCTTACATTGGACAATCAAAACTTCAACCCCTGTCAAAAACAGATCATCTACATATAGCAGCAAGACCAAGGGATCGCCTTCAACAACATTGAAGTACAAGTTCAGATCAGGATTTCTCTTCTTGAAACCAAAACTTAACAAACAACCATCAATATGGGAGTACCATGAAAGACGATTCGACTTCAGACCATATAGGGCTTTCTCCAATTTGCAAACATGTGTTTCTCTATCATGGACCTCAAAGCCTTGAGGTTGCTCAATATAGACTTCCTCTTCAATGAATCCATTCAAAAAAGCAGCCTTGACATCCATTTGATGCAATTTCCAACTTGCAATAGAAGCAAGAGCATTAACAGATCTAATAGAAGCATACCTGGAAATGGGAACAAACGTGTCTTCGTAATCCTCTCCCTCTTTTTGGGAGAATCCTTGAGCCACAAATCTTGCATTATACTATTCAACACTTCCTTCAGCTGCATGCTTGATTTTGTAGATCCATTTGGAAGACACAATAGATTTCCCCTTAGGCCTAGGCACCATTTCCCAAACAACATTCTTCAATATAGATTGATATTCTTCGATCATAGCATCTTTCCAAACTTGATGCTCAATTTCTTCCTCATATGTGGATGCCTCGGATTCAATGATCTTGCACATCATTGTTGCTTAACCAGAATACTTCTTCGGACTCTTGCTTTCCTTGAAGGTCCCACGAGGTGCAACATGTCCTTCGGCTCCCTTCAATGTTCTTTCAAGCCACGCAAGTCTCTTTCTAGTCTCAGGTACAATGGCTCTAGTAGATTCAACAAGTTCATGATCATCAGATTCTTCATGAGGATCTCGTTTCATCGGTTTAGGTTCTTTAGATTTCTATTCCACATTCTTTGGATCCGCCTGCATCTCAACATCAGAATCCAAGTGTGAACCCTTGGATTTCCATAAAGCAATGTCTTCATCAAAGATAACCTCCCTGCATGTTTCAATAGAATGTTGTCCTAGAACACAGCCCCTAAAGGCTGTTGAATTTTCACAGTAGCCAACAAAAGTTCCTTTCTTCCTAGAAGGTTCTAACTTCATCCTTCTTTCCTTGTGCACACGAACATAAACAGAACAACCAAAGATTCTCAAATGCTTAGCAATGGGCCTTTCACTTATGAACGCTTCTCTAGGAGTTTTGTAGTCCAAGATTCGATGTGGACATCTATTTTGAACATAAACAATTGTTGTTGCAGCTTCTTCCCAAATAAACATAGGCAATTCTTGATCATGAAGCATGGCCTTAGCAGCTTCCATAATAGTCTTGTTCTTCCTTTCGACAATTCCATTTTGTTGAGGATAGTAGGGAACTATCAACTCCCTCTTAATTCCAGCATCCCTGCAGAAAGAAATCAATTCCTTGGATACATATTCTCCTCCATCGTCAGACCTTAGAGTCTTGATCCTTCTTCCTATAAAAATTTCAACCTCTGCATTGAATTCCCGAAACTTTTCAAATACCTCATCCTTGGATTTCAAGAGATAAATACATGCCTTACGAGAGTAATAATCAATAAGAGACATAATACAAATTGCTAGCCAAGATCTTGTTAGACATATGCCCACAAACATCGGAGTACACAAGATCCAAGATTCCTTTGGATCTACTATCATTGCTAGTACATCTTCCTTTAACATTTTTCCCAAGGGTGCATCCCTTGCAAACTCCATCATGCTCGATCTTAATTTCAGGTACACCATTTACAAAATCTTTCAATCTAGATAAAGCTTTATAATGAACATGTGTGTACCTTCGATGCCATAGCTCATAAAGATCAGTGGTGTTGTGTAGTAAGGCTTGGATTGAGCGACCAAGGAGACAATATAGGCCTCCAATTCATACACCAATGACTTTAGCAGATTCAAAAGAGGCATCCTTCTTCCATACTAGAACTTGTCCATCCACAAAAGCAATTCTATATCCTTTGTCTTCAAGAGATGAAATGGACAACAAATTCTTCTTTAAACCAGGAACATATAGAATATTGTTAATAGATACATTACCTCTTGATTTCAATTGGAAGGATGACGAACCAATGCCCTTGACTTCGTGTTTGCCATTATCTCCAAGATCAACTCTTTGGGCTCTGTTCTTTTCAACCAATTCAAAGAGGTTCTCACAACTTCTAGTCATGTGCTTAGAGGCACCATTGTCCACCAACCATATTTCATGATGACCTACAATGGAACCTGTAAAAGCATAATAAAATGAGTATTTTGATATAAAATAGAGAGAGCAAAGAGAGTGATTAAAGACACAACACCAAACACATATTGTTTTATTATTGATCACAACAGTTACAATATATAGGACATAACACAATAAATTTGACACATCTAGATCATGACTCCAACACATATCATAGGAATCAACAGCTTCTAGACTGATGTCTCGTAACTCCTAATGACGACTACATATGACATGGAAGCATTACTTCCAACACCCTCCCTTAATGCTTACATGGAAAACATTGAAAAAACATATTACAACAATAAATAAATCTTTGTTAGATTTGTCTGATATGGTCATCACTAGCACTCATATCCACTCTTCACCACACTTTCGAGCTTCCCACTTGACCCATTTAAGACATAACCGCTTCAGACCATCATTAACGTACTTTGCAGAATTGGCGCTTCTGAACCTCCCAGAGCACAACAGGTCAGTCTCGATACTAAACCACCCTATGGAACTGCCACCATCTGTTGAATATATGGCCTTCCGCTATATTCACCAGTTATCTAGGATAACATTCTGGGTATGGAATGTCTTCAGCAGACAATTCTACAACTTGACCTTGTATAAATAGCATGTACTGATGCTCTCGGAGCATGACGAGTCACACCAGCTTGACCTTATTAAGAACTACCTATGACTAGTGTTCCCAGAGTACGACGTGTCACATTAGTCTGTTGAATAGTTGGCCAGTTCTTTGTTGTTTTGCATCATTTGATTTTTGTACAATATAATAACATACTTCGACTTCAACTCACACCAAAAACTTAGACACAAACACACAACCATAAAAAAATAGCAATAGTTTAGACCATAACATATTCCATTGTCATTTTTCATACACAATGTTCACATTCATATTTTGATTGATCTGCATCCACCATTCCTCTATCTCGTTCATCCCATTAAACTATTTAAAGTGAAGCCTTCATAAATGTACTATATTTTGCATGCATTACAAAGCCATGATCATCTACATATGAAAGAACTTGAACTTTACTGCTTTCCTTAAAACAGAAGCACTTCCCACTTGCCAAGTGAAATATGAACTTGGCCAACAAGACCTCTACAACAATGGCTGATTTAAAACCATGGAAATAGAGTCCAACATGGTCCCTTCGCTCCTTCCCAGGCATTGACTGCATCATCGATGAAATGAATAATCTTCACAGGTGAAAGATTCATCGAGTAACAACTTAAGCTTCTCATCGACGTCCTTGTAGATTATGTGCAACGCAACAGCTGAAGCGACTATGGAAGATCGATTATACTATAGATCCCCAACCTTAAACAACAAATTAATGAACCACTTCGTGCAATTCTTCAAGTGCGAGCTTGAAAATGATATCAGCCTGAATGTTAGATGGCTTTGGAGGTTGGTGATGTCGTTCGAGATAGACAAGAGAACTCTCTCTTCCACCGCCCAAACATTGATGGGGATTGATGACAAAGGGAACAAGAACAATGATCAACTGAGGCTAGCAATGGCACCAAGGGCAGATCAGTTCTCATTTAATAAGTGAATTCCAAGCCCCTGCATCATTCACACAGATCCACAATCCACAATCGTATTTCCATAGATCCACAATCGTGACAATGTCACAGCCCTCTTTGCACAACTTTTACGCCACTCCCTCTGCCACATGCAATGATAGGTAGCACTTTGTAGATCTCCTAAAGAAAAATGGAGCAGAACTCTCATTTGATCATCTGAGATGCCTTCGTTGCAAAGACAATGAGACTTTGAATTCCATCGTGACCATAAAGAGTCCAAATTGTGATTAAGATGAAGTACATACAGATTCTAATCCTTCTCAATTTGGTCGAAGCCGTGGGCAAATTTTCACCAGCAATGCACATGGACTCCAGAAAAAATACAAATCTTAGAACATAGAGTGGAATCCATACGGCTCCACTACCTTGATTGGGATCAAATGGTGTTCCACGTCAGGCAGCGCAGTGCCTCTACATTTAGTCATGGGCTGACATAAAGATATTGAAGCTTGGCCAGACGACAAAACCCTCTATTGAAAATCCATTACAACACCACTTAACAATAAAATAGATCTACACACAGTAACACATGAAATTCACACAGTAAACTAAACTCAATCTATGTACAGAGAATCAAATCAATCCTCAAGGCTCCCTCACATCTTCCTGGTCCTCCCTTGAAGGAGTCAAGCCAGTACCCACTCTGATACCATGATAGAAAACAAAGAGAGAGAGCAGAGAGAGTGATTAAACACACAACACCAAACACATATTGTTTTATTATTAATCACAACAGTTACAATATATAGCACACAACACACAGACTTCGACACATCTAGAACATGACTCTAACTCATAACATAGGAATCAACAACTTCTAGACTGATGTCTCATAACTCCTAATGATAACTACAGATGACATGGAAGCATTACTTCCAACATATTCATCATCAGAATCATTCTTTCTAGGCCTCCTCTTATGAGAGGATTCATCAATGTTAGCTCCAAAAGCATGATGATTCCCTTTCCTATTTCGATCATTATTCCTTTGATAGTCATTCCTTTGATTTGTTTGATGACAGTCATTTTGATAGTGACCATATGCTTGTCAATGCTAACATTGAACATTTGTTAGATCTCTTCTATCTCTTCTATCTTAAGAGGGAGGAGCAGGGCTTCTTAGTGGAGCAGGTTCCCTTCTTGGACAGATCTTAGAGCAGGTCTTGAATTAGGTCTTCTCCTTGAAATTCTTTGAAATCTTCCAAAATTACATCTTCTTCTTTTACTCTTTGAGTGGGTTGCAAAGGTTTGAGAGTCTTCAGTTGGATTTGCAATCTTGCCTCTAGAAACAAGCCTTGATTCTTCTTGTGTGCAAACAACCCAAAGCTTGTCAAATAAGATGCATGTTCTCTGTCACTAATACTTGTTGCAAAAGGATCCCAGGATTCAAGTAGGCCACCCATAGCCACAACTACCAATTCTTTGTAGGATACTTCTTCTCCAATAGCTTTGAGTTGATCTCTTATATGAGATATCCTTACAAGATATGATGCTACAGTGTCATTAATTGTCATCTTGATATTGTGAAGTTGACCCCTCAAACTTATAGATTGATTGATGTTGTTGATAGTGTATAATCCAATAATGGCATCATACATCTCCTTGGAAGTTTGGTGATCAACAATATAGGGAATTAGATGATCCCTAACAAATTCTATAATGATGCTCCTTGCCAAGATGTCATCTTCCTGAAATTTGTCTTTTCCTGCTTGATCAACTGGTTCAGTGACTTTTCCTGTAACAATACTCATGACCTTGTGCCTTGCAAGCACTAGGTCAACCCTAGTCTTCCATGCCCTGTAATTTGTAGCTCCTTCAAGCTTGTTCTCAGAGTTCATGAAGGAATTCATGATGAAGATGTCCAACAAAAACAGAAAGTAGAATCCCAAATTCTTCAAAATGCTTCTCAATGCCCTTCAAGGTGCTCTTCAAGGTGATCCCAATGCTCTTTCCCTTCACCAAAGCTCTGATATTGTGTTGATTTTACTAGTGCAATCAAGACTAGTATAAATTTTCAAACTGATAACTACTTCCAGTGATACAATTTGATTTCTTATAGCATTCTAATCATTAAGTAGTCATACATGAAAATTTTCAACCATTCACTTTCATCAATAGAGCAATAGGGATCACAGTAAACAGTAAAACAATAGACAAGAGACATCGATATTTAGGATAGCAGCTAGGGGAAAACCCAACTAATCTTTCCTTATGAGAGATCAATTCAGTTCATCAAAAGTACATTAGAATATTCCAACAAGATTCCAACTTCTGACCTCAATAAATACCAAGTCAAACCAAACAAAGGAGAGAGAAAGTGCAATCAACGCTAGTCAAAGTCAAGTATGCAATAGAGGGTTGAATTTCAGCCTGAGGTAGCTCAGAATAGAGGGCTGAAATTTGGTCAAAACAATAGTCAACAAACTTGTGCATTTTTCGGTCAAAGTCATAAGTTTAACCTGCGATCAACGACCTAGAAACAAGACAAAATCTCGATAAAACAGAGTCAACAGATCCCTAGAATATTTGGCCTCCAAAATAGTTAAAGAGATCAGTCAAACAAAAGCAATCTCTCCCAGTTCAACATTGGTCAAATAGAAGAATAGAAGTTGGTCAATGTAGAATAGAAAGACTCCTTTGCACGTGTGAACCTCTCCTTGCTATTTCAGATCGAATGTGTGAGTGATGTGTTTCCAAAATGAGCTCTAACGAATTTGTATTTATATGTGTCTTAGGAGGTGGCTTTTCCACATGTGGGGTCCACTTGTGCACTTTAGGCTGACTTGATCGAACATCTAAATATGAAATTTCTCCATTGATTTCCAAATGAAAATACCGACAATAGTTACCATTTTCCAACACATTTTTGCTAAGGCCATGACAAAGGAGTTCAACCATCAACACCACCAATATTAGGGTACATATAGGGTTTGGTGTTCTTGATTAAATGCATATCACATACCCTCATACATCATATAGTCTAATGAAATGCCACAATACCATTGTACCTGAAATCTTGAAAATTGTTAGGTCTGCTGAATTTTGAATGGGATATGATTTTTTATTTTCTCCATATAAAGTTTGATGAGGTTGGAACCACTCTCAAGCATCCTAAGTCATTTCAAGGCAATGTTAAAATTTTAAATAAAAAGATGAAAATGGAAGATACAGGAAAATGTCATTTTTACTTTAAGAAATTAACATTATCATTAGGGAGCATCTAGGAAGCGTCTAGGGAGGATCAAAGGAGCACCATTGGATGCTTGGGAAGCTTGGATCCTCACATAGCAGTTCCAAAATTCCAAAAAAAATGCCTCACAAAATTGTGCAAGCAATTTCCAAAACCATGTCGAAATCGCAGTTTGGCTTCTGGAACTGTGAACGAAACCATCACAGTTTTGATAGGTCCAAGAATCGTGATTTTTCAAGCAAAGCGCAGTTTCGAAATTTCATTTCGCGGTTCGCCCACAAATCCGCATGTTTCATGATTCCAAGTTCTGATCTCTTGGAGGGGGGGGGTTCTACTTGAGATAAAGAAGGGAGATATTTGATTAAATCACATTTTTCATGAACATATGTATTAACCATGATATCATGCCCCTTTTTACATCATGGCATGTCTTTAGCTTGTGTATGACAACAAAGGGGTGGCCCATCATAAGAATGACATGATTTATTCTTTACATTTTGTCTTCACAATGGTTAATGTGTAAAAATGGTAGGCCACTTCAAAATATTTTCACCACGATATTTGTGCAAATGGTACAGATAAATATTTTACACCATGATCTTCATAAGCCAAAGTCGTAATAAAATAGATCTAAACAAACCCACTATCATGAATAAACATTACACCATGCCATCCCTTCGATCTTTTCTTAAGTGTTTCATAAGTGAGGTGCATAAATGTTTGACTAGGTTAACCATGAACACGATCATCCATCATATCACTAAGGAGCATGTCATCACCATCTATCAACCGAGTATACCACCACTATTTGTCACATGTGATCATGAAGCAAGCAACCCAGACCACCAAAAGAATCAATCACATGATCCACCAAGTAAGACCACTATGTTCATCCATCCTCAAAAAATATCATCGAAGATCATCACAAAAAGGACTATCCTCAAGCAATATCATGGAAGCTCATCACAAGGACTACCCTTAAGAAAGAAATAAGTGTGTATTTGTAGTATCTCACCACCCTGCAAGTTACCCCTGAAATATGTAATTAACACTTATATGAATATGAGGGGTGTTACCCACCAAAATGGTAACCCTATAGGAAAAAACATTTTCTCCCATCTTACACAGTCAACTAGCCAACAGCCCTACATGTTGCTTATTGATGATGATATGCCACATTCCTTTGCCATTCACACAAGTCATTCACCTCTCACTATTCAACATTCCTCTTGAATATAGGTGGGCTAATGCTTGGCAAGTACTTTAACCATTTTGCAATCAAGTGCTTTTACTTAATGTTTGGGCACTCTTACATGGATAAATGGGTGATCTAGATGATTGACAAATCTTGATTGTATATTTGTTCTCTCACCTTAACAAGGGGGTTAGTCTTTAGTCTTAGTCCATTGGGACCTCCTCTAAGGCCTTAGGGTTATAAGACAGGCACTACATTGGAAGCTTGGATTGAAGTAGTGTGTCCATAACCATTCCATACATAACATCTTTCATCATTCCCTTGTATCACCTACATCCTTCGGGTTAACTATCATTAGATCATTGGGATTTGGCACTCACACATTCACATTCTTGAGTAGGGGGAGATAATTTTACCCTAGAGGTTGATGCAACTAAAAGAAAAGAAAAAGCATAAGATGGCCAACAACAAAAGAAAAAGAAAAAAATGCAAACAATGGCTAACACATAATCAGCATGCTAGAAAAATTCTAGCATGAGTTCTACATGTTTGTTTTTACCTAGAACTTTAGATCATGTCTATGTCTAATCATGATCATAAACACACTGAAATACACACAACTTCAATCTCTTTGCACAGTGGAAATGCAACATCAGTGAATCAATTAAGTACACAAAAATTTGCAGACCCAAAACTTGTTTTTATTACGACTTTAATAAAACAAACATAGGGATCTTGTACCAGGTATCATGGCCCTTACAAATCCCTTATACAAAGAAACTAGATCTTCAAGTCAACTTCTTTTGACTATCAGTCTGCCCAATACAAGAAAAAAACTTGACATGCTTGTTGAAGATGCCCTTACAGATCATCCCTTTCAGTGCATTTTGACTTGACACTTGGCAAGTCTTTTGCCACCTTTCTCACAAAGAAATATGCTCCTTCAATATCTCCGCACACTAGCTTCTCACAAAGGTATTTGCTTCTCCAAATGCTTGTATACTCAACTACAAATAGCTCATCTTCTCACATTACACTTGCCCACAAAATCACTATAAAATCAGCATCAAAGTGGTCTACTACTCACAGTGGAGTAGCCCTTCCAAGCCACTATATATTATCCCTCTTAAAACATTGTTCATTCCAGCATTCATGAACAGGCTTCAATCAACATAACTCTACAATTATCTTCAATGAACCACTAACCCATACGCCCTCATCCAACCTCAGCTTAGGCCTGAAGTCACTTGGCCCTGAAAGTTGAAACAGATCTTCTACAACCTCTAATCCTCAGCTCAGAGCCTTTTGTCACACCATGCGATCAATGTTCTAGCCTTGATCTTGTGATATATATGTTGCGCTTGGATCTGAGGTAACTCGGCCCCAATACCAGCCTCCTAACAATCATTTCAACCCTATGTTAACAAAGATTGCATTCCCCTCCAAAACTACAGACATAACTCAACCTAGAATAAAGACAGATATAAGGCTCCACGTCTTTCCTACATGACACAAGATTTCGTTTCCCAGCAGACTAGACTTAGGAGGAGAACTTTTGGCCTCCTCCTCTAGGACAAACACACTTCCAAACACAGAAAGACTTCAAATCTTCCTCCACTTCAGGTATGTGGCTACCCTTCTTAGCTAGTGATAATCACAAGATGAATCGCAATGATGTGATTAGACCTCACTCAGGTCTCCTATATTTATATCATCTCTAACTATTAGCTTAGGGGCTATTAACTCCATTAAGGTTCCTCCGAAACAATAATCAGAATAAACAATTATTTCTTTTGGGACTTTAGCCCACACCTTTAGGTTTAAACCCATTGCTTGGGTACATCGCCCAATGAAAGCTCATTTTCCTGGGTCAACTCCACACAACATAGTACCCCAAGGGTTGTGGGAGTACCTCCCAAGCTACAATTTCAATACTCCCTCTTAGCAAGGGAGGTACTTCCACTACTCGGAAGTAACTCATCAGCAACACTAGCCCCGTCTCTGGCGTCCACCACTGCAGCATGTCCTGTAGAATGAACAACATTATCCTTGGTAGTGTCCCTGCCACCAGAAGCCTATCACTTCTTCTTCTCACTACAGGCCTTCAACCCATTCCACGGTTCCTTCTTGCCAATGTTGGACATTGGATAAACCAACGCTCCCCTTGCGTTTCGCGACATGGACTAACCACCTCTCATGGATCCTTATCTCTGGCGATGTGATCGTTGACTAAAACCTGCAGGTTTTGGTCTAACGACAATCATGATTCCCAATAAGTGGTATTAGAGCGTAGGTCAAGATTTCGATACACACCTGGCTCACGTTGGGGGGGATATTGTTGGACATTGGATAAACCAACACTCCCCATGTGTTTCGCGACATGGACTAACCGCCTCTCGTGGATCCTTGTCTACGATGCAATCGTTGACTAATACCTGCGGGTTTGACCAATACCTACAGGTTTTGGTCGAACGACAATAGTGATTCCCAACAACCAGTTATAGAAGTCTCCTTACTCCCCACTAACCATGTGCTCTTTTGGATTGCAAATTCTCCCTTTGAACCTACAAACTCTCACTTGAACTCAACTCCCTATAAGTCTCAAGAACTTGCTTCTTCCCCTGATCTATAGGCTTGCCCATTAATGGATATAGACCACTCTCTCTATCTCCAATGACTACTCCAACAAAATTAGAGCCTTTGGGCCTGAGTATCGCTTTCTCACCTCATAATATTGCCTCCAACCCCTTCGCCTTGATCATTGAAATAGAGAACATGTTTCACTTGAGCTCTGATACCCACTGCACATCTTGAACTCGTAGCAGCCCACCCGACTCCATCTTGAATAACAAACACCTGACCCTCTGATAGTCTTCTAGCTCTTATCACCAACCTTCATGTGCAATTTCGAGTCCCATTCAGTTAGAGTCTCATAAACTTCATGCAATCCTATCATATGCTTTGATGCTCCACTATCAATGAACCATGCACCCTCAGAGAAATGAGAAACCAAAGCAAAGTCTTCCTCGAATCTTCTTGAGAAGTCATCCATCTCAGTTGAAAATGTAGCGCCATTGTTATCTCCTTCTTCTCATTATCTCCCTACTTTTAACGTGGACACTTACTCAAATAATGACCATGCTCGTCACACATGTAACACTTCACCTTACTCAAGTCCTTCGCTTCGCCCTTCATCTTTCTTGCAAAAGCAACATTCTCTTCATTAGACTTCTTACAAAGATCCTTGTTTAAATTTGGTAGTTGAGGGAGAAATTCCCCCTTGGAGAAGCCCTACAAACCATAAGGATACCCCATTGGACCTTGGAAAAATTAAGTTTGCACATGGGAAAATATAATTTTTAATATAGGTCCAAGTCACCCTCAAAAGTACAAGTGACTCTGGAAAAAGGAATTCATCCACCAAAACCTCATATAACTACACCTAAGGTCACATCACTTGGAAGCGTCACATCACATAAATCATTCTTCTTCATTCGTTCGATCTGGTCTAAAAATTCTATGGTTCGAGTTCACATGTGCAAAGGGGAGGGAGAGAATTATGTGGCAGCATTGACTTTTTTGTTTTGGCACCTTTGACCAATGTTGACTTCGAATGGTTTGAATTGTTTTTTACTTGGGTTTGGATCTGTTTCAAAGGTCGAATTTAGGAGAGAGAAGATCGAACTTTTTTGGACATTTTGACAAGCTTTGACCACATAAGTACATTTAGGGTTTTCGCAAGTTGACTTTGACTTTGACCAAAAAATTTGTGGGCATAATTTTGTGACTATTTTAATTGAGTTTGATTGAGAGAAGGAAGCTACATTCTTTGACTAGTTGGCCGAATATTTTAGAGTTGATTTGACCATTGACTGAGGACTGGTTAGGGTTGTGTTGACTATTGTTGACTTTGAAGAAAATTGCAGAATTCGTATTTGACAAGATTTGACTTTTATGATCATATTGGATTGGATAATGATTGGTTGAACCTTTGACTAGTTGTTGAACATTTGATGAACATCTAATAGAAGAAGAATTTGGTTAGGGTTTTCCCCTTGTGGGGTTATTCCCTAGTCTTTGACCAAACATCTATGTGCCTCTATTGATCTTGGTTGTCTTCTATTATGCATATTGTTTGTTGTTCTATCTACAATTGCTTACTGTAATTGGGTGATTGAAATTGAATTGGAAAAGTGATTGCCAAAGAAGAAGAAATTCTCGAAATGATTGTTACAACATAAAGCATTGAAAAATCAACATGGTATTAGAGCTAAGGTGAAGACAAGCTCAAGGAGGCAAAAGCAATCACCCTTTGAAGATATCTTATCTGCTGCTAAAGATTATTTGACTTGGTCAAGATGACTACCTCATGAGTCATACTTCAAGATTGAAGAGAAGTTGAATGGCTCATCTAACTATGTTGTTTGGAGAGCCAACGTTGATTTGGCTTTGGAGGAGAATGATGTAATAGAATATGTTGAAGGCAAGGTACATAAGCCTCCAGAGAGTGCAATTGTTGCTACAAAATTCGAGTACAAGAAAGGTGAGGTCAAAGCTAAGAAAATTATTATTGATTCTTTGAGAGATCATTTGATCACTTATGTTTCGAAGTTGAACAAGTCTAAGGAAATGTATGATAAGTTGGTTGGGATGTATGATGTCAACAACTTGAGTCATATCCTTTATTTGAAGAATCAACTCAAGGACATTAAGATGAACAAGGGAGAGACTATTCAGTCATACTTCATGAGGATATCTCATTTCAAGGATCAATTGTTGTCTGCTGAAGAAATTACATCTGATAAAGAGTTGGTATTGATTTCTCTTGTAGGTCTTCCTCCTATTTGGGAGACATTTATCACCACCATTAGCAACAATGACAGGTTTCCTTCAATTGATGAGTTATTTGGCAAGTGCACTCAAGAAGAGACCAAGGTGATTTCTAGAGGAAGAATTCAAAAGGATGAAGAAGGAGAACCCTTTGCATTTGTTGCTCAAGACAAGAAGAGGAAAGGAAGAGGAGGATGATCTAATTCAAGAAAGCTTGCACCAGCATCTAAAGACTCCAATAAAAGAGTGACAATGGACAGTGACATGTCAACATTTCAATGCTATAATTGCCACAAGCATGGTCACTATGCCTGAGACTGTCCAAAAAAGAGAGATGCTCCAAGGTCCAACTACATCAACAATGGCAACAACAACAATAGGTTCAACAATAGAAGAAGAAGAGAAGCTCTTGTTGCCCCTAAAGAAATTCATCGTCCTCCCAAGAGATCAAGGAACTCAAGGTATGGTAATAATGCAATGGCAACTCAATCTGAATACTTTCTTGTTTTTGCACTTTCTAGTTCCTCTCGTTCGAATTCTTTTGATAGTTGGTTGGTAGATAGTGGGGCTTCTAGACATTTCACTAGCTATAGAGAAGTCCTCTCAAACTTGGTTGAGAGGGAGTTTGATTTGAAGATAATTCTTGGGGACAATTCTACATATCTTGTGAAGGGGTTTGGATCTATTTCTTTTCATTTGAACTATGGTCAAATCATACATCTACATGATGTCTTATATGTGTCGGGATTGAAGAAGAACCTTGTCTCAATTTCTGCCATGGAAGACAAGGGTTTCAAGGTTGCATTCATTAATGGGAATGTCCTTGCTTGGCCAAGGAGAACTAGCATGAGAGATGCCTTCACTCTTGGAACCCAAAATGAAGGCCTATATAAAGTCTGCAAGAGCCCTATGCGAGCCTTGGTTCATGATGCTTCTCATCAATGTGAGTTATGGCACCGAAGATTCCCTCACCTTCACAATGAAGCCATAACTAAGATGAGAAAGATGGTTTCTGGAATGCCTTAGGTTCGAGTAAATCATAATGGAGTTTGTCTGGGATGTGCAAGTGGAAAGAAGGTGAAGGGACCATTCCATTCAAGTAGGAGCGAGACAAATGGAATACTTCGATTCATAAATTCTGATCTGTTGAAAAGTGTAACTAGGTTTGGTCTTCATAATGACATGTAATTGTGATTTTTGTAAATGATGAAAAGAAGAAAAATAAAATTACTTTGTAATGCTTGCTTCATGGGTTTCATGAGCAAGAGATTTTATTTAGATGGCTCCCATTGAGAACCTTAGGATTTGTCATTAAAGTGAAAGGGTCAATGTCATGTATGAAGAACTCTTCTTGGGGATATGACAAATGTATATGAGTCTATAAAAGTGTCTAGAAGCCCTCCAACGACAAGAACTAGTCCTCCTCTTGAAGTCGGCCTCAAAACAGAGAGAAGAACTCATGTCAGCTCACCTAAAGTAGACACACCTATTCGAATAAGCATAGGTTTGCTTATTTATGGGACAAACCACTATATATATTTGGGCAAGCTCTTCGCATTCACACAATGAAGTTCGAATATGTCTCTGAGATTTTCGAATGTCTCTGTGATTTTGGGAGGACAGTGGCAATGAAGGAAAGTTCGGATCACTCTAAGTTCGAGTGTCAAAAGAGCAGAGACAAGTTCGGGTATATTGCAATAGATAGGTTCGTTGTAGGATCTCAGATAAGGAGACAAGTTTACAAAAATAAGATCGATGTTATCTCTCAGTCAAAGGATCGGGTTTACCTCTGAGATTCGGATGATAATGATGGTGACTAAATTCGGTGTCACTACAGTTCGAAGTTGCCACATCGAAGAAGAGTTTGAAGGGTTCATAGTTCGGTTTCTTTACAGTTTGATGCTACCACGGTGAGAAGGGTTTGTTGCCTCTTCGCTTCAATACCATTATAGTTCATGCAGTGATGAGGCTTTCGATGAAGTACTCTCATTGCTAAGAAGGAAGAGGACTCACGAAGAAGAAAGGAGAAGAGGACAGTCAAGGGAACTAGTGTCTTGGTCTTGGACTGGCTAATAGGTCAAGGGTCTCAGTCTTGTATTCGTCAATTGAAATCTCTATAAGAAGAATTTGTGTGGGTTTTCCTCTCAAAGAATGAGAGGTTTTGGCCCTGGCTGATAGCCTGCATTCTGTGTCTCTTGTCTATTTATGTTCATGCATTGGTAGATATTTGATGAAGAAGAACACTAATAACTTAAGCAACAAGAATATCCTAATCTAATGAATTAAAAGGTACTCACAAGTAGTTACTAATTAAGTGAAATCACCTAACTCATGATGCCCTAGATTTCTCAACATGGTACCAAATCTAAGGTGTCAAAGTCAAGAAAAGGGCATACAATCAAAGAGACACTCAAGGATCGAATTTCACGAATGGCATCAAAGCAAGTCGAAGGAGATCAAAGAAGAAAGTTTACTTCAAAAGAAGCCTTGGGATCATCAATCAAATAATCAAGGCCAAAGGCTTTTTTCTACTCAAGGCAAATAGATCTACAAATCAAGGCAACTAGAAGTCTACACCAGCAAAATTGTTGGATCCTCTAGTCATGATCAAGAGACCACAAAGACCCTCATCAAGTTAAAAAAAATATACAATGCAAGGTAGCCCAAAGTATAGAAGCATTTATAGGACTAAGATTACATCATCTTGGAGAAAGTCGAAATCCTAGAAGCATTTTTTATCTGCACTCATTCACCACCGAGGAGTTGAAGTATGTTGAAGGCTAAATGCATTGTCAACATCTTCAAAAGGCTATAAGGCAAGTTCCCTCTCATTGAAGCAAGGACCCCTCTCTTATCCTTAAAGAAGATCATTCGAGGAAGAATCAAGACATCCTCATCAATCACCATCTACAAAGGGACCCAGATCAAAAGGCGTTGTCATCATAAATGGGGCAATCTCCTTTTATTGAAGAAGGTATATCAATTGGAAGAAGATCATCCAAAAGGGCACTTATACATCTTCATCAACCACCATCAAAGGGATCAAGATGAATATTTCATCTTCTCTTGTCAAATAAGTATCTTTTATTCTATAAATCTAATCTAGTAAAATGACTTCGTTTTGCAAGGAGATCTATAAGCTAGTTGGGTCATCGAACTTCCTTGCATGGAAAAGGCGGATAGACAGAGTCCTCAAAGAAAGTGAAGTCATTTCAATGGAAAAATTTCCAAACCATCTGAATGTCAAGCATTATCTGAATACATGGAAAGGGATCAAAGGGCTCAAGGGATTCTTATGGAATCAATCAAAGGTGCCCTCATCCTTATGTAGCAAGATTGGAGACATCAAAGAGATATATGAGAAGAACTATTCTCAGAAGATGCGATAAAGAAGGTCACTGAAGGTATCAAAGGATAAAAGGTTATCTTCATAAGATCTAAATTGCAAGATCTGTGATGAGGTAATCTTCATTGTTCTAAATATACTAACTGATGAATAAGGTAACAAATGTCTATGAGAATAAGAAAGTTATTTCTATGAAAGATAGAAAAAGACAGGTTAAGGAAAAAATTATTCAAACATTTGTCGAAAGGAGAGACGATCATAGCCAAGACTCAATGCTATGAGCATTATAGGAAAGATTGTCCTAAGCTCAAAATGGGCAATAACAAGGAAGATAGAGAAGAAGTCCATTTCACCGAAGAAGTGGAGAAAGTTGTAAGAGGAAAATCATTAGAAGCAAGAGCTCGTGGCATCACCATAAGGAAACATGAAGGACAACTGGAACAAAATGTATGGCAGTCAAATATGAAGGATATAGCTCTTGGGAACCTTGTTGGAAACTTAAGGAAAGGAAGAAGTCATCCAAGGCAAGTCTCATCATACATCAAGTGAAAAGGAAACATCTGCTAGATAGGGATATCAAAGATCTCCAATATTCTCTGATGGAATCCTCATCGGAGGGTTCACTGATCTAGAGAGGAAGCAAGTATTTCATCAACTCCAACTTGTGGAATTCATGGGATGATGGTATGATGACATAAGAAATGAAGCTAATCAAGGGGTTGAAGATATTTTCAATCAAGGAAGTCGCTGAAAGAAGCCAAGATGACCTAAAGGTAAATGAGGCATGTATGCTTGTATTCAATATTATAAAGTCATGTTATATGGTTGCAGGTAACATGGATCACTGCTCTATCTTGAGAAGCATGATCAAAGGAAAGGAATATCCTCCTATGAAAGGATTCTAGAAGGCATGAGTCACAATAGATGAAATCAACATAATATGTCCTCATATGAAGTATGAGGTGGTTGGCTACAATTGAGGAACTCTGATTAGAAGTTCATGGGAATGAAATGAAATGTGTGAAGAAAGGAAGGAAGAGATCGTGAGATATGCAACCATGGTAAAGGCAATCAACATCTGGAAGACGAAGAAGATTTGACTAGGAAATCTAAAGAAAAGATATGAAGACTCTGATGGAAGTCTGGAAAAGATGGAGACCCTGGACAATGGATATCTTTGGGAGATACGTCAACATGTATGCAGGATGTTGATGCACACTGGAACATGTCATGATGAAAGACCATCACAAAGGGAGTTTTGATTTAAGTGTTCATTTCTTATTTTCGAACAAATATCTGGATGTGTTTATGCAGGGTTTCCAAGAGAAGAACTGTGGATGTCTTCCAAGAGGACCATATAGAAGGATGTAAAATTCTTTTGGAAAATATGGCATGAAGAAGGTAGCATGACATGAAGCAAGGCTAGATGAAGACTAATGGATCACTTTCTGATGAAAGGAATAATGACATGACTGACTAATGGATGAGAGTGATGAATGGTCTGTGCCCTATGAAGAAGCCACAAAAGATGAAGACTCCTTGACAAAGAGAGCTCTTCAAGCAATTGGTTGAGGAGTTGTTGTAGGTCCCTAATTAAGAGGGAGCTCAGGTACATTCCTTCCCTAGGAATGAGTACATTCTGTTATTGGAATTGATATGTCCTCTCTAATTGAGAGGGAGAGATAGAAACATCATTCTAGTTTTCACCAGGGAAGACAGAATGGAGGATTTGGTAAACATTAGGCATTCGATGCTCTTTGAGGATGAGATAGGGCATCCAAGATAAGAGTACTTGTAGAGGACTGATACTCTTTGAGGATTGGCTACCCAAGATAAGAATAGTCCAAAGTAGGTCATACTCTGTGAACTCCCAAGTGGAGTATGTACCTTGAGAGACAATGATTATGGTGCCTATGAATCATTGGTCTTGCCAGCATTGTGCTCTGATCATCTAGATAGAGTTGTTAGTCAAACCCTTGCTACGTGACAATGTTGGTTGATATGATGTTACACAGATGGGTTACCAATCTTATTCTTCTTATGAGAAATTCTTCAAATTGAGAATGGCAAAGTATTATTATGAATACCTCCCTAGTTAAGAGGGAGTGTTGAAAAGTGTAGCTAGGTTTGGTCTTCATAATGACATGTAATTGTGATTTTTGTAAATGATGAAAAGAAGAAAAATAAAATTATTTTGTAATGCTTGCTTCATGGGTTTCATGAGCAAGAGATTTTATTTAAATGGCTCCCATTGAGAGCCTTAGGATTTGTCATTAAAGTCAAAGGGTCAATGTCATGTATAAAGAACTCTTCTTGGGGATATGACAAATGTATATGAGCCTAAAAAGTGTCTAGAAGCCCTCCAACAACAAGTACTAGTCCTCCTCTTAAAGTCGGCCTCAAAACAGAGAGAAGAACTCATGTCGACTCACCTAAAGTAGACACACCTATTCGGATAAGCATAGGTCAGCTTATTTATGGGACAAACCACTATATATACATGGGCAGGCTCTTCGCATTCACACAGTGAAGTTCGGATATGTCTCTGAGATTTTCAGATGTCAATTACAGTCAGAAATTCAAATGTCTCTTTGTGATTTCGGGAGGACAGTGGCAGTGAAGGAGGGTTCGAATCACTCTAAGTTCGGGTGTCAAAAGAGCAGAGACAAGTTCGGGTGTATTGCAAGAGAGAGATTCATTGTAGGAGCTCAAGTAAGGAGACAAGTTTACAGAGATAAGATCGATGTTATCTCTTAGTCAAAGGAGTTTACCTCTAAGATTTGGATGATAATGATAGTGACTAAATTCAGTTTCACTACAGTTCAGAGTTGCCACAACGAAGAAGAGTTTGAAGGGATCACAATTCGGTTTCTTTACAGTTTGATGCTACCACTTGTTGCCTCTTCGCTTCAGTGTCATTATAGTTCATGCAGTGATGAGGTTTTCGATGAAGTAGTCTCAGTGCTAAGAAGGAAGAGGAGTCACGAAGAAGAAAGGAGAAAATGACAGTGAAGAGAACTAGTGTCTTGGTCTCGGAGTGGCTAATAGGTCAAGGGTCTTGGTCTTGGTCTTGATATTCGTCAATTGGAATCTTTATAAGAAGAATTTGTGCGAGTTTTCCTCTCAAAGAGTGAGAGGTTTTGGCCTTGCCTGATAGCCTACATTTTGTGTCTCTTGTCTATTTATGTTCATGCATTGGTAGTTGTTTGATGAAGAACGCTAATAACTTAAGCAACAATAAGATCCTAATCCAATGAAGTAAAGGGTACTCACAAGAAGTTACTATTTAAGAGAAATCACCTAACTAATGATGCCCTAGATTTATCAACATGATCTATGTGGACCCATGCCAGTGACTTTCTTGGTCACTACTTGTACTACACAATCATTGTGGATGACTTCTCCCGCAAGACATGGATCTTCTTCTTGAAGCACAAGGATCAAGCATTTGACATGTTCAAGGACTTCAAGGCTCTAATAGAAAATCAAACAAGAAAGAAGATTAAATCAAAATCTTCATGTTTGAAAATGGAGGAGAATTCATTTCAAATGAGTTCATTGACTTTTGCAAGAAAACAGGAATCAAGAAGGAGACCATAGTACCATAGAACTCTGAACAAAATGGTGTAGCTGAAAGGAAAAACGGGACTATCATGGATGTTGCTCGAGCTATGTTGCATGACCAAAAGTTGTCAAAGTTTCTATGGGGAGTGTTGATTTGGGGTAGCATCAGATGTGCTATAGCCACGAAATTTCATGGAGAGGTTGGGGCACATGAGATCTCCAATACCCAAAAAGGGTTTGGGCATATTCTAAACAAATCAGGAGATATTAAAATAATTAATATTTTTAAAAGAGTCCCTAAGTCTAAACGTAGGGAAAATAAAATATTAATGTGTATTAATATGAATCTATGTTAGAGTGGTCCAAAAGACATGGATCAAGCCAAATCTAATCTTAGCCGTTGATTAGGGGTTTAATCTCGGCCATTGAGATGTCAACAGGAAAAGTATAAGAGGAGGCTTGAGGGTCACTTGGAGATCACACTAGATGATCAGTCATTTCTTTCTCTAGAGTGGGGTTTGCTAAGAGAGATAGAATTAGTGATTGGGAGAGCAGCTGAGAGGCATTGAGTACAGAGAAACAAAGAAGGCAGAGATTGTGCCGGGAGAGCAGGGTAGCAACCAAGGAGGGTGACGCAGAGCCAGCAAGGGCTCACGCAGGGCCACGCAAAGGCAGCCAAGTGATGCGCAGAGCAACAGAGGGGCCAGCGAAGCTGATGCAGAGGCTCCCAGAGCTTACGCAAGGCCTCCTAGGGCTGACGCAAGTCAGGAAAGGCTGACGCAGGGTCACCATGAGACAGAGAGGGGCTAACGCAATCCAAATTGGGTAGACGTTGGGGTTGCAGGAGCAGTTTTGCGTTGAAGAGCTGCCGAAAGGAATTTCTGGGGTTTCAGCCAGGATATTTCTCTCAAACTGTGAGGTATAGCTGCTAAGGAAATTCTTTGTTGGGTAGGCCAGTTTCGACACCCATATTGTACTCTGATATTGCTTAATAAGAAAACCCTCAGATAGTTGCACCGATTTTCCCACATTGGGTTTTTCAGGGGACATTGGTCCAAAAATAATGGTGTCATGTGGTGTGTTTGTTCTTGTTTCTTTTAGTTGCTGATCTGTAATATGTTGAGCATGCACTGGTGTTTATTTTTAGTGTTTACATTGTAAATAACTTGTTAAGAAAGATAACAAGTAGATAGGAATAAATCAGATAAAGTGCATGGAGGGTTTCTAACTAAGGAAAATTAGAAACTTCAACATGGTATCGAAGCGTGATTGCAGATCACAGAAGGACTAAAAGACATCAACCGAGCAGAGCAATAGCAGTAGAAAACAACTGTCCCGAGGTGACATAAGTTGTTTCTAGTAGTGCAAATGTAATATTCCTAATTAGCTATGGCTAATTGGAATATTCAATTTTGCTCAATTTTGCCTTCTATAGCTAATTATAAATAAAAAGGTGAGGAGAGGGGGACATACTCACTTCATGAATAAAGACACTCCCTAGTAGCACAACGTTATAACTTAAAAGGTGAGCCAAGGGGGGCCAAAGAACCACGTAGAGGAGGGGCCCACGTAGACACTTGGAGTGACTGTGCAGATGGTGAGAAACACATAGCAAGAAGAAAGCTACGTTGGAGGAGGTAAGCCTTGGGATTGAGAGAGGCCAATGCTATAAAGGAGAGAGGAGCCTCCTCATTTTGTCATTCGATTATGTGCATTTGAGCTAGTCACTTCGACTTGGAGCACACTGGCTGTTTAGCTAGTCTGCAGCACTGTTTAGTGCATCGAGTGTCTCCGTTCGGAGATCTCACCCTTAGCCCCGGGGGACTTCGAGTGCCTGCTCGGCAAGGTATTTCCATCAATATTTTTGCAGTAGTTTAATCAGCATTTTGGCAGGAGGATTGAGCATCTTGGATGACTGCGCAGTCTTGAGAGGGATGACGCAGTTCTTTCTGGCAGGAGTTCTGGATTGAGGTTTGTAGGTGGTTTTGCACTGGGAGGTTGAGCAGGGGATCAGCTCTTGCATATTGGAGGATTTTGGTTGAGTTTCAGGCAGAGTTGTGGTGGGTTTATTCCAGTGGCAGCGTAGAGCCTTGAGAGATTGCATGGGTCCTCAAGGGAGCGATTTTCGAGGGTTGGCCATTTCAGAAAAGCTTTCTGGGTTTTTCTGGGTTTCTTGAGTAGAGTTTGATTCCAGAGTTTCAGCTTTTTCTGAGGAGGGGACCAGCCCCAAATCTTCATTTGATTTCAAACAGCAGCAACAACACAGCAGTTCTCCAGCAGCTTGGACACAGTTCAGAGAGAGGCCATTCCTTGCTATTCTGAGTGTATTTCTTCACTTGCCTTGTGCAAGTCGAGGTGCCATCTTTCTGATCACCTCATGTACTCATTCTATTACTTAGTATAATAAAATGGCTTAGCATTTCTCTCTGCATTTTTTGAGTATCTGCTTATGGTTATATTGTTATATGTTGCACCATTGTTATTTTTATCTCTTTGAGCTTCCCGGCTACTATACCATTTGTGTGTTTTCTCCTATACTCTTAGACAGAGTCAGGAAAGGGCCAGGGAGCCTCCAGATCTCGTCCTCTTTTCAGAGGCGACATATCTGGTAAATGCCCTCCCAGTCCATCTCTGGTTGGAGTTTGCTTGTGTTTAGGAATATTCCTGATAAGGGATATTACAGTGGTATCAGAGTGCAGATCTGACTCAGCTTGTGGAGCTAGCAATCTATGACACAGGGGGGAAAACCCTATATATGTTACAGACGTAGGAGATACAGAGACACTGGGCGTAGGTTGGAGAACACCTACGGAGAGGGAGACTGTGTTCCGGTGGTGGACGCGGAACAGGAGAAGCCTATGGTGGACGCAGGACAAGAGGACACTGTGGTGGATGCAAAGCAGGGGAATCTGATGGCAGATGATGACGGGAAGAGATTTGCAGACATGCTCCTCAAATCAGTACAGGATCTATCGAGGCATATTGAGGTGATAGGGCAGAGATTCACAACAATAGAGGCTAGACAGCGTGAGAACCCACGGGTTTTCCAGGTTGGTGAGGGATCGAGTGCATCCCACCATTTGCCAAAGCAGCATGATACTATTCAGCAGGTGGCCTCGCATGCCCCTACATGCTCTACCATGCCCACTTTCTTAGGAGCGGACACGGGGGCCGGAGCCCAGCAGGAGGCAGAGCCTGGTCATATGGGCAATTATTTTGCAAAATACCAGGCCTATGGGCAGGAGTTCAGGGAGGCTCTCTCATTCAGAGACTTTGTTCAGCTCCAGCAGGATAGTAGACCTCGCGACCATCACAGAGGGTACCGGCATTATCATGATGGTGACACCCACCGGGCAGCTAGTAGATTCCACTTGCATACGTTTGATGGTTCATCAAACAGTTCGGCAAAGTCTTAGGTGGAGAAGCTGGACATTTACTTCCAGCTTAACCAGATGTCAAAGACGGAGGCCATCAAGGTGGCGACATTACATTTGGATGGTGAGGCCCAGGATTGGTGGTTCCATGGGATGGTTACACTCGGACACTCTACAGTGACGACATATGCCGAGTTCACCAGGAGATTGATGGAGAGGTTTGACCGGATGGATCCGGAACAACACTTTGTGGAGCTGACGAGGCTCAAACAGATTGGGAGCCCAGAGACCTACATTTCAGATTTCTTGAGGGTTTCTGTGATGGTGCCAAATCTATCCGCGGCACGGAGGATCTACATGTATGTTGACGGGTTAGCAAAGCCACTTCGGGGTCTAGTCAGATCCGCTAGACCAACCACCCTTCAGGATTCTATTAGCAGGACCCGGGATTTACAGGATGTCTTACCCAGGACCCGGACATCTTACCCCCAGCGACAGGCTTTTCAGCCTAAGGGGAAGGATGTCAGGATTCCGCCTCCAAAGGGGAATCCAAGACAAGTATAGATTGATGATGATGCCAGGAGGGAGTTGAAGAAGAAGCGATTGTGCTTGCACCTGTCAAGAGCCGTGGGCACCAGGACATAGATGTGCTACTGGCAAAGCACATTTTATTGAGGTCTTCTCCGAGAGCAGCGGGGAATAAGATGAGGAGGATGATGTCGAGGCAGGAGATAGTCATGCCATGCAGGGTCCTTTGCCGCCTCCACCACCAGCAGCAGGTGGTGCAGCTTTTGCACCTACCGGAGGAGCCCTTGCAGCATTGCGAGGAGTTCCCAAGTATTTGACATTGCGCATACGGGGGACAGTACGTGGCCAGCGAGTATCAGTTTTGGTTGACAGTGGGGCCACCCACAACTTCATCGATGCACAGATGGTTGAGCGGAGAGGTATACCGACAAAGAGCTTCGATGGATTTTCAGTTTTGGTCCCAGGAGATCAGACCATGGTGTGTGCTCGTTATGTTCCAAAGTTATCAGTGACGATGGGCACCTACACACTGACTGACCACTTCTTCGTGGTTAATATTCCGGACACCAACATAGTACTGGGTGTTCAGCAGCTCATCACACTAGGGAAGGTCACTATAGATTGGAAGGCCCAAAAGATGGAGTGGGATGATGAGAAGACAAGGAGGCATGAGAAGATACGGGAACAGCACACATACCCACCTTAGACTATTTCAGCTCATCGGATGGAGGCAGTCTTCCGAAAGGGAGACATAGAGTGGGCAGTGGAACTACGTGCATTGGAGGCAGGGACTACAAGGCAGGCAGTGCACCCAGAGATACAGTCCATCCTTGACCGGTATGCCATAGTATTTGGGGAGATTCCGCCAGGACAGCCACCGGATCGGGAGTTTGAGCACACCATTGAGCTTGAGCAGGGCATACAGGCAGTGATTACTACCCACTATAGGCATCCCAAGGCCTATAGGGATGAGATTGAACGGGCCATTCAGGAGTTGTTGGCTCTTGGGCACATTCGGCCGAGCACGAGTACTTTTGCTTCTTCCGTGGTGTTGGTGAAGAAGAAGGACGACACATTGAGGATGTGCATTGACTACAGGGCCCTGAACAAGAAGACCCTGAAGAACAGGTACCCCATACCCAGGATCGATGAGTTGAGAGGAGCCCAGTTCTTCTCAAAGATTGATTTGAGATCTGGGTACCATCAGATTCGCGTGAGGGAACAGGACATTCCCAAGACTGCCTTCAAATGTCACTATGGACACTTTGAGTTTTTGGTGATGCCTTCCGGGCTAACTAACGCCCAAGCTACATTCTAGTCTTCCATGAATCACATCTTCCACAGTCACTTGAGGAAGTTTGTGTTGGTATTCTTTGATGATATCCTCATCTACAGCAGGACTTGGGAGGAGCATCTCCAGCACATTGAGACAGTATTGCGCATCTTGGAGGAGCAGCAGTTCTATGCCAAGCCCTCCAAATGTGAGTTCGGGTTGACAGAGATGTTATACTTGGGACATATCATAGGAGTGAATGGAGTGAGGGTCCACAAGGAGAAGATCAGGGCCATCAGGGATTGGCCGGAGCCGAGAAACGTGACGGAACTTTGAGGATTCATTGGTATTTGTACTTACTACTGAAGTTCGTCAAGAGTTTCTGACAGCTTGCTGCACCCCTGACAGATTTGACGAGGAAGGGGGCATTCAGTTGGTCGGATACAGCGCAGCGAACCTTTGACAGGCTCAAGGAGGTTATGAGCAGCTGCCCAGTGCTTGCGTTACCAGATTTTACGCAGCCATTTGTTTTGGAGTGTGATGCATCGGGAGAGGGGATCGGTGCAGTGTTGATGCAGCGAGGTCACCCTATAGCCTTTGACAGCCGGAAGCTCCTTCCACACGAGGTTGTATTCTATATACGACAAGGAGATGTTGGCCATCATGCATGCATTGGCTAAGTACCAGCAGTATTTGGTGGGTAACAGGTTCAAGGTGAGGACTGATCACAACAGCCTCAAGTTCTTTTTGGAGCAGAAGCAGCTACAGGAGAGGCAGCAGAAGTGGATCAGCAAGATCTAAGCATATGACTTTGACATACAGTATGTCAAGGGTAAGAACAACATGGTAGCAGTTGCCCTTTCACGTAGGCCAGCTACGTTGTCTCTTATGAGCTTGGATGCAAACTGGAGGGCTCGACTCTTAATAGAGTACTCCAAGGACAAATTTGCATGTGAGGTACTAGATGGGCAGGTGGCGGATGACAGGTATAGGGTGGTCATTGAGATCATCTACTACAGGGACCGAATCTTCTTGACTGAGGGGTCTCAGCTCAAGAAAAAGATACTTCAGGTGTCACATGATTCACCATTGGCAGGTCATCAAGGGTTTACCAAAGCCTACAGGGGCATTAGAGAGAGGTTCTCATGGAAGGGCCTCAAGGAGGACGTACTCCAGCATGTCCGGGAGTGCGATGTTTGCCAGAGGAACAAGGGGGAGATGAACCATCCAGCAGGACTATTGCAGCCTCTTCCCATTCTGGAGGGGAAATGGGAGTGTATTACGATGGACTTCATCACAGGGTTGCCCATGGTACAGGGCAAGGATTGCATCTTTGTCGTCGTTGATCGGTTGACAAAGTACTCACACTTTTTCGCTATATTCGCACACTACACAGCAGCGCAGGTGGCCGAGTTGTTCTTTAGAGAGATTTTCAGCTTACATGGTCTTCCCAAGACCATCACCCGAGACAGAGACAGTTGTTTCATGGGCAGATTTTGGCAGGAGCTTTTCCGGTTGGTGGGGATGGAGTTGACACCTAGTACCAGTTATCACCCACAAACGGATGGGAAGACAGAGATAGTTAACAAGTGGCTAGAGGGCTACTTGCGTAACTATGTCAGTGGGCAGCAGCAAGCATGGCTGAAGTGGCTGCATCTGGGGGAGTACTGCTACAACACTACTCATCACATATCCATCGGTACGTCACAATTTTATGCTTTGTATTGGTATCATCCTTTATCTTTCGCTGACGTGATGTTTGGTGCTAGCAAGGCTCCGAGAGCCAAGATTTGGATCCAAGAGAGTCAGGATATTCTCCGAGCTCTCAAGGATAATATGGCTACAGCGCAGAACCAGTAGAAGTTGTATGCTGACAGGGGTCGGGTGGAGAGACAGTTTGAGGTAGGGGACCTGGTCAACCTACGATTACAGCCATACCGACAGTCGTCACTGAAGCAGAAGGGGGCTGAGAAGCTCAAGCCCAACTTTTATGGGCCATACAGGGTGATACGCAGGATTGGACAGGTTGCATATGAGTTGGAGCTGCCCCAAGGCAGCAAGATTCGTAACATTTTTCATGTATCATGTCTAAAGAAGGCATTGGGGCAGCGTGTGACAGTGACAGATGAGCTACCACCCACGGACGATGAGGGGCATTTGGTGTTGCAGCCAAAGGCTATTATTGATACCAGGGAGAGGTGGCTGCGGAGCAAGACAGTCCGGGAATTCTTGGTAAGGTGGAAGAATTTACCGGATGCGGATGCCACTTAGGAGAGTGAGAAGATCTTGCAGCATCCATCACTTCAGTTGCTTGAGGACAAGCAACATTTTGCCGAGGGAGACTGTAATATTCCTAATTAGCCATGGCTAATTGGAATATTCGATTTTGCTCAATTTTGCCTTCTATAGTTAATTATAAATAAAAAGGTGAGGAGAGGGGGGCCTTACTCACTTCATGAATAAAGACACTCCCTAGTAGCACAACGTTATAACTTAAAAGGTGAGCCAAGGGGGGCCAAAGAACCACGTAGAGGAGGGGCCCACGTAGACACTTGGAGTGATTGCGCAGATGGTGAGAAACACATGGCAAGAGGAAAGCTACGTTGAAGGAGGTGAGCCTTGGGATTGAGAGAGGCCAATGCTATAAAGGAGAGAGGAGCCTCCTCATTTTGTCATTCGATTATGTGCATTTGAGCTAGTCACTTCGACTTGGAGCACGCTAGTTGTTTAGCTAGTCTGCAGCACTGTTTAGTGCATTGAGTGTCTCCGTTCGGAGATCTCACCCTTAGCCCCGGGGGACTTCGAGTGCTTGCTCGGGCAAGGTATTTCCATCAATATTTTTGCAGTAGTTTCATCAGCATTTTGGCAGGAGGATTGAGCATCTTGGATGACTGCGCAGTCTTGAGAGGGATGACGCAGTTCTTTCTGGCAGGAGTTCTGGATTGAGGTTTGCAGGTGGATTTGTGCTGGGAGGTTGAGCAGGGGATCAGCTCTTGCATATTGGAGGATTTTGGTTGAGTTTTAGGCAGAGTTGTGGTGAGTTATTCCAGTGGCAGTGCAGAGACTTGAGGGATTACGTGGGTCCTCAAGGGGGCGATTTTCGGGGGTCGGCCATTTCAGAAAAGCTTTCTGGGTTTTTCTGGGTTTCTTGAGTAGAGTCTGATTCCAGAGTTTCAGCATTTTCTGAGGGGACCAGCCCCAAATCCTCATTTGATTTCCAACAGCAGCAGCAACACAGCAGTTCTCCAGCAGCTTGGACGCAGTTCAGAGAGAGGCCATTCCTTGCTATTTTGAGTGTATTTCTTCACTTGCCTTGTGCAAGTCGAGGTGCCATCTTTCTGATCACCTCCTGTACTCATTCTATTACTCAGTATAATAAAATGGCTTAGCATTTCTCTCTGCATTTCTTGAGTATCTGCTTATGGTTATATTGTTATATGTTGCACCATTGTTATTTTTATCTCTTTGAGCTTCCTGGCTACTATACCACTTGTGTGTTTTCTCCTATACTCTCAGACAGAGTCTGGAAAGGGCCAAGGAGCCTCCAGATCTCGTCCTCTTTTTAGAGGCGACATATCTGGTAAGTGCCCTCCCAGTCCATCTCTGGTTGGAGTTTGCTTGTGTTTGAGGAATATTCCTGATAAGGGATATTACAACAAAAGCCAAGAAGTGTGACGCAGAGCCAGCCAGAGCCACGTAGAAGAAGTCAGGAGCTACGCAGAGCCTCTGAGAGGCCATCGTTGCTGGCGCAGAAAGCTAGAGGGCTGATGCAAGGCATCCCAGGGTTGATGCAGACCCATCTGGGGTGACGCAGAGCTAGCGTGAGGTAGAGAGGGGCTGACGCAGCTCACAGAGACGAAGTTGCTAGGGTCTAGAAGGCTGCAGAAATATTGCAGAGTGGAGCGGGTGAGGTACTGTAGTCAGAACAGTACCTAATAGAGCAGGGCCAAAGGAGTTGTTACTAAGGGTTTCTATCCAAGGAATCTGGATCAACGATGCAGTTACACAAGACGATCAGAGTAGGGGACATCTCGACAAGAAGCAAAAGGATTTCCAAGAGGGAAATCAAGACTCAAAGGGACTCCAGAAGAGAACTTCCAGATGGGAAGTAGAGACTCAAAGGAGTCAGATAGAGATCTTCCAAGAGGGAAGTAGAGGAGCTTCATGGCACTTCACGGGGTAAGAGACCAGAGACTGGACGGAGCATCGAACTTCACAGTCTGGAAGGCCAGAATCTTATCAGTGCTAGAAAGGAATCGTGTCAAGAACTTCGCCTTGAAGACAATAGCTATCCCAGTCGACCCAAATGATAATGACAAGTACGAAGAGGCGATGGCGAGGGCCAAGTGCATTATCCTTAACAGGGTCAAGGATCATGTGGTACCATATATAGCTGAGAAGAAAACGGCAGTTGAGATGTGGGAGGCTCTCAAGAACCTGTACCAGCATACTTCTGTGCAGAGAAGAATGCTACTTGAGAATCAGTTGAGGTCGTATCAGATGAAGAAGGGTCAATTGATTGACACCTTCCTCGGAGGACGGTATGAGATTCGAGACCAGTTGACTGCGATAGGAGCGACACCGAATCAGGAGCTTATGGTGAGGACAGCCCTAAATGTTGTCTCAGAAGATTGGGAAATGTTTGTCCAAAGCATCCTGGGCAGAGGGACTCTCCTACCTTAGGACGAGATGTGGGGAGCGCTTCGCCAAGAAGAGATCATATGGCAATCAAAGACAAGTAGCAGTAGCAAAGGGATCAAAGTTCAGCAGGAGGAAGAAGATATGGCCCTAGCATCTGAGGGAAAGCAGGAGAAGCGGAAGAAGAAAGATCTCTCCAAGATCAAGTGCTTCCACTGTGGGGAGATGGGTCATTATGCAACCCAATGCCCAAGGAAGAAAAAGGGAGAGTCTTCCAAGACTAAGCCAGCGCTAGCACGGGCAGAGAAGGAAGTTTTGGCAAAAGATGATTGTGCCATGAGTGCACACGCACCACTTGAGCGGAAGTGGGGAGACATCAAGCTGTAGTCAAGCGGACTACAAGCGATGAGGGGCAGGATCCTTGAGGTACCCAGCCTCTTGGATTAGACCTTGCTACGGGAGCCCCGACGAGGAGTAGCAGCACTGGCTGAGTGGGTAGAGACGGATGCGGATGGAGCGGCAGAGAGAGCTACAGTGTAGAAGTCCCGAGACAGCGCAGAGCTAGCAGGCTGCAGCGATGCGAGAGGCATAAGAGTGTTGCACCAGTGCAGGACAACACAGAGAGGTGTGCAACAGTACGAGATGCAGGAGAGTTGTTGCAGCCGCGCAGAGGTTAGAGAGGGAGCACTTGTTAGCGGCAGAGGGAGCTTCAACATCAAAGGGTGTTTCTAGCCCAACATGGAGGTCAGTTGGGAGATCAGTTACTTACTTCTCAATAATTGAGTTGCAGGGCAGCAGTGGGCAGCACGATGCAGCATGATGAGAGGAGATGCAGTGGGGATGCAGTGCTGGGAGAAAGGACCAGCAGCAGCATGAATGCAGAGGGAGCTGTCGTACAGATGCAGCAGTGGCAATGGCAGAACCATGGGCAGCAGTGCAGAGGATGTTGGGCAGGAAGGCCTAGCATCAACACAGGTACCGATGTCGGATGATCAGAGTAATACTCAGTGAGGAGTATTGCTAGAGCACAGTCCTCGCTAAGAGGGACTGTTGATTTGGGGTAGCATCGAATGTGCTCTGGCCACGAAATTTGGTGGAGAGGTTGGGGCACATGAGATCTCGAATACCCAAAAAGGGTTTGGGCAGATTCTAAACAGATCAGGAGATATTAAAATAATTAATATTTTTAATGGAGTCCCTAAGCCTAAACTCAGGGAAAATAAAATGTTAATGTGTATTAATATGAATCTGTGTTAGAGTGGTCAAAAAGACATGGATCAAGCCAAATCTAATCTTAGCCGTTGATTAGGGACTTAATCTCGGTCGTTGAGACGTCAACAGGAAAAGTATAAGAGGAGGCTTGAGGGTCACTTGGAGATCACACTAGATAATCAGTCATTCTATTCTCTAGAGTGGGGTTTGCTAAGAGAGATAGAATCAGTGATTGGGAGAGCAGCTGAGGGGCATTGAGTACAGAGAAATAGAGAAGGAAGAGATTGTGTCGGGAGAGCAACGTAGCAGCCAAGGAGGGCGACACAAAGCTAGCAAGGGCTCATGCAGGGCCACGTAGAGGCAGCCAAGTGCTGCGCAGAGCACCAGAGGGGCTAGCGAAGCTGACGCAGAGGCTCCCTAAGCTGACGCAAGGCCTCCTAGGGCTGATGCAGGCTAGGAAAGGTTGACGCAAGGCCAGCATGAGACAAAGAGGGGTTGATGCAATCCATATTGGGCAGACGATGGGGTTGCAAGCGCAGTTTTGTGCTGAAGAGCTGCCAGAAGGAATTTTCGGCGTTTCAGCCAGGAGATTTCTCTCAAACTGTGAGGTATAGCTACTAAGGAAATTCTCTGTTGGGTAGGCCAGTTTCGGCACCCAGATTGTACTCTGATATTGCTTAATAAGAAAACCCTCAGATAGCTACACCGGTTTTCCCGCATTGGTTTTTTCAGGGGACAATGATCCAAAAATAATGGTGTCATGTGATGTGTTTGTTCTTGTTTCTTTTAGTTGCTAATCTATAATATGTTGAGCATGCACTGGTGTTTATTTTCATTATTTACATTGTAAATAACTTGTTAAGAAAGATAACAAGTAGGTAGGAATAAATCAGATAAAGTGCATGGAGGGTTTCTAACTAAGGAAAATTAGAAACTTCAACAAGGAGAAGTTGCTAACATCGTTATCTATGTTCAAAATAGGACTCCTCATCAAACCCTAAGTGACAAGACTCCCGAAGAAGTTTTCATAACTATAAAGCCCAAAGTTGGACATTTGAGGATCTTTGCCTACCTTGTCTACTTTCGTGTGCCAAAGGAGACGAGGACCAAGCGAGAAGCTTCAGGAAAGAAAGGTACTTTTGTTGGTTATTGTGAAAATTCCAAAGCTTATAGAATATATGTCCTTCGTCAAAGAAATATAAAGTTTAGCAAGGATGTAACATTTGATGAAGATGTTGCCCTTGGGAAAGCAAGGGACACTCCTCCCCCTGCCAATGTTGGAAGAAGGGATTATGCCATGGATGATCAAGAAGAGCCTCCTATGACTAACCCTGAGCATGATCTTGTTGATCCTCCTACTAGAAAGAGACCATTATGGCTTCGTGACACTCTACAAGATGCTGAGAGACATGTTGTTGCAAGAGGAACCTTCAAGGAAAGCAAGCAGCCATGCCAATATTAGGGATATGTTGTAGCTATGTGTAACATCATATGGGCTAAACCATGCACCTTTGAGGAAGCATTGAAAGAGCAAGTATGGAAGGATGCTATGGTCGAGGAATATGAGTCAATCATGAAGAATAATGTGTGGGAAGTGGTTCCGAGACCCGAAGGAAAGTTTATTGTGACTTCTAAATGGTTGTACAAGATTAGGCATGGTGCGGATGGAAGTATCAAAAAATAAAAGGTGACATTTGTGGCTAGAGGTTTCTCCCAGAAAGAGTTAGAGGACTAGGATGACATGTCTACATTAGTTGACTGCTATACTACCATTTGATCTATCGTTGCTCTTGCTAGTAGCCAGGGATGGACACTTCACCAGATGGATGTGAATATCATGACATTGCTTTCTCCGAGAAGAAGTATATGTTGAACAACCATAGGGCTTTGAGGAGCATGACAAGAAGACTCATGTGTGCAGGTTGAAGAAAGTGCTTTATGGATTGAAGCAAGGCCCCTAGGCTTGGTATGCCCGTATTGATAACTACCTGATGAAGCTTGGATTTATGAGAAGCAATGTTGATCTAAATATCTACTTCAAATTCGTCCAAGGTATGCCCCTGATTTTGGTATTATATGTTGATGATTTATTCTTGACAGGTGGAGAACCTCTTATTCTCCAGTGTAAGAGGGAGTTGGCCTCTGAGTTCGAAATGAAAGACCTTGTTTTGATGCACTACTTCCTGGGCTTAGATGTGTGGCAGAGACCTGGTGAGATTTTCCTTTCTCAAGGGAAATATGTTGCCAAGTTCCTGGACATATTAAGAATGGTAGAATGTAAGTCCATGGCCACACCGATGGAGATGAATTTCATGAAGTTATGTGGTGAAGCTATCGGACCTGACTTGGAAAATACCTCTGAGTACCGACAGTTGATTGCAGAACTGATGTTCTTGGTCAACACTAGACTAGACATATGTTTTGCAGTAGATACTCAAGTTCAATTTATGACTGAGCCTCTACATGCACACTGGGTTGTTGCTAAGCATGTGTTGAGATACCTGCATGGGACTAGCAATCGTGGATTGACATATATTGTCGAAGATGTGAGACTTCATGGATATATTGATGTTGATTGCGCCGTAAATATTGTGGATAGGAAGAGCACATCAAGGTGTTCTTTTAGCCTTGGATCCACCATGATATCTTGGATGAATAGGAAGCAAAAGTTTGTTTCCCTTAGTACGACCGAGGTTGAGTACATTGTTGCTAGCATGGCTAGTTGCAAGGTAGTATAGTTGAGGAAACTCTTTGGAGAGTTGTTTGAGCAGGTACTGGATACGACTGTGATATACTGCAACAACAAGAGTGGGATCCGACTTTCAGAGAATCCCTTCATGAGAAATAATTTCGTTATGGAATAAATGATCTTAACAATTCACAATGATTTGGAAGGGTAAACAGACTTCATGTAGTTATAGAAGAAACCTCTAATGCCTATCCCACTTTCGCATCCAAGAATAAGCTTTCATATATATGTATATGTATATGTATATGTCTATCCAGGATATGGTGCGGAGAGGAGCCGTAAGACTCCATCACGTTTTGATTGATGAGTAGAGAGTTGATAAACTTACCAAGCCTTTGCCAAAAGGGAAGTTCTTGGTCTTCAAAGAGTAGCTTGAAAGGGTGGATGTGACCCTCCAAGGAAAGGGTCACGGTTGATCAAGAACACTCAATTATGCTCTTTCCCCCTATTTGAGCTCCTACGAAGAGGAATGGAGTCAGAAAGTTCTGGGGTTGAGGGAACTCTGAACATTAGGTGCGTGTGATCCCTACCCTTTTTGGTAGGTTGGGTATCTCCCCTATTGTCAAAGTAGGATGTGTGTGATCCTTCTCACTTGTCGCAAGTTGGGTATCTCCCCCTACTATCAATTACAAGACTTGACAAAGTATACCCCAGTATGCTTCCTACCCGAAAGTTGGGTCGGTTGGGATTGTCACCCATCTAGCCAATGGGTGAGGAGATTTGGGCATGTGTGATCCTTATCATATACGACAAGTGGTATCTCCCCCAACTGATGGGATCCATGCGTTCTACCACTTGATTCTTGAGGATCAAGATGGGAAGATCAACAGACAATAGGATGGTTGTGATCCTTACCTCGCATGCTAAGTGGTATCTCGCCTATTATCATTGGATATAGGGTGGAAAATTTATCTTCCCTATGATGATTCTTCTTCTTTAGATCGAGATTGTTCAGCAAATGAGAAGAGATGACCAGAGACAAGATATGATATGATAGAGTGATGAAGATTGTTGAATATGTTGTCATTGATCTCAAAGTGAGTATAGTCAGAGGTCATTGATGTGATGATGCCCAAAGAATGATATAGGTGATGATGATGTAGCTTGACAATGTCCACAAGATGATGCAGTGATGAAACCCTAGCTCTAGGGTTTGGTTCCCCTAGACGATAATCATAACTTGCATTTGTTGGAGTTTTTGAAGTTGCAGATTTTTGAGTTTGCCTCAGAGACACTTGCCATTGGATTCTCCTCGTCACGTTGATTCTGTTGATATGTGGAGCGTCTCGTGGGCCTTCACGATTTGAGAAATATGTCCAGTCAAAGTACAAGTCCCATCTCATGGTCAAAAACCCCAAATGGTTTCATGACTTCAAAATTTATTTGAAATTAAATAGGAAGGGTGTTGTAAAGGATTTTATATTTTATTATAAGTTAGAAAAAGGTTTTGGGATTAAAGTCAATTTAAAATTCACTCCCAGCCTAATCTGTGGCACCAAAATCAAGGGAAAAATAAATAAATAAAAGGGCATAAAGATTATTCTTACGGAGGTCGGTACAAGTCTTGGGCTAAAATTGAAATTTTGAATTTATTTTTACTTTCCCTTCTAAAATCATAAAGTCAGTCTCCCTCCTTGTGTGTAAGTCAACTCTTGAAGACACCCTCTCATATACTATAAAATGGCACTCCTCTAATCACAAATGGGATCATCAAGGAGATTCACATTCCTCTGAAATTTCCCACGACCCTGTGGAGAATAGGGAGACCAGGAGGAGGCCTGTTCTTTGAAGTTTTTTGTGTGTTGACTGTTGGGATACACTCTGCATCTCGATTGTTCTTTGTAGGACATTGCACCATAGTTAATATGCTTTGGGTTGTTGTGTTGATTTTTCATCTGCGGCAAGGATTTTTTCTGGGTGTTTTGGGTTGGAAATTTTGTGTGGGTTTCGTTGGGTTTAAGTGATATTTTGCAAGTGGATCTAATCCGATTTCTTTAAGGTGAAGACTGAAGTACTTTTGAAAATCTTAACCTCTGTGGTCCTGACATTGTTATCATTTGCAGCCCTGAGGTTCTGGTGTGAAACTCGCTTCTATGAAACATATATTTGGACCAGTGGTGGACGCAAGATTTAGGCCTCATGTTTTGGGTTAAGGTTATTCCTTTCTATGGTTTCGTTGGAACCTTTTTTTGAAGGTTTATTGACTAGGAGTGGTCGAAGATCATGGGTGAGCAACATTTTATGATGAGGACGAAGATTAAGATGTGCATCAAGCTATATTTGATTTGACTAGGCGTCATCGCTCCAAATAGAATCAAATCTAGACTTTGTTTGAAGCTCGTTTATGCTCTTCTCTACAAACCAATTCTATAGTATTGAAGTAGACATCATAACGAATATTATTGGGTTCAGATTTAAGGTTCAGCCTTGCACCTAAGGAATCTAGGCTCTGTTTGAAGGAAGCTTCATACACAGATCTCCTGTCAGTCCAAGGTGTTGAAGCTTAAATACATGTTGTAATTTCTGGAGCAACTTCACTGGAAAGTCTCATCTATATATCAAGCTCATTCCTGAGTACTGCAGTAAAGAATTATTGAGATAAAAAGGTAGCAATTAGGGTAGTCTTTTACGACCTTGTCTCAGTAAAGCTTAAATAGTGATTCATCATCTATAGATCGGAAGTTTGAGACATGTCCAAGTCTTGCCATTCCAAGAAATTTGAAGCAGCCTATTTAGACATCTGACCTTGAAGTAGCGTGTTTATCACCTTGGAACAGACTATAAAAGTATATTGTCACTGAGCTCTAAAACATTCAGTTCTTGTACATAGAAGACATTGTGAATCTAACCCTAATGAAAGTCTTGACTTGGTTTATGGATTCTGGTTGACTGTGAAATTTTCTAAGCATGAAAATTGACCACTAGAGTCTCTTGCCTACACTATCTTCAGGATTTGCAAAGTATTTGATTAAGTCCTATAGCAGTACATCTTCAAGCAAGACAATATGACTATGACAAACTTTGTTTGGTGGTGATCTTAACTTGATGGCAGAGTCTTTGATCTTGATATGACAACATAGCATTGATCATTGGTGTGATTTTGTGTAGAATTAAGGCAGTGATAGTAATAAATGTCTCGACAGTAACCTTGAAGACAGTGAAATAGTGACATAATATGACAATTCATGACTATTATAGTGACCCTATTTCATAACAGCATTTAAATGAAGGCAGTGACTGTGGCAGTGTGAAACATAGTTGTAGATGCCTAAAAGAGAATCCTTTTTGGACAAAACCCTTGAATACCAATGACCTGAATATAAGAACTTCTGGATTGACAATGATAATGGCTTGTTGATAGTAACACAATGAGCTGTTGACAGTGAAACAATAATCAATATGACTGTAACCCTGATGACAGAAACCTTGTTGATACAGCTATAATCTTGATGACAGCAGTGGAAATAGTAACATTCTCTTGATGATAGTAACAGTGACTTTGTGATTGACAGTGTGTTTGGCAGCACTCTGGATTCTGTCAGCAGTGGTGTTGTATGTTTCCTTGACAGTGATCTTTGTGACAGTTGTGACAATATTACTATGGAAGTAACTCTATAACAGTGACACTTGATAGGATGATTGATATTGGACAGCAGTAGCTAGGGTTTGGATTGTTGAGACAGTGACTCATAGTTGAGCTGAAGAGTGGCAGTTGTGGCAGCAAAAGGAGCAAGGGTGGCAGCAAAAGGAGCAAGGGTGGCAGCAGTGTGAGAAGAGTGGCAACAGGAGAGATGGTACTAGCAACAGAGGCAATAGAAGTAACATTGGATGGTAGCAGCAACAACAGCCGAGAGAGTGGACAACAGTGCCAATAAGTGGTAGTTGAAGTGGGAACAATGAGTATAGCCACAGTGATAGCAGCAGTGGGAGGAATGGATTTTTGTGGCAGTAGCGAGTGGCAGCAGTAGCAGCAGTGCTAATAGTTGGAGCAGTAATAGTGGCAGTGGTAGTGAGAGTGACAGTGGTAGCAACAATAGTAGAAGTTGAGTGCAGCCTGTTGTAGTTAGGTCATTATCCCTGGTACGGGAGCCCAAACCGATTCAGGGAGCTTTTGCTTCCTTTCAGCATTGTTGGTAAAACCCTTGGGGAGTCTTGTACTTCCAGATTCATCTGGTAAACTTGTATGTATACCATACATAAACGATCACTTGTTGAGACACTATATTATGTGTATTGTCATTGATGTGATGTTAATGCTCTGAATGTTTAAAGATTAACTAATTAATTATAAAAATCAAGGAAATATTGACTCACCCCCCTCTCAGTGTTTCCAACAATTGGTATCAGAGAAAGTCCTTCATTGGAAGCTTAACCACTTGAAGGCAGATCCGTAGCATTGATTGGTGGAAATTAAGGTTGAAGATAAGATGGTTGTTGATCCCAAAGAAGATGTTAAATCCCTCAAAGACAAAAAAAATCGATTGGAATGGGACAGGGATTTGATCAAAGGCCAGTATAGTAGTCTTTGTAGGGAAAATGAAGAGTTGAAGACCGAGAAGGAGAAGCATTACAATAATTGGAGATGTTTTGTAGTTAAAATCGACCAAATTCAAGATCAAATTGATAAACAACCAACGCCTGAAAAGGGTTGTGAACTTGATGAGGCAAAGAAGGAAATAAATCATCTCAAAGGCATGCTAGAAGAGGCAAACAAAAGGGAAAGCACCTTGACAAGCTAGCTCAAAGAAAAGGAAAAACATAATAAATGGAACAAGCAGAATAAAGAACTTGGCAAGCAAATCACCACCTTGAAGAGGGAACTTGAAGAAGCCAAAAGGACTAAGGAAGTCTTAAGAAAGGGACAGACAAAGATGCATGATACAACATGTCTTGTCATGCTAGGTGTGTTGACATTAATGACAAAAGGGGAAATTGTTGAATATGTTGTCATCAATGTCAAAGAGAGTATAGTTGGAGGTCATTGATGTGATGATGCCCACGGAATGATACATGTGATGATGATGATGCAGGTGATGATGATGTAGCTTTATTATGTCCATTGGATGATGCAACTTGATGATGCAGTGATGAAACCCTAGCTTTAGGGTTTGGTTTCCCTAGACGAGTATCATACCCCCATTTGTTGGAGTTTTTGAAGATGCAAATCTCTAAGTTTGCCTTGGAGACACTTGCCATAGGATTCTCCTCGCCACGTTGATTCTGTTGATATGTGGAGCATCTTCTGGGCCTTCACAGTTTGAGAAATACACCCAATCAAAGTACAAGTCCCATCTCATGGTCAAAAACCCCAAGTGGTTTGATGATTTCAAAATTTATTTGAAATTAAAGAGGAAGCGTGTTGTGGAGGTTTTTATATTCTATTAAAAGTTAGAAAAAGGTTTTGGGATTAAAGCCGATCTAAATTCCCTCCAAATCTACTTTGTGAGTCTGTGGTACCAAAACTCAAAGGCAAACTTAAATTTTAAAAAAGGGGCATAAAGATTATTCTTATGGAGGTTAGTCCAAGTCTTGGGCTAAAATTTAAAATTTGAATTTACTTTCCCTCCTAAAATCATAAAGTCGGTCTCCCACCTTGTGCACAAGTCAGCTCTTGAAGACACCTCATATACTATAAAATGGCACTCGTCTAATCACAAATGGGATTATCAAGGAGACTTGCATTCCTTTGAAATTTCTCACGGCCCTGTGGAGAATAGCAAGACCAGGAGGATGCCTGTTCTTTTAAGTTTTTTGTGTGTTGATTGTTGGGATACGCTATGCATCTCGATTGTTCTTTGTAGGACATTGCACCATGCTTAATATGCTTTGGGTTGTTGTGTTGATTTTTCATCTGTGGCAAGGATTTTTTTTGGGTGTTTTGGGCTGGAAATTTTGTATGGGTTTCCTTGGGTTTATGACATATGTGATCTTTTGCAGGTGGATCTGATCCGATTTCTCTGAGGTGAAGACCGACGTATTATTGAAAATATTTATCCTCTATTGTCCTGACATTATTATCATTTGTGGCCCTAAGGTTCTGGTGTGAAACTTGCTTCTTTGAAACATATATTTGGACCAGTGGTGGATGCAAGATTCAAGACTCATGTTTTGGGTTAAGGTTATTCCTTTCTAGGGTTTCATTGGAACCTTATTTTGCAGGTTTATTAACTAGGAGTAGTCGAAGATCATTGGTGAGCAACATTTTATGGCCAAGATGAAGATTAAGATGTGTATCGACATATATATGATTTAACTGCGCGTCATCGCTCCAAAAAGAAATCAAATCAAGACTTTGTTTGAAGCTCGTTTCTGCTCTTCTCTACAAACCAATTTTGTAGTATTGAAGTAGACATCATAGCCAATATTGTTGTGTTCAGATTTAAGGTTCAACCTTGCACCTAAGGAATCTAGGCATTGTTTGAAGGAAGCATCATGAACATATCTCCTATCAGTCCAAGGCGTGGAAGCTTAAACACATGTCGTAATTGTTGTAGCAACTTCACTGGAAAGTCTCTTCTAGATATCAAGCTCGTTCCTAAGTATTGTAGTAAAGAATTATTGAGATAAAAAGGTATCAGTTAGGGTAGTATTTTACGACCATGTCTCAGTAAATCTTAAACAGTGATTCATCATCTATAGTTTGGAAGTTTAAGACATCTCCAAGTCCTGCCATTCCAGGAAATCTCAAGCAGTCTATTTAGACATTTGACCTTGGAGTGGGGTGTTTATCATCCTGTAACAGACTATAAACGTATACTGTCACTTAGCTCTAAAACATTCAGTTCATGTACAAAGAAGACCTACAATGACTCTAACCCTAATGAAAGTCTCGACTTAGTTTATGGATTTTTGTTGACTGAAATTTTCTGAGGATGAAAATTGACCACTAGAGTCTCTTACCTACACTATCTTAAGGATTTGAAAAGTATTTGAGGATGAAAATTGACCACTAGAGTCCTGTAGTAGTACATCTTCAGGTGAGACAATATGACTGACAAAACTTTATTTGGCAGTGATCTTAACTTGATGGCAGAGTCTTTGATCTTGATGACAACGTAGCAATGATCCTTAGCGTGATTTTGTGTAGCATTAAGGCAATGATAGTAATAAATGTCTTGACAGTAACCTTGAAGACAGTTAAACAGTGACCTAATATGACAGTGCATGACTATTACAGTGACCCTATTTCATAACAACATTTAGATGAAGGCAGTGATTGTGGCAGTGAGATACATAGTTGTAGATGCCTAACAGAGAACCCCTTTTGGACAGAACCCTTGAATAGTTGTGACCTGAATATAAGAGCTTCTGGATTGATAATGATAGTGGCTTGCTGACAGTAACACAATGACCTGTTGACAATGAAACAATAATCAATACGACTGTAACCCTGATGACAGAAACCTTGTTGATACAGCTATAATCTTGATGACTGCAGTGGCAGTAGTAACATTCTCTTGATGATAATAATAGTGACTTTGTGATTGACAGTGTGTGTGGCAACAGTCTCGATTCCGGCAGCAGTGGTGTTGTATTACTATGATGGTAGTGTTGTGACAGTCAAGAATGTGACAGTGTTTCCTTAACGGTGATCTTTGTGACAGTTGTGATAGTATTAATATGGCAGTAACTCTATAACAATGACACTTAATAACATGATTGATATTGGACAGTGGTAGCTAGGGTTTGGATTGTTGAGACTGTGACACATAGTTGAGCAGAAGAGTGGCAGATGTGGCAGCAGGAGCAAGGGTGGAAACAATGCAAGAAGAGTGGTAGCAAGACGGATAGTACTAGCAATAGACATAACAATGGATAGTAGTCGCAACAACAGCTGAGACAGTGGACAGCAATGACAGTAAGTGGTAGTTGAAGTGGGGACACTAAGCATAGAGGCAGTGAGCAGCAGCAGTGAGTGGCAGCAGTTGGAGCAGTAATAGCAGCAATGGTGGTGAGAGTGACAGTGGTAGCAGCAGCAGTAGCAATTGAGTGCAACCTGTTGTAGTTGGGCCATTATCCCTGGTATGAGAGCCCAAACCCATTCAAGGATATTTTGCTTCCTTCCAAGATTGCTAGTAAAACCCTTGGGGAGTCTTGTACTTCCTTCTAGATTCATCTGGTAAAATTGTATGTACATTATACATAAACGAGCAGTTGCTGAGGCGATATATTCTGTGTACTTTCATTGATGTGATGTTAAATGCTTTGAATCTTTAAAGATAATTAACCAATTGTAAAAATTAAGGAAATACTAATTCCCCCCCTCTCAGTGTTTCCAACAAGATGATAACGAGACATCTGAGATGAGACCTAAGATGTAGTTGAAATTCCTCCCTAGCTGAGTGTTAAAATTGGCAACTAGGGCCAAACTCCATGTGGGTCATCTTATTTATGGCAGCTGCTATTTTTCTTGGATCCCTCTCATTTAGAGGTGTAGGATTGATCTAAAGATCATCCGATTTTGATAAGTATTCATGGAGTTATGAATTTATTTGTGTTATAAGACAATTCGTCAAAGTCAGCCAGCAACCAAATAACCCCCACATGTGCTCAACGTTTTAGTATAAAAGGAGATGACTTGAGAGTCATTTCACACACACTTCTCTCTTGATTTCTCTCCACTTGTCTTGGGTTTTAGTGTGAGAGAAATCTAGGAGGAAGAAGCCCTAGACGTTGGAGGAAAGGAGGCTGCCCTAGCCACAGCAAAGAAGACAGGCCAGCGAAGCTATGGAAGGGATCTATGTTGACCTAAAGGAGCTCATGGAAGAAGTTTAACACAGCTATGGAGGAGGCCTTAACAAGCCCTAGTTGTAGTCCTAAAGCAGCCCTAACGTTGTCCTAAATCTGCCCTAACCGCAGGTCTGCCCAGCCTTAACTGCAGGCCTGTTCAAGCCATAGACGCGGGTCTATTGAGGTGTCTTGGGTGCAAGAAAGGGCAGGGTATGATGCTACAAGAAGAGGCCAAGGCAGCTAGGGAGTTAAGGTCTGGTTCAAGGCTAACCGAGCTGCTGTTAGAAGGCCGAGGAGCTGAGCTTCGTGGCCGAGTTCAAGAAGGGTGGTCACAGGTCTGTCTGGGGCAGCAAAAAGGTAAGGAAAGCATGTTTTGAGTGGGCTGTAGGTGACAACGTGGGACTGTGGTAGGCCGCAGTCCTAACCACCTCAAAACAGGGACAGCGTGGAGAGGTTGAGGGCTCAAACATGCCCAAAACAACAACGTGCTAGGGGAGGTGTCTCATGAGGGTGTGCCGCAGTTTTCCAGAGGGTTGTTCAAGGACTGTGTGAGGAGTTTAGGGCTACCCTAGTGCCCTAACCAGAACAGTCACGAATAGCAATATATAAACTGTTTGGAGCAGCGCTTGTATGGTGTGTTGGCAACTAGATACATGGGACAGCAAGGTCACTTGGTGGAGAAAGCAAATGGTACAACAAGGCTATGATACTTGGTGGAGAAAGCAATAGGACAGCAAGCTATGACATGGTACAGCATGCCAAATGGGACAGCTAGGCAATGGTGCTTAGTACAGCATGGAAAATTGTTATGTAAAAATTATTTAATTTTAGGTTTCTTATTTAATTTTAGGTTAATTAGACGAAAGGGAACGATCATAAGATCATGCCCTTTCCCCAAAGGGTGCCCATGGCAGTATATAAGCCAGGGACCCTCACTGTAAACAATCATCATTCGATCAATATAAAATATTTATTTATTTCTGTTATTTACGGAAGTTTGCTACTTCATCTGGTATCAGAGCTCGTTCGCTCCTCGAGCTCTATTGATCCGATATCTTTTGCGCTACCTCTCCACTTTGCTGCTGCCGTCCGATTGCCAGTTCCGTCACCCCTATCCGCGTCCATATACGTTGTCGTGCTGTTGCCCCGGCTCCGGGTGTGCTTCCGCACCACGTCCACTCCGGCACGTCCACATACAGTTAAAAAAACTCTGAGTCTTCATTACCCCGCACCGCGTCCATCCTTCCGTCCGCGTCCATCCACCGTCCACTGTCCACAGTCGTCCCCTGTTCGTCTACTGTCCAACCGCTCGTGTGTCCAGTCCTCCGCCCTACTTCACGTTCACACCTCTGCCATTCCGCTGCCAACCGCAGTGCCATTCCGCTATGGGTTGCATCACTGCCAACTAACCGCACCGATTTTCCGCCCTTTTTCGCTCGTCGTTCTACCTGCCGGCCATCCGTTGTACGCCAACCTCTGCACACCGTTTCATTTAAATTCGGTCGTGTCGTTTCATTTCATTATATATCGTGCTGTTTCATTTCATTATATATATGTTATATATTATATATAATTTATTTATATATACATATATTATATAGTTTGGAAACTATAGTTATATAATAAAAAAAAAAGTATGTTATAAAACAATTTCAATATATAATTTAATTAATTAATTTTATTTTATTTTATTTTTTAAATTACACTGGCAGATAAATATACGCCCCCACAAACTCGCTCAATGTCGACAATGTCAATGGCCGATTTCAATAAAAGATTGATTGAAGTGGAGAATAAGGTGACTAACAACTCCGATGATGTCAATACGAGATTAATCGATCTCGAGGGTAAGTTTAGTAGGCAGTCTGATCATATCAAGAGACTTCAGGATACGACAAATCGAATAGAACAACAGATGGATCAAAATAAGAGCCAGTCCGAATTGAACCAAAAACAGGCCTTGGCAATGTTGAATCTCTTGTGTAGAAAGCAGGATATTACACCCGAACAACTACTCCAAGAAGATGAAGAAAATCAAGAGCACCATTCATCAAACTCAACAAAATCAACAGATTCTCATAAAGCTGAATCTCCAAAAAATCAACGACACCCCACCAAGAAATTAGTAATGCGACTCTTACAAATAAGCAACTTTGGGATACCTTTACCAATCAACACCCCTTTTTCGCTCAACCATTAGCGACATACGAGCGAAGGGCAAAAGTCAAGATGCCTAAATTCGATGGAAACGAAAAAAATAATGTTGCATGGATAAATAAAGCAGAAGAATACTTTGAGATATATGACATCAATGATGATGACAAAAAGCTCAGGCACGCATCCATGAAAATGGAAGGGGAAGCATATATTTGATATATGTGGTGGAAAAAGACGACACACGCCATTAGTTGGAGAAAATTTAAGGATGCATTCTTTAAAAGATTCCAAGGTGTAAAGGAAGAAGAGTTATTTTTAACACTCATCAAATTACGACAAAAAGGAAGTGTGGACGAATACACTCAAGAATGGGAGACCTTAGTAACACGAGTACCTGGGTTATCAGAGTCTCGCTTAATTCAATCATACATCTCCAGACTTAAAACTCATTTACAAGTAGAACTTGAAATGCATGACATTACATCAATAGAAGTAGCAAGATGAAAAGAAAAAACCGCTGAAAGAAATTTGAACAAATATTTTGGTCAAAATCGGAAAAAGCATATTCAAGACGAAGAGTAACCCAGTCTAAGGACTCAAACAACACAAGATATGTTCCACCACATCGTCGTGAAAATGAAAAATCTAATGTGGAAATACAAAGGGTAAAAGAAGGCAAATGCAAACGCTGTGGTGAGAAGTGGGACCCCAAGCATAGGTGTGCTAAGGGAAAAGAATCAAAGAACCTATATAATTGTGAAGCAACTAATGATTCAAACAGTGAAGACTCTGATATAGAAGATACAAAAGATGCCCGAGAATTCTCACAAGAATTAGATGACGGAAGCATTCCGCAAGTGTCACTATCAGCGATGACAGGTATATCACAACCTCAGACCTTAAAGTTAAAAGGACACATAAAGAAGAACAACGTAGTGGTTCTCACCGACTCTGGTAGCACACACAATTTTTTAGATGCAACTGTGGCAAAGAGACTCAATATTTTTTCATTTCCCTTACCAAACATGAAAGTGATGATAGCTGACGGTAAGAAGATTGAAAAGGTGGGGAAATGCCATAAGGTCAAATTGCAGATTCAAGACTTTAATTTAGAGTCTTTGTTCTTCACGGTGCCATTAGGAGGAGTAGATGTAGTCTTAGGTATCCAATGGCTACGAACTTTAGGTACTTATGCTGCCAACCATCAAGTACAATTCATAAAATTCAAATGGGGAGGTCAGAAGTACAAATTACACGGATTCCAAGCACCAGAGAATCAAATTGCATCATCATCTCAGATGATGAAGATGATTCGAAAAAGAGCACCCGCTTATGTAGTACAATGTCACTAATTGGAAATGTTAGCTGCAAATATGACCAGCGAAGAGTCACCAAAGATACAAGATCTAATTCAGAAGCATGAAAAAGTATTTCAAGACCTACCTATGAAAATGCCTCCTAACAGGGAAATTGAGCATACAATAGAAGTCAAAGCAGGGTCAGACCCCGTCAACATCAAGCCATACCGATATCCACATCACCAAAAGACGGAAATTGAGAAATTAATCCAAGACCTTTTAAAGTGTGGGATCATCTCGAAAAGTAAAAGTCAGTTTGCTACTCCAATGGTATTGGTAAGGAAGAAGGATGGTTCATTCAGGCTATGCATTGATTATAGAGGATTGAACAAAATAACAATTAAAAACAAGTTCCCAATTCCATTTATCGACGAAATGTTGGATGAGCTACATGGCGCAAAATACTTCTCAAAATTGGACTTAAGGTCAGGCTACTATCAAATCAGGATCAAATTGGAAGACATACCAAAAACGGCATTCCGAACACACGAAGGTCACTATGAATTTAAAGTAATGCCATTTGGGTTAACCAATGCACTAGCAATGTTTCAAGCAACTATGAACGAATTATTTCGTCCACATCTTAGGAAGTTTGTATTAGTATTCTTTGACTATATTTTAATTTACAGTGAAACTTGGAAAGAGCACTTACAACATCTGGATAAAGTTCTTACACTACGAAAAGAGCATCAATTTTATGCAAAAAAATCCAAATGCACCTTCGGAAAGGAAGAAGTAGAATACCTTGGACACATTATATCCCATGAAGGCGTAAAGGTGGACCCTAATAAAATCCAAGCTATAAAAGAATGGACCAAACATGTTAATGTATCCAAGCTAAGAGGGTTCTTAGGTTTGACTGGATACTACCGAAGGTTTATTAAAAACTATGCACATATAACTGCGCCTCTGACAAACCGTTTAAAGAAGGGTTCATTTCTATGGGATGAAGAAGCAGGAAAGTGTTTTGAATAATTTAAGGAAGTTATGTATAGTGCCCCCATATTGGCAACACCAGATTTTTCTAAACCATTTATCATTGAGTGTGATGCTTCTGGATTCGGTATAGGTGCAGTATTAATGCAACAAGGGCATCCAATAGCTTTTGAAAGTAGGAAGCTCAACAAAAGAGAACGCCTCAAATCCACATACAACAAAGAGATGCTCGCTATTATGCACGCACTAGCTAAGTGGAGGCAATATCTTTTGGGAAGTAAGTTCTCCATTCGAACAGACCATAACAGTCTCCAACACCTCCTTCAACAAAAAACACTTTCCAAAGAACAACAAAAATGGATTGAAAAAATTGCGCCTTTGACATGGAAATACTACATAAAAGAGGAAAAGACAATGTAGTAGCAGATGCCTTATCCAGGAAAGATGAAAAACCAACACTACTTGCAATCTCGGTTGTTGTTCCTGAATGGCTTAACGAAATTCGAAGTGAGTATGCCAAGGATCCAGAAATAACGGCAATAATCAATAACCTTCCCAACAACTCAAAATTTGAGTGGAAGAATGATATCTTATGGTACAAGGGAAGAATCTATCTAAATGCAAATTCCAAGTTTAAATTTAAGATACTCAAGGAGTCACATGACTCACCGTCAGTTGGACATGTAGGATTCTTTAAGACTTAGTACAATGCACTTCAATCCTTCTTTTGGAAGGGAATGAGTCGCGATATTCAGAAGTATGTAGCAGAGTGTGACACATGTCAAAGGAATAAAAGTGAAAATATTACAACACCGGGATTACTTCACCCTTTAAACATTCCAAATCAGAAATGGGAAGAAATTTCGATGGACTTTATCGAAGGATTCCCAGTATCTGAAGGCAAGGACAAGATTTTCACAGTAGTCGACAGACTCACCAAATATGCTCACTTTATGGCAATAAAGAAATCATACTCAGTGAAAGAAATCGCTAAAATATTTTGCAAAAATATATATAAGTTACACGGTTTTCTGAAAGTCATTGTAAGTGATAGAGATGCCAAATTCAAGGGTAATTTCTGGAAGGAGTTGTTCAACCACATAGGAACCTAGCTAAATATGAGTTCCGCTTATCATCCTCACACAGATGGGCAAACAAAAGTTGTCAATAAATGTTTGGAGGCCTACCTACGTTGCTACGCCACAAAAAAACAAAATAAGTGGGCTCAATGGCTATATCTCGCTAAGTGGTGGTATAATTCTACTTATCATACATTAGCAAAAATGACACCATTTCAAGCTTTGTATGGATATGAACCCCCAAAATGGAAGGATCTAGCTGTTGTCCAGACAAATCTGCCTGCTGTTAAATATCAACTAGAAGAAACCCAAAAAATCGTCCAAATATTAAAAGAAAACTTGAATAATGCAAGGAATCGTATGAAGCAAAAAGCAAACCGAAACAAAACCGAAAGAGAGTTTGAAGTCGGAGAATGGGTGTTTGTCAAGCTCCAACCATACAAACAATTATCCTTAAAACAGAAGGGAAAAACAAATTGTCACCAAAGTTCTATGGACCTTATCAGATCAACAAAAAGATTAGCCCAGTTGCGTATGGTTTAAGCCTTCCAAAGAAAAGTCGTGTTCACAACGTCTTCCATGTCTCCTGCCTTAAAAGGGCACTAGGCAACCATCAATCAGCGCAAACAACGCTTCCATCCCTAGATGATGAGGGAAGGGTCATTCTAGAACCAGAAGGTATTTTATGTACTAGAGAAAGAAAGCTTCAACATCGTACAATCAACGAATATCTGATCAAGTGGAAGGACTTACCCGAAGAAGAAGCTTCTTGGGAGAATGAATCATTTTGTCAACAACATCCGTCGTTACGTATGCTTTGAGGACAAAGCATTCTTTCGAGAAGAAGGCAATGTTATGTAAAAATTATTTAATTTTAGGTTAATTAGACGAAAAGGCACGATCATAAGATCATGCCCTTTCCTAAAGGGTGCCCATGGCAATAGATAAGCCAGGGACCCTCACTGTAAACAATCATCATTCAATCATTAATAAAATATTTATTTATTTATGTTATTTACGGAAGTTTGCTACTTTAAAAATGGGACAACTAGGCAATGGTGTCTGTTGGAGCATGGTAAAGGCGACAGCTAGGCAATGGTGCTTGGTGCAGAAAACTTTGGGACAGCAAGGTACAGTAGTACTAAACATTGGGACAACATGTGTGGCAACAGGTACAATAGTACTAAACATTGAAACAGCATGTGTGACAGCAAGGTACAGCAGTGGTAAACATTGGGACAGCATGTGTGACAACAAGGTACAGCAGTGCTAAACATTGGGACAGCGTGTGTGGCAGCAAGTACAGCAGTACTAAACATTGGGACAACATGTGTGGCAGCAGGTGCACCAGTGCAAAACATTGGGACAAGTAGTGTGACAGCATGGTGCAGCAATGGCACATGGGACAGCAAGTACATGATGCAGTACAGTGATGGGTACAATCATGATTAGTGAAGCAGGATGAGATGCAGCATGGTGATGATGGGTGCAGCACAGTGAGGTGCAGCATGATGATGAGAAGCAGCACAATGATAGGTGTAGCATGGTGATGGAGTCACCTGGGAGAATCAGTTGAAGCAGCATGTCTTCAACTGAGTTCAGCTACCTCAAGTATCATCTACTTAGAGATGATCTATGCTCTTATTTAGATAAGTCAAAGTGTTGACTTCTGTTGTAAATGTACTATCTCTCTCTCTCTCTACTGAACTATTGAAGAACATATAAGAAGAATTGATCAAGGGTTCCCCACATTGGGGTTTGTCCCTGGCTAGCGCCACATATTGTGTCCTCTTGTCTTAGCTTGTCTTCTGCGATCTATGTTTATGTTCTATTTGCAATTTACTTTAATGTTGATGTGATTGCTAATCTGGAAAAGATATTGAGCTTACTGTGAAAATTTAAATAAATTGATCTAAGCATAGAACATACCTAAACTTAACATGGTACCAGAGCTGGGGTGAAGACAAAGCCCAAGCAAGAGTGAAAGAGCAATCACTGAAGACAGTTGGGAAAAAACAAAAGGCTAAATGGGTTCCTCATCCCTCTTCAAATTCACCAAGGGTGAAGCCGAAGCAGAGAACATTATCAGAATGGTGCAACGGAAGCTTCTGATGGTCTACCTAAAGATCACTTCAATGGGAAGTCTGGATCTAAGGGTGGAAGGAAAGGCAAATGCCTTGTTTGTAATAAGTTCAGCCATTATGCGAAGGAGTGTCCGAATGGTAGGGACACATCACTTGATGATGATAACAATCATTCCAAGGATATCTTCAATAATCAGAGGAATGACAGGTAATGCAGGTCATCAAGGAAATAGCCGACTCTTCAAAGAAAGCAAGGAACCCCAGGTATGAAGAATCAAACGTTGTCTTTGGTAAGATAAAGTAGCATTATCTTATATTGACCCTCTCCTCCAGACTCTTTGGTTATCTGGCTTATTGATTGTAGTGTTTCAAGGCACTTCATCGAATATAAGGGTGCTCTCTCTAATTTGGTAGGGATGGAAACAATCGTGGGATTATACTTGAAGTCAATACCATCTATCCCGAAAAGGGTGTAGGGAATGTTACCCCTCAATTGAATGAACGTAACTCGATTCATTTATGAGAATCTCTTTATGTACCTGATCGCAAGAAGAACCTGGTGTCCATTTCGGCAATGGAAGTCAAAGGTTTCGGGGTGGCATTCATCGATGGAAAGGTACATGTTTGAAAATGGAAATTTTCAAAGATGCTTTTACTCATGGGTTCAGGGTTGGTAGTTTGTATCAAGTTGCAGGATGGTCCACTGGGGACCATGTGAGTTGTCACACCTCATCTATAGCACTGGAAGTCTACTTATTATGGGACCCTACCCGATGTGAGTTAGATGGTGACAGGAATGCCTGAATTCAAGAAGATCATGAAGGTACATGTCTGAGATGTACCGAAGGAAATTCTTACAAGGGGACCATTCCCCTCATGTAGCAAGGTCCACAGGATTGGAACAACCCGAGGGGTTTGAGATTCATGATTGGGAATCTCATGTATGCAGGTGGAAGAAAGTCCTCTATGGCTTGAAGCAAAACATCGCGGGCATAGTATGAGAGGATTGATAGCTGTCTAATGAAGCTGAGATTCACTAGGAGTGAAGCCAATCCAAACCATTGCTTGAAGGTTGTGGGTGATAGACCTCTCGTACCGGCACCTTCTGAGGACGACCTCTTTCTAACAGATGCAGACCCTCTCAGTTACAAAAGCAAGAGGGAGGTGGATTCTGGATTTAGAATGATGAACTACAAGCCCGTGACTACCTTAATGGATCTTAACTTTCAGAAATTATGTGGTAGGGATGTCGAACCTGTTTTGGGAAATGCCTTTGAGTTTCATAAACTCATTCGCGTTGATGTTCTTGGTGAACTTCCGTTCGGATATATGTTTTGCAGTTAGCATGATGAGCTTATATATGGTTGAGCCTCACCGGATTGGTGCCAAGAATCTTCTGAAATATCTTTGGGGCACAATCTCTCATGGATTGAGATACACTGCCGGAAATATGAAGTTGCATGATTATTCAAATGTTGACTGGGCAGGCAGTGTGAAGGATCACAAGAGCACTTCTGGGTGCTGACTCTCTTTGGGTTCTGCTCGATATCCTAGATGAGCAAGAAGCAAAAGTCGATTGCTATAAGAACCGCTGAGACCGAATACATAGCTACGAGTATGACCTCGTGTGAAGCTGCCTAGTTGTGGAAGCTCTTCAATGAGTTGTTTGTACACATGATGGATACCATCGTGATCTTTTGTGTCAACTAGAGGGGGATTCGATTATTGAGGAATCTCGTATTCTATGATTGCTCTAGCATATAGACATCAGATACTACCTTATCTGGGATATGGTATGTCGATGAGCGAGGAAGCTCCATCACATTGAGACTGATGTACAAGTCGCAGACATTCTATCAAAGCCACGAGGAAAGGTCAAACTTGTGACTTTCCCGAACGACTTGGAGTCGTTGAGAGACCCTCTTATGAGGGTCCTACATGATGCATGCATTGAGCTCTGGGAGCTCTGGGAAGTTTAGGGTACTTCTTAGAGCAACAAGTGACCATAGGGCGACTCACTCTCCCCTAATGGTGCGCTATGTACAGGGTGAATGGCTCAGCCTTCCCCTGTGATACCCCGTGGCGACTTAGCGACAAGATGAGTGGTTCTCCTATTGAGGCATCCTACCCATGCAATCTGGGACTCATGGGAAATACCTCTCATCTGGCCAATGAGCAGGGAAATGGGGTTAGGGACCATAATAGTACTATCGATGGATGCATCGTTGTATCTAACGTACTCCCTATGCTAAGATGACCTCCATTGATCTAGGATCAATGAAACTGATTTGGGATCAGTATGAGTGGTTTGAGACACTCTCTTGTGATATTGATCTAGGATCAATGAAACTAACTTCGAGTCAGTAACACTGATATGACTCACTCTCTTGGAACTGATCTGGGATCAGTAAGAGTCGTATGACACACTCTCTTCATACGAAACTGACTTCGGGTCAGTAGAGAATGGTATGAGACATTCTCGATCAATTCTTCTTCTTTATGGTTCAACAGAACAGTGCAGGCACTGATAGTAGAGACAGTACGGTCGAACAAATGGATCAGCGAATGGAATTCTCCCTAATTGAGAGGGAGTGTTAAATTTGGCAACTAGAGCCAAACTCCATGTGGGTCATCTTATTTATGGCAGCTGATATTTTTCTTGGATCCCTCTCATCCAGAGGTGTAGGATTGGTCTAAAGATCATCCGATTCTTATAAGTATTCATGGAGTTATGAATTTATTTGTGTTATAAGACAATTCGTCAAGGTCGGCCAGCAACCAAATAACCCCTACATGTGCTCAACATTTTAGTATAAAAAGAGATGACTTGAGAGTCATTTCACACACACTTCTCTCTTGATTTCTTTCCACTTGTCTTGGGTTTTAGTGTGATAGCAATCTAGGAGGAAGAAGCCCTAGACGTTGGAGGAAAGGAGGCTGCCCTAGCCGCAGCGAAGAAGACAAGCCAGTGAAGCTATGGAAGGGATCTATGTTGATCTAAAGGAGCTCATGGAAGAAGTTTAACAAAGCTATGGAGGAGGCCTTAACAAGCCCTAGCCGCAGTCCTAGAGCAGCCCTAACGCTGTCCTAAATCTGCCCTAACCACAGGTCTATCCAACCCTAACCGCAGATCTGTTCAAGCCCTAGACGCAGGTCTATTGAGGTGTCTTGGGTGCAAGAAAGGGCAGCGTATGATGCTACAAGAAGAGGCCAAGGCAGCGAGGGAGTTAAGGTCTGGTTCAAGGCTAACCGAGCTGCTGTTAGAGGGCCGAGGAGCTGAGCTTGGAGGCTGAGTTGAAGAAGGGTGATCACAGGTCTGTTTGGGGCAACGAAAAGGTAAGGGAAGCCTGTTTTGAGTGGCCTATAGGTGACAGCGTGGGAGTGTGGTAGGCCACAGTCCTAACCACCTCAAAACAAGGACATTGTGGAGAGGTTGAGGGCTCAAACATGCCCAAAACAGCAGCGTCCTAGGGGAGGTGTCTCATGAGGGTGTGCCGCAGTTTTCTAGGGGGTTGTTCAAGGACTGTGTGAGCAGTTTAGGGCTGCCCTAGTGCCCTAACCAGAACAGTCATGAACAGCAGCATATAAAATGTTTGGAGCAGCGTTTCTATGGTGTGTTGGCAGCTAGATACATGGAACAGCAAGGTCACTCGGTGGAGAAAGCAAATGGTATAGCAAGGCTATGATACTTGGTGGAGAAAGAAATAGGACAGCAAGTTATGACATGGTACAGCATGCCAAATGGGACAGCTAGGCAATGGTGCTTAGTACAGCATGAAAAATGGGGCAGCTAGGCAATGGTGCTTGTTGGAGCATGGTAAAGGGGACAGCTAGGCAATGGTGCTTGGTGCAGCAAACATTGGGACAGCATGTGTGACAGCAAGGTACAACAGTACTAAACATTGGGACAGCATGTGTGGCAGCAGCAGGTACAACAGTAATAAAAATTGGGACAGCATGGTACAGCAGTACTAAACATTGGGACAGCATGTGTGACAGCAAGGTACAACAGTAGTAAACATTGGGACAGCATGTGTGGCAGCAGGTACAGCAGTACTAACATTGGGACAGCATGTGTGGCAGCAGGTACGCCAGTGCTAAACATTGGGATGAGCAGTGTGACAGCATGGTGCAGCAATGGCACATGGGACAGCAAGTACATGATGCAGTACAGCTATGGGTACAGTCATGATTAGTGAAGCAGGATGAGATGCAGCGGGTGATGATGGGTGCAGCACAGTGAGGTGCAGCATGATGATGAAGAGCAGCACAATGATAGGTGCAGCATGGTGATGGAGTCACCTTGGAGAATCAGTTGAAGCAGCATGTCTTCAACTGAGTTCAGCGACCTCATGTATCATCTACTTAGAGATGATCTACGCTCTTATTTAGATAAGTCAAAGTGTTGACTTTTGTTGTAAATGTACTCTCTCTCTCTCTCTGCTGAACTATTGAAGAACATTTAAGAAGAATTGATCAAGGGTTTCCCCACATTGGGGTTTATCCCTGGCTAGCGCCACATCTTGTGTCCTCTTGTCTTGGCTTGTCTTCTGCAATCTATGTTTATGTTCTATCTACAATTTACTTTAATGTTGATGTCATTGCTAATCTAGAAAAGATATTGAGCTAACTGTGAAAATTTAAATAAATTGCTCTAAGCATAGAACATACCTAAACTTAACACTGAGAAGGAGTGTTGAAAACCGGTAGCTGAGGGAGAAATTCCCTCGTTGGAGAAGCCCTACAATGAAGAGACCCCACTGTCCCTCGGAAAAACTAAATTTGCACATAGCAAAATATAATTTTTATATTGGTCCAAGTCACCCTCAAAAGTACAAGTCGGCCTAGAAGGAGAAATTTGTCTACCAAAACCTCATATAAATAAGCCTAAGGTCACATCACTTGGAGGCATTACATCACATCAATCATTCTTCTTCATTGGTTCGATCTGGTGTGAAAATTGCAAAGTCCAAGCTCACACGTGCGTAGAGGATAGACATAATTCTATGGCAGTGTTGACTATTATGTTTTGGCACCTTTAACTGACGTTGACTTTGGATGGTTTAACTTTTTCTTAACTTGGTTTTGGATCTGTTTGGAAGGTTGAATTCATGAGAGAGAAGATCAAACTATTTTGGACACTTTGACCAGCTTTGGCTGCAAAAGTACAACTAGGGTTTCCTTAGGTTGACTTTGACTTTGCCCAAAAATTTTGTGGGCAGAATCTTGAGACTATTTTGACTGAGTTTAACTGAGAGAACGAAGCCACATTCTTTGAATAGTTGGGCGAATCTTTTGGAGTTGATTTTCCTGTTGACCAAGGACTAGTTAGGGTTGTGTTGACTGTTGTTGACTTCGATAAAAAACTACAAAATTGACATTTGACCAGATTTTACTTTTATGTTCAATATTGGATTGGATATTGATTGGTTGACTTGGTTGGTCAAAACTTTGACCTTTGACTAGTTGTAGATGTACTTGGATAATGGATTATGTATCTCTCTACTGAACATTTGTTGAACATCGAATAGAAGAAAATTTTGGTTAGGGTTTTTCCCCTTGTGGGGTTTTTCCCTGGTCTTTGACCAAAAATCTTTGTGTCTCTATAGTTCTTGGTTGTCTTCTAGTATGCATATTGCTTACTGTTTTATCTACAATTACTTATTGTAATAATTGAAATTAAATTGGAGAAGTGATTGCTAAAGAAGAAGAAATTTTCTAGGTGATTGTTACAACATAAGACATTGAAAAATTAACAATCCTCATCCTGCAGTTCTTCTTAGATGAAGTCGTCCCATAACCTGTTACAATCTAGCAGCTTATCTCGAGCAACTATCCTTTTGATAAAAGGCTTCCATTTCTCGGTAAATCCCTTCAAAGCAGTCCTCACTAACTCAAAATATGGAACGTTATCTTTAGTGATAGCTAGCTCATCACGAACTCGAGGAATCCTCGTCCGATATGGAGCCACACCTTTACCATCCAACACCTTGGTGTTCTTGAGCTTCTCTCTCAATACCAACAATCGGTTCTTGTTCTTATTCTGGAACAAATCTTGAAGATCCTTCCACACCTCTTATGCAGTGTTCTTCCCAATTAGATGAGGTATCAAGTGATCCTTGACCATCTAGGATGATGAGCTTAGCCTTCACATCCAACTCGTCATACACTTACAATTCCTTAGGGTTCATTGGTTTTTGAATCTCCTTGTCAACACGCTCCCAAATCTCGCCCACCAACAAGAACAGCCTGATCCTTTCCTTCCAAGGACTATAGTTGGACAACCCATCCAACCTATCCTCATATCTCATACTAGTAACCAACTTGGCCATGTTGCTAGTCCTTCAACAACAAGGCAACCAACTCCCTCTTGAATTGTTCGTTGTGCACACTCTGATTCAATTGTCCCTTCAAAGTAGCTCTGGTTCCATGTTGCCTTCTTCCTAGTACTTCAGATCAGGTCTATGTCTAATCATGATCATAAACACACTAAAATATACACAACTTCAAGCTCTTTGCATAGCAGAAATGTAATAGCAGTGAATCAATTACATACACAAGAATTTGTAGACCAAAAACTTGTTTTTATTACAACTTTAATAAAACAAACATAGGGCCCCCATAATAAATATCATGGCCCTTACAAAGCCTTGATACAAGGAAACTAGGGTTGGAAGTCAACTTCTTTTGAGTGTCAATCTTGATAAAAAATTGGGTAGCTACGGTCAGTGTTTTCATTGGCAAATAATGGAGACAATTCATATTTTTTACTTTGACGAAGTCGGCCTCAAGAAGGTTAAATAGGCTCACATGTGTAAAAAGGCACCTCCTCAACTACTTATCTATATATATATATGACTTCATTGGAGTTCATTTTGGCATCTCATAAACACAGTTCGATTTGAAAATTGGAGAGGTCAATCCTCACGTGCGAAGGAGTCAAGGAGACATTTCAGACCAACGTTGACGAGCTTCTTTCTATTTGTTTTGACTTGCTTTGAATTGAATTGACCTGGGATATTTGGCATCTGTTTGAATGGATTTTTGAATTTCTTGGAGTGTTGAATATTGCAGACGATCATTGACTTGACTTAACCGAGATTCTGACCTGTTTCTGAGCTCATTCACTTGGGTTGATCGCAGGCTTGACTGTGACTTTGACCAATAGTTTCAGAGGTGCGTTGACTAAGGTGTTGACTGAATTTCGGCCTCCTGTTCAAAGTTTCCATAGATGAAATTCAGCCCTATTGTTGCAAACCTGTACTTTGACTAAAATTGACTTTCTCTCTCATCGTTGATTGGTTTTGACTTGAATAAATTGAGGTCAGATTTGGAATCTTGTTGGAATAATTTTGATGTACTATTGATGAACATAATTTCTCTCATAAGAAAAGATTGGTTGGGTTTTCCCCTTGTGGGTTTTGCCCTAGTTGTGAACCTAATTTCTAGTGTCTCTTGTCTCTTGTTTTGTTGTTCATTATGATCTCTACTGCTCTATTGATGAAATTGAATGGTTGAAGTTTTTCATGTATAGTTGCTTAATGATTGGAATGTTAAAGGAATATTGAATATATGATTGGAAGTAGTTATCAATTTTTGAAAAATTATAGTAGGTGAATGTACTAGAAAATCAACATGGTATCAAAGCTTTCATGAAGGAAAGAATTGTGAGATCACCTTGAAGAAGAATTGAGAGCACCTTGAAAAGTTTGGGGTTCTTCATCTTTTGATTTTGGTTGTATGAAAATTTCACTACTGAAATTTTTATTGCAGCGACTGGAATTAATTCTTCTAACTTTAAAATTGATTATGTAGTCTATTGCTACATCAACAACGAATTAACCACATTGCAATCTTCACAAATAAAATATTGCGGAAATAAAAATGCTAGCGCACACATAAAAATTATAACACCGTTATTTTTTGAAAATGTCCCAGGAAAAACCCAATGTGGGAAAACCAATGCAGCAGTGAGGGTTTTTATTATTATGCAACAGCAGAATTTCTGAATACAATAAAATGCCGCTAAACTAACAATTCTACCGAAGAGAAATACTGGCAAAAATATAATGAGGGATTTTACCCTCTCCGAGCAATCCCAGCACCTGACTGCGCTTGAAAAGCAAGTCGTCCACCTAGCTTTGTGTTGCCTCTGCGCAACCTCCTGGAGAATAATATCAGCCTCCTCTTTCTGACTCTCTAGAACTAGAATCTCCTCCAAAATATTGCTCTATTGCCCCTCTATCACCTGCTACTTGATCTACTGGCTCGATTTCTCCTGCTAAATCACCTATAGTAGAAAATTGAACTACCTAGATCACTGAGTATCTGCACTGGTGTATGCTCTATCTACCCATCAACCTCTTCTTATAATCTCCAGTTGGGACTCCAATGACCAAGATTAAAACTTAATCAATGGTTGAGATCATCTCTAAGTCAATTTGTGTGAGTTTCTAGATTATTCACACCTTTCTCAATTAATTCCTATTAATTAACCATTTTTCCAAAGCTAGACTTACGAAATTTTTAATTATGGTCAATCAATTTAATTGAGTCATCTTTAAGTAAAATTTCCATAAACAATTTCTGGGTTTTGGAGAACTCCTGTGTTTTAGTCTCTCCACAGAGTCTCGAGACTAGACCACGATCTGATGCTACAATAACTAACACTCCCTCTTAGCGAGGGAAGTGTTCTAGTGTTGTACTACTACAACACCATGTCTATGCATCATCCTCTATACATGTTGTTGATGTCTAGCCACTGTGACTACCTACCACTACCCACCAACCATTGCACAACTCTGATGTTGCATTTGTGTTGCTACTGACACTATTGTACTGCTACCAAATCTACATCTGCATTGCATCTCCCTCTCAATTGTTGTTGTTGCTATTGCAACTACTGGGACTGAGAAGTATGCAACATATTTTGTCCCTGCTACTGAAACAGATTCTCCACCATACCCATTGTTCTATGAAATAGATGAACTTAGCTCTCCCTAGAGCTTTTGTGAGTATATCTGCAACTTGCTCATTTGTGGAATCATAATGTAGTTGGACCTCTCCACGCTGCACACAATCTCTAATGAAATGACATTGAATATCTATGTGTTTCAACCTGTCATGAAACACTGGATTTTCAGAGAGCTCGATGCAACTCTGATTATCACAGTCGACATTGGTCGCCTTCATCCTCTGCCTGAACAAGCTTACCAGCAGCTTCTGAAATCATATAGCTTCGCACGTCATTGTGCTAGCTGCCATAAACTCTACCTACGCGGAGCTCAATGCTATTGACTTCTGCTTTCTGGTGCACCAAGAACCATCCTTGATCCAACACTAAAGTAGTACCCTGAGGCACTTTTCCTGTGCACTGAATTGCCTTCCCAATCTACATCTATGAATCCACATAATCTGACGTCATCCACTCAGGTATATTTCAACCCATACTCTGTTGTGCCATGTACATACCTCAAAATGTGCCTCGATGTTGTCCAATGTACCTTATTTGGTTCCACCATAAACTGAATAAGGCTACTGACTACGAAGCAAATATTTGGCCTATTGTTGACCAAATACATGAGAGAACCGATGAGTTTTCTATACAAGGTGGGGTCAACATCCTTGTCATCTAATGTGTCTATCTTCTTCCAATTGGTCATCATGGGAATAGACATGGGTCTACAATCCTGCATTCTGAATCTCTTTAGAATGCGTGTAGCATATCTCCCTTAACCAAGAAATATTTCCTCGTCCTTCTGCCACACTTCCAATCCTAGGAAATAGTGCATCAACCCCAAATCCTTCATATCAAACTTCGTTGCCATGTTCCTCTTGTAATCCTCTATGAGCCTTGATGACACTGTCAGGGAGAGACCATCCACATACAATACTAGGATGAATGGCTCATCCTCTACCATCAAATAGTAAAGGTTGGGATCTGCTTCACTCTTGACAAATCCCATCTGCTGCAAGTAGTTGTCAATCCAACCATACCATGCCCTGGGAGCCTGCTTGAGTCTGTATAGAGGTTTCTTTAGTCTGCACATGTGTGCCTCTCATGAGTCTCGCAGCCCTCTGACCTCCTCCTTTATAACCCTGTTCAAGAATATTGTCGTGACATCCATTTGGTGAATCTGCCACCCCATCTCAGTTGTTAGGGATATAGCTGATTGGATAGAAGTGTATCTGGCAACTAGGGCAAAGGTCTCCTCATAATCTATACCTTCTTTCTGTGCATACCCCTTTTCCATGAATCTAGCCTTGTATTTATCCGCACTGTCGTCTGCAACGTACTTGATCTTGTAGATCCAACGAGCACCTACAACTGACTTGTCCTCGGGCCTCGGCACTACCTCCCAAGCATCATTCGTCATGATAAAGTTGTACTCCTCTACCATGGCATCTATCCACACCTGATGTTGTGCGACCTCCTGAAAGCTAGAAGGTTTTGCAACCTGAGAAACCAATGCTTAGTACCTATCAGGTTGTCTGCGCTCTCTCTATTGTTTGTCCTAGGAGCTCTGATGAACTCCTCTACATATCTCAATGTTTGACAAACCTGTTTGCTAGTTCGACCACTAGTGATGGGAGGTTCAACCAACTCCTCCTCATCCTGCGTCTGTTGCTCTGTCTATGTTGGAATTTCTAAGTCTAACCGTTAGAAACCCTTCATGTACTTTACTGATTTATTCCTACCTACTTGTCTTGTTAATTAACAAGTTATTTACCATGTAAATACTAGAAATAAATACAAGTACATGCTCAACACATTACAGATCATCAACTGAAGGAAATAGAGACAAGCACACAAGTGACACTGTTGTTTTTGGAATAATGTCCCCGGAAAAACCCAATGCGGGAAAACCAATGCAGCTATCTGAGGTTTGGTTTATTAAGCAGTTTCAGAATACAATCTGGGTGCCAAATCTGGCTCACCCAACAGAGAAAATCTCTGCATTAGTACCTCTCTTCTCGGAAGCAAATATTTTGGCTGAAACCCCGAATAAACACTCCAGCAGCTCCAATCTGCCCCACGAAACCCCAACATCAGCCTCTAGCAGCGTCAGACCTTTATGGCCCAACGTTTGCCCAGCATTACTCTGGCTTGGCCTGCGATAGCCTCTGGAGGCACTGTGTTAGCCCTCTGGCCCTTTGCGTCACCCATGTTGGCCCTCTGAGGCACTGCGCAGCTCCTGGCTGCCTCTGCGTGAGCCCTAACTAGCTCTGCGTGAACCATTGGCTGGTTTTGCGTCCCTCTCTTTGGCTACTGCGCTGATCCTCCCGATGTTATCTCTGCCTCTCTGTTTCTGTATTCACTGCCCCTCAGCTGCAACTCTGATCACTCTCTCAACTTTCTCAGCAAACCCAGCCCCAGAAAGTCGAAATCTTGATCTCTTGGTCTGTTCTCCAAGTGACCCTCAAGCCTCCTCTTATACTTTTCTCGTTGACAATTCAACGACCGAAATTAAGTTCCTAATCAACGGCTAAGATTAACTCTAGCTTGATCCATGACTTTTGGACCCTTCTAACACATTTATATTAATTCACATTAATATTTTATTTTCCCTAACTTTTGACTTAGGGACTCCATTAAAAATATTAATTATTTTAATATCTCCCAAATTGTTTAGAATCTGGCCAAACCATTTCTGGTTATTGGAGATCTCATGCGCTTTAGCCTCTCCACCAATTTTCGTGGCTAGAGCACATCCGATGCTACCCCAAATCAACAGTCTATTGTGATCTCACTGAGTCACTGGATCCCCTACACCTAAGGACATGTTAGTACTGGTCACTGTACTAGATCCATGTGACTGTCCTACAGGCAGTACCATTGGTTGCTCCTGTTGCTGGACCAATGGAGCTTCAACTAGCTAATTTTGATCATCTATAGGAATCTCACAAGATCTCTTGAAAGCTTGGTCCTCCATGAACTTTATGTCCCGTCTCATTACAATCTTACTATTGCTAGGAATGTAGATCTTGTATGCCTTTGAGGAATTATTAATTTTTCATCATAATTCTTAGTCAAGTCATGAGTATTTCTGATTTTATGAATATATATATATATATATATATATATACATTTATTTACTTAAATTATAAAATGGATTTATTTTTATTCCAGTCAAAGGTTGTTTCATATTTATATGTAAAATAATATTATTATTTATTTACATATCTTTGACCTAATTATTTTAATTCATCCTTTCCCTATTTTTTGGCCCGGTCAAAAGTAGCCATTTTTATAATTGTTATATCAATTTGTCTTTCTATTTAACCTGTTGCCAAAATCTGATTCTTCATCTTGTCCTAACGATGAACCACACTGGTTGGTTCAAAACGCATCGACAAATGTTTCTTGATGTGATTATTACCGAATTTTTTTTCTTAGAATCTAGATATGGATCACAGAAGCCTAAACTCGATTAAGGAACCCCTTCTCTATAGTCTGTTCCAATTTGGTGCACTTCCCATCTAGCACATGGCAATAAGCAATGTTCTCGAAGATCCTAAAGTGACTATCTACTAGCTCCTTCCTTGTGAAGACTCCTTCTGGCATTTTCTCCCCGAAGGTTCTATGAGAGTCCTATTTTGAATATACATTGTTGTGTTACATGCCTCTATCGATAGAAACCTGGGCAAATCTTGGTCATATAACATTGCTGCAGGCCCAACTATAGTTCTGTTTTCCCGCTCTGTTGCCCCATTTTGTTGTGGATTGTATGGAGTTGTCCTCTCTCTTCTAATGCCTTCCTTTGCACAAAAATATGTGAATTCTTTATCAATATACTCTCCACCATTATCTAAGTGAAGCACCTTGATCTTCTTCCCTATCGCATTATCCACGAGAGTCTTAAACTCTTTTTTGAGATAGGTTTTCAGCGATTATCACATCAAAATTCATTTGTCAACGTGTTTCAAACCAGCAAGTGCGGTTAATCATCAGGACAAGATGAAGAACCAGATCCAGGCATAGGTTAAATAGAGAGAGATCATTCAAATGGTTAGAAAGAAACAGCTATAATTGACCACATTGACAGGGCAACAACTAGATTTGACCTAACTTCTTTTGAAAAGCAAGCCATCCACCCAGCTCTGCGTAGCCTCCTAGAGTATAATTTATGCCTCCTCTTTTTGACTCTCCAAAACTGGAATCTCCTCAAGAATACTGCTCTACTTCCCCTCTACCACCTGTTACTCGATCTACTTGCTCGATTTCCCATGTTGAATCACCTGCACTAGAAAATCAAACTGCCCAAATCACTAAGTATCTGCACTGGTGTATTCTCCATCTACCCATCGACCTCTTCTTATAATCTCCGATTGGGACTCCAATGGCCAAGATTAAAACTTAATCAATGGTTGAGATCATCTCTAAGTCAATCCGTGTGAGTTTCTGGATGAATCACACCTTTCTCAATTAATTCCTATTAATTAACCATTTTTATTAAGTTAGACTTAGGGAAAATTTTAATTATGGTCAATTAATTTAATTGAGCCATCTCTAGGTAGAATATCCAAAAACGATTTATGGGTTTTGGAGAACTCCTGTATTTTAGCCTCTCCACAAAGTCTCGAGAATAAAACACCATACGATGCTACAATAACTAACAAGTTGGACATCTTCATCATCTCCATCATGAATTCCTTCATGAAGGCAGAGAACAAGTTTGAAGTGTGAAAATTTCTAACATGAAATTCTACTGCTGTAACTGATTTAATTCACCTACTTATCTCTCACAATAAGTTATTTATGAAACCCTTCAGTAAACATTAAAATAAATTCTACTGCAGTTATCACATAATTACATAGTGAAAATAACAGTGATATACAAGCACAAGAATCAATCGCATCAACACAACTCTTTTTGGACAATTGTCCCTGGAAAATCCCAATGTGGGAAAACAGGTCCAGTAGATGAGGGTTTATTTATTAATCTTCAACAACAATCGCTTTACAAGCAATGATTCTACAGAAAAACTGAGACACTTCTGAGAGAAACACCTGAGAAAAAGTTTCTCCTCCTCCTAGAGAAATTCTGACACCCTCGAGACCCTTCACCCACTTCTGCGTCATTTCTGCGTCAGCCTGCGTGAGGACTGCATCTCCAATGATATTGTCTCCCTGCTCTTCCCTCTGCGTTGTCTCTCGAATGCCCTGAGTCACCTCCTCCTTAGTCTTTGACTGTTGTTAATGCCCTCCTCTTCCTTCACCCTGCATCTCTCCTTCTGAAATCAAAACTCCTTCTCCTTGAGAATCGATTTCCCTCGGATTACTGAGTATTTGCCCGGTATATCTCCAAATGACTCTCAAGTCTTCTCTTATACTTTTCCTATTGATGAATCAACGGATGAGATTAAGTCTCTAATCAACGGACGAGATTAAGTCTCTAATCAACGGCTAAGATTAAAACAGACTTGATCCTCGTCTCTTAGAAGCTTCTCACCCATATCTTTATTAATACCCATTAATATTTTTATTTTCCTAACTTTAGACTTAGGAACGCATTAAAAATATTAATTATTTTAATAACTCCTCATCCTGGTGGAATTTCTCCAAACGATTTCTGGGTCTTGGAGATCTCATGTGCTCTAGCCCCTCCACAAAATTTCGGAGCTAGAGCACATCCGATGCTACCCGAAATCAACAATCCATCTTAACGAGGAATGTGCTCTAGCCATACTTCCCAACAGAAGCATGACACTGATCCACGGCATCAGTCCTCTACGTTGTTGATGCATGGCCCACTACCCCTCATCCACTACGCTGTTGCAACCTGTAGTGTTGCCCATGACATTGTAACTATCACTGCTACATTTGTACTGCATCTCCCTCTGAATATGTTGCATCATGATGCCCATAGCTCTGCCACCGCTAACTGCTGCACTACAACTCCTTATACAATCCGCTTCTGCTACTAAAACAAATTCTTCACCATCCCCATCTTCTCCCTTAAGTATACAAACTTTGTTCTTCCTAGGGCCTTGGTGAGAATGTCTACCACTTGTTCTCTTGTTGGGGTGTACCTCAACTGTACTGCCCCTCGTTGGACACAGTGTTTGTAGCACAAAAACTGATAGCTTGAAGGCTTGAATGTAAAAATACACACACGTATTTATAAATAATAATTTATTATATATATAAAATTGTATAAGATGATATAAGATTACAATGAGGACCCCGCTTTTATACCTCAGCAGGCGACCTTTCGTGAATGGGCATGTCTTTTAGACATGCCTTTTCACTTAACTTAAAGACTATTTAACCTAATTAATATTTAATTATTTAATCTATATATTTATTTTATTTTATTATTTGTTATGAATTATATTCATAACATAGCCTCTTCCTTCGGAAGCTTTGTCCTCAAAGCTTTAACGCTTGGGGTTTTCTTCACTTAGGGTATGTCGTCTCGACGTATATAATCTGGCTATCCTTTTCTCTTATAGCTCATCGGTAATATTTCCTTAGATTTTTTTTATTTTTTTTTCTTTTCTTCTAAACTTTTTTTTTCCTTTTTAATAAGTCTAATTTTTTTTAACTCTATTTATTTTTTTATTTTTTATTTTTAAAGTTAATTTAAAATGTAATTATACAATGAGCAAAAATCGATCAACGTTATTATGTAACATGTATTGACACCAGTGTATTAAGTGTAAATATATATATCGACCAACCGGTGTATCGAACTGACTCTTCATATAAAGATCATAGTGTATCGACCACCACTTATATATGTATAGCAAGCCACATATGAATCGACATCAGAAAGCTTACCCATTGACCTTTCAACCGAGGCCACGTTGTTGGATTGCAGGAGATGAAAATTTTTATTAATGGTGTGTGTGTGGATCTCCTCATCACTGTCATAACAGTGGCATGACATGTTGGCTATCGAATCAGTGGTCCAGTTCTGTAATAGATGGTGACTGCAGACAGGTAATAACAAAGAAGGGTTGTGTATGCTGACAATTTGAAGTGTTCAAGGACCGAGCGTAGAGGAGAACGCAACAGGAGTCGAGAAAGGACAAGGGCATGGAGTGTATAACCAATCTGAAAACGATGGTGCAGGTGGGTCTGACAAGGAAGCGTTTTTTCCATCTTCTCCAACAATTTCGTTACCGTTTGAAGCATCAGAATTAGACTTGTCTATTTCATCATCAGATTGATAAACACTGTTGTCAGTTTGACTTATTGTATTATCAAATACTACCTTCCAATCTTCACTGCTGGTAGGATGTGGGCGCGTTTTAATGTAATCCTCCATTTCTGCGAGTAGTGACTCATAAGGTTTGTTCGTGGAGGGGAACTCAATATGACCACATGTATAATAAAACATCTCGAGTCTCCCAAACTGTTGTAAGCTTCGTTTGTATATATTGAGAAACAAAACCGCTCTGTGTCTGGACATGTCCCCGTAAAAAGAGCCCAACATGCCGCATATAGAGTTATCAATAGTAGAATAAATATTAGGGCATTCCTTGACTAGTATATCGAGAGCATACAAAAGTATGGTGTCCGTTAGCTACGATTGAGAATTATCGGCCGTGTCTACACCGCTTGCGCGTTTGTTAGTGCGAGTGCGGAGACGCTGCTGGAGATGGTGAATGTAATTTATAGTCTCCGCTACACTGCTGATTTTGTCAGTCTTGACAATTTGATCCGACAGCAAGAAATGGATTTTGGAGAACAATTGATTCATGGTGCTATGTCACCGTCTTTCCGAAAGAATATGAATCTCCCTTTTCTGCAAGAGAAAAGGAGGACATGGCAGATCACTTTCCTGCTTTGGATACGGTTCATTTCGATCACTCATGTAGCTCTGAAAAAACACTACATCACTCGCTTTTTCTCTCAGTTCTCGCACAAGCTCTGGGTGTTTTTCTTTCAAGTGGGTTTGTAGAATTTTAAGCTCTGTAAAACCCTCAACGTAGCCCTCGGCCCTACAGCTATATCTCGTTCCATATTTCTCACACGGAACCCTATCGACATAATTCCGATCTAAATCATCGGATACAACAGCCTCCAACATTTCCTTACTTTGTTGAATGCAAGTTTCACGTGAAGGGTCGTAAATGTCTCTCAGCCACTCATAAGCACTGTGTTCCTCAAAAAATTGAAGCTTCTTCATATTTATATTGGCTTGTCTATATTCTTCATCTTCATACATTTCTGGGTCTATAGGAGGATATGGTTGTGGCATTGAACGTGGAGAACGGTGCCGAGGTGGAGAATTGAGATAAGTAGGCCGTGATCTGCGACGCTGCTTGTGGTTCGAGTTGTATCTTTGATCATCATCGTTACCCACAAATTTGTTGCTGTGCGTAGGTGGGGGACTATCACTATGTATGCGTTTGCACTTCATTGTCGTGGACTCATGATCTCTACGTTTGCGCTTCATTGTCGTGGAATCATGATCTCTTGAACGATTTCGTCGAGGATCCAAACGGGAAAAGTATGAATCATCTCCAGCCATAATTACTTCAATTTTTGTGACGGATAGAGCTCCATCATACTTTTGATTTGCGCCCTCTATTAGCTGCTCTAAATAACCGCTTTTCTATTGGCCACTGAGCTCGGCCAGAGAGATAGAGATTGATTCATCTTCATCATCTTCATCTGGATCGTCAACATTATAATCTTCTTGATCTATATCAGCTACATCAGAATCATTATCTTCATCTAGATTATTTTCCTTTCGACTAACTTCTGCAAATGATTTTTCTAAATGTTGTAATGCTTCTTGAATACTAAACTGTTCAACTTAATCAAGATGTGAACGTAATGGCACCTTGTGCGGTGAACTACGTTCAAAGGCCCGCATGATTATATCGTGTGCCATGGCTCTAATACCACTGCAGCATAAAAACTATGCTGAAGCACAAAAACTGATAGTTCGAAGGCTTGAATGTAAAAATACACACAAGTATTTATAAATAATAATTTATTTTATATATATATATATAGATAAGATGATATAAGATTACAATGAGGACCCCGCTTTTATACCTCAGTAGGCGACCTTTCGTGAATGGGCATGTCTTTTAGACATGCCTTTTCACTTAACTTAAAGACTATTTAACCTAATTAATATTTAATTATTTAATCTTTATATTTATTTTATTTTATTATTTGTTATGAATTATATTCATAGTAGTCTTTGATAAAGTGACACCTGATATCAATGTGCGTCGACTAATCATGAAAGACTGGATTCTCATAGAGCTTGATGCAACTCTAATTATCACACAAAATATTGGTCGCTTCCATCTTTCTCCTGAATAGATTCACAAGCAGTTTCCTAAGCCATATGGCTTTGCACAAAGTTGTGCTAGTTGCCATATATTCAGCTTCAACTGAGCTCAGAGCCCCGAATTTTTGTTTCCTACTACACCAAAAGGTCATTCCTGATCCAATGTTGAAACAGTACCCAGTGGTACTTTTCCGATCTACTGTACTTCCAACCCAATCTACGTCAATAAACCCATTCAACCTAATGTCATTGCCTTGGGTGTACATTAGTCCCTGTTCGATTGTTCCTCATATATATCTAAAAACATGCTTGGTTGTTGCCTAGTGTGCCCTCTTTGGTTTACCATGAACTGACCGAGGGTGTTGACAGCGTAACAAATGTCTGGCCTGGTATTGACTAGATACATCAACGACCCTATCAGCTGCCTACACAAGGTGGGATTGACTTCTTTATCTTCGGATGCATCAATCTTCTTCCAGTTGGTGATCATTGGAGTAGCCATAGGTCTGTTGATTTGTGGTAGAATCGGATGTGCTCTAGCCATGAAAATTGGTAGAGAGGCTAAGGCACATAATATCTCCAAGACCCAAAAATGGTTTGGGGAAATTCCACCCAATTGGAGAGATATTAAAATAATTAATATTTTTAATGGGGTTCCTAAGTCTAAACTTAGGAAAATTAAAACATTAATGGGTATTAATATAAAACTGGGTGAGAATGTTCTAAATGACATGGATCAAGTCAAATCTAATCTTAGTCGTTGATTAGGGACTTAATCTCAGTCATTGAAGACTCAACGGGAAAAGTATAAGAGGAGGCTTGAGGGTCAGTTGGAGATACACCAAGTTGATAAGTCAGTTTGATTTTCTGGAGTGGGGCTTGCTGAGAAAATTCGAACTAGTGGTTTGTTGCAATGAGGGGCAATGAGTACATAGCAGAGAGGCAGGGATAGTGCCAGAGGGTCAGCGCAGAGACCGAAGAGTCTGACGCAAAGGTAGCTAGAGCTACGCAGAGGCAGCAGAAGCTATGCAGAGGCAGCTGGGGACTGGGCAAAGGCTGAGGGGCATGCGTGGGTGATGCTGAGGGCCAAAGAGCTAACGTAGAGCGCAAGGAGGCTAACGCAGAGGCTTCAAGAGCTAAGCTGAAGCTAGCAGGGCTGACGCAAGGCCAAGAGGGAGCACCGAAAGGATTTTCGTGGGGCAGACTAGAGCTGAGAGGCTGAATATCTATCTCCGAGAAGAGGTATTATTGTCGTGTAACAATCTCTGTTGGATGAGCCATTTCAGCACCCTAGTTGTACTCAAGAATCTGCATAATAATAAAACCCTCAAAACTGCTGCACTGGTTTTCCAGCATTGGGTTTTTCCGGGGACGATTGTCCAAAAATAACAGTGTCCCTTGTGTGTTTGTTTTAGTACTTCAGTTGTTGATTTGTATATGAATTAAAGTTGCATTTGTGTTTATTTCAATATTTATATTTATAAATAACTTGTTAATGGAATGAACAAGTAGGAGAAATTAAACCAGATAATGCAGTAGGGATTTCTAACGTGTCAGACTTAGAAATTTCAACATGGTATCAGAGCATTGCAGATCACAGGAGGACTGAAGGCATCAACGATATCGGAAATTTGCAGCAGTAGCAGCTGTCCCGAGAGACAGAGCTGCTCCTAAGCAGAAGGCAACAGAGAAGAAGTGACGCAGAGGGCCTGCGTCATCATTTCGAGCCAAAGAGAGGGCTAACGCAGAGGCAGAGAGAGGCAAAAGAGGCTCACGAAGAGCCACATCATCCTACTCAACGAGGTAGGATTGACGCAATTGGCCAGAGGAGTGATTCAGCCTTTGTCGGGATTGCGCAGAACTGGAAGGCTCAATTTCTTCACTTGTCAGGGCGTAGGGACTTGCGGGCAGATTGTGGTTAGGAAGTTGGTGGGGTGTTATTTCTATCGAAGCAAAACAGTACCTAACAAGACAAAACCAAGGTAGAGGGAGTCGCTACCTTGACGGATTTCTAGAAAAGAAATCCAAATCCGAGTCGCAGTTGCAAATAGCACTGGAGAGAAGCGGTTCGACATTTGGCGAGAAGATTTCCAGCAAGGAAATCAGGACTTATAGGGAGATTTCCAGGAGGGAAGTCGAAACTCAGAGGGAGTCCCGAAGAGGAGCAGAAATGGCAGTGAACGAACTGAGGGATCAGGACAAGTTGGACGGGGCTTCCAATTTTGTCATCTGGAAGGTCAGGATCCTAGCAGTCCTGGATCGACATCGCATCAAGGGCTTTGCCTTGATAACCGTGGCTATCCCAGTCGACCCAACTGATAATGAGAAGTATGAGGATGCAACGGTGAGGGCAAAGTGCATAATCCTTGACATGGTCAAAGATCATGTCGTAAAACATATTGTTGAAAAGAACACAGCAAAGGAGATGTGGGATACTTTGACGACCTTGTATCAGGGCACTTCCGTGCAGCGGAAGATGCTATTAGAGAATCAGCTGCAGTCGTATCAGATGCAGAAGGGGGAGCAGATAGATCTATTCCTCCTCAGATTGCAGGAGATTCATGACCAACTTACTTCCATAGGGTCTACACCGGATCTAGAGTTCATGGTGAGGACCGCCCTGAATGCAGTCTCCGAGGAGTGGGAGACATTTGTCCAAGGCATTTTGGGCAGAGCTACTCTTCCAGGATGGGAGGAGATGTGGGCAGCTCTTCGCCAAGAAGAGATCAGACGATTGACCAAGGCGAGGAATAGTGGCAAGGGAAGTCGAATCAAGAAAGAGGAGGAGGATGCGGTTCTAGTATTTGCGGAAAAGCAAGGGAAGAGGAAGAAGAAGGACATCTCCAAGGTGAAGTGCTTCCATTGTGGGCAGTTGAGACATTATGCATCCCCGTGTCCAAGGAAGAAAAGCAAGGGAGAGACTTCCAACTCCAAGGCAGCTCCAACGAAGGCGAAGAAAGAAGTTGAGATTGATGATGACTGTGTCATGAGTGCTCATGCACCTCTAGGGAGGTGGGGATACATCAAGTTGTAGTCAAGAGGACTAAAAACTAGGAGCAAGATCCTTGAGGTGCCCAAACTCTTGGATCATATCCGGCTACGGGAACCCTTAACAATAGTAGCAGAATGACAAATGTTGGGTGGAGCAAAGTGTAGTGGAGCAGCAAGGCAGTGCTTGGGTGCAGAAATCTGAGCCAGTGCATTGTATGGTGCAGCAGTGCGAGAGACACAGAGCTGTATGCAGCAGCACAGTGGCAGCAGAGGGAGCACAGGATAGCAGCAGAGGTAGCTTTAGTGTCACATGGCTTTTAGACTAACTGGGATGTCAATATTTGGGAGAAGTCGGTTGCCTACTTCTCGGTAACTGAGTTGCAATGTAGCAGTTAGCAGTAGCAGTGCTAAGGGTAGCGTGGGCAGCATGTTGAGAGGGAGTTTCCGTACAAATGTAGCAATGGCACTAGCAGTGTCATGGGCCGTAGTACACGAAGCAGTGGTGCAAATGATGTGAGGCACCAGGACAAGCATCAGCACAGGTACCGGTGCGGAGGATCAGTGTGATGTTTCCATGGTGAAGCATTACTAGAGCACATTCCTCGCTAAGAGGGAGTGTTGATTTGTGGTAGCATCGGATGTGCTCTAGCCATGAAAATTGGTGGAGAGGTTAAGGCACATAAGATCTCCAAGACCCATAAATGGTTTGGGGAAATTCCACACGGTTGGAGAGATATTAAAATAATTAATATTTTTAATGGAGTTCCTAAGTCTCAACTTAGGAAAATTAAAACATTAATGGGTATTAATATAAAATTGGGTGAGAATGTTCTAAATGACATGGATCAAGCCAAATCTAATCTTAGTCGTTGATTAGAGACTTAATCTTGGTCGTTGAAGACTCAACAGGAAAAGTATAAGAGGAGGCTTGAGGGTCAATTGGAGATACACCAAGTTGATCAGTCAATTCGATTTTCTAGAACGGGGCTTGCTGAGAAAATTCGAATTAGTGGTCTATTGCAGCGAGGGGCGGTGAGTACATACCAGAGAGGCAGGTATAGTGCCAGAGATTCAACACAGAGACCGAAGAGGCCGATGCAGAGGCAACTAGAGCCACGCTGAGGCAGTTGGGGACTGGGCAGAGGTTGAGGGGCCTGCGTGGGTGATGCAGAGATCCAGAGAGCTAGGAGGATTACGTAGAGGCTTCAAGAGCTGAGTTGAAGCTAGCAGGGTTGACGCAAGGCCAAGAAGAAGCGCTGGAAGGATTTTCGTGGGGCAGACTAGAGCTGAGAGGCTGAATATTTGTCTCCAAGAAGAAGTATTACTGCCGTGTAACAATCTCTGTTGGGTAAGCCATTTCAGCACCCTAGTTGTTCTCAAGAATCTGCATAATAATAAAACCCTCAGAATTGTTGCACTGGTTTTCCCGCATTGGGTTTTTCCGGGGACGATTGTCCAAAAATAACGGTGTCCCTTTTGTGTTTGTCTCAGTATTTCAGTTGTTGATCTGTATACGAGTTAAGGTTGCATTTGTGTTTATTTCAGTATTTATATTTATAAATAACTTGTTAATGCAATGAACAAGTAGGAAAAATTAAACCAGATAATGCAGTAGGGATTTCTAACGTGTCAGACTTAGAAATTTCAACAAGGTCTACAGTTCTGCATTCTGAACCTTTTAAAAATCTTTGTAGAGTATCTCCCTTGCCCAAGGAAAATTTCACCCTTCTACTACCAAACTTCCAACCCCAAGAAATAATGCATCCGTCCCAAATCCTTCATGTCGAATTCTGTGGCTAGGTTCTCTTTGCAATCTTTGATGACCCTATGATCCTATCAGAAAGAGATCATCCACATACAAAACCAGAATTAAAGGCTCATTCTCTACAACCAGATAGTAGAGGTTACGATATGCATCACTCTTGACAAATCCCATTTTCTGCAAGTAGCCATCAATTTGATCGTACGCCTGTTTAAGCCCATACAAAGCTTTCTTCAATCTGCATACATGAGATTTCTGCTCATGTGCCTCAAAACACTCTGGTTGTTCAATGTATACCTCTTCTTCTATCATCCTGCTCAAGAACGTTGTCTTGACATCCATCTGGTGAATCTCCCACCCCATCTGAGCTGCAAGGGATATCACGGATCAAATAGAAGTATACCTGGTTACTGGGGCAAAGGTTTCTTCGTAGTCTATCCCTTCCTTTTGTGCAAACCCCTTAGCCACAAACCTAGCTTTGTATTTTTCTACACTGCCATCTGCAACGTATTTGAATTTGTAGAGCCATCTCAACCCTACAACTCACCTATCCTGAGGCCTAGGTACCACTTCCCAGATATCATTGACCATTATGGAACTGTATTCCTCCACCATAGCATCTACTCGTACTTGATGCTAAATGACCTCCTAAAAACTGGAGGGTTCTCCAACCTGAGCCACCAAAGCTTGGTATCTGTCTGGTTGCCTACGCTCCCTTTTCTCGTTATTGGGCGCCCCGAAAAAATCCCTTGCATCTCATAGTATCTGTCGAAGTTCCCGACTCGTTCGACCACTGGTAGTGGGTATATCTATCTGCTCCTCTTCCTGAGGCTCCACCTCTAGGATTTTGTCTTTAGGAGAAATACTAGCGCTAGCTTCTGCTGGTCAGAGTGGCTGGACCAACGGATCATCCTTTGACTGCTCTTTCGAAGGCATTTCTAGGGATTTTCTTAAAGCTCTGTCCTCCATAAACTTTACATCCCATCAAATTACGATCTTCCTATTCCCTGAAAGATAGACTCTATATGCCTTAGCATTCTCGCTATATCCTACAAGATATCCTTTCTCCGTAGTCTGATCCAATTTCTTCCCCTTTTCTTCCGGTACATGGTAGTATGCCAACTCCCAAATATCCTGAAATGACTCACCTCAGGCTTCTTACTAGTGAAGACACTCTCTGGAGTAATCTTTCCTAATGCCCTGTGAGGAGTCCTATTCTAGATATACACTATTGTGTTGCATGCTTTTGCCCATAGAAACTTGGGCATATCCTGATCATACAACACTGCCCTGGCTACTTCAACAGTAGTCTGATTCTTCCTTTCTACTACTCCATTCTGCTCCGGATTATAGGGCGTTGTCGACTCCCTTTTGATGCCTTCCCTTGCACAAAAATTAGTGAAGTCCTTGTCGATGTATTCTCCACCATTGTCTGAGCGCAATATCTTTATCTTCTTTCCTGTCAAATTCTCAACTAGAGCCTTCAACTCTTTGAATCAACCAAAAACCTCATCCTTGGTTTTTAGAAAGTAGATCCAAGTCTTTCTGGAATGGACATCAATGAAGATGACGAATATTCGGCACCACTAAGAGCTTTTGTGGACATAGGTCTGCAGATATCTGAGTGTATCAATCCCAGAACACTCTTCGCCCTATTGTTGCTTCTGGAAAATGTTGCCTTAGCATACTTGCCTAGTGCACATCCTCTGCGTACATCATCTCATTCGATACTTAATTCTGGAACTCCTAATATGGTTTTCCCGAGAATTCTTAGAGCCCCATGGTGTAAGTGTCCCATCCTCCTGTGCCATAGTTCATTCATTTTTCCCCACTACTGCCTATCAGTGCCATTGGATATTCTAGTTGTAATCTATACAACCTATTACTTCTGATTCCAATTTGGGCCTTGTTTTTCCAACTCGGGTGTTTGACATATATTTTTTCTTTAATGAAGAAAACGTCATGGCCCTTCTTTTGAAGCTAAGATAGAGAGTAATTCCATCCGCAATCTTGGCACATGCAGCACATTGGTTGCTTGAAGTCGATCCCCTACTTCTGCTTGAAATACTACAGTACCTCTTCCTACGAGGGTACACTTTGCCTTATTTCCCATGGTGATCTGGAAATTAATCCTTTCTTCTGGATAATTCAAAAAACATTCTCGTATTCCTGTCATATGACAGGAAGCTCCACTACCTATATACCAAACCTCAAAGGAGGCAAAACTTGCTAGGCAAGTGACTTCTTCTTCCAGTGTGGAAGCTAACATAGAATAATCATGATCCATGTTATTCGTGCTCACTTCTTTCTCTGGATATCTGCGTGAGTCCCTCTGAGTTGATGCCCTAACATCATGCTCCTGACTCATAGCAGATTCATCAATCCTGTTGCCCGATCTCTGCTCTCATACCATGTGAAAATTTCTAACAAAAAATTCTACTGTTGTAACTGATTTATTTCACCTACTTATCTCTCACAATAAGTTATTTATGAAACCCTACCGTAAACATTAAAATAAATTCTACTACAATTATCACATAATTACATAGAGAAAATAACAATGATATAAAAGCACAAGAATAAATCACATCAACACAGTTGTTTTTGGACAATTGTCCCTGGAAAAACCCAATGTGGGAAAACCAGTGCTGCAAATGAGGGTTTATTTATTCATCTTCAGCAACAATCGCTTTAATAGGAATGATTCTACAGAAAAACTGAGACACTTCTGAGAGAAACACCTGAGAAAAAGTTTCTCCTCCTAGAGAAGTTCTGACACCCTGGAGACCCTTCACCCACTTTTGTGTCACTTCAGCGTCACTTTGCGTCAGCCTGCATGAGGACTGCATCTATAATGGTGTTGTCTCCCTGTTCTTCCCTCTGCATTGTCTCTCGAATGACTTGCGTCACCTCCTCCTCAGTCTCTGACTGTGGTTGATGCCCTCCTCTTCCTTCACCCTGCAACTCTCCCTCTGAAATCGAACTCCTTGTCCTTGAGAATCAATTTCCCTCGGGTTACTGAGTATTTGCCCAGTATATCTCCACATGACTCTCAAGTCTTCTCTTATACTTTTCCTGTTGATGAATCAATGGTCAAGATTAAGCCTCTAATCAATAGCTAAGATTAAAACAAACATGATCCTCGTCTCTTAGAAGCTTCTCACCCATATCTTTATTAACACCCATTAATATTTTTATTTTCCTAAGTTTAGACTTAGGAACCCATTAAAAATATTAATTATTTTAGTAACTCCTCATCTAGGTGGAATTTCTCCAAATGATTTCTGGGTCTTGGAGATATCATGTGTTCTAGCCCCTCTACAAAATGTCAGAGCTAGAGCACATCTAATGCTACCCAAAATCAACATGAAGGAGCTACTAATTACAGGGTATGGAAGGCTAGGATCGACCTAGTCCTTGCAAAACATAAGATTTTGCACATTGTTACAAGTAAAGTTACTGAACTATTTGATCAAGCAGGAAAAGAAAAGTTTCAGGAATATGACATCTTGGCAAGAAGCATCATAATAGAGTTTTTTGGGTATCATCTAATTCGTTATATTGTTGATCATCAAACTTCCAAGGGGATGTATGATGCAATCATTGGATTGTATACTATTAACAACATCAACCAACCTATAAGTTTGAGCGGTCAACTTCGCAATATCAAGATGACAAAGAATGATACAGTGGCATCTTATTTTGTATGGACATCTCAAATAAGAGATCAACTCAAGGCCACTAGTGAAAAAGTATCTGACAAAGAATAGGTATGCCATGTCCCTTCTCAAACACATTTCTAACAGGGTGTTTCCACACATTTTTGCACAATATTGGCTAAGGGAAAGAACCCAGCATTTTCGACTTAGGGACTTAGGAGGAAATTCGACTTAATTTGGTTGTTAGTGGAAGGTGGGGACCACCCATGTGGGAATTCAAACTAGGCCATTTGAATGGCTTGGAGGGAATTCGAAGTGTTGGATTGTGGGGCCTGTTGACCACTACCGGTCAACTACCCATGCAGTACCCCCCCTTTTTCTTTGCAAAAAAGGGGTAGCACCTGATCGACATGTCTGTGCCATCCTGCAGTCATCAGCAGCTTGATCATTTTAATTGTAAACCCAGTCTGCATGTATGAATTGTAAATAATCTTAGCAGATATGAGTCGTGTATGTAAATTGCCTAGGTGGACCTAACTTTCTAATGGTAATCTACGTCCCGGAAGGTTTTTCGTCTCACCGATCCATGATCGGCAGAGTTTTCCTTCAGCCTGACCCCAAAGCCGGGATGGATTTTGTCATTAGAATTTTAGGAGAATCCTAGTGTGTTAATCTGCTACATTATAGTTGTATCGCAGAACTGGGTGGTTTATGAGGGTCTATGATAAAGGGGTTTTCCCCCTTAAGATGTAAATTGTAAAAGTCATGATGTAAAGTGTCTTGAAGGTTGGAAAATGTTTTAAATCCCCTCATGAGTCCTAAGTCCTAGGTCCTAGGAGATTTTTTCAAAGGCTAAGTTCGAGGATCCATTTTAAAATGAATTAAAAAATTAAAAAATAATAATAATAAATAAAATATAAAATATAAAATTATAAAATATAAAAATTATAAAATTATAAAATAAAGCAAAAACCCTAAAATAATAAAATAATAATATTTTGAGTGAATGCATGTAAAATATCATTTTTTAATAAATCGACAGATGAGATTAAGAGATGTCTTGATTCTCATCAACGGTCGAGATCATTTCGACATGGATCACTCGAACTAGCCGTTGGGATCTTTTCCTTTAAATAGGGTGCTAGGGGTCAGTTGAGATCAGATAAAGATCTGTGAGTCTTGTGCTGAAGAAGCTCTCTTGTAGTTCATTTTTTTGTGCAACAAAGAAGACTTTGGGGTTAAAAATCTTGCTGGTGTTACTCTTCTGAAAACGCTGTAAGATTGTTCTATTTGTTCTGCATAATTTTATTTTCAGCCATTAATGATAGCTTAATGATGATTGATCTAGGCACAGGTATCTTGTCAAATCTTTGAGGTTTGAATGATAGTTTAGATCCTGAAATTTATTGGCAGGTATCTCCATTTGATCAGGGTTTCACTATTGTTTTCTCCTTCTATGTTGATGGTTGATTTTAAGCTGTGCAGGAAATCCTTTTTTCAGATTACCGGGCGTTAGGGGAAGTTCTCGGCTGAACAAGCCAACTCCCGGGTTGTGTTTTCTGAAAAAGCCCAGCTAGTTCCTGATCCCAGGCTTATCATTCGAAATATATTTTTATGAATGCATGCAGGGTTTTCTGAAGCATTTTATATTAAAATTAAATTCTGATAATATTACTGTGATTATTGATAAATCTGGCTTCTGAAGAGCTTTCAGTTTGTAAATACTGTAATTCTTTTGATGGATCTAGGGTTTTGATTTTGTTTACTGCAAATTTTTTTTTGTGATTTTAGGTTAGTTTTGGAGGGTTTTACTTTAAAATTTTGTATATCTGCCGGGTTTTGTTTTTCTTCTTGCAGGTTACAGGCCTGAGATAAGGTCTAGAGGAAAAATTAAGTTCTGCAGGGTTGTCATTTCGCTGTCCAGGGTTTTGCAGATCTGAAAAAAGTTCACATCAATTCCATTCGCTACAAAACCTGAAGCAACCAGTGTCTCTTGCTGCCGTCCGATGCTACATTTCTCTTCTATCTACCTGCGTAAATCCGTTGGACTCTCAGTCACATCCGCATGCTTCAGATATTCCACTGTCACCCATCGCTGCAGCACGTGACCTTATTGCCCAGCGCATTTCCGGTCTTCACGCTGCCTCATTCTCTCAAACTCTGCTCCATTCGACTGCCTATCCCTCCTCTCCACGCAGTTGTTCCTTTTCTGCCTTTCAAAACGCAAGGAAAACGTTACCATTATAGCTCTCTCTTCACTGCATGCCTCACGCAGAAGTTACCCAACCTGCAAACAACAGCGAGAACACTGCTCTTCCACGTTAAACTTGCAAACTCCCTGCATTTCTTTCCATAGACCCGCTGCACTTCTTTTGCCGCCGTCAGACAAAAATTCGTTGCTACGTAGCGCAGTCGACCATCATCACGCAGCCACTCCGATTTGGATAGCATACGACGGTCTAAAAACCAAAAAATTCCCACGCGTTTATGTTATCATCACCATCCGGTCGCTGGAGGCCTCACGCGTCAAAACAGTGGCGAATGTGTATGCATGCATAACGTATGAAAACATCAGAAACGCGGTGTTTGGTAGCCTTCGACGTGATCTATCCTTTGCTAGGCAGCAAACCCAATCCAAATCGAAGTCGTTCAATGCAGAAATGCCCAGGTAAGGAATCCGTCTAAATCGAAATCGCTCCAACGTGCTCAGGTAATTTTAAATCGCAGGATCAGTTTCTTTATTTTCTGGGCTCACGGCTGTATGCGTTGGTCTTATAACTTGAAAATACCCATGCGTTATTCCTTTCAATCGCTGCGTTGTTCCTTCAATCGTCGCCGTCTGATGCTGGAAACCGCAAAACTGCGGACTTGGTAAGTTAGCGTTTCATTTTTTTTCATTCAGAAAAAGCTCTTCGTGGTTTCGATTTCAGTCTCAGGTTTATTTGTTGAATCCGTCATTTTGTCTGACTGCAATAACCATTTGTATGCATAGGTATCCGAAACGTAAGGCAAATGAAAAAGAGGGGTAGCGTTTAGATTTTAGGTTCATCATAGTTTTAGTTTAGTTTAAATTTTTTTTAAGTTTCATTTATTTTGTTTAAAATTTAGTTTCGTTTTATTTTGTTTGAATCTTTTAAAAAATAAATAAATCGTAAAAAAAAAAGCTTTAATTTTTAACTTTTGGGTTTCATTTTGTAGATATAAAAAAAAAAAAAGAAGAAGAAGAAGAGGAAATGAATTTTGCAATTTCAGTTTTAGCCTGGGAAATTTTTAGGTTTCATCTTTTGTGCTGAGGCTAATATTTTGGCGTGGGAGTTAATTTTTATCGTGTTTAAATGTTTACTTAAAGATTTACTGCATTTACGTGATTTCTGGTGGTTGTTTAAAGCATTTACTCTTTTAAGTTGCTGAGCTATTGAGCCTTTATGGTTATCTTGTATCTGGCAAAAGTTAAGCTTTTCATGATAAATGATCGCTCTTCATGGTTTATATTTTTGCAGTGTCTGATACTTAATCGATTAAACATTAACTCCACAAGGCACTGGTCCGCTAAATTAATAAAATCATTTTAGTGTTTCGTGTCTCCCAAACCAACTGGTCGACAGTTGGTCTCTTTCACCTCGTAGGGTCTACCCCCCTTAGCCGCGGGAGACAGGCTTAAACGGAGAGATCGGGGATCAGAGTGACAGCCCCCGGTCTGAGCGTTGTCGTGTCAATCTGCGCGACAACATTTTTTGGTGCCGTTGCCGGGGACATTTTATTCTCGGCATTTCAACGACAATCATCCTTCTCATTTCTTATCTTTTCATCTGGCCCGGCAATGCCATCATTTTTTTGGCACCGTTGCCGGGGATGCTTTTTTCTCGGTGTTTCAACGACTTTTCATCATTCATCTTCTCATCTTTCTCATCTCTCATTTGAGCTGGCAGATTCAACCTTCTTGGTTATCATTTGGATCTTTCATTGCCTTATTTTTCGTCATATCATCAGCTTCTCTTCGGTTTGTTTCTTGTTTGGGTGGCGACTCCATTTTCTTATTTTTTCCCAGACAAGAAGCCTTCCTCATATCTGCTTGTGTTTCCTTTTTGGATCCTAGAATTAGATTCATTGTTCAAGTGGCGACTCCACTTCTTTCATCTATTGATTTTCTTGAGCAGAGATCTCGTTCTATCATCCATTTGATCCCTTATTATTCATCATGGATTATTCATTTAAACCATGTCATTTTACTGACCGTCTCCATGATTTTCCGGAGGAGGCCATTTCTAAATTACCTGTGTTCTCGGGTGGTGATTCAATCGCTGTTAGAAGGCATCTAGGCTTGTTTACTCGTATAGTGATCATATATTGTAGACCCCCTCAGTTTAATCATGAAGATATCAAAATGCGTCTTTTTGTCTTTTCTTTAGAGGGTGATGCTTTGAATTGGTTTAACAATTTTCCTAAGGATTCTTTCACTTCTTTACAAGACATTGTCAATGCTTTTAAAGATAGATATGGTAATCCAAACAGCTTGCCTTGTGCCCCTAAAATTGTGCAACAAAATGAAAGTAATCTTGTAAAAGGTCCAGCTGTCCAAGACAATTCTTCATATCAGAATGTGCCATCCACTTGTACCATTGCAGATCATAGTAGTGTTGACAATGAAAAGGAAGATCATAAGCAAATTATACAAGATCTATTGCTACTGGTAAGAAATATGGAGATAAACCAAACTAATTACGCCAATGATGTGAGAACTTTATGCACTCACCTGGAAAAGCGTAATAGGGAGATGGAGATTATGCAAAATCAGCATGCTAAAGAAATTGAGGCCATGAAGACTAATCATGACACAGAAATTAGATTCATGCAAAGCAAAATGTCAAGCTTAGAAGAAAATATGACGACCATGAAAGCTGATCATGATAGGGAAATTAATTCTATGCAGACCAAGTTATTAACTATCGATGAAGAAATGACTATCATGACGTTCAATCATAATAATCAGTGAGCTACCACGCAAGCAAATCATAAAGAAGAAATAAACTCTATGCAGTATTGCTTGATGAACGTAAAGGAAAAGAACGATAAAGTAATAAAAGATATTGAAGAAGACCATGTCAAGCAAATCAGTGCTATAAAGGTTGAACACTCTAGTCAGATAAATGCCATTAAAACACAGGTTCAAAAGTTTCAACAATGGTCAGAGGATGAGAGAAACCAGGAGACATCAATAGATCAGGAGCCTTCTCATTTGTTGCAACAAGTTCCATCTTATTATGAGGAGGTCATTGGTTCGATTGAAAGACGGTTAATTGAAGGTGATCCAGATAGGCTTAAAAATGATAAAGATCAGATGAAGGATAAAGAAAGACATGTCACGCATACCTTACATACTTCATCTGATAGCTTTGAAACAGAAAGTTCCATGTCATCGGTGATACAACCTGCCACAGAGAAAAAGCGCAAGAGAAAGAAAATGAGAAGAAGATTTGATGCATCAGACGGCCGCGAGCAGCTTGATTTTCGGATAGGGAAAAGTCCTACCTTATGCAGAATTGGACATGGCACATCCGACAAGCAGCCGACAGATTTGCCTGAAAGCAGGCAAATGCTCAGTATACACTATATTGAACACATCTGATGCCATGGGGCATCCTTTGTATTGTATTTCTAACCCTACTCCTTGTTTTTTTTTTCCGCATTTTCATTTCTGTTTTAGGATTAGATTTACTTTTCTAGATAGTTAATAAATGAAGAGCTTTTATTTTTCCTGTGCTTAATGTATATGATGATTTTTGGATGGACGCTACTTATTTTTGTGTTGTATGGATGCAGATTCTGGATTCTCACATTCCTACAGAGCAGCAACGTGTCCCCAAGTAGAGCCAGATGTTGACCACTACCGATCAACTACCCATGCAGTACCCCCCCTTTTTCTTTGCAAAAAAGGGGTAGCACCTAATCGACATGTCCGTGCCATCCTGCAGCCATCAGCAGCTTGATCATTTTAATTGTAAACCCAGTCTGCATGTATGAATTGTAAATAATCTTAGCAGATATGAGTCGTGTATGTAAATTGCCTAGGTGGACCTAACTTTCTAATGGTAATCTACGTCCCGGAAGGTTTTTCGTCTCACCGATCCATGATCGACAAAGTTTTCCTTCAGCCTGACCCCAAAGCCGGGATGGATTTTGTCATTAGAATTTTAGGAGAATCCTAGTGTGTTAATCTGCTAGATTATAGTTGTGTCGCAGAACTGGGTGGTTTATGAGGGTCTATGATAAAGGGGTTCTCCCCCTTAAGATGTAAATTGTAAAAGTCATGACGTAAAGTGTCTTGAGGGTTGGAAAATGTTTTAAATCCCCTCATGAGTCCTAAGTCCTAGGTCCTAGGAGATTTTTTCAAAGGCTAAGTTCGAGGATCCATTTTAAAATGAATTAAAAAATTAAAAAATAATAATAAAAAATATAAAATATAAAATTAAAAAATATAAAAATTATAAAATAAAGCAAAAACCCTAAAATAATAAAATAATAATACTTTGAGTGAATGCATGTAAAATATCATTTTTTAATAAATCGACGGATGAGATTAAGAGATGTCTTGATTCTCATCAACGGTCGAGATCATTTCGACATGGATCACTCGAACTAGCCGTTGGGATCTTTTCCTTTAAATAGGGTGCTAGGGGTCAGTTGAGATCAGATAAAGATCTGTGAGTCTTGTGCTGAAGAAGCTCTCTTGTAGTTCCTTCTTTTGTGCAATAAAGAAGACTTTGGGGTTAAAAATCTTGCTGGTGTTACTCTTCTGAAAATGCTGTAAGATTGTTCTATTTGTTCTGCATAATTTTATTTTCAGCCATTAATGATAGCTTAATGAAGATTGATCTAAGCACAGGTATCTTGTCTGATCTTTGAGGTTTGAATGATAGTTTAGATCCTGAAATATATTGGCAGGTATCTCCATTTGATCAGGGTTTCACTATTGTTTTCTCCTTCTATGTTGATGGTTGATTTTAAGCTGTGCAGGAAATCGTTTTTTCAGATTACCGGGCATTAGGGGAAGTTCTCGGCTGAACCAGCCAACTCCTCGGTTGTGTTTTCTGAAAAAGCCCAGCCAGTTCTTGATCCCAGGCTTATCATTCGAAATATATTTTTATGAATGCATGCAGGGTTTTCTGAAGCATTTTATATTAAAATTAAATTCTGATAATATTACTGTGATTATTGATAAATCTGGCTTCTGAAGAGCTTTCAGTTTGTAAATACTGTAATTCTTTTGATGGATCTAGGGTTTTGATTTTGTTTACTGCAAAAAAAAAATTGTGATTTTAGGTTAGTTTTGAAGGGTTTTACTTGAAAATTTTGTATATCTGCCGGGTTTTGTTTTTCTTCTTGCAGGTTACAGGCCTGAGATAAGGTCTGGAAGAAAAATTAAGTTCTGCAGGGTTGTCATTTCGCTGTCCAGGGTTTTGCAGATCTGAAAAAAGTTCACATCAATTCCATTCGCTACAAAACCTGAAGCAGTCAGTGTCTCTTGCTGCCGTCTGATGCTGCATTTCTCTACTATCTACTTGCGTAAATCCGTTGGACTCTCAGTCACATCCGCATGCTTCAGATATTCCACTGTCACCCATCGCTCCAGCACGTGACCTTATTGCCCAGCGCATTTCTGGTCTTCACGCTGCCTCATTCTCTCAAACTCTGCTCCATCCGACTGCCTATCCCTCCTCTCCACGCAGTTGTTCCTTTTCTGCCTTTCAAAACGCAAGGAAAACGTTACCATTATAGCTCTCTCTTCACTGCATGCCTCCCGCAGAAGTTACCCAACCTGCAAACAACAGCCAGAACACTGCTCTTCCACGTTAAACCTGCAAACTCCCAGCGTTTCTTTCCATAGCCCTGCTGCACTTCTTTTGCCGCCATCAGACAAAAATTCGTTGCTACGCAGGGCAGTCGACCATCATCACGCAGCCACTCCGATTTGGATAGCATACGACGGTCTAAAAACCAAAAAATTCCCACGCGTTTATGTTATCATCACCATCTGGTCGCTGGAGGCTTCACGCGTCAAAACAGTGGCGAATGTGTATGCATGCATAACGTATGAAAACGTCAGAGACACAGCGTTTGGTAGCCTTCGACGTGATCTATCCTTTGCCAGGCAGCAAACCCAATCCAAATCGAAGTCGTTCAATGCAGAAATGCCCAGGTAAGGAATCCGTCTAAATCGAAATCGCTCCAACGTGCTCAGGTAATTTTAAATCGCAGGATCAGTTTCTTTATTTTCTGGGCTCACCGCTGTATGCGTTGGTCTTATAACTTGAAAATACCCACGCGTTATTCCTTTCAATCGTTGCGTTGTTCCTTCAATCGCCACCGTCTGATGCTGGAAACCGCAAAACTGCGGACTTGGTAAGTTAGCGTTTCATATTTTTTCATTCAGAAAAAGCTCTTCGTGGTTTTGATTTCAGTCTCAGGTTTATTTGTTGAATCCGTCATTTTCTCTGACTGCAATAACCATTTGTATGCATAGGTATCCGAAACGTAAGGCAAATGAAAAAGAGGGGTAGCGTTTAGATTTTAGGTTCATCATAGTTTTAGTTTAGTTTAAATTTTTTTTAAGTTTCATTTATTTTGTTTAAAATTCAGTTTCGTTTTATTTTGTTTGAATCTTTTAAAAAATAAATAAATCGTAAAAAAAAAAAAGCTTTAATTTTTAACTTTTGGGTTTCATTTTGTAGATATAAAAAAAAAAAGGAAGAAGAAGAGGAAATGAATTTTGCAATTTCAGTTTCAGCCTGTGAAATTTTTAGGTTTCATCTTTTGTGCTGAGGCTAATATTTTGGCGTGGGAGTTAATTTTTATCGTGTTTAAATGTTTATTTAAAGATTTACTGCATTTACGTGATCTCTGGTGGTTGTTTAAAGCATTTACTCTTTTAAGTTGCTGAGCTATTGAGCCTTTATGGTTATCTTGTATCTGGCAAAAGTTAAGCTTTTCATGATAAATGATCGTTCTTCATGGTTTATATTTTTGCAGTATCTGATACTTAATCGATTAAACATTAACTCCACAAGACACTGGTCCGCTAAATTAATAAAATCAATTTAGTGTTTCGTGTCTCCCAAACCAAATGGTCGACAGTTGGTCTCTTTCACCTCGAAGGGTCTACCCCCCTTAGCCGCGGGAGACAGGCTTAAACGGAGAGATCGCGGATCAGAGTGACAGCCCCCGGTCTGAGCGTTGTCATGTCAATCTGCGCGACAACAGGGCCCACATGAGGCAAGGAAGGCCTACAAAGATAAAAGGAGGAGAGAGCTCTCATTTGGATGGATTCTTACACCTTGCAATCAAAATTACTTGAATGTTCGCTCTGTTGTTTAGCTGAGTCAACCCGCTGTTTAGCCATGAATATCTCAAGAGGGAGATTCAACCTCTACTTCGGGGGACCATCCGTGCCCGCCCTAGAGAGGTAGTTCCATAATTATTTCAAGAGTTCCGAGAGTGTGTTACAGCACTACCATTCAGCCACAACAGGGAGTGTGTATTTCTGGCTAGTTGGAGAATACGCAGGGGGAGTTTAGAGCTATCAGTGATCAAGCATTTATCGAGAGGGTTAGAGGATTAGGAGAGCAGAAAAGGGCCAACATTTTCAGTGAGTTTTGGAGCCAGCAGAACCAGCATCCTCGCAATCCGATTTGCAGTTACTTGTGTCTGTGCAAAGAACCATCACTAAGCTCACATGGGAGTTGGAGGAAGGAATTGTAGAGCTGGAGCTAACTGGGAGAAGTAGGAGATCAATTGGAGGGCCATTTGAGGAAGAGTGCTGGAGTTGGGAGAGCAGAGATTGACAAGATCAGTCACAGCAACAGAATTCAAAATTAAAGGAGGACCAAGCTGTGAAGGGTCAATTTTTGAAGGTTGGAACCAAGGGAAACCCTTTCTGGGTTTTTCTGGCTTTTGGGCAAGGATCACACTCCTAATTTTATAGAATTTTCTGGGCGGATCTAAGGGGTCAAACAGGGGTCCCAACTTAGCTAGCAGCTAGAGGAGCTAAGGGGAATTTGGGCCAAAATTCCAAGGTCAACATTTAACCAATTCCTTCGTGGGTTCTTCTGGGTTTAGGCCAAGGCACAAGGAGCTGAAATCTCATAATTTTCTGAGCACAGGAAGCAGTGATTCTAGCCCTTTGAAGTCAGTAGACAAAACAATCTCTGGGGCTACACAATTCAATTTGGTGCAACAGTTGTAGCAGCCTTCAGTTCAGCATTTTTTCACATGGGTTTTGTCATGCTTGTCCATTGAGACAAGCCCAGGTGCACCATTCTATTTTACTATTGTATTTGCTCTTGAATAAGTAATAAAATGGCTCAGCAGTTCTCTATTTCCAGTGTTTCCATGGGTGCTTAATGTATATTTCGTTTTGCTGGTTGTTGGATTGTTTGCATGCTTTGTATATCACTTACATTCCTGTTTAGGAACATTATAATGGTATCAGACCCATAATCTTGGCTCATCCTGTGGCAAAGATTATAATCAAATAACATGGCGATCACCTAGAATGAGGTGGTGAGGATACAACAACTGATGATTGACGTGGGGAAGAAGTTGATTCATTCCTCAGTTGGGAATCCGGACTTGATTGCAACTGATATGAAGTTATTGGGGGAGAACTGGAGCGCATACCAATCATTGGTTTATGGCATTCAGACATCCCTCTCTTTTTGGGAATTCTATGAACTAAGGGGTATGTACAAACCAATGGAGATTCAGTGGGATTTTGCAGGGATGATGAGAAGTATTAAGGAAAAAGATGAAAGAGTAGTTCAAGGGGCCATGGTTGGCAAGGAGGCAGTTGAGCATGCACCCACTGATGAGGTATTCAGGGTTGTGACCAAGTTCTCAGGTGATAACAATGCACCACAGGTTGATGAGGTGCTGGAAGACAACTCCACCATTGTTGAGGAGCCGATAGGTACAGAGGCCTCTAGATCTATGATGGAGTTGCCAGACGACAGTCGCCTAAAGCTGACTGGTGAGCATATTGTGCACATCGGGTTGTCTATGGAGGAGCAATCGAAGGCTCATGTCGAGGTCGTGATGGAGAAGGATGTGCAGCCATCCCTTAGGCTAGCAATGGATGAGGGGCATCATAGAGGCCGCGCGTTGGGTTTTCACCACAGTTCACTTCAGAGGCCCACTGGCGGGGTTTATAACGTTATCAACCCACCCTTATGCGTTGGATTGAGGGAGGCCGAGTTGTCTAGACATACCCAATGGGGTGGACAGGTTAGTAGGACTGAGCTAAGCGTGAAACCACATCAGCTTGGAGGGCTTGTTCCTTCCACAAAGGATTACACATTCGATCTCTCCCTTGGGATTGGATGGCGAGAGGTACTTAGATGGTACTCGACGGAGCAGGTTAGGCAGTTGGATACATCCATGGCCACATGTCAACATAGGCCATGGGTTACAAAAGGGACTGGAGGGTCAACTATTTTTGGGATCCAAGTGGGATTTTCCATCACATCATAGAGCTGGTAGGTGATGGTAGTAGCTACGTGATGGAATTGACGCTTGAGTGCACCCACATTTTCAGATCTCCATCAGAGCCCCAGTCAGCACTAGTGACAGGATGGTTTGACAGGCGAGCAGACAGATTTCATGAGTTATCTTGGCATATTGACGGTGCGTGGAGTCACAGGATGACTAGCTTATGCTAGCAGGAGCTGGTAGGAGGAGGCGGTATCGCCTGGATATCAAACAGGGCATGGTATGGAGAGAGTGCTCTCTTACTAACATATGGGACGCAGGGACTATTGAGGATAGGCGCAGTAGTGTCATTTCCATTAGCATGCGGGGAGTCAGGTCGCTCAGGTCTTTCAGAGCAGATGGGGGGATGTAGCCCACATCATGGAGGGTGTACTAGCAGAGAGGTGGATATTTTGGCCCATGCAAGATATTGTATGTTACAGGGTGGTACAAAAGTGGACAGTGGTACACAGGACTACACAGAGTTATGTCATAGGGCCTAGTGTTATGTAGGGGGGTGCAGTCTGATGCATACAAACCCAATGTTAGGCCATAGCATCCAGTGGCGTGCGGGGCTATGGAGTGAGGAGCAGGGGCTTACAGAGGAGCATGGAGATGTAGGGTGGTGTACCGTAGTATGTTGGACTGCACTATGGAGTCGAAGTGCCTCACATCGCATTGAGTACATGCTAGGAGTAAAAGGTACAGTGACACATGTGGGACACAGGCCAATACAGGATGGCATAGCCATAGCCGAGGGTATTGATGAGCCTAGGTATTGCAACAAGAATGCTGCAACTCCCAGGGCTACCAGCTTTACTTATCAACCTAGGGTTCGTACAAACTTGGAGGTGACAGTGCTATATGCACAAGTAAAAGTGAAGGTCCTGCCTGTTGTCACTACTCATTTGGCAAGAGACCCCAGGGGTTCCAAGCCAGACTTCTATAGGGTCAGAAGAAGCTTAATTTTTTGATGGAAGAAGAGCAAATCTATTATAAGAGAGAGCTACTCTACTGCAGTAATGAAGAAAACAGTATGTAATGCTAAACCACACAATAACCTAACTAACCATCTAAACAGAATTGCTAAATCAACACTAACCTAATGTCGCTATCTAAGTTGCAGAGGTAAAGAGCATTAAACTATACTAAGGTGTAAGCAAAGGAACTAAACTAAATTTGTTTTCAAGCAGAAGAGCAATCGGAGATCGAAATTGGTGAAAGGAGGACGTAAGGACGCAGTAGTGCATAGGGACCATTGGATCGATCAACGAACAGAAGATGGACGGCGGAGATCTTATTGTGGGGGCTTAAGTGAATAGATGGACGAACAGGATGAACGGCGAAGATCTTATCACGAGGAATTAAGTGAATGGATGGACGAACAGGGTAACAAAGCAGATGAACGGCGGAGATCTTATCGCGAGGAATTAAGTGAATGGATGGATGAACAAGGTAACGAAGCAGATGAACGACGGAGATCTTATCACAGGGAATTAAGTGAATGGATGAACGAACATGGTTAACAGGAGATGAATCGTAGATATCTTATCGCAAAGATTAAGTCAAGAGATGGCCGGACAGGATTAATCAGAGGATGGACGGCGGAGATCGTATCGCAGGAAGAAACATGTGGAAATGATGGAGCGGGTTTCGAAGGTGGTAAGCAGTTTCTCGTGCGCCCTCAAAGTTGTACGTTGTATTTCGGAATTTCATGCAATTAGCCTAACTGAACGACACGTAGCACGAGGAAACCACTTTTCTCGCGTTCTCTCAGGCGGATAACAGTCATGTAGTAATCCAGGCGAGATTGCGTGATAGCCGTTGGATCAGGTGGAGCTGATCAATGGTGGAGATTGGCCAAGCTAGTTGGCAAGCGGGTGAAGCGATAGTCGTCGGATCAGGCGAGGCAGATTGACGGTGGGGGTTTAAAGCACATAAAGTGTTGAAGTGACCCGATAGCCATCGGATCAGGCGAGGCAGATCATAAAGTGTTGAAGTGACCCGATAGCCATCGGATCAGGCGAGGCAGATCATAAAGTGTTGAAGTGACCCGATAGCCATCGGATCAGGCGAGGCAGATCGACAGTGGGGATTTAAAGCGCATAAAGTAGGTGGAAGACTTCACGCGAGGTGGCAGTTGGATAAACTAATGAATCGGACGGTGATTGGGCAGGTTTGTTGTGGATCAGACGGTGAGGAAACGATGCATGAAGAACATGCTGAAGGAGGTTTCAAATGAAAACAACAGAAAAAACCAGCGAGGGTGAACAAGTAGCTGCATCACACAACAAACTCCATAGCTCATGCGAGAACCAGAAACATGTGTTTTTGGGGTTGCCGAAGGGTCTCTTCCTCAAGTCATGGTCCCAGAGGGAGGAGTTGAGGCCGAGACACCTGCGGACAACCTTGTGATGATCTTTCCCTCCTAGCTAACCTGTGAACCGAAAGAAGGCACAAATGGAAGTAAACTAAAGCACAACTGATCTACTCTACACTATTGTAATGGGAATGCAGCTACTTAAGCAAATGAATAGAAAACCAGGAAGCTATGCTATACTGTTGTAATGGAAATGCAGCTACTTAAGCAAATGAACAGAAAACCAGGAAGCTACTTAAGCAAATGAACAGAACCGGAATCTATTTAAGCAAATGAACAGAACTAAAAATCTATGCTAGCATACATGTACAATAAAGAAGATCTTTGGTTGCTTGGGTTAGGCCCTAACCCAAGAGCTTCAGCACTCTGAGTTAACTCGGTGTTGGCTCAAAACAGAACTCATCTTTATTATAAAAACCATGGATTACATAACAAACTATCACAAGTCTTGCAGCTCATAAATAAAGTAGATTTTTACAATAAGAATCCGAATCTACTGAAATCTTAAGCCTCTCTACTTATACATCTGAAGTCTCCAACGACTTCCTTCCCATTAGGGAGGCTTGGCTCCCCACTCAAGATAAACTGGTTTCTGTCACTTTCACTTGCTCAGTTGTCTTTTAGTCCTCATGATTTGGTTGTTTGCACTCCGAGCTAATGGAGGAATATTCGAATGGAGAGGTAGTAAATGAGGAGGATTTACCTCCTATAATTCCTCTCCCTTGTCCCATTCAAGTTTTGACCAAGGTCTTTGCCACAGTTCCTTGCTTTTATCCTTTATTCCTGCATTTTTCCTTGCTTTATCCTGTATTCCTGCATTACATGCACATTAGACCACAAAGCAAAATATCCAACTCTAACTCATCTCATAAACAAAATGTAATCAGAAGTATGCAATAAGTTGTGAGAATAGTTGGTTTGACTAAGCTAGGAGGTGAATTAAGGCCAACTATGGCCCTTATAAATTACCCAATGATGAGGCTCATCATCACCCCCTACTAAAAGTGTTGCTCATCCTCTGAGCAACTTATTCAATGTCCATGTCCTTCATGGCTCTGGTAGCCTCTCTGACATCCCATGCTTCTGCTGTGGTCTCTTCTTCTTGTTTATAGAAGCCTATTTTCCTTTCTACTTCTTCCCACTGCCTCTTTCCCTCTTCTTTTCTCCCTTCTATCATCTCTAGGAGTAGTGGTGGACTGAGTTTTAGGCCTATCCAATTGACCTTCAACCTTTGCATTGATTGCTTATACATAGGTGTCCTGTTGAGTGCCTCTCTCAACCTTTGAGGAGAGTGATATTTGCTGATCTTCAAGCTCTGTGGCAGTGTGTTCCATCTCCTTTAGCAGGCATGTATATTATCATCTCTTAGCAACCTAAACATATCCTCAAAATGTGAAATTGCTTGCTCTTGGGCAGCAATATATCTAGGTGTCAACTGAGGATCATTTGCAATTAGATTATGGGTGTTGATTAGGGCCATGGGATTTGATTGTTCAACTCTGATAAAAAGAGGTTCATTTTGCTCTCCGGCCAATATTCTTTTCATTTCTGCAGCGCTTGATTTCTCATGGTTCATCGATGATGCCAAAGCCATTAATTGTAGATCTCTTAGCTCTGCATTAGGATCCCAAATATTCATCTCTGTGAGGGCCATGTTGTGCAAGTAAAACTCAGCCATTTTGGCCCTATCCTCTAGTGCACTTTGATCACAAAGATCAATAAACTGCCTACAGTCCTAAAATGGCATGGTGCCCCTTTGTGCTAGTGTTTTAATCTGAAATTGCAGCCATTGTTCTCTAAGGTAAAGAGCATAGGATTTAGCTGGCATCCTACATTAGATGGCCTCCAAGGAGAGGCTGGCCATACATGCTAGTTGGTTTTCCTTTTCCTGTAGTTGTCCTCTCAGGGGCCTCTGGAGACACCCTAGGTGACTCCTCCTTGTGTTCTTCCCCTTCTGTTTCAATGCCTTCTTCCTCTCTGACAGAAGGAATAACATCATAGATGAGGGTTTTGATGTCATCCTCTGCTAATAAGTCTCTGAAGATTGACCATTTTATAGGGATCCTGAGGTTTTGGATGGCATCCTCAATGAGGATTCTGATCAAACCATGGTGAGCCAACTGTTGGGAATTCCCTTTCTTTACTTTGTTGTTGGAGTCTATGAGTGATTGCATCAAGAAATAGGGTATGCTAAGTCTTTGGTGAACTGATGTTTCTACCCCAAATCTTAGTTCTTCAAGCATCCTAAAATGGTAGCCATAAACAACAATGTATCTACCCTCATATGAGATATATTTGATGAGTTGGTAGCCTACCTCACTCCATGGGTATGGCAGACTGTCCCTCCTTACTCCATTTTTATCCTCTGTGGGTTCTTCACCTTCTAAAAAGAATTTCCTTTTTGCCACCTGACTATCTGCTTTGTCTTCTTTTCTCCATGCAATTCCTAGGGGAAGTGTGGTGACCCTATTGATGAACTCTAGGGTGAGATCTATAGTAAGCCCTGTAACTATAACAGTGGCATGGATTCTGCTATGTGGAGTGAGGGAATGAGCAAATTCTTGAGAAAACATAGTTTCCTGTGTATGTAATCCACTAGCATTTTAGAGGACTTCTAGTTAATTTGCTTGTAAATGGGGATGGATTTTTAGATCCTACCTCTTTAGAATGGTGGCATTGGACAATTCTCTTGATATTCCCTCTTGAACCCCTCTCTGCCTATCCTGTAGAGTCTAGACTGCCTCTGTGTATCCTGTAGACTGTTCTTGTAGGAATTCTCTCGCAGAACGATGGATTCTTGCTTCCAATGGGTGGCCAGAGGTATGAGAGCTACTTGAGCGAGGGAGTTTCAAGAAGGTGGAATGCATGAATGCATGCAAATGATGTTTTGTTTCCCTTTATACCACCTCATCATTCCCACTCCTTGTAATCAACTCCCACAATTGTTAAATCCATAGTTAACCACTTCTTGTCCTACTCCTCCTCTGTTCTTTGAGTTGACTGCAGCCATGTGTGAGAGGACACCTTGCTTTGTATGTGATGACTGAACGAAGGTGGCCAAGTTAACTGGCCACCTTTTCACTTACAAACCAACTACCTCATAACCTTTACAACTTTTGATCAAATGATGCATATGAGTGAGTGAGTGGGATACTTACTTGTGGTCTCGATGCCATGTTGCAGTTTGTCAAGGATCAGAGGTGTTGCGTTGCTCTTTTTCTGCATGGTCATTCTTCTTCCTCCTCTGCTGTCTACTAAGGGTGTCTGTGACTGCAGATCTAATGATGTTGTTGTTGTGTAGCTCCTCGATTACCACTTGGCAATGTTTGGTGTCTCCCTTAGAATTTCTTGATCATGTTGCTGGATGGTGCTGTGAGGATGCTGTAATGAATGGACAGAGGGAGGAGTGTGTGTAAGTGCAAGGATGATGGTAATGGATGAAGTGAGGGGTTAGATCATGTCTAGAATGAATTTTGGGGACCTAACCAACCTACTATTCAGGGGATCCTGTAGGAATATAGGGGATCCTGTAGAAAACATAATCTTCACCTTAAATTGAAGCAATGAAGTAAAAAACAATGGAATTCATGGAGGGATGCATGGTAAGGAGTGGAGGAGATGAATATATGTGAGGCAGGGTTCCCTTTGGATCTTCTCTTTTCTCCTTGATTGTCTTTCTCACCCACCTACAAATAACAATTATGTATTTTTTCTTTTTTCTTTTATTATTATATATTTTTTTTAAAAACACCTAGGCTGCCTCAGAGAGGTTTTCACCCTAGATATCTGCCCTGGGCGCCTCAAGGAAGGTTTTCACCCAGGGATCTTCTTACTCTTTTTCATTTTTTCTCATCCTTGGGCCGCCTTACGAGGTTTTCAACCCAAAGATGGGACTCAGGTGCCTCATGGAGGTTTTCACCTAAATCCTTATTTTTTTTCTCCTTTTCAGTGCCCTGATGAGGGAGGAGCTGGAACTTGCTCCACCATCATCACTGTCTTATTGATATTGTCAATGAACTCTTGTTTTGATAAAAGCCTCTTGTACATTTTCAATCGGTGTCCATTAACAAGCAATGGAATGGCTTCTTCATCTATAGTTTTGATTTGCACTGAACCATTATCATGGCATCTTTCCACCACATAAGGTCCGAGCCATCTTATCCTTAGCTTGACCTTGAAGTCTTTATACCTAGAATCATATAACAGTGCCCAGTCTCCCTCTTGAAATTGCTTCTCCTTGATATGTTCGTCATGCCAGATCTTCCTCTAAAGCTAAACTATCTTTGTATGTAGGAGGGCCTGCATTCTGAATTCATCCAAGCCATTCAAATGGAAAAAACTTTCTTTCTGTGCATGACTGAGATCCAAATCTAGTTGGGTTGCCATCCTCAATGTGTTATATTCAAACTCAATGGACAGCAAAGCCTTTTTCCCATAGACCATCTCATAGGGTGTAAATCCAGTGGTGGTCTTACATGTTGTATTATAGGCCCAGGTGGCCTCAACTAGTCTCCCTACCCAATCCTTCCTGCCGCTGCTCACTACCTTGGTTAAGATGTTCTCCAGTGCCCTGTTGGTCACCTCCACTTGCCCATTAGCTTGTAGATGAAAAGTAGTGGAGGTCCTATGCTTGATTTTGTGATGGCTAAGCAGTTCTTCAATCATGTTGGAGGTAAACTGGCTGCCTTGGTCTGTGACTAGCTCTCTAGGGTACCCAAATTTGTAGAATATATTCTCCCTTCAGAACTCAGCCACCTTCTCTTCTGTTGTTGCCTTAATTTCCTTGGTTTCAGCCCACTTAGTCAAATAATCAATGCACACAATGATGTATTGTTTTCGCTTTGAAGGAGGGTTGATAGGCTCAATGAAGTCCATGCCCCACTTGTCAAATGGCTCGAAAGTCACTTGAGGTTGTAGGGGCATTTCATCTCTTGAAATAGGCTTTCCTATCCTCTGGCACCGATCACACTTTTTAATGTACTTTTTCACATCCTGATGAAGAGTAGGCCAATAATAGCCTGGTTGCAACACTTTGAATGTTGTCCTCTTTGCTGCAAAGTGACCTCCACAAGGCCCATCATGAAAGGTCAGAAGGATGTCAAAAATTCCTCTTCCCTTACACACCTTCTCAAGATTTGATCTAGGCCCAGTTTGAACAGATTGCCCCTAATCCAGGTGAAGGGGGCACTTTTCCTCACTATCTTGCTCTTTTCTTTGGAGGGCAAGTTTGGTGGAAACTGTGCTGATACCAAATAGTTTGCTATATCAACAAACCATGGGGAGAGCACTAAAATAGCAAACAAATGTTCATCCGATAACTGGTCATCCACCATTCCTTCTTCACCTGCAGGCATATTCATCCTAGAAAGTCTGCAACAACATTTTCCTTACCAGGCTTATCAACAATAGTTAGATCAAACTGTTGTAATAAAAGCAACCATCTTATAATTCTAGCATTCAAATATGGTTTGTTCATTAAATATTTGATTGCAGCACGGTCAGTATGCACAAATGTTTGATAGCTTGTAATGCAATGCCTAAATTTGTTTAATGAATGCACAACAGCTAGGAGTTCCTTTTCGATCACAGTATAGTTTAGCTTAGCCTTTGACAGGTTCTCACTGACAAAATAGATGGCATAGGGCAATTTTTCCTCTTCCTGACCTAAGGTTGTTCCTATGGCTTTGTGTGAGGCATCAGCATGAATATTAAAAGGGAGGGCCTAGTTTGGGCCTCTAAGGATTGGTGCAGTGGTTAACTTACCCTTTAGAATGTCTAAGGCCTCTTGATAGCTCTTTGACCATATAAACTCAGAATCTTTGGCCAACAACCCAAACAAAGAATAGGCCAACTAAATGAAGTCCTTTATGAACCTTCGGTAGTATCCAGCTAACCCTAAGAAACTCCTAACATCTCTCTGCTTTTGTGGAGGTGGAACCCTTTGGATGATTACTATTTTGTTTGGGTCCACCTACAGTCCTTGCTGAGATATTGAATGACCTAGCACGGTCCCTTCAGTCATTAAGAATTAACATTTTTCTGGACTGAGAGACAGGTTCATTTCAATGCATTTGTGCAATACTTTGCCTAGATTAGTCAGGGCTTCTTGAAAATCACAGCCATAAGGTGTAAAGTCGTCCATATAGATTTCCACAGTATCATACACTAATTCAGCAAAAATACTCAAGACTGCTCTCTGGAAAGTGGCAGGAGCATTGCACAGGCCAAAAGGAAGGACCCTATAGGCAAAAGTACCCCAAGGACAGGTGAATGTGGTCTTATCCTGGTCTTCTGGGCAGATTTGGATTTGGTTGTACCCACTGAATCCATCTAGGAAGGAAAAAAAACTTCTTCCCTGCCAAGCCAGCTAGCACTTGGTCAATGAAGAGTAGGGGAAAATGATCCTTCTTTGTGGCTTTGTTCAACTCCCTATAATCAACACAAATCCTCCACTTACCATTTTTTCTTGGGAACTAACACTAAAGGAGAGACCCACTCACTGTATGAGATAGGGTAAATGAATCCTGCATCTAGTAGTTTTTGCAGTTCTTTGACCATGTCTTTAAGAGCTGGATTCATCCTCCTTTGTAGTTGCCTGACTGGCTTGCAACCTTCTTTGATGTATATGTGCTGACTACAAACTGAAGGGTGTACTCCCTTCATTTCCTTGTAACTCAAAGCGAAGGCTTCTAGGTTTTCTCTCAACATGTTGCATAGCTTTTCCTCTTCTAAAGCAGAAAGAGATGGATTAATTCTCAAAGTTTTCTCTGGGCCGAATTCTATGGTTTTGACACGGAGTGGGTTGGAATCGGCCAAGCATAAGTCAATTGGATGATTGTTCTGGGTTTCCCTTACCTCTTCTTCTAATGGTAATGAACTAGGAGTTGGACTTTGGAGCAGGTGCTCAATTAAGTCATCCTCATCTTGTTGTCCTCCTCCTATGGTTGCTTCCAAAGCATAAAGTTGGGCAGCGTAAACCTCATCTTCTTCCTCCTCCTCCAACCATAAAGGTAAATCATGCTCTAGGGAAGGTTGAGCAGGAGGGTATAGGACTCACTATTTGGACATATGCCCATTCTTGATGGTCATATTCCCAGCTCTGTAGTTAATGTAAGCATCAATTGTGGCCAACCATGGCCTCCCAAGGATGAGAGGGTAACCAGTAAGCTTAACCTTAGGCTGGAGAACTAGGAAATCTGCAGGGTACTCCCAGGAGTCAATGGAGACCATCACATCCTCCACAATTCCCTTAGGGGTGACTGTGGAACAGTCTGCAAGTTGCAGAACTGTTGTGGTCTTCCTCAATGACCCTTGGAGGTTGAGCTTGAGCATGGTGTCCTTGGTCATCACATTAATGGCAGCCCCAAGATCAATCAGAGTGTGTGGGACAATGGTGCCATTGATGTGCACATCTACTACAGGGCTTCCAGGGTCCAAATATTTTGGACATATTATCTGCCCCAGCATTAAGTCAAACAACTGCCCAATGACATTAATGGTAGGGGCATCCCCTTTTTTTCTTCCGGGATGCTTGAAGCACTTCTCCTTAGTCAACTTATTGTAAATGGGAACATCTTTGATTCCCTGGAGAAGGGGGATCTTTACACAGATTTTTCAATTCTCCCAAAAGTTCAGTTTCTTTTGGGATAGGCTTGAGTGGTTGGGCTAATCTCTCAGGAAAGGGTGGATTTACTTTAAGGTTGCTTTCCTCTCTTTCTTCCTCAACCTCCCTATGTGGAGAGGGAGGTTGGTTATCAGGGAGAATTCTCCAAGATCTTAGGTTGATCTCCTAGATTTTTACAGCATAAGCTGGGTATGATGTCTCTACACTGTAGACTTGTTGAGCTTGCCTATTGTTCGGGTTCGGATTTGGCTGGGCAGGCATCTGGGGTTGCTTAGGTGGAGCAAAGTGCAGGAGTTGTGGTTGGGTAGGTGGTGGAGGCAATAGGGCGGGAACATTGTTGAATTGGGGTCTCCACCCTTGGAGTGGGTTATTCCACTGATGTTGTGGCTGAACATAAGGTTGAAATGACTGGTTGGCTGGCTGGGAATGATACTGAGATGTATAGGACCAAGGAGGGGGTGTAGACCAGGAAGGATGAGCAAGGGGTCCCCAAGAAGGTATAGTTGTGGTTTGGTTGGGGTTTTAATATGCATGGGATGACCCTTGCATACCCTGCTGGTATGGTCTAGACCCAGGAGGTCTCCTTTGGTTGATGTAGCACAGCTGCTCAGTGACCCTTCAGCTCCTTGATATACAGCTTTGAATCCAGGTAAAGAAGGGCACTTGTCTATGGAGTGGTTTTCTTCACAAGCTGAGCAAATCTTAAAACAATTGAATGGACATTCGTTCCTAGGATGCCTCCTGGTGCATCTAGGACAAAAGATGGCCAAGGCTCTCTCTGCTTCCTCTTGCTTCCTTTTGATGTTCATGGCGTCCAATTGCAAAGCAAGGGTTTGCAGCATATCACTTTTGAAATATTCCAGCATATTTCCAATTTCACCCTCGATGGATGAGTTGGAGGATGATGTACTGGCCATAGGCTGACTACCCCTACCCTTTTTCCTAGTTGCCCTAGAATGGTTTCTAAAGACAGTCTTAATATCCTCATAGGGTAATTGGTAGATATCTCCTCCTGCTATCATATGTAAGGTATCCAGAAGATACTCCCCTACTCCTCTAAGCAGGACCAACTTCAATGACGCAGGGTCAAGTGTGCACCTGGCCCTTTTGTAACTGACCTGGAATCTTTCTTCATAGTGTTCTAAGGATTCATCCTGGCCTATGGTCATCTTGAAAATCTCTTCTTTAGTATCCTTTGACCTACAGTATTCCCTATATTTGTTGTTAAAAGCCTATTGCATCTGAGCCCAATTTGTGATGCTATCTCCAAGTAAACCCATGAACCAGCGCAATGTTGCATCCTTGACAGTAGATTGAAACAGTTTTAACTTTTGCTCATCATCTGTATAGTCATAGGTTCAACATATAACAGCAAACTCAAATAGGAAAGTGTCAGGGTCCTCTGTGGTCAGGCCATGGAAATGAGGTAGAGCAGAGGGGCTTATATTCTTCATCTTAGTGTCCCCATTGGTCTCCCTAATGGGGAAGGCACCCTCAATTCTCTCTCTATTTCCTCTGTCATTTTGGTTTTCAGCCATTGGTTCAGTAGGAATGGGTTCTTCCTCTTCTTCTTCCCCTGTAGGTTCCTCAAATATGTAAGGTTGCTCACCTAAAGGGTCTTCCAATTCACCGTCACTGAAGAAGAGAGAAGGTTGACTATTGGATGCAGTGGAGATATTTGACAAGAATTTCCCTAAATTGTCCCTATTCCTACGAGGCACGAAAGTAAATGTTTTTGGGTTGATTTTTGGAAGATTTTTTTAGCAGGAAAGTACTTTGCAGAAATGAAATTGTTGATTGAATGAAAACCACTACCAAAGAAACTACTTGTTGAATTGAAAGGAAAGCAAATAATGATAGATGAAAGAAAGGAAGCTACTAACGAAGAAACTACTTGCTGAATTGAAATTCTACTTGCAAAATGGAAAGGAAAGCAGATGATGACAATTGAAAGAAAGGAAGCTACTAGATTACTTTTGCAGAAATAAACTAATGGAAGAAAAGTGAGGATAAGAAGTAGAAGAAAAGAAAGTTGGAGACTAGAAATAGAAGAAAGAGGTAATCACATTCTACTTTGACACCTCCCCGACAACGGCGCCAAAAAGTGATAAGCCTAGGTATTGCAACAAGAATGATGCAACTCCCAGGGCTACCATCTTTACTTATCAACCCAAGGTTCGTACAAACTTCGAGGTGACAGTGTTATATGCACAAGTAAAAGTGAAGGTCTTGCCTGTTGTCACTGCTCATCTGGCAAGAGACCCCAGGGGTTCCAAGCCAGACTTCTATAGGGTCAGAAGAAGCTTAGTTCTTTGATGAAAGAAGAGCAAATCTATTCTAAGAGAGAGATACTCTACTGCAGTAATGAAGAAAACAGCATGTAATGCTAAACCACACCATAACCTAACTAACCATCTAAACAGCGAAGCCAAATAGAATTGCTAAATCAACACTAACCTAATGCTGTTATCTAAGTTGCAGAGATAAAGAGCATTAAACTATACTAAGGTGTAATCAAAGGAACTAAACTAAATCTGTTTTCAAGCGGAAGAGCAATTGGAGATCGAAATTGGTGAAAGGAGGACGTAAGGACACAGTAGTGCATAGGGACCGTTGGATCGATCAACGAACAGAAGATGAATGGCAGAGATCTTATGGCGGGGGCTTAAGTGAATAGATGGATGAACAAGGTTAACGAATAGGATGAACGGTGGAGATCTTATCGCGAGGAATTAAGTGAATGGATGGACGAACAGCGTAGCGAAGCAGATGAACGGCGGAGAACTTATCGCGGGAATTAAGTGAATGGATGGACGAACAGGGTAACGAAGCAGATGAATGGTGGAGATCATATCGCGAGGAATTAAGTGAATGGATGAACAAACAGGGTTAACAGGAGATGAATGGCAAAAATCTTATTGCGGAGATTAAGTCAAGAGATGGATGGACAGGATTAATCAAAGGATGGACGACGGAGATCATATCGCGGGAAGAAAATGTGCAGAAATGATGGAGCGGGTTTCGAAGGCAGTAAGCAGTTTCTCGTGTGCCCTCAAAGTTGTAAGCTGTATTTCTGAATTTCACGCGATTAGCCTAACTGAGCGACACGTAGCACGAGAAAACCACTTTTCTCGCATGCTCTCGGGCTAATAACGGTTGTGCAGTAATCTGCGCGAGATTGTGCGATAGCCATTGGATCAAGCGGGGTTGATCAACGATGGAGATTGACCAAGCTAGTTGGCGAGCGGGTGACGCAATAGCCGCCGGATCTGGTGAGGAAGATCGACAGTGGGGGTTTAAAGCGCATAAAGTGTTGAGGTGACATGATAGCCGTCGGATCAGGCGAGGCAGATCGACGGTGGGGATTTAAAGTGCATAAAGTAGGTGGAAGACTTCACGCAAGGTGGCAGTTGGATAAACTAATGAATCAGACGGTGATTGGGCAGGTTTGTTGTGGATTGGACAGTGAGGAAACAATGCACGAAGAACGTGCTAAAGGAGGTTTCAAATGAAAACGACAAAAAAACCAGCGAGGGTGAACAAGTAATTGCATCAAACAACAAACTCCATAGCTCATGCGAGAACCAGAAACCTATGTTTTTGGGGTTGCTGAAGGGTCTCTTCCTCAAGTCATGGTCCCAAAGGGAGGAGGTGAGGCCGAGACACCTGCGGACAACCTTGTGGTGATCTTTTCCTCCTAGCTAACCTGTGAACTGAAAGAAGGCACAAATGGAAGTAAACTAAAGCACAATCGATCTACTCTACACTACTATAATGGGAATGTAGCTACTTAAGCAAATGAACAAAAAACCAAGAAGCTATGTTATACTGTTGTAATGGAAATGTAGCTACTTAAGCAAATGAACAGAAAACCAGGAAGCTACTTAAGCAAATGAACAGAACCAGAAATCTATTTAAGCAAATGAACAGAACTAAAAATCTATGCTAGCATACATGTACAATAAAGAGGAGCTTTGGCTGCTCGGGTTGGGCCCTAACCCAAGAGCTTCAGCCCTCTGAGTTAACTCAGTGTTGGCTCAAAACAGAACTCATCTTTATTATAAAAACCATGGATTACATAACAAACTGTCACAAGTCTTGCAGCTCATAAATAAAGTAGAGTTTTACAATAAGAATCCGAATCCTACTGAGGTCCTAAGCCTCTCTACTTATACATCTGAAGTCTCCAACGACTTCCTTCCCATTAGGGAGGCTTGGCTCCCCACTCAAGATAAACTGGTTTCTGTCACTTTCACTTGCTCAGTTGTCTTTTAGTCCTCATGATTTGGTTGTTTGCACTCCGAGCTGATGGAGGAATATTCAAATGGAGGGGTAGTAAATGAGGAGGATTTACCTCCTATAATTCCTCTCCCTTGTCCCATTCGAGTTTTGACCAAGGTCTTTGCCACAGTTCCTTGCTTTTATCCTTTATTCCTACATTTTTCCTTGCTTTTATCCTTTATTCCTGCATTACATTTACATTAGACCACAATGCAAAATATCCAACTCTAACTCATCTCATAAACAAAATATAATCAAAAGTAAGCATTAAGTTGTCAGAATAGTTGGTTTGACTGAGCTAGGAGGTGAATTAAGGCCAATTAAGGCCCATATAATTACCCAATGATGAGGCGCATCAGGTATCCAGCGGTGTACAGGGGTAGGGCGCGGTGTACAGTGGCATGTCAGGGAGTACTGGGATGATTGGGGGTAACCATGGGTGTATAGTGCCGCACAGCAAGGTCTTGGAGTGTTTCCTCCAAGGAGACCCTTGGACGGAAACATCGGGCATACCTTTGGGCTTAGTTTACTCAGGATCGACGGGGACACAGATGAGCGATACTTGATGGCATCGGTGGGACTCACACGCCCAACCCTCTTCTACATCCCTCACAGGCACAACCGATTTTGTTGTCGACTTTCTGCAATCTGGGCATGAGCAGTGGAGGGCAAGGAGCTCACTCGAGATATTTGGGTGACACTCAGTGCACTAGGGGGAAGACTTTTCAGCAGTGGCATTGGGTTGTTGCGTCAATTGATAGCCACAGATTAGGGGATGAGGTGATCATCTGCAGGGGTGGCATATCGTTCATCACCGACCCTACGTCTAGGGAACTAGTCATGAGGGAGACATGTGCCACTCTTTGCTCAGGGCATGTCAGGACCAAGCATAAGCAGAGGATAGTGGTTACGACTGAGGTAGTTGCCCAGTATGTGTCCGGGCTCCAGAACTTATATTGGCACATTATCGAAAGGGCAGATGGCAGACCCAGGGGAAATGGTTTATAGGGACAGGAGGGATCCACGTACCCTGAGTCGATTACGAGTATCGGATACCCATCTTTTGGTTGCATTCAGGGGGTAGCTCTTTGGCACACGTGGCTTCCAGCAATCATCAGTACTACACAGTCGCAGGCACACGGAATATTAGCATGCATCAAATTAGCCCACAATATATGGAGCCTATATAGTGATCACATGTAGGGACTAGAGACGAGGGCCAGAGGGATTCCATTGGTTGACAGGGTTATGTCGCAGCAAGTATGGTTATGGGATGCAGCGATTCAGTTGATTGATAGATCACTCGTGATGAGCAGAGTCGTGGCAGAGAGTGATATAGTTCAATCTTGGGATGACACATGGGGGTTCACAGAGGGTTTCATCATATGGGGAGGCAGGCATTCTCTGTTGTTGCACAGGGTCGGAGTTAGATTTGGATGGGTAGGCCTGGTTGCCATGGAGATGCCCAAGCAAGATGTGTCTCACATCATTCAATATTCCACCATTGAGTTCTAGGAGAGGAGGATACTGACTGCGCACAATGGGGAGTATGACATAGTCAGAGTAGCGCAGCGTTAGCATGGTGGCACCACTCTGGGACTAGTAGGGAACTGGGACATCACAGCTCTTCACAACTCAATAACCTTTAGGGATGCGTTGGCTACTGCAGGGGGAGACCATATAGATCTTCCATTGGGCTTTAGCAAGTCACTAATGGAGCGGGGGACTTCTGGTACTTTCATTGGGCAGGATAATAAGTGGAGGGAGGGGAGTTTCAAGTTGGACAGGATTGCCTGGGATCCTGGTATTGAAGGATTATTCCATATCTGGACAGTGCAAAGGTTAGGTACGATCCAATGGCACATCTAGGACCCTAGCACATTTTGTAGTGACAGTGGGGAGCAACAGTTAGAGAGGATGCTTGCTCAGGCATTGCTTGAGGACAAGCGATTCTTGGTGCATTGGAGAAGCTTGCCGGACGAGGATGCCACTTGGGAGGGTGAGCACATTTTGGAGCACCTAGCTTTGAGGTTGCTTAAGGGAAAGCCACATTTAGGAGGGGAGGACTGTCATGTCCCTTCTCAAACACATTTGTAATAGGGTGTCTCCACACATTTTTGCACAATATTGGCTAAGGGAAAGAACCCAGCATTTTCGACATAGGGACTTAGGAGGAAATTCGACTTAATTTGGTTGCTAGAGGAAGGTGGGGGCCACCCACATGGGAATTCGAACTAGGCCATTCGAATGGCTTGGAGGGAATTCGAAGTGCTGGATGGAGGAGCCCACATGAGGCAAGGAAGACCCACAAAGATAAAAGGAGGGGAGAGCTCTCTTTTGGATGGATTCTTACACCTTGCAATCAAAATTACTTGACTGTTCACTTTGTTGTTTAGCTGAGTCAACCGGCTGTTTAGCCACGAATATCTCAAGAGGGAGATTCAACCTATACTTCGGGGGACCATCCATGCCCGCCCTTGAAAGGCAGCTCCATAATTATTTCAATAGTTTCGGGAGTGTGTTATAGTACTACCATTCAGCGACAACAGGGAGTGTGTATTTCTGGCTAGCTGGAGAATACACAGGGGGAGTTCGAAGCTATCAGTGATCAAGCATTTGCCGGGACAGTTAGAGGATTAGGAGAGCAGAAAAGGGCCAGCCTTTCCTGTGAGTTTTGGAGCCAGCATCCCAGCAGTCTGATTTATAGTTACCTGGGCCTGCACAGAGAGCAATCACTAGGCTCACGTGGGAGTTGGAGGAAGGAATTGTAGAGTTGGAGCTAGCCGAGAGAAGTAGGAGATCACTTGGAGGGCCATTTGAGGAGGATTGTTGGAGTTGGGAGAGCAAAGATTGACAAGATCAGTCACAGCAACAGATTTCAAAATTAGAGGAAGGCCAAGCTGTGAAGGGTCAATTTTTGAAGTTTGGAACCAAGGGAACCCCTTTTTGGGTTTTTCTAGGTTTTGGGCAGGGATCACACTTTATAGAATTTTTTGGGCAGATCTAAGGGGTCAAACAGGGGTCCCAACTCAACCAGCAGCTAAAGGAGCTAAGGGGAATTTGGGCCAAAATTCTGAGGTCAACATTTGGCCAATTCCTTCGTGGGTTTTCCTAGGTTTAGGCCAAGGAGCAAGGAGCTGAAATCTCATAATTTTCTGAGCACAGGAAGTAGTGATTCTAGCCCTTCGAAATCAGCAGACAGAGCAGTTTCTGGGGCAGCACAGTTCAATTTGGTGCAGCGGTTGTAGCAGCCTTCAGTTCAGCATTTTCTCACCTGGGTTTTGTCATGCTTGTCCAATTAGACAAGCTCAAGTGCACCATTCTATTTTACTATTGTATTTGCTCCTAAAGAAATAATAAAATGGCTCAGCAATTCTCTATTTCCAATGTTTCCATGGATGCTTAATGTATATTTAGTTTTCTTATTGTTGGATTGTTTGCATGCTTTGTATATCACTTACATTCTTGTTTAGGAACATTACATGGTAGCTATGGTTTTGGGTGCTTTGCATAGATCTTGGGATCATTTTGCAGCAAGCATTAGTGCAAGAGAAAATGCACCTTCATTTGATAAGCTATGGGTTTCATGCACTCAAGAAGAGTCAAGACTCCATTCAAGAGACCCAATTGAAGATCCAAACGAAGAAGCATGTACAACCCATTCTAAGAGTTACAAAAGAAGACCCAATTTTGGAATATTTTAAAGGAGTTCTGGTCAAAGAACTAATTCAGGACCAGTCGCAAAATCTGCTCCAAGAAGGGAACCTGCACCACATAGAGGACCTCCTCCTTCCTCTGAAGATAGAAGAGATAGAAGAGATATGACAAATGCTCATTGCTTTCATTGCCAAGCATATGGTCAATATCAAGATCATTGTCCTCAAAGAAATCAAAGGGATGACTATCAAAGGAATGGAGATCGAAAGAGAAAAGGGAAACATCATGCATTTGTTGCTAACCTTGATAAATCCTCTCATAAGAAAAGGCCCAGAAAGAAAAATTCAGATGATGAATACTCATTTTATTTTGCTTTACAGGTGCCATTGCAAGTCATAATGAAATATGGTTGGTGGACAATGGTGCGTCTAGGTACAACACTAGGAATCATGGTCATCTCTCTGAATTGGTGGAAAAGAAGATTGCTCAATGGGTTGAACTTGGGGACAATGGAAAATACGAAATCAAAAGGATCGGCTCATCATCCTTGCAATTGGATTTAGAAGGTAATGTGTCCATTAACAATATATTATATGTTCCTGGTTTGAAGAAGAATTTGTTGTCCATCTCATCTCTTGAAGACAAAAGATATAGAATTACTTTTGTTGATGTACAAGTTATGTATAGAAGAAGGATGCCTCTTTTGAATCTGCCAAGGTCATTGATGTGCGAATTGGAGGCTTATATCGTCTCCTTGGACATTCAATTCAAGCTTTGCTACATAACACCACTGATCTCTGTGAGCTATGGCATCGAATGAATGCTCATATTCACTATAAAGCATTAACTAGAATGAAATATTTTGTTAAACATGTACTGGAAATCCAGGTTGATCATGATGGTGTTTGCAAGGGATGTGCCCTTGGGAAAAATGAGAAAGGAAGATGTACTAACAGTGATAGTAGATCCAAAGGAATCTTGAATCTTGTGCACTCTGATTTTTGTGGGCCTGTGTCTGACAAGACATTGGGTGGAAACTTGTATTATATCTATTTCATTGATGATTATTCACGCAAAACATGGATTTATCTTCTAAAGTACAAGGATCAAGAATTTGAGAAGTTTCGTGAATTCAAAGCACAAGTTGAAAATGCTATAAGAAGAAGGATTAAGACCTTGAGCTCTGGCAATGTTGGAGAATATGTATCCAAAGAATTGATTGATTTCTACAGAGGCGTTGAAATTAAGAGGGAGTTGATAGTTCCCTACTATCCTCAACAAAATGGAACTGTTGAAAGGAAGAACACGACAATTATGGAAGTTGCCAAGCCCATGCTTCATGATCAAGAGTTGCCTATGTTTCTTTTGGGAGAATTGTTGTCTATGTTAAAAAATGATGCACACATCAAATATTGGACTACAAGACTCTTATAGAGGTCTTCACAAGTGAGAGACCAAATGTTGAGAATTTAAGAATTTTTGGTTGTCATGTTTATGTTCATGTGCCCAAGGAGAAAAGGACAAAATTGGAACCTTCCTAGAAGAAAGGAACTTTTGTTGACTATAGTGAAGATTCAAAGGCCTTTAGGGTCTACGTACCAGGATAACGTTATATTGAAAGTTGCAAGGGTGTTATCTTTGATGAAGGTTTTGCTTTCTGGAATTCCAAGGGTTCACACTTAGACTTTAATGATGAGATACAAGTGGCTCTAAAGAATGTGGAATCAAATTCTAAATAACCTGAATCGATGGAACAAGATCCTCATGAAGAATCTGATGATCATGAAATTGTTGAATCGCCAAGAGCCACTATACTTGAGACTCGAAAAAGACCTGCCTGGCTTGAAAGAACATTGAAGGAAGCTGAAGGAAAGACCTCGTGGGACCTTCAGGGAAAGCAGGAAGCCAAAGAAGTACTTTGATTATACAACTTTGATGTGTAACACTATTGAGTCTAATCCATCTACTTATGAAGAAGCTATTGAGCATCAAGTTTGGAAAGATGTTATGACTGAAGAATATCAATCTATTATGAAGAACGATGTTTGGGAAATTGTGCCAAGACCTGAAGGAAAGTTCATCATGACTTCAAAATGGATTTACAAAATCAATCACGCTGCTGATGGAAGTGTTCAAAAGTACAAGGCAAGATTTGCGGCTCGAGGATTCTCCCAGAAAGAGGGATAGGATTACAAAGACACATTTTCTCTCATTTCTAGGTGCGCTATTAGATATGTCATTGCTTGTGCTTCTATTGTAGGTTGGAAGTTGCATCAAATGGATGTCAAAACTACTTTTCTAAATGGGGTCATTGAAGAGGAAGTTTATATTGAATAACATCAAGGTTTTGAGGTCCATGATAGAGAAACACATGTTTGCAAATTGAAGAAATCCCTGTATGGGCTGAAGCAGGCTCCTCGTTCATGGTACTCTCGTATTGATGGTTATTTTTTGAGTCTTAGCTTCAAGAAGAGAGATGATGATCCAAACTTGTATTTCAAAGTTGTCAAAGGTGAGACCTTGATGTTACTATCGTATGTAGATGAATTGTTTCTGACAGGGGTTGAAGTTTTGATTGTCCAATGTAAGAGGGAGATGATTTATGAGTTTAAAATGAAGGAAAATGGTCTTATGCATTACTATTTGGGATTGGAAATTTAACAAAAGCCTAATGGAATCTTTGTTGGCCAAGGCAAATACATTATTTCGATCCTTCAGAGATTTGGCACGATGGATTGTAAGCCCATGGACACTCCTATAGTGATGAATTTGAAAAAGTTATGGGACTGTGACTCTGATTTGATTGATCCCTCGATGTATCACAAACTGATTGGCTCATTGAACTATCTTGTGAACACTAAACCTGATATTTGTTATGTTGTAAATACATTGAGTCGATTCTTGGTTGAGCCTCGACATGTGCATTGGGTTGTAGTGAAATGTATTTTGAGATATTTGTGTGGCACCATTGAATATGGTCTGAGATGTGCTTCTAATGGAGAATGGCAGCTACATGGATTTACTGATATTGATTGGGTTGGAAGCTCTGATGATAGGAAGATCACTTCTAGATTTTGTTTTGGTTTGGGCTCCGCTATGATTTCATGGTCTAGTAGAAAAAAAACTTAGGTTGTTCTGAGTATAGTTGAAACTGAGTATATAGTTGCATGTTCAGCTTGTTTTGAAGTTGTGCGGCTCCGAAAATTGTTTGTTGGTTTGTTTGATCAAGTGTTGGAATCGACCATTATATATTGTGATAATCAAAGCCATGTGAAGCTTTATGAGAACCCGATGTTTCATGACAGGTCGAAGCACATTGAGATCAAGTATCATTATATCTGGAATATTGTCCAAAGGGGATCTGTGAAGCTCAAGTATGTCCCTACTGATAAGTAGGTTGCTAATGTGTTGACAAAGTTGTTGTCCCGGATGAAGTTTCCATATTTTAGAGAACAACTTGGAGTTGTTGAGAACCCCTCTCTAAGAGAGAGGGAGCATTGATTGTACAACATCATATGATGGGCAATCTTCCTTAGGTTGTGGCCAAGAGACCTATGGATTGGTCGGGAAGATTGTCACTCCCTTAGGTCAATTGACCGGGAGGCCAGTGAGTCTGGTCGGGGAGCTTGGTTTTGAGGCATGGAGTGATCCCTTAGGTTTTTACCGGGAGACCAGTTTGGTTGAGGACATTGATTTTGTGATCTCTCCCTTAGGCTGAGGGCGAGTGACCTATGGATTGGTCAGGGAGATTGATTCAAGTTTCCTCCTTTAGGTCGTGGACTAGGAGACCTATGCATTGGTTGGGGAGATGTACCCTGTGCATATGATTGGTTTGGCCTCAATGATTAATCCCACTAGTCAGTGGGGTACTGACCTCGATGTCATGGGGTTGTGGCTTGTGGGATGTGTTGGACGCTATGTATCTTTCCTTATGATGAAACTAATGATCTCACCCTTAGGTTGTGGGCTAGGAGACCTATGGATTGGTTCATTGATAAAGAGAGAGACTTGTGCTTATCCCTTAACTTATGAGCCGAGAGGCCCATGGATTGGTTGGGGTAATTGATTTTGAGAGAGAATGAAAAGTACCTTCCTAACTAAGAGTGAGTGTTGAAAAATTGGGTAGCTACGATCAGTATTTTCATTGGAAAATAATGGGGACAATTCATATTTTTGACTTTGACCAAGTCGGCCTCAAGAAGGTTAAGTCAGCACACGTGTGAAAAGGCACCTCCTCAACCACATATATATATGACTTTGTTGGAGCTCATTTTGGCATCTCATCAACACACAATTCGATCTTAAAATTGCAGAGGTTAATCCACACGTGCGAAGGAGTCAAGGAGACATTTCAGACCAACGTTGACCAGCATCTTTCTATCTATTTTGACTTGCTTTGACTTGCATTGACTTGGGCTATTTGGCATATGTTTGACTATCTTGGAGGGTTGAAGATTGAAAACGATCATTACCTTGACTTGACCAAGATTTTGACATGTTTCCAAGGTCATTGACCTAGGTTGACCATAGGCATGATTGTGACTTTTACCGAACTATTTCAAAGGTGCGTTGACTAAGGTGTTGACCAAGTTTTAGCCTCTTGTTCAGAGTTTCCATAAGACGAAATTCAGCCCTATAGTTGCAGACGTATTCTTTGACCAAAATTGACTTTCTCTCTCATCTTTCACTGGTTTTGACTTGAATAAATTGAGGTCAGATTTGGAATCTTGTTGGAATAATTTTGATGTACTATTGATGAACAAATTCTCTCCCATAAGAAAAGATTGGTTGGGTTTTCCACTTGTGGAATTTTCCTTGGTTGTGAGCCTAATTTTTGGTATCTCTTGTCTCTTCTTTTACTGTTCATTGTAGTCTCTACTGCTCTATTGATGAAATTGAATGGTTGAAGTTTTTCATGTATAGCCACTTAATGATTGGAATGCTAAAGGAATATTGAATATACCATTGGAAGTAGTTATCATTTTTTTTAAACTATACTAGTCATGAATGCACTAGAAAATCAACAAATCTACCCAAGACAAGAATAAATATGTCCTTTCCATATTAGCCCTTTCAGTCCACTTTGACTTGACACCTGGCAGGTCCTTTGCAACCTTTCACATAGAGAAATTTGTTCCTTCAATATCTCTGCATACCAGTTCATCACAAGGGTATTTTCTTCTCCAAATGCGTGTATACTCAACTCCAAGTAGCTCAGCTTCTCATCGTAGACTTGCCCACCAAACCATTGTACAATTAGCATTAAAGAGGTCTGCTACTCAGAGTAGATTATCCCTTCCAAGCCATTGTACATTAGCCCTCTTACAACACTATTCATTCCAACATTCATGAACAGATTCAATCAACATAACTCTGCAATTATCTTCAGCAAACCACTAACCCATAAACCCTCATCTGGCCTCAACTTAGACATGAAGTCACTCGGCCCTGAAACAGATCTCCTACAACATCTACACCTCAACTCAGACCTTTCTATCATACCCTGTAGTCATTGTTCTAGCCTCGGTCCTATGTTATATCTCTTGTGCATGGATCTAAGGTAACTCGGCCACAATAGCAGCTTTCTAACAATCCATCCAGTCCTCCTTTAATAGAGATTTAGGGCTACAACCCTCTCCAAAACCATAGACAGAACTCGGCCTAGAATAAAGACAGAGATAAGGCTTCCCCATCTTGCCTTCTTGACATGGGATTTCGTTTGCCAGAATACTAGACATAGGAGGAACACTTTCGGCCTCGTTCTCTAGGACAAATGGATTTCCAAACACAAAAATAGACTTCAAATTTTCCTCCACTTCATAACTGCGGCTACACTTCTTGGCTAGTGATAATCAGAAGATGAATTGCAATGATGTGATTAAACCTCACCTAGGTCTCCTATATTTATACGCTCTCTAACTATTAGATTAGGGGCTCTTAACTCCATTAAGGCGCCTCCACAACAATAATTAGAATAAACAATGATTTGTTTTGGGTTTTTAGCCCATACCTTTTGGCTTAGACTCGCTGCTTGGAGTATTTTGCCCAACGAAAGCTTATTTTCATGGGTCAACTCCACATAACTTAGTACCCCACGGGTTGTGGGAGTACCTCTCAAGCTACAATTTCAACACTACACCCCTCATTAGTCATCACTCAATTCTTGAGCACTTGATGCTCAATATCATCATAAGGATACCTTGCACATCCCAACCCTGATGAGCGAAAAAACAACTCATCTTAAGGGGTAAAATAATTGTTATATCATAAAAAACTTGCTTGGACCCTTGAGCTATGCACCATATAAAAGCATTATCATAAAGAAGTAAAAGTTGCACCAGAAGGGTGGAACAAGCATGCTGAGGAAAGGGGTAACCCATTCCTCCACCATTGCTCCCTCCATTACATCTATACCTATGTTGCCAGGAAACGTGGGTGCAAGGACGGGGACGGGGACGGCATTTTTGGAAACAGGGTGCATGGGTTTGTCGGGTAATATAATAATATTAAATTTTAATAATTATATTTTATAAATTTATAATTTATAATTTATAATTAATAATATATATGAAATTTGAATTTGTATATTTTTTCAACTTTAAATTTTAAACAAGAAAACTTTAATGATAATCATTTAAACATGCATATTATTAATTAATATTTTATATATATATAATTAATAATATATATGAAATATATTAAAGTTGAAAAAATATAATTAATAATATATATGAAATTTGAATTTGTATATTTTTTCCAAACCCATTCTGATAATGCATAAATGGACCTGCTTACCATTTTCATCTGATGGCAGTCTGGCACATGCCTTCAGAATAATAGTGAAGATCACGTGGTTTGGATTTATGCCAAACCAAAGCATTCTGCCACAAATTGGAACGCATCCATGCAACAGTTGTGGTCAGCATATCCTGCTGTCAATGAGTTCCACGAAACTGCATACCACGCAAGCATCCTATCAAATACAGTTTTGCAGGTCAAACTTGTTCCCTAACTCTATATTGCCATATTAACATTGCAGGCATCATTGTTTGTCTGATCACACTGCTATAATGTCCATCCTTTTCCATGCTTCCAATTTCTCTTCCTATGCTTATCTTTCATTTTATTTTCCAAATCCAACAGAATTTCAGACCTTTCTCAATTGTTATGTTACCTGTTTGACCCTCAAACACAAGTCCCCAGTATTAGCTACCATAAAAAAAATGAAGATATTAACTATTGTTTTATACATACAAGCATAACATCTGTTGCTTGATGCAATTAACTTATTCAATTTAGAGTTGCACCATATTTTCATCCAAAAATGAAACACATGAAATCAGTACAAAGTCAATTATACAGCTTGCTGGCAAGTGTCTTTTGTCAAGCCAACATATGGAATAATACATTACAGCTATAAACTATAATTCTTGTGTGCATCTCTCTATGTCCATTAATGTCTGTTCTCTCTATGTCCATTAATGTATGTCTATGTGTATGCATCGATTTGTGTGCATACATCTACATCTTATATGTATTTATGTGAGAATTGAATTTCAACACTTCTCATCATGAACAAGAATAGAACAAGAGTGTCTCTGAAAATGCCTTTACTGCTATTTATAAGTCATTACCTGAAGCTCCAAGGAAAAAAAAAGGTCTCTAACTAAAGCGCGATCCCTATTTTGCCCAGACAAGCTCTCTGCAATCATATATCCAAGGAGGTCGACAGTCCACTCACATCTTTTGTTCACTTGAATATCTTGATGTAACTTCAACCTAAAAATTTTGAAAATACCCATGCTACTTCAAACTTGTTGTATGGGCTCTTGTCCTTGAGAAATGCCCTAGAGAGATATAGCCTTTGGCATGATACATGAAAATAGTAAACAGTCCTCAAACCTCCACTCCCTTTGTAGAGACACCAACAGAATAATATAGCACTTCCAGCTAACTTATTTTACTTAAGCCTCAATATAAATCCCAAAAAAACAGAGTTGAGGAAATAATGAAGTGGATTAAATCACTCAGGACGGTTTCCTGCATGGTGACCTCATTTATGAACTTGGCAGAATAGTGGCAATTACGACATATGCACTTCTTGCGCTTTTGATGAGACTTCAGTGGTCTTTACAACTTGCTGAAAAGCACAAACAAAATATAAGCTTCTTCCTCTTGTAAAACAATGCAGATTCCCACCACTCCTATTGCACATCATGTGATGATCACTACCACCTGCTCCTGTTTCTTATCATGCAGCATAAAGTGCACATCAGGTACATCCCCTGCTTCCTTCATCAACCCTGTCAGTCACTGCAATTCTGCATAGATCTCCTCTGTCTGTGGGTGTGATCTATCTCCTACAACAAATGTATGCACTTTGTTCTTAACCTCAATCCAACTATATATTATTAATTATATTTTTAATATAGTTTTTTTATGAAGAACCCAAAGAACCCAACCCGAAGAACCCGAAGAACCCAAGAACCCAAGCACCCAAAGAACCCAAGAACCCAAGAACCCGTTAAAGGAAAAGAACCCAATTTTTTTTTTTGAAGAACCCGGTTCTTTATGGAAGAACCCGGTTCTTCTGGGTTCGTCTGGGAAGAACCCGTACCTGAATCCAGTACTTGGGTGCGGGAACCCGGGATGGGTTCGAGAACCCCACCCCCGAGTGCGGGTACCCATGCAACACAGATCTATACACTCAAGATGTGGACCTCTATCAGTTGGTCCCTTAACCCTAGCACTTAACCATTGAGTCATTCCCCTTCGTTGCCACCTATTGTCACTAACACCTGTGAATTGAAGGGTTGACTTGGAAATGCCACCTCCCATTAGAGGTTGGAAGCACCTAATAGGATTGATTACTTAACCACCTCTACAAAGGTAGGGAACACCTTTACGAGACTTGTTCTAGCTATATATATGAAGGTATCCTTGCTTGAAGTCTTATTATGCCCTTAACAGATAACTATGGCCCACATTGATGCATCCATGGTTATTGCCTCTAACGAATGGTTTCTTTCACTTTAGTTTGAGATGGTTTTGCCAAGTGATTTTGTACAGAGCAACTAAGGGATTAAGGGCGCACTATTTCATTCATACTCCTCATGATGCCCATGCCATACTACACTTTCAAAGAGCATGATGACCTTGCAAATGTAGTGTTGCCCTTCTACAGCAAATTATTGGGCACTTTGATGATCTTGGCAGTCAATTGCACCCCAAAGCACCCTCAAATGCCAGAACATTAAGCACATCTTGGTTGGCATTGAAGATTCTTCATGATGCACCCTACAAACCCAGCATGCCCCCAAGTTTGTTGTGATACTACTTGATGGGCATGCCTTGATACAGAGCCTAGATGATGATGATCATCCCCTAGATGATTAGGGAGGGCTTGTATTACCTCACGGAGCCCTAACATTGGAAAGAGAGTACACTATGTTGTCCAGATGGTAGCCATGGAGATGACACAAGGCACCCAAAGCTAGCTTTTGAACACATGGAGACATTTTGAGACTTTATTTAAGGACCATTCCTCAAATTGTGTTTGATCATGAGACTTAGAGACATATCTTGCCCTTGTATTGCACTTTTGAAGCATTTTAGCCCTAAAAGGTCAAGATGTCATGGTTAGAGAGGCCTTACAACTCACACAAGTGGGCAAGTGTTGGCATATTTTATTTTGTTGAGTTATTGAGTTGGCTTGTAACCCATTTACTTTATGTCTACTCAAAATAAAACTTGTTTAAGGGCTTTTAGTTAGATTAACGGAAGTGATAGACCTCTTATAAAAGGACAATCATTCCATTCATTTATTCATGATCACTTGTGTGGCTTTTGGCCTCCTTAGAGAGAGATAGACTTAGCCTTTGCTACTTGCTACTTGTGGAGATGTGATCTTTGTGTAGCTATTGTTGCTGGAGAATACTTTATGTATTGGAGATGTCTTTTGGGGATTGAAAGAAGACAATTTCTTATAAAATTTGTGAGTGTATTTGTTGATTTGTAATGGTTTTACATGTGATGAAATATTGCTAGGGTTTTCTATTTTACCTTATCTAAAATTTAAATGCATATTTTTATTGAAAAATATTGGGAAATTATTGAATGTTAAATATATTTTCCTTGAATTCCCTAGAAGACCTCCTAGAGAGCTTTATTCTAATTAATGTCTCCCGTCATTAAAGGAGAGTTAGGATTTGAAAGTGCAAACTAGGGTTTCCCCCTTACTCCATGCATGAATATGATATTGTTTAAATTTAGCTCCTACGACTCCATCACCCAAATAGGGAAAGGCACTGGGATTTTTGTGGTTGTTAAAACTCATCAAAAGTTTTAACTTTTTCTTCCTTTCCTATTTTCCTAGGCCCTTTAAGGCAAGGCGCTAGGCTAGGGCAAGGGTCGAATTCAAATAGGGTAGTTCAAAGAAAGTCGATGGAGCTACTTTGGCTTGTATTCACCTTGATTGCCCTCACAAACTCAAAATCTAGCCTCTTTCATGGTGAAAACTGCCCTAGTAGAGCTGACATCATCAACAGGTAATTTATGGCCTAATAAAACCCTAATCTTACACAAAGCTTCAACTTAGGGCTTATTTGATGGTTTGCCATCGCCTATTATTGATACCATCATTAAGTAAACCTTTTCTTTATTCTTGCATGCCTAGATACACTTTTGTTGAGCATATCTTGAAACCCTAGGTATCAAGTTCTCTTTCAAGACTTTGTTTATGGTACATTATTCCACTGTCGATAATATCGGCGATATTCGAAAATATCGCGATATTTTCGGCAAAACGATATATCACCGAGAAAATATCGCCATATTTTCTGTTTTGAAAATAACACGATATTTTCAAAATATCAGCAAAATATCGCGATATTTTGAAAATATCGGCAAAATATCAGCTATGTTGAAAAATTTAAAAAAAAATATTTTTTATGCTTGCCAATATTTTGCCTATATTTTCGCCGATATTGCCAATAAGATGTTTTCTGGACCCTCACCGATATTTTGTCGATACCAATATTTTCAACATTGCATTATTCCATTTACATGGAGAAATGTGCCCTAAACGATAAAGAAAGTGCCTTTCTTAGCCTTTAACATATATCACCTTGAGCCAATTGACTTGGAATATCCTTTAGGTGAGAAACTGGGAAGCCTCCCGTGAGGTAGAATTCCAATAAAACACAGAAGGTGGAGTGCTAAGGTGACAGGCACCTCATTGTTGCATCTTGGTCTGGTTCTTGCCTTGTGAGGCCTTTCACAAGGCTTGCTAGATATTGAGGCAACAAGGGGTAATACTTCTAAACTGATAGACTAGTGTTTTTTCCCTGCACCTTTAGCTTTGCTTCAACTATTCAGAAATCATACAATTAGAAACCATTGCCAACAACAGAAAGCATAGAAAAGAAAACAAAGCAATGATTTAGCGAAAAATTCCAGAACACAAAACAAACAAACAAACAAAACTTGATCAGCAGTCTTACATTTTCTCATCTTCTTGATAAGTGTAGCTTGATGCAACAGAAAGTAACTGGCCATCTCTATTATATGATAAGGATGCAATACTGGAATTATATCTCGGGTACTGTAAAATCACATAAAACAAATAAAAGAATAAATATGAATTACCTCTTCAAATCAAAAAAATTGCATTCCACTAGACTTCCTTGCTATAAAACATTCACATGTATTCTTACAAAATATAACTGTCTTTTTACATAAAAATCTTAATCCTTCGCTACTTTTTGCAGACTCAAATTATTCCCACATGCTGTCAGTATTCTGGATTAAAGTTTTGATCAAAAACTGTAAAGCCAATATTTATTCCCTAAAACTTGAAATTTATTACACTCTTTATAACTATGTTAGCCTCCCAAGTCTCAACTCTACCTTTTCTACTCATTGATTTTTGACAAGATATTATTCAAAATTTTGCACTTTTGTCTTGAGTATTGACACTTTCTATGTCCCTACAGGTTCCCATTTTTGCCACAACTTTCATGGAGATATAAAGAAAGTATGCAGAAATTAACAAAGAGATGAAAACATATCAAGCTCAAAGGAATCCTTGGTGATCCCACAAGGTCATATTCAGCAAGATGCTTGTGGCACAACCAATGACTACATATGCTAGTACACTCCACACACACACACAAATATATATCAAAAACAAGCCTAGAGATCAAGCATATACCGACAAGAAAGAAAATCAGGTTAAATGTAATATATCACTCAAGTACAGGGAACATGAAAATTAAGAAATTTTATCATACAATGCAATTGAAAGATGTAGATAACAAATAACAAGAAATGAGAGAATACAATATATTAACAACAAAATTGAATCACAGATTAACATGAATTAGCTAAATAAGATGATTGATTCAAAACAAAACAATGCAATTTAAACTTTCCATAACAATTCCATATAAAAGCAGAAAAATTTTATCTGGGTGATCATAAATATCCTATGTTGCATTGGTTTTCAGGAAGGGGGAACAGCAGGGACAGGGGGACACATCAACAGGTCAGCTAAAGCGCACCCCCAAATTTTTCATAGGTCATCTGGTTGAGGATGGCAAGAATATATATTATATAAAATAATGCATAAAAAAAAATTGGAATACACCATAAACATTTGTAGCTGCTTGTAAGCATAAGAGCCTATACTATATAGTATATAATATCATGCACAGCACTTACCAATTATGAAAAAGCTTGAGCATGAGAAAAATGCAGTTTACCTTTACTAAACTTAAATGTAACTATTTGCAATTTGCAATAAGGTCCATAAAGAGTCTACTAGGTGAATGTGTATCTCTATAATAATTTATCTTCCTCATATTTCTTGTTTATGATGATTATATTAAAAGGCAAACCTTTCTCAATAGGTTTTTTAGACTTTCACAGCTGTGTTCAAAAGCACTATGAAACACTTTGGGATACACCTGCATGCATTCTATAAAGAGATTAGATTCATAGTTCAGATTCAAAAGGCGACTGAATAGGAATCTATTCAAACAGTTAGTCCAATATAAGTCACTACTATTCGATTGTGATGGAGATCGATGGGAGGAAAAATGCAACCTTCATTGATTTCCATTAATCCAAGCATACATATATAAACAATGATGTCGTGACCTTTGGTTTCAACTTCCAATGTCTGATGTCTCTTCCTATTCTATGTTATTTTTTGTAGCATCGGATGTGTTCTAGCCACAAAATTTGGTGGAGAGGCTAGAATGCATGAGATCTCCAAAACCCAAAAATTGTATGGAAATTCCACCTAGAGATAATTAGATTATTAGTCTACTTTTTAATGTTTCCTAAATCTAAACTTAGGAAAACTGGTTAAATAATCAAAACTAATTAAGTCAATGTGTGAATTCTCTAGAAACTCACACGGATCGATCCAAAAATGATTTGAGCCATCGATTAAGATTTAATCTTGGCCGTTGGAGTTCCGACAAGAAGATATAAGAACGGATTGATGTGGTGATAGAGATGACACCAAATTCACTTGGAGAATCCAATTTTCTAGAGTAGCAGCAGTCACTTGCCGGAGGGTTCGAGCTTTAGTGAGCAAGCAGAGACAATGAGAGGAAGTTTTCCAGATCCGGAGAAGTTTTCCAGATCTGAAGAGGCAGCAGGAAGAGGCCGAGTTATTCCCAGTTGGGCAGCGCAAAGGACTGTGCAGTTGCTTTAGAAGAGAAATTCGATTTGGCAGGAGGGAAAATCAATTCAGCTTCCAATAAAAGTCTTCCATGTTGAATAAAGTGTAACTAGGTTCAGTCTTCATAAATGTACTTTTGATATTTGTATTTATTCAAGAAAAGATATTTTATTTTTGTTATATTTATCAATGAGTTTCTTGCTCATTGAAATAGGTCTAGCACATGTCAAAGTGCTATAGGTGAGTCAAAGAGTCAAAAGAAAATGTTGAAGACCCTTAAGGGCATGTTACACCATGTATATATTTGTATAAGAGTCAAAGAATATCCCTCCAAGCAAAGACAAGTCCTCTCCATGCAACGACATCTTCAAAGGAGCAAAACCAAAGAAGAAAAATGAAGTCGGCCTACTGTCCTCAAGTCAGCCTCAAGTGGGCCTAAAGGAGGGGAAGTCCTATATATATAGAGGTTGTCCACTCCAACGACATACCAACACACCTCTGAAATCAGCGAAGAAAGATAGCCAAGAAAAGGTGAAGAAAAGTCAAGTTTAAGGAGCCTCTAGTGCAGCGAAGAAGGAGAAGTCTAAACCACAATTGAAGGGACTGTTTTTAGGGTGTGTTGACCTCTATCGGTCAACTACCCATGCAGTACACCCCCTTTTTCTTTGCAAGAAAAGGGCAGCACCTGATCAGCGTGTTTGTGCCATCCAGCAGTCATCAGCAGCTTGATCAATCTAATTGTAAATAATCTTAGCAGATATGAGTCGTGTATGTGAATTGCCTAGGTGGACCTAACTTTCTAGTGGTAATCTACGTCCCGGAAGGTTTTTTGTCTCACCGATCCATGGATCGGCAGAGTTTTCCTTCAAACCTGACCCCAAAGCCGAGATGGATTTTGTCATTGGAATTTTAGGAGAATCCTAGTGTGTTGATCTGCTAGATTATGGTTGTGTCGCAGAACTGGGAGATTTGTGAGGGTCTATGTTAAAGGGGTTTTTTCCCTTAAGATGTAAATTGTAAAAGTCATGATGTAATGTGTCTTGAAGGTCGAAAAATGTTTTGAATCCCCTCATGAGTCCTAAGTCCTAGATCCTAGGTGATGTTTCCGAAGGCTTAGTTCGATGATCTATTTTAAAATGAATTAAAAAATTAAAAAATGAATAAAAATAGTAAAATAAATAAATAAATAAATAAATGAAATAAATAAAAAATAATAAAAAAATTAAAAAATAAAGCAAAAACCCTAACTAATAAAATAATAATATTTTAAGTGAATGCATGCAAAATATTATTTAATAAATCGACGGATGAGATCAAGAGATGTCTTGATCCTCATCAACGGTCGAGATCATTTCAGCATGGATCACTCGAACTAGCCGTTGGAGTCATTTCCTTTAAGTAGGGTGCTAGGGGTCATTTTCAGATCATTGGATCTGTGAGTCTGAGACTGAAAAAGCTCTATTGTAAATCTGTTTCTGGTTAATAAAAGAAGACTTTGGGGTCCATATCTTGCTGGTGTTACTCTCTTGAAATGCTGTGAGATCATTTCATTTTCTGCATATGTTATTTTCAGCCATTAATAATAGCTTTTTGTAGAGTATTGTGAGCACAGGTATCTTGTTCACTTGCTGGGGTTTGAGTGGTTAGGGTTTCTGAAGTAATGGCAGGTATCTCCATTACTTCCTGAGATCTAGCAGCATTTTTGCCCTCTTTACTGATGATTGTTTTGAGCTGTGCAGAAAACATTTTTTGAAGGAAATTTGTGGGCGTTCGGGGAAGTTCTCGGCTGAACCAGCCAACTCCCACGAGCATTTTTTGCTGAGCCCAATTGGATTTGATCCTGGGTCTATCATTCAGTGTATTTTTAATTTGCATGAGAGATTTTCTGAAGTTCTTCACAGTGAAAATCTGAAAATCTTTATTTCTTTAAAATATTTCCGTGCTTATTGATGAATCTGGCTGTTAAGGGGCCAAATTTGTAAATTAATCAGCTATCTTAGGGTTTCAAATTTTTTTGTTCTAGGGTTTCAAAATTTTGTTCAGGTTCAATTAGGGTTTTCAGTTTCTTGGTTTTAGGCATATATTTCCTTTGTGTGATCTTTTCCTTTCAGGCTTGCAGGATTATTAAATTTCCAAGGCCATCATCCGTACCCTATTTCGCCAGTAGCCACAGTTTTTCCACACTCAGAGGATCAAGTTGCCTGCAGAATCCTTGCTGCTGCACATACGGGCCAGAACTTGCAAAGTGCCCAGCATTCTATTATGTCAGGAAAAATTCGTTTCAGTTGCATGGGATCAGCTACATGAGATCAACAGTAAGCAAAATCATACCCAGCTTCCTTGCACAAGAACAAGCAGCGGCTTCAAGACATATTGATCTACGCACGTCGAGTCAGAGAACCAAATTTCAAGAAAGTCGATTCACGTTTTTGCTCAAAGCACCGCCGTCTGCTATCAACACGTCCGGGTGAAGGGTCATCAGCATCTTCAGGACGATCTTCGATTTTCACTGAAAACGAGTATCTCTGATCTGGTATAAGATTGTCAATGCGCAATTATTCATGAAGAGAGTCTCTGACTGTAGTATTTTTATGCGTAGTAAGCATCGTGCGTAGAGGCATTGAAATCGTAAACAGGGGAAGCAGCGTTTTCCAACCGCCATAAGCTTCGATCCCATCGAATAGTGTTTACGCAGCTGGCCATCAATCTGAGTACGCTCATGAAATTCTTTCGAATCACCGCGTCCGGAGCTGGAAACCACATCTCATTCACGCGGAGGATCCAGGTATCGAAATCGTTCAATGGGCCAGGTAAATGAGGTAAGTTCTAAAACGATTTAAGTCATTTTATCCCTGTCGAGATTTTCTCCACGCATTCGTTTTTTTTTTACGCCTGAGCCTGTTATGGTAGTCCATTTGTATTATGCGTGTTTTTATTTTTTTTATTTTTAGGTTTTTTAACAAATTCGAAATTCTTTTGTTTGTTTAGATTATCTTAGATTTAGCTTTATTTTATATATTTTGTTTTACATAGTCTCATATTTCTTAGATTTTATTAAATATATAAAAAAAAGGGTCATGCGTAGTTTTAATGTTAGATTTATATTTTGATTTTTATTCTAATTAGATTTTAATTTACTTTTAGTTTAGGATTTTAGATATTAATTTAGTCTTTTTTTTTTTTTTGAATTTTGAATTTTTTGGCGCCGTTGCCGGGGAAATTGTTTTCTCGGCGTTTCAACGACAATCTTCCTTCTCTTTTTTATCTTTTCATCTGGCCCGGCAACGCCACCATTTTTTGGCGCCGTTGCCGGGGACAGAGTTTTTTCTGTCCTTGGCTTATTCGACATTTATCATCATCTTTCATCTTTCTCATCTCTCATTTGAGCTGGCAGATTCAACATTTTTGGGCATCATTTGGATCTTTTATTGCCTTATTTTTCGCCATATCAGTAGCATCTCTTCGGTTTGTTTCTTGTTTGGGTGGCGACTCCACTTTCTCATTCTTCCCAGACAAGAAGCTTTCCTCATATCTACTTGTGGTTACTTTTTGGATCCTAGAATCAGATTCATTGTTCAAGTGGCGACTCCACTGTTTTCATCTCTTGATTTTCTTGAGCAGATATCTAGTTCTATCATCCTTTTAATCCCTTATCATTCATCATGGATTATTCATTTAAGCCATGTCGTTTTACTGAACGTCTCCATGATTTTCCGGAAGATGCCATTCCTAAGTTACCTATTTTCTCGGGTGGTGATCCAATCGCTGTTAGAAGGCATCTAGTCTTGTTTACTCGCATCATGATCATATACTGTAGATCCCCTCAGTTTAATCATGAAGATATCAAAATGCGTCTATTTGTCCTTTCTTTAGAAGATGATGCTTTGAATTGGTTTAACAATTTTCCAAAGGAATCTTTCACTTCTTTAGAAGACATTGTCGATGCTTTTAAAAATAGATATGGTTATCCAAACAGCTTGCCTTCTGCCTCTAAAATTGTGCAACAGAATGAAAGTAATTTGATAAGAGGTCCAGCTGAAAGATCCCAAGACGATTCATCATGTCAGAATGTGTCATCCACCGGAAATATTGCAGATCAAGTTCATGATAGTGAAAAATCAGGGACAAATGACAATGAAAGGGAAGAGCAAAAACAAATTTTACGAGATCTAATGATGCTGGTGAGAAATATGGAAATCAATCAAACTAATTATGTCAATGATGTGAAAACTTTATGCACCCACCTGGAAAAACGTAATAGGGAGATTGAGGTCACGCAAAATCAGCATGCTAAAGAAATTGAGGCCATGAAAACTAAATATGAAACAGAAATTGGAAACATGCATAGCAAGATGTCAGTCTTAGAGGAAAATATGGTGACCATGAAAGCTGATCATGATAGGGAAATTGACTCTATGCAAAACAAGTTACTAACTATGGAAGAGGAAATGACTATCATGACGTTCAATCATAATAATCAGTTGGCTGACATGCAAGCGAATCATAAAGAATAAATAAATTTCATGCAGCATTACTTGATGGACATAAAGGAAAAGAACAATAAAATCATAAAAGACATGGAAGAACATCATGCCAGACAAATCGGTGATATAAAGGTTGAACACTCTAGACAGATGGATGCCATTAGAATAAGGGTTCAAAGGTTTCAGCAATTGGAAGATGAAAGAAACCAGGTAACATCAACAGATCAGGAGTCTTCTCATTTGCTGCAACAAGCTCCATCTTATTATGAGGAGGTTATTGATTCGATTGAAAGATGGTTAATTGAAGGTGATCCGGATAGACTTAAGAATGATAAAGATCAGATGCGGGCTAAAGAAAGACATATCACGCATACTTCATCTGATAGTTTTGAAACAGAAAGTTCCAGGTCATCAGTGATTCAACCTGCCAGAAAGAAAAAACTTAAGAGAAAGAAAATAAGAAGAAGATTTGATGCATCAGACGGCCGTGAGCAGCTTGATTTTCGGATAGGAAAGAGTCCTACCATATGCAAAATTGGACATGGCACATCCGACAAGCAGCCGACAGATTTGCCTGAAAGCAGGCAAATGCTCAGTATGCACTATATTGAACACATCTGATGCCGTAGGGCATCCTTTGTATCGTATTTCTAACCCTACTCCTTGTTTTTTCCGCATTTTCGTTTCTGCTTTAGATAGTTAATAAATGAAGAGCTTTTATCTTTATTGTGCTTAATGTATATGATGATTTTGGATGGACGCTACTTATTTTTGTGTTGTATGGATGCAGATTCTGGATTCTCACATTCCTGCAAGCAGCAACGTGTCCCCAAGTAGAGCCAGATGTTGACCTCTACTGGTCAACTACCCATGCAGTACACCCCCTTTTTCTTTGCAAGAAAAGGGCAGCACCTGATCAGCGTGTTCGTGCCATCCAGCAGTCATCAGCAGCTTGATCAATCTAATTGTAAACCCAGTCTGCATGTATTAATTGTAAATAATCTTAGCAGATATGAGTCGTGTATGTGAATTGCCTAGGTGGACCTAACTTTCTAGTGGTAATCTACGTCCCGGAAGGTTTTTTGTCTCACCGATCCATGGATCGGCAGAGTTTTCCTTCAAACCTGACCCCAAAGCCGGGATGGATTTTGTCATTGGAATTTTAGGAGAATCCTAGTGTGTTGATCTGCTAGATTATAGTTGTGTCGCAGAACTGGGAGATTTGTGAGGGTCTATGTTAAAGGGGTTTTTTCCCTTAAGATGTAAATTGTAAAAGTCATGATGTAATGTGTCTTGAGGGTCGAAAAATGTTTTGAATCCCCTCATGAGTCCTAAGTCCTAGGTCCTAGGTGATGTTTCCGAAGGCTTAGTTCGATGATCCATTTTAAAATAATAGTAAAATAATAAAATTAAAAAAAAAATGAAATAAATAAAAAATAATAAAAAAATTAAAAAATAAAGCAAAAACCCTAACTAATAAAATAATAATATTTTAAGTGAATGCATGCAAAATATTATTTAATAAATCGACGGATGAGATCAAGAGATGTCTTGATCCTCATCAACGGTCGAGATCATTTCAGCATGGATCACTCGAACTAGCCGTTGGAGTCATTTCCTTTAAGTAGGGTGCTAGGGGTCATTTTCAGATCATTGGATCTACGAGTCTGAGACTGAAGAAGCTCTATTGTAAATATGTTTCTGGTTAATAAAAGAAGACTTTGGGGTCCATATCTTGCTGGTGTTACTCTCTTGAAATGCTGTGAGATCATTTCATTTTCTGCATATGTTATTTTCAGCCATTAATAATAGCTTTTTGTAGAGTATTGTGAGCACAGGTATCTTGTTCACTTGCTGGGATTTGAGTGGTTAGGGTTTCTGAAGTAATGGCAGGTATCTCCATTACTTCCTGAGATCTAGCAGCATTTTTGCCCTCTTTACTGATGGTTGTTTTGAGCTGTGCAGAAAACATTTTTTGAAGGAAATTTGTGGGCGTTCGGGGAAGTTCTCGGCTGAACCAGCCAACTCCCACGAGCATTTTTTGCTGAGCCCAATTGGATTTGATCCTGGGTCTATCATTCAGTTTATTTTTAATTTGCATGAGAGATTTTCTGAAGTTCTTCACAGTGAAAATCTGAAAATCTTTATTTCTTTAAAATATTTCCGTGCTTATTGATGAATCTGGCTGTTAAGGGGCCAAATTTGTAAATTAATCAGCTATCTTAGGGTTTCAAATTTTTCTGTTCTAGGGTTTCAAAATTTTGTTCAGGTTCAATTAGGGTTTTCAGTTTCTTGGTTTTAGGCATATATTTCCTTTGGGTGATCTTTTCCTTTCAGGCTTGCAAGATTATTAAATTTCCAAGGCCATCATCCGTACCCTATTTCGCCAGTAGCCACAGTTTTTCCACACTCAGAGGATCAAGTTGCCTGCAGAATCCTTGCTGCTGCACATACGGGCCAGAACTTGCAAAGTGCCCAGCATTCTATTATGTCAGGAAAAATTCGTTTCAGTTGTGTGGGATCAGCTACATGAGATCAACAGTAAGCAAAATCATACCCAGCTTCCTTGCACAAGAACAAGCAGCGGCTTCAAGACATATTGATCTACGCACGTCGAGTGAGAGAACCAAATTTCAAGAAAGCCGATTCACGTTTTTGCTCAAAACACTGCCGTCTGCTATCAACACGTCCGGGTGAAGGGTCATCAGCATCTTCAGGACGATCTTCGATTTTCACTGAAAACGAGTATCTGATCTGGTATAAGATTGTCAATGCGCAATTATTCATGAAGAGAGTCTCTGACTGTCGTATTTTTACGCGTAGTAAGCATCGTGCGTAGAGCAGTGTTGCACGAAGCGCCCCCCCCCCCCGCGCGGATCGAAGCTCCGAAGCGCGCCCCGTACGGAAGCGCCTAGGAAGCGTCGTACGAAGCGCGCTTCGGAATTATGGAAGCGGCGCTTCGGCAATTTAAAACGCTTCCTGGAATTTCCGAAGCGCCACTTCCAAGGCTCCGAAGCGCGCTTCGTACGGCGCTTCGGGTCGCCGAAGCGCGGCGATTCGGAGCAGGAAGCGTGCGCTTCACGCACGCTTCCGTACGCTTCGGCCAAAGGGGGCGCCGCAAGGGAAAAAAGACGCATTTTTTTTAATTTTTTTTTTAAGTTATGTTAACTCAACATTAAGGGGGTGGGTTAGGGTGAGGTTAGAGTAAGGTTAAGGTGAGGAATGAAAAGAATAAAGCCCCCATTCATTCCTCATTTTCTCACTTTGAGTTTATGAGAGTTGGAGAAGAGAAGAGAGGAGAGGAGAAGAGAAGAGAGGAAAGGAGAGGAGAAGAGAGGAGAGCTTGGAGGAGTGAAGAAGGAGGAGCTAGGAGAAGGAGGAGGAGCTTGGAGCAAGAGCTTGGAGGACTTCATCTACAAGAGCTAAAGAGGTAAGTTCAAACCCCAAACTCCCTTGTTTTTTTGACAATTTTTTTGTATTTTTCTCCTCCCTCTCCTACTCTTTCCCATTGTTTCTACTTGCTCCTTTATTTACAGGTTGCCGTTGTCCACCACCTATATCCATATTTCAAGATGGTGTTCTTTTGGCTTCTATGTATCATTCCACTCTTGGTTTTAATGATGGCAAAGGTGAGGAATAGAAGGGAAGAAACAGAAGAGGACAGTGGTGATGGTCCTAATAGGAGTGACCCAATGTATGATGAGGAGGAAGGGTTTGAAGAGGAAGGGGATGAACCTGAACGGGACACTGAAACACAAGATGGGAAAGCTACATCAACACCCCTGTGGAACTATGTGACCAAACTTGATGGGGGAAAGGGTGGTGGATCTTACAAATTTGTGTGCCCTCATGGTTGTCATGGAGGAAAACCATATTGTGGTTCATATACCCGTCTGAGGAGGCATCTTTGTGGGGTGCTGGACAGTGATGAAAAAAAGGGTTCTGTGGGGGTACAGATTTGCCCAAACATTTCAACTGAAGAAAGAAGAAAATACATCCAAATAGAGATGGCTGCACAACAAAAAAACAAGAAACAAAAAACTCATTCTGAATCAAGTGCAACCTCTAAATTTGGTAGTTGCTCATCTCCTCATGGTACTTCTGCAAGCTCTGGAGGTAGAAGAACAATAGGGGATTTCCTTAATGTTGCTGGGAGGGATGATGTGGATGGAAAGATAGTCCGTTTTCTTTGTGCTTGCGGTGTACCATTCAATGTGCTTCGCTCTCCCTATTGGCATGAAATGGTAAAGGCCATCAATGAAGCCCCAAAAGAATACAAGGCCCCCAACTATGAGAAAGCTAGAACAGTGTTATTAGAAAGAGAGAAAGCTAAGGTTCAAAGAGCTTTGACACGTTTTACAAATGAGTGGGTAGATTCTGGGGTATCCATTGTATCAGATGGGTGGACAAATATTAGAAACCAACATTTGATAAATGTTCTTGGTGTTTCTTCTAGTGGTGCAGTATTTATTGCATGCCATGACTCCTCCTCCATCACTGCATCTGCACAAAACATTGCAGATCTCCTATTGATATCAATCAAAGATGTTGGTCCGAATAATGTGGTTCAAGTGATCACAGATAATGCAGCAAATTGTAAGGTAGCAGGAAAAATTATTGAGCGTACTCATCCACACATCTTTTGGTCTGGGTGCCTGGTTCACACATTGAACCTTTTGATGCATGATATTGTGAAACACAAAGAATGTGGGTGGATTGCTGAGGTTTACAGGAGAGGGAAGCAGCTCATTAAATTCATCACAGGGCATACAAGGGTAAACTACTTCTATGGCACTTACTCCAAGTTGCAATTGCTTAAAATTGCAAAGACAAGATTTGCTAGTTATTACCTCACCTTTAGGCGACTAGTGAAGGTGAGACAAGCTTTAACTAATCTGGTGTGTGCTGAAACATGGGATGAAATTAACACTGACATAGATGGTGCTAATGCAGTCAAGGACACTGTTCTTGACAGTTACTTTTGGGGACAGGTTAAATATGTTTTGCAATTCACCAAACCAATTTATTACATGATCAAGTTTGCAGATTCAGATCGACCAGTAATTGGGGAGGTGTATGAGCAAATGGATAGCATGTTGGGGCAGATTAAAGACATTGTTGAGCCTAGAGATATCAACTTGTACAATTATATTCGTGTAGAGGTGCAAAACCGATGGGAAATGCTAAATGTTCCATTGCATGCATTAGCATATGTTTTGACACCTAAATACTATCATCCATCATGGCTTTCAACACCAGCACCTGGGGGGAAGCAGGAGAAAACCACACCAAGATCAAGAGGTTCACCAAAAATATATGGCTGCATTGAGTAAATTAATCCCTGATGAGGAGGAGGCTGCATTGGTACGGAGACAGGTGAGCAACTATACGCTCAACACTGGTCCATTTGGGAGCATGCATGCAATTAAAGATCGAGAGACTTTTTCTGCTCTTGAGTGGTGGAACATGCATGGAGGGGGTACTCCACTTCTACAGAGTTTGGCATTGCGGGTGCTATCACAGGTGGTAAACACTTCTTCTGCAGAGAGGTGTTGGAGCTCTTATTCTTTCATCCACAGTGTTAAAAGGAACAGGTTGAATTTAGACCGGGCAGAGAGCTTGGTTTATGTTCATTACAACTTGCGATTGTTGTCCCATTACTGTGAAGATGCAAAGTCTAATAAAGACTTGTTGATTTGGGACAAGAATCCAGAGGAGCCCAATTTGGAGGATGGAGTGTTGCGACTAGAGCAATTAGAGGATGCTCTTATCCAGGTATGTCCATTGTGGTATGAATTTTCCAATTTTCCCTTATAAAGCATTTCTCTAATTCATGTTTTTTATTTTTTTGTTAACTAGTGTTTTTTTTTTTTGCATGAATTTTTTGAGCGATTCTAGGATGATGATGACCGTGTTGATATGCCACCACCCCCACCCCCATCTGGTCCCTTGGTTCCTAGGTTCCATGGTTCAACACCAACAACAGGGGGTTCTTCTTCATCAGTGTCAGTGCCACGACTTCCACAGGCACCATCTTCTTCATTGCCACCACGTGGAGGCCCGCCACCACGTTCTATTCGTGGTGGAAGGAGGAGAGATTAGTAGATATATTCACAATCTACTACTTTTTGTCATAGATTACTCATTAGACTTGTAGACTTGTGAATTTGAATTTTGAACCTTTTTGGCTTGGCGGTGACCAAGTGACATATTTTGTAAACATTATTATTTGAATTTTGGACATGACAAATGTTGACAGTTGCTCACTTGCTAGATAAATCATAATATGCTCTATGTTTTATGTTTTATAATATGCTTAAATGTTTTATGTTTTATAATATGCTTAAAAATTTGATGTATGTTTGTAATAGCTAGAATATAGATAATTGTTGTACATACCACTGTTTTACAACCCGGCGGATTCAACTCGGAAACGGCCGAGTCATACCGAGCCAGCAAAAAAATTTATGACCCGGCCAGCAACCCGGCTCGGGAGACCGAGTCATAGTTGACTTGGTCAACCCGGCCGGGTCCGTATTGACTTGGTCGAGTCAATGAAACGACGGCTGGGCAGCGTAAATCATGAAATTTATTCACTTTTTTTTGGATTTTTGGTAAAGTTAAAATCAGTTTATGGATTCCAAAGGGTTTAGGTAAATTGTTAAGTGCTTTTGGGGTCCATTTCCCCCTCCCAAACCCTATTTAAGACAGCCAAATGCTCTCATTCACTCACAGCAGTCTTATGCATTTGAGTGAGAGTCTTCTTTGAGGATTAGTGAGGAGTTCTTGAGCTTGTTTTGGAGCAGCAGTGAGGAGTCTTGGAGGAGCATTGTAGCTGGAGTGAGGAGCTTCTTAGGCAGCCATTTGGAGCAGCATTGAGGAGCTGATTTTTGGAGCAAGCTTGAGGAGGCAGTTTGTGCCTGGAGGTATTTTTTTCCACCTCTATAAATCTGTTTTTGCTTAGTAAATTTTAGGTGCATATCAAGAAAGCTTAGAGAGTGTTTTTAGTCAAATAAATGAACATTGAATCAATTTTATTTTTTTTTTTCATTTTCAGATTGTTTTCCTAGTCAAAAAATGGCACCTAGAGCAAAAGATCCTGCTTGGGCATATGTTGAAATGGTTGATAGTCAGATCTGTTGCAAGTTTTGCCATAGGAAAATTAAGGCAGGTCCTGGGGGGATTCATAGGCTGAAACAACACTTGGCAGGGATTAAAGGCCAAATTACCGCATGTCCCTCTGATGAAATTGAGGAGATTAGAAAGAATTTGTTGGCCAGCTTTGAAAAATTTAAAGAAGATAAGGCTAGGCAACAAGAGATACAGGCTGAGATTGGGAGGAAGAGGGAGATACAAAGAATGATGGCTACCAACCCCCACTATGATTTTGAGGGTTCTTCCTCTATCCCTCAAACTGAGGCATCCAACCCTTTCCGTTATGTTCCTCCCTCTTTTGGTTCTGTTCAAGATAAGGGAAAGGGTAGAATGAAGGGTGATGTGACTATCAAAAGTTATTTCACTCCCTCCTCTCCATCAGATGCACATGGTCCTGAAGTTAGTAAAGGTCAAATTCAGCCCACTTTAGATGACCATTGGAAGAAAGAATTGAGGGAGACTGCTTGTGACTACATAGCTAGATGGTGGTATGATGCTGATATCCCCTTTAACGCTGCTCGTTCACCATATTATGAGCCTATGTTTGATGCCATACATGCTGCTGGAAAAGGCTTCAAAGGCCCTACTATGCAAGAGCTAAGGGGGTTTCGTTTGCAGAAAGAAATTCAATCCATTAATGAGTATTTGCAAGAGTTCAGGGACTCATGGGCAAGAACAGGGTGTACCATCATGTCAGATGGATGGACTGATCAAAGAAACCGTACCATCATAAACTTTCTTGTCTTCTGCCCACAGGGAACCATGTTTTTAAAATCAGTTGATGCATCTGATAAGGTAAAAGATGGCCAGTTGTTGTTTCAGCTATTGGATGAGGTTATTGAGGATGTGGGGGTGGCTAATGTTGTTCAAATCATCACAGACAATGCCTCTAACTATGTTCTTGCTGGTAAACTGTTAGAGGAAAAACACAAGACCATCTTTTGGACCCCATGCGTTGCACATTGCATAGACCTCATGCTTGAGGATATTGGAAAACTAGATTGGGTCAGAAACACTGTAGATAATGCCAAAAGCATAACAAAATTTATCTACAATCATACACTGGTTTTGAGTCTCATGAGGAAACACACTGGAGGCAAGGATATTATTAGGCCTGCCATCACTAGATTTGCTACACATTTTTTGACATTGCAATCTATGCTTTCCCAACATAGAAACTTGCAAAAGATGTTTTCCAGTGATGAATGGAATCAAACCAATTGGTCTAACAAACCAGAAGGCAGAGAATTGAAAAGGAAAGTCCATGATGAAACTTTTTGGAGAAAGGCAGCAAAGATTGTGAAGCTTGCTGAGCCACTAGTTAAGGTGTTGTGGTTGGTGGATGGGGAAAGGTTGGCTATGGGCTTCATTTATAAGGCTATGGATCAAGCAAAGGAGCAAATAAAGACAGCATACAAGGATAGAGTGGCAAAGTATGGGCCCATTTGGGCAATCATTGATGAAAGATGGAACAATCAACTCCATCGCCCTATACATGCAGCTGGGCATGTTTTGAACCCACGGTATCATTATAGAGCTAAGGAGTCAGGAGCTTTGAGGGGGGAGGTCAGAGATGGACTGGTTGATTGCATTGAACGCGTGATCCCATCGGAGTCTGATCAGCTACAGATACATCAACAGGTCACATCCTTCAGCAATGCAACAGGTACCTTTGGGAAGAACCTAGCAAAGATTGCAAGAGAAGCAGATGAGCCAGGTAAACAAAAATTTCAATTTTCAATTTCTTAATGGTTTTACAGTTTTACTTTTTTTATTAAAGACTAAAGTTTGTTAAATCATTTATAATTTGAAAGTTAGATATAATTTGTAATTTTGTTGAGCTTCAGCCTTCATCTAACTCATAATTCATTACACTCCTATGTTTTTTGCAGCACAATGGTGGGAGGCCTTTGGTGGCCAGTGCCCTCAATTGCAAAAGTTTGCAATTCGTATTTTGAGTCAAACTTGCAGTGCATCTAGGTGTGAGCGCAATTGGTCTGTCTTTGAGAGGATTCACACAAAGAAGAGAAACTGTTTGGAGCAAAAACGGTTGAATGATCTAGTTTTTGTCCAATACAACCTTCGGCTCAGACGGAACCAATTGCTGAACAAAAGACCTGATTCAGATCCCATTGTGTTGGAAGACATTGATCCAACATCAGATTGGGTAGTGGAGAGTCGTGCACCAGAGTTTGATCCTGATGAGGATCTTGATGAACTTGAACTGGAACATCCACTTCAGCCTGTTCAGTTGAATGCAGATCCCGATCCACCAGCCTCAGTCTCACAGCCAGCAAGGACTCCGAGGAGTAGGACTCCAGTTGTAGGTGCTTCCTCTGCTCAGCCACGACAGAAGCGCAGCCGCATATCTACTCTATCTCAGCTTGCATCTGCTGCACAGCCTGCTAGTGGTACTGGCACCACTTCTACAGTTGCAGTTGGAGACGATGATGATGAGGAGGAGGCATGGGGCCCCTTGTCTGACTCTGATGATGATGATGAGTCTGATCCAGAGATTGGTCGAGATGATCTTGGCTCCTCTGGCAGTAGCTACTAGCCAGTAGTACTAGTATTGGAGTCTGGTCAGCATCACAGTTTACTTTTGTTGTAGAGGCCATTTCTAGCCTCCTTGGTTATTTGTATTTTGTTTTGAGTCTTTGATCATGTATGACAGTTGACTATGTATTGCCATTGGGTACCATTTTGATATAATGGATTGGTTCATGAGCCTACTTTGATCATATGTTGTCTTCCATCTATATTATAATGCTGTGTGTTTGGAAACATGAATGAAAATCTTTAAAATTATGTTTAAAATATTTAAAATTATGTTTTTTTATAAAAAAAATAAATATTTAATGTATTTTTTACAACGACCGAGTCATTGAAATCGAGCCGGCCGAGTCATTACCGAGTCGGAGTCGGAGTCGGAGTCGATCCTTGGCCGAGTCGGAGTCGGAGTCGGAGTTGTAAAACATTGGTACATACTAGTAACTACAATGGAATCATGGATGCCATATCTATCTTGATTTATGCAAAAATATGCATGTTTTCATGTCTTCTACAATTAATTTGGTATTTGGGATGTTTGTTTTGAGTATAAATGCAAAAAAATATAAAAAATATATATATATAGCAGACGCTTCCGCGGACGCTTCGCTTCCTAGATTTTTGGAAAATGACGCTTCGGCGTCCCCGCTTCCAAAAAACGCTTCCGCTTCGCTCCCGCTTCGTGCAACATTGCTCCTTGGGCTTCAACGCAGTTGGCTGAGGAGGCCAGGTTGTTGGTGTCGGGATTACCCAGAGCCTAGGAGCTCTCACCTTCAGGTTGCTGGGGTTTAGAAGGCTGTGGGAATATTGCACAATGGAGCTGGTGAGTTACTATAGTCAGAACAATACCTGACAGAGCAAGGCCAGAGGAGTTGCTACCGAGGGTTTCCAGCCGAGGAACCCAGATCAGTAGTGCAGTTACACAAGACGATCATAGTAGGGGGCATCTCGACAACGGCAGAAGGATTTCCAGGAGGGAAATCAGGACTCAGAGGGAGTCTAGAAGAGAACTTCCATACGAGAAGTAGAGACTCAGAGGAGTCGAACAAAGAACTTCCAAGAGGGAAGTAGAGGAGCATCATGGCACTACACAGAGTAAGAGACCAAGATAGACTGGACGAAGCATCGAACTTCACAGTCTGGAAGGCCAAAATCTTATCTGTACTTGACAGGAATCATGTCAAGAACTTCGCCTTGAAGGTAATAGCTATCCCAGTCGAGCCCAATGATAATGACAAGTATGAGGAGGCGATGGTGAGGGCCAAGAGCATTATCCTTGACGGGGTCAAGGATCATGTAGTACCACACATAGCCGAGAAGGAAACGACATTTGAGATGTGGGAAACTCTCAAGAAGCTGTACTAGCATACTTCTGTGCAGAGAAGAATGCTACTTGAGAACCAGTTGAGGTCGTACCAGATGAAGAAGGGAGAAACGATTGACACCTTCCTCGGAGGACTGAATGAGATCCGAGATCAGTTGACTGCTATAGAGGCGACACTGGATCAGGAGCTGATGGTGAGGACAACCTTGAATGCTGTCTCAGAAGACTAGGAGGTGTTTGTCTAGAGTATACTAGGCATAGGGACTCTCCCACCTTGGGACGAGATGTGGGCAGCTCTTAGCCAGGAAGAGATCGAACGACATTCGAAGACGGGTAGCAGCAGCAAGGGGATCAAAGTCAAGCAGGAAGAGGAAGATGTGGCCCTAGCATCTGAGGAAAGCAAGAGAAGCGGAAGAAGAAAGATCTCTCCAAGATCAAGTGCTTCCACTGTGAGGAGCTGGGTCATTATGTGACCCAGTGTCCAAGGAAGAAGAGTAAGGAAGAGTCTTACGAGAATAAGGCAGCGCCAGCACGAGCAGAGAAGGAAGTTTTGACAGATGATGGTTGTGCCATGAGTGCACACGCACCACTTGAGCAGAAGTGGGGAGACATCTAGCTCATTCAGGCGAACTATAGACGATGAAGGGCAGGATCCTCGAGGTACCCAGCCTTGTGGATTAGACCTTGCTATGGTAGCCCCGACGAGGAGTAGCAGCACTGGCTGAGTGGGTAGAGACGGATGCGGATGGAGCAGCAGAGAGAGCTACAGTGCAGGAGTCCTAGGACAGCGCGAGGCTAGCAGGTTGCAGCAGTGCGAGAGGCACATGAGTGTTGCAACAATGCATGATGGCACAGAGAGGTGTGCAACGGTGCGAGATGCAGGGAGTTATTGCAGCGACGCAGAGGTCAGAGAGGGAGCTTCAACATCAGCGGGTGTCTCTAGCCCAACAGGGAGGTCAAATTGGGAGATCATTTACTTCTCAATAACTGAGTTGCAATGCAGTAGTGGGCAAGACGATGTAGCATGATGAGAGGAGGTGTAGTGTAGATGCAGTGCTGGGAGAAAGGACCAGCAACAACATGGATGCAGAGGGAGCTGTAGTATAGATGCAGCAGTGGCAGTGGTAGAACCATGGGTAGCAGTACAGGATGCAGCAGTGCAGAGGATGTTGGGCAGGAAGGCCTAGCATCGGCACAGGTACTGATGCCGGATGATCAGAGTAATACTCAGTGAGGAGTATTGCTAGAGCACAGTCCTCGCTAAGAGGGAGTGTTGATTTGGGGTAGCATTGGATGTGCTCTAGCCACGAAATTTGGTGGAGAGTTTGGGGCACATGAGATCTCCAATACCCAAAAAGGGTTTGGGCAAAATTTAAACAGTTTAGGAGATATTAAAATAATTAATATTTTTAATGGAGTCCCAAAGTCTAGGGGAAAATAAAATATTATTGTGTAATAATATGAAACTGTGTTAGAATGATCCAAAAGACATCGATCAAGCTAGATCTAATCTTAGCCGTTGATTAGGGACTTAATCTCGACTGTTGATATGTCAACAGGAAAAGTATAAGAGGAGGCTTGAGGGTCACTTGGAGAAGACACCAGAGTGATCAGTCATTCTATTCTCTAGAGCGGGGTTTGCTAAGAGAGATAGAATTAGTGATTGAGAGATGCAACTGAGGGGCATTTGAGTACAGAGAGACAGAGAGGCAGAGATAGTGCCGAGAGAGCAGTGCAGTAGCCAAGGAGAGTGACGCAGAGCTAGCCAAGGCTCACGCAGGGCCACGTAGAGGCAGCCGGGAGCTGCGCAGAGCCTCAGAGAGGCCAGCGTTGTTGACGCAGAGGGCCAGAGGGCTGACGCAGGGCCTCCCAGGGCTGACGCAGACCCATCTGGGTTGACGCAGGGCCAACGTGAGGCAGAGAGGGGCTGACACAGTCCAGAGAGAGGCTGACGCTAGGGTTTCTGGGGCAGATTGGTGCTGAGTAGCTGCCGGAAGGATTATCCAGGGTTTCAGCGAGGAGATTTGTCAGAAACTGAGAGTATTACTGCCAAGGAAATTCTCTGTTGGGTAGGCCAGATTCAGCACTCAGATTGTACTTTGATATTGCTTAATAAGAAAACCCTTAGATAGTTGCATTGTTTTTCCCACTTGGGTTTTTACGGGGACATTAGTCCAAAAATAATGGTGTCAAATGGTGTGTTTGTTTCTGTTTCTTTTAGTTGTTGATCTGTAACATGTTGAGCATGCACTAGTGTTTATTTTCAGTATTTACATTGTAAATAACTTGTTAAGGAAAATAACAAGTAGGTAGGAATAAATCAGATAAAGTGCATGGAGGGTTTATAACTAAGTAAACTTAGAAACTTAAACACTGTCAAGCTTACATTTGACTAAGTCTCTCCTCAGCTCCTCTTGTTTGAGAGTTGCCTGTGAAAATTCCTAAGCCGGAATCCCTACTACAGCAAACTGATGTTACTTCTCCTACTTGTTAATTCATGCAAGTTATTTACTGTATTCTACGGTAAATATCGAAGCAAATACATTTGCAACCTTCACTTAATTAACATATATGCAGAAACAAAATACTGAGCAAGAAAGAAAAACACATAAGACAGAGTTATTTTTGGACAAATAGTCCCTGGAAAAACCCAATGTGGGAAAATCGGTGCAACAACTCTCATGGTTTTATTATTGTGCAGGAGAAATTATGAGTACAATTCTAGGATGCTTAACTAGCAATCAGATACAGAGAGAACACTCAACAAAAGATTTGTGAAATGATCTCACCCTATCATTGGAGAATCAGTGACTAATCCTACTGCTTTGGAGGCTCTGCGTCACCCTTTGCGCAGAACTGCGTCACCCCTCCTGGGTATTACGTTGCCTCTCCTCTGGATCCTCTACTGGGTGAGAAATCGACTTTCTGCTTCCTAGACTCACACCCTGGCTTTCGACAACTGAACTTCGACTTCCCTCAATAGGAACTCGATTTCCCCTCAAGGACTGCGCTACCTCTGCGTTAGAACTGCATGGGCCAGCGTCAACCTTCCTCTGGACATCTTTCTGTTCCCCCTCTATCTCGTACTCTCTGGAAATTCCTTTTCTCGGATTCTCACAGCTCCTCTGCTACAAGATCTCCTCAATTGAGTTTCCTCCTTCGAACTTTTCACTTTAGAAAATCGATTTTCTCAATCTCTATGTGTTTTCCAAATGACCCTCAAGCCCCTTCTTATATCTTCTTGTTGGACAACCAACGACCTAGATTAAAACATAATCAAAGGCTTAGATCTTTTTGGCTTGATCCATGGTTTTTTCTAGAAGTTTCACCCCTGATTAGATTAATACCCATTAATATTTTAATTTCCTAAGTTTAGACTTAGAAACCCCATTAAAAATATTAGTTATTTTAATAAAATCACTTCTGGGTGGAATATCCCAAAACGCTTTCTGGGTTCTTTGAAATAACTGTGCCCAAGCCTCCCTGCAAAATTTGAGCCTAGACCACATCCGATGCTACCCCAAATCAACATTGCCCACATCTCATCCCAATTCGGTAGTCACCTTGGCTAGGATACTCTGGACAAAGACTTGCTACTCATCTAAGACAGAATTGAGGGCCAGTCTAACCAACTCTGAGTCTTGAGGTGTAGACCCCATAGCAGATAACTCATCACGGGTCTCTTGAAGCTTCGTGAGGAATGGATCCACACGCTCCCCCTTCTGTATCTGAGGAGATCTCAGTTTTTGGTCAAGGTACATCTTCCGCTGCTCGGAAGATCCTTGACACATCGTAAACAACGCATCCCACATCTCCTTAGCAGTCCCTTTGCTAGCGATGTGACAAACAACATGATCGTTCACTCGGTCGAGGATCATTCTCTTTGCCTTCGCCATTTATGCCTTGTACTTCTTCAACGGATCTGCATATGCAGGCATAGCCACCACGCTATCGACATATGTCTTGAGAGCATGCTTATCTAGAAGGAATGACATTCTCGCTTTCCAGATGATGTAGTTGAATGCCCCATCCAACCTGTCTCGATCTCTCAAGCCACTGGTTGCCATCTCTACCACTGAAAATGTCAAAAATAGCCTCTTTGCTTCTCACTACTGCTGCTCAGCCAATGAGAAAACGAATTTCTTGGCGAGAAGTTTTATTGAGGAAAAATTCCCTCACTGTGCTTCTCTTCTCTTCTGACATCTTTCTACCTAGCAAAACGACCTGCAGAAAAACTGCGTCCCACTAGCTCCTCCTCGCGTTGAGGCTTCAACGTTGCTCCCTCTGCCACGACAAGTTTTCAATCTGGTAGCCCTTCTCTATGTTGACTCACTCAGAGAGAGACTGTCTCAAAAAATTAGCCCTCCGATTGGGACTCCACAAACCCTCTGGGGTTTCGAACTGTTGCCTCCTGCAACTTTTTCGATCTCCCTCATCTTCTCAGTGCTAGGTTTTCTGGCACTGTTCTTCTCGCTTCACTTGCACTGGCTCTGATACCATGTGAAAATTCAAGAATCCTACTTGAATCAACTACTGCAGCAACTGATTAAACTTCTCCAATTTGTTAATTATTGAAACAAATTATTTACTGCTTCCTACAACAAACATCGAAGCTAATACACTGCAACATACACTAACTAAATAATATGCCCAAAATAAGAACATAACAATAGAGAAAGATACACACAAGTGATAGTATTTTTCGGACAAATGTCCCAGGAAAAACCCAATCTGGGAAAACCGGTGCAACAGATCTGAGGGTTTTATATTATTAAGTAGTAGTTTCTGAATACAACTCTGGATGCCCTTTTGGCAATCTAGTTACAAAGAAATAAACTAGCAGAAAAACTTGGTGAGACTGCCTCACTCTACCCGGCAAGTCACGACTGACTCGACAGCTGAACCAACTATCCCTGACTATCTCTACGCTGGCCCTGCGTTAGCGCTGCGCTGATTCTACTTGCCACTTGGAGCTCTGACGTCAACCCTCCCGGCTCAGACGTCAACTCCCTGACAAATCTCAGACTTCTGTTGGAAGACTCCGCTGCTTTTGCGTGAGCCCTTCTGGCTCGACGTCAATCACTGCGTGGGCCCTTCTGGCTCAGCGTCAACCCCTTCTAGGTTTGCGTTGCCTCCTTGTGGTGTCTCTGTGCCTCTCTGTTGTGTATCCTGGGCTTTGGAGAAGATACTCCAACCCAGCTATCTTTGCCCCTCACTGCAGAAGCTCACTATCGATATTATCCTAGTAGCTGCTCTGCTTCATAAAATCGAACTTCTAAACTCTCTTTGCGTGTCTTCCAAGTGACCCTCAAGCTTCCTTAAATAATCTCCTCGTTGACATTCAATGACCCAGATTAGAAGCTAATCAATGACTAAGATCATTTTTGCTTGATCCTCGTCTTCTTCTTGAAGTTACACCAACAATTTATATTAATACCCTTTAATCATTTTATTTTCCTAAGTTTAGACTTAGGGTCCCTTTAAAAATAACTAATTATTTTAATAAAATTGTTTCTGGTTGTAATTTGCCAAAACACTTTCTGGGTTCTTTGGAATGCACGTGCTCAACACTCCTTGCAAATTTTGAGACTTAGAGCACATCCGATGCTACCAGAAATCAACAAGAGGGAGCAGTGCAGAAGCTTCAACGAAGAGGAGGTTTCTGCTGAGACGCAGTTTTATGTAGGCAGTTGCTGGGCAGAAAGATGTTAGAGGGAAGAGAGAGACATGGTTGAGGGAATTCTTTCTAAGAGGACTTCCAGCCAAGGAGTCCGAATTCTCATTTGCTGAGCAGCAGTGGAGAGGGGCAAATCTACAAGCTCCAACAGGGAGTGTGTAGACCAGTTTAGTGCTGCGTAGAGGAGAGAGGAGGCTATTCAACTTTTTCGATTGGCAGTGATGGCATCCAGTGGGTTGAGAGATCAGGACTGGTTGGATGGAACAACCAACTATGTGATCTGGAACGCAAGGATGTCGTGCCTTATGGATGAGCATTTTCTCAAAACCTACGTCGACAGCGTGGTAGCTGTGCTCGCAGATCTAGATCCGCTCAAGAAATACAAGGGAGAGATGGCGAAGACAAAGAGAATGGTCCTAGACGGAGTGAAGGATCATGTGGTTTGTCACATCTCTGGCAGAGGGATTGCCAAGGAGATGTGGGATGCATTGTCGACGCTGTATCAAGGATCTTCTGAGCAACGAAAGATGTATTTAGAGAAGAAGATGAGATCTCTGTAGATGCAGAAGGGGGAACACATTGATCCGTTCCTCACTAAGCTTCAGGAGACCCGAGATGAGCTGGCCACTGTGGGGTCAACGCCTAAAGGTTTCGAGATGGTAAGAATAGCCCTAAATTCAGTATTTGAGGAGTGGCAAGTCTTTGTCCAGAGCATCTTGGGCAGGGCGACTTTGCCAAACTGGGATGAAATGTGGGCAACTCTTAAGCAAGAGGAGCTGAGGAGAGACTTGGTCAAGTGTAAACTTGACGGGAGCAACAACAGTAGGTTGAAGCCCAAAGAGGAGGAAGAAAATGCAACCCTCGCATCCAAGGGGCAGCAGAGGCGAAAGAAGGACATCTCGAAGATTAAATGCTTCAGGTGTGGTGAACTCGGTCACTACGCAACACAATGTTCTCTCAAGAAGGAGGACAAAGATGAGAAGCATGATTCGAAGGCTGCACCTGCGAAGATAAAGGAGGAGGAGTTTGCCATGACAACAGAGATACCTCTAGGAGGGAGGTGGGATGATTTAGAGATGTAGTTCGAAAGAGCTACAGATGGGCAGGATCCTTGAGGAGCCCACCTTTCGGATCAATTACTTGCTATGGGAGCCTAGATCAGTAGTAGCAGGTTGGACCGGGTTAGTTGATGTAGAGGAGTGTCAGAGTGACAGTGGCAGTGGCTAGGAGCGCCGGAGACTGAGCAGTGCAGAGCTAGAGTTGGCAGCAATGCAGTTAGCACAGCGCAGAGTTAGCAGCAACGTAGAGGCTTCAAAGGGTCAGCGTAGAGACTAGCAGCAGTCGGACTCCATCAACGAGATGCATCATACAGAACATTTGTTCAGTAATTTGCAATGCTTTTTCGTTGTTGGTGCAGTAGCAACAACAGTGGGAGAATGTTGCAGTGCAGATGCAGTATTGGCAGTGGCAGTGCCAGTTGTAACACAAATGCAAAATTGAGAGGGAGTTGCAGTACAGATGCAGTGTTGATAGTGGTAGGGTCAACAGCAATACAGATGCAACATTTGCGCAGTAGTTGGTGGACAGGATGTTAGACATCAGCAGCGCAGAAGGAGATGTTATAAAACAGAGTGATGCTTCAGCATGTTGCATTGCTAGAGCACATTCCTTGCTAAGAGGGAGTGTTGATTTCTGGTAGCATCAGATATGCTCTAAGTCTCAAAATTTGCAGGGAGGCTTAGACACATGCATTCTCCAATACTCAGAAATTGTTTTGGGAAATTCCATCCGGAGATAGTTTTATTAAAATAATTAATTATTTTAATGCGACCCTAGGTCTAAACTTAAGGAATTAAAATAATTAATGGGTATTAATCTAAATTGTGGGTGAAACTTCTAGAAGAAGACGAGGATCAAACCAAAATGATCTAATCCATTGATTAGAAGTTAATCTGGGACGTTGGTTGTCCAACAGAAATATATAAGAAGAGGCTTGAGGGCCACTTGGAGAACACACATCGAGTGAAGGTCAAAAGTTAAGAAAGATTCTTCGGCGAAAATCACATGGAATATCATTTGTCGACGCGTTTCGAACCAACTAGTGTGGTTCATCGTCAGGACAAGTTGAAGCAACAGATCCAGCTTAGCATGATAAATAGTTTGAGCACCACACTAGTTGGTTCGAAACGCGTCGACAAATGATATTCCATGTGATTTTCGCCGAAGAATCTTTCTTAACTTGATATGGATCACAGAAGCTTAAACTCTATTATTGAAGGTCAAAAATTAAATTTAAGAATAAAAATAAAATTATTCTAGCCGACCTGTGCTGTTCCTTAAAATTGTCTCCCTCATGAGTATTTATTATTTCCAATCTGCTCTTCTTTTATCATCATTCTCAAACCCTGATGATGGATCCCATTTGGGATTTGAAACGTTGGTGTAAAAATGCTCTTACTGTGGATTCTCCGGTCAAAGATTCAAAAAGTACAAACCACAGATCTCTTAAATCCAAAATCTTATCCCTGTACGGAGGGGATACTTGGAGTGAAATCCTCTCACTCGAAAGTGTTAGAGTGAGGATAACAAGAAGAGCTGCAGATCTATATTTTCTCAAAAACTGTCGGGACAGCAATCTCATTCCTCCATTTGCACAGGTTAAACATAAATTGCATAACAAATACAACAGTAAGGCGTTTCTTCATCTTAGCTTCTCTCTAATCAGGTCAGAAATCAGAAGAGTTAGAGCCTCCCTGGAATATCTTGGTCGTTTGGCCCTCTCATCCCACCTTAAACTTGCCAACAGCATCGATAAAAATCTATGGGCCATTATAGATGGCAGGACTGCACTGAAAGCAGAAAAGGAGGGGCAGACTGCTCAGGCAAGACAGCACAAGAAGCTAACCAAGCTTTTAAATTCTCAGGTGATTTTCAACAATCTGGAACCCGCCAATAACTCTGCAAAAAACATCAGCGCAAAGGATAATTCCATTGAAAACTGCGTTGTTGAGCGTAGTAATAATCGATTGGATGGAAGCATTAAGGATAATAACATTAAAAAAGTTGCAAGAAATATTAACATCGACACGCTTCTGGTTTCAGATTTAATAAAAAACTCTGAAGAATGCGCAAGCAATATAAGTCGAGTCTTGTTACGCGGTCAGCCAAGTTCGATCCAAATCAGTGGCGAAACAAGCATCGGAAAAGGTGGTGATTACTGCTGTGGTAAATTAAAGAACGTAAACCCTAGCTACGCAGGTGTTACTCCTTCTTCACAAGCAATGAGCAGGATCTACCACGCAGATTCAAACGTTGTTAACTTAAAAAACTGTGCAACTATGTCGAACAACGCTGATTCAAGCAGTAAAAGCCTTGGAGACTACGCAGATGACCCCAGAAAATGCGCAGAATCAGTGGATTAAAGAAAAGCAACAACTTAAAGGAGTCTATAAAATAGACTGTTCTTGTGGAAAAAGCTACATAGGTGAAACAGGTCGCTCCCTCCAGACAAGACTCAGGGAACATGGCGCTGACATCAGGAATGGAAGATCTCGTACCTCAGCCTTGGCAGAACACTCCTCAAAGACTAAGCACCACATCTGCTTGGAAAGCGCATCAATTATCGCAAGGGAAGAGCAGCATCAGAGACGGAAAATCAGAGAAGCCCTCGAAATTTTGAAGCATCCTTGTAATCTGAACAGAGACAACGGTTTGGAGATTAGCGGAAGCTGGCTTCCCCTGATCAGTGAAATCAAAAAGCGTCAACCCATTCCCAGGTAAGCCTTCAAACAGGTTAGTTTTTTCCTTCCTCTCTTTTTCTATTATTATTGGTCAGTACTTTTTATTTATTTCATAATTAAAATTATTAACATTAGAATACTTTAATATATTAATTTCTACATAATGATTAATTAATATATCAATTATTATATTAATTAATTATAAATATTAATTATTTATAATTATTGATATAATCTGGTTCATATATTAATTTAATTTATATATAGAAATTGATATATTTCCTTAGTATTCCTATATGAATTTATTTTTTATCCCTTCTTTAATATAATAATTTCTATATAATTATTAATTAATATATTAATTATCATATTGATCAATTATGAATATTTATTATTTATAATTATTAATATGAATCAATATATTAATTTAATTTATATAGATATTAATATATTTTAGTTCTGTCTTTCGATTTTAGTATTAGTCCTTCTTATTCTATATGTTTTAATCCTAGTTAATAAAAAATTTTAATAAAAATTTCCATTTAATAAATAATAATAATTTATAAAAATTAAAAATTAAATTTAAGAATAAAAATAAAATTATTCTAGCCGACCTGTGCTGTTCCTTAAAATTGTCTCCCTCATGAGTATTTATTATTTCCAATCTGCTCTTCTTTTATCATCATTCTCAAACCCTGATGATGGATCCCATTTGGGATTTGAAACGTTGGTGTAAAAATGCTCTTACTGTGGATTCTCCGGTCAAAGATTCAAAAAGTACAAACCACAGATCTCTTAAATCCAAGATTGATTTTCTGAAGCAGAGCAACTGCGGCAAAGAATTTCGAACTGATCTTTTGCAGGGAGGGGCAGGGATAGTATCTGGTGAGGAGTCTTTTCCTGGGCCAGAGAGTACAAGGCAGAGAGGACAGAATGATGTCCAGAGAGAGGCTGACGTTGGCCCACACAGCGCTGACGCGGTGGCATCACTGAGCCTAGAGGGAGATCAAATTTCCTGCTAAGGAAATCGAGTTTCAGAAGTCGGGAGTCGGAGTGTGAGACCGGAAGGCTAGAAATCGAAGTTTCTGGGCAACAGAGGATCCGAAGGAGGAGCAGTATAGTCCCCAGTGGAGGTGATAGAAAGATTTTGTAGGGTTGACGCAGTTCTGCGCAGACGCTGACGCAGAAGGGACACAAAGATTCTTTCTAGCGAGATCAGGGTCAGATTCTTCCAGTGACAGGGTGAGAGTATCTCACTACTTGTTTTGTCCAGTTTCTCTCTATATAGGATACCCAGTTGGGCATCCAACAAATTGTACTCAAAATTACTACTACATAATAGAAAAACCTCAACTGCTGCACCGGTTTTCCCGTATTGGGTTTTTCAGGGGACGTTTGTCCAAAAATAGCTATGTAGATGTGCGTGTGTTGTTTCTCTTTCCTTTTCAACTTATTATTTCACATTTTATTTAAATGGTGAAGGTTGCAGTGTATTAGTTTCGGGGTTTACTATAGGAAACAATAAATAATTTTGTTCAGTGATTAAGAAATAGAGGAAACATAATTAGTGGTTGCAGTGGAAATTTGGGCATCAAAATTTTCACAACATGTAGACCCTCCAAAATGCAACATGGGGAATGTTGTGTGTGTGCATACTTACAGTTTGTACCTATAATTCACATTACATGGGGCATGTGGATATGGGTGTCATACCCAATGTTGCACGAAGCGGGAGCGAAGCGGAAGCGTTTTTTGGAAGCGGGGACGCCGAAGCGTCATTTTCCAAAAATCTAGGAAGCGAAGCGTCCGCGGAAGCGTCTGCTATATATATATATATATATATATATATATATATATATATATATATATATATTTTTTTGCATTTATACTCAAAACAAACATCCCAAATACCAAATAAATTGTAGAAGACATGAAAACATGCATATTTTTGCATAAATCAATATAGATATGGCATCCATGATTCCATTGTAGTTACTAGTATGTACAACAATCATCTATATTCTAGCTATTACAAACATACATCAAATTTTTAAGCATATTATAAAACATAAAACATTTAAGCATATTATAAAACATAAAACATAGAGCATATTATGATTTATCTAGCAAGTGAGCAACTGTCAACATTTGTCATGTCCAAAATTCAAATAATAATGTTTACAAAATATGTCACTTGGTCACCGCCAAGCCAAAAAGGTTCAAAATTCAAATTCACAAGTCTACAAGTCTAATGAGTAATCTATGACAAAAAGTAGTAGATTGTGAATATATCTACTAATCTCTCCTCCTTCCACCACGAATAGAACGTGGTGGCGGGCCTCCACGTGGTGGCAATGAAGAAGATGGTGCCTGTGGAAGTCGTGGCACTGACACTGATGAAGAAGAACCCCCTGCTGTTGGTGTTGAACCATGGAACCTAGGAACCAAGGGACCAGATGGGGGTGGGGGTGGTGGCATATCAACACGGTCATCATCATCCTAGAATCGCTCAAAAAATTCATGCAAAAAAAAAACACTAGTTAACAAAAAAATTAAAAACATGAATTAGAGAAATGCTTTATAAGGGAAAATTGGAAAATTCATACCACAATGGACATACCTGGATAAGAGCATCCTCTAATTGCTCTAGTCGCAACACTCCATCCTCCAAATTGGGCTCCTCTGGATTCTTGTCCCAAATCAACAAGTCTTTATTAGACTTTGCATCTTCACAGTAATAAGACAACAATCGCAAGTTGTAATGAACATAAACCAAGCTCTCTGCCCGGTCTAAATTCAACCTGTTCCTTTTAACACTGGATGAAAGAATAAGAGCTCCAACACCTCTCTGCAGAAGAAGTGTTTACCACCTGTGATAGCACCCGCAATGCCAAACTCTGTAGAAGTGGAGTACCCCCTCCATGCATGTTCCACCACTCAAGAGCAAAAAAAGTCTCTCGATCTTTAATTGCATGCATGCTCCCAAATGGACCAGTGTTGAGCGTATAGTTGCTCACCTGTCTCCGTACCAATGCAGCCTCCTCCTCATCAGGGATTAATTTACTCAATGCAGCCATATATTTTTGGTGAACCTCTTGATCTTGGTGTGGTTTTCTCCTGCTTCCCCCCCAGGTGCTGGTGTTGAAAGCCATGATGGATGATAGTATTTAGGTGTCAAAACATATGCTAATGCATGCAATGGAACATTTAGCATTTCCCATCGGTTTTGCACCTCTACACGAATATAATTGTACAAGTTGATATCTCTAGGCTCAACAATGTCTTTAATCTGCCCCAACATGCTATCCGTTTGCTCATACACCTCCCCAATTACTGGTCGATCTGAATCTGCAAACTTGATCATGTAATAAATTGGTTTGGTGAATTGCAAAACATATTTAACCTGTCCCCAAAAGTAACTGTCAAGAACAGTGTCCTTGACTGCATTAGCACCATCTATGTCAGTGTTAATTTCATCCCATGTTTCAGCACACACCAGATTAGTTAAAGCTTGTCTCACCTTCACTAGTCGCCTAAAGGTGAGGTAATAACTAGCAAATCTTGTCTTTGCAATTTTAAGCAATTGCAACTTGGAGTAAGTGCCATAGAAGTAGTTTACCCTTGTATGCCCTGTGATGAATTTAATGAGCTGCTTCCCTCTCCTGTAAACCTCAGCAATCCACCCACATTCTTTGTGTTTCACAATATCATGCATCAAAAGGTTCAATGTGTGAACCAGGCACCCAGACCAAAAGATGTGTGGATGAGTACGCTCAATAATTTTTCCTGCTGCCTTACAATTTGCTGCATTATCTGTGATCACTTGAACCACATTATTCGGACCAACATCTTTGATTGATTTCAATAGGAGATCTGCAATGTTTTGTGCAGATGCAGTGATGGAGGAGGAGTCATGACATGCAATAAATACTGCACCACTAGAAGAAACACCAAGAACATTTATCAAATGTTGGTTTCTAATATTTGTCCACCCATCTGATACAATGGATACCCCAGAATCTACCCACTCATTTGTAAAACGTGTCAAAGCTCTTTGAACCTTAGCTTTTTCTCTTTCTAATAACACTGTTCTAGCTTTCTCATAGTTGGGGGCCTTGTATCCTTTTGGGGCTTCATTGATGGCCTTTACCATTTCATGCCAATAGGGAGAGCAAAGCACATTGAATGGTACACCGCAAGCACAAAGAAAACGGACTATCTTTCCATCCACATCATCCCTCCCAGCAACATTAAGGAAATCCCCTATTGTTCTTCTACCTCCAGAGCTTGCAGAAGTACCATGAGGAGATGAGCAACTACCAAATTTAGAGGTTGCACTTGATTCAGAATGAGTTTTTTGTTTCTTGTTTTTTTGTTGTGCAGCCATCTCTATTTGGATGTATTTTCTTCTTTCTTCAGTTGAAAAGTTTGGGCAAATTTGTACCCCCACAGAACCCTTTTTTTCATCACTGTCCAGCACCCCACAAAGATGCCTCCTCAGACGGGTATATGAACCACAATATGGTTTTCCTCCATGACAACCATGAGGGCACACAAATTTGTAAGATCCACCACCCTTTCCCCCATCAAGTTTGGTCACATAGTTCCACAAGGGTGTTGATGTAGCTTTCCCATCTTGTGTTTCAATGTCCCCTTCAAGTTCATCCCCTTCCTCTTCAAACCCTTCCTCCTCATCATACATTGGGTCACTACTATTAGGACCATCACCAATGTCCTCTTCTGTTTCTTCCCTTCTATTCCTCACCCTTGCCATCATTAAAACCAAGAGTGGAATGATACATAGAAGCCAAAAGAACACCATCTTGGAATATGGATATAGGTGGTGGACAACGGCAACCTGTAAATAAAGGAGCAAGTAGAAACAATGGGAAAGAGTAGGAGAGGGAGGAGAAAAATACAAAAAAAAATTCAAAAAAACAAGGGAGTTTGGGGTTTGAACTTACCTCTTTAGCTCTTGTAGATGAAGCCCTCCAAGCTCTTGCTCCAAGCTCCTCCTCCTTCTCCTAGCTCCTCCTTCTTCACTCCTCCAAGCTCTCCTCTCTTCTCCTCTCCTTTCCTCTCTTCTCTTCTCCTCTCCTCTCTTCTCTTCTCCAACTCTCATAAACTCAAAGTGAGAAAATGAGGAATGAATGGGGGCTTTATTCTTTTCATTCCTCACCTTAACCTCACTCTAACCTCACCCTAACCCACCCCCTTAAGGTTGAGTGAACATAACTTAAAAAAAAAAATTAAAAAAAATGTGTGTTTCTCCCTTGGGCGCGCCCCTTTCCGCCGAAGCGTACGGAAGCGTGCGTGAAGCGCACGCTTCCTGCTCCGAAGCGCCACGCTTCGGCGGCCCGAAGCGCCGTACGAAGCGCGCTTCGGAGCCGGCGCTTCGGAAATTCCAGGAAGCGCTAAAAATTTCACGAAGCGCGCTTCGTACGGCGCTTCCGTACGGGGCGCGCTTCGGAGCTTCGATCCGGGGGGGGCGCTTCGTGCAACACTGCCAAGGAGGAGGCTGATAATAGAGCCCAAGTGAGTCGAAGCCCAAGGAGGAGGCGGATAATACAGCCCTTGCATAAAAGGGGCATCAAGAGCAGCGAAGGCAGAAGAAGGACATCTCAAAGATAAAGTGCTTCAGGTGTGGTGAGATGGGTCACTACGCTACTCAGTGTCCTCTCAGGAAGAAGGACAAAGATGAGAAGCACGATTCAAAGGCTGCATCCACGAAGATCGAGGAAGAGGAGTTCGCCATGACAGCCGAGATACCTTCAGGGGGAGGTGGGCTAATTTGGAGTTGTAGTTCAAAAGAGCTACAGATGGGCAGGATCCTTGAGGAGCCCACCTCTCGAATCAATTCCTTGCTATGGGAGCCCAGATCAGAAGTAGCAAGATGGACTAGTGTCGGATGGTGTCGAGGAGTGTCAGAGAGACAGTTGCAATGGCTAGGAGCACCAGAAACTGAACAGCGCAGAGCATAGTTGGCAGTAGTGCAGATGGCGCAGAGCAGAGGTCAGCATCAGCGCAGTAGATTCAGAGGTTCAGCGCAGAGACTAGCAGTAGTCAAGCTCCAACCATCACCTAGTATCATACTGAACACAGTTAATTCAGTAATTTGGGATGTTTTTCCATTGCTAATAGAGTCACAACAACAGTTTGCAGTGCAGAGGCAGGTGGCAGTGGCAGTCCTAGCAGCAGCACGAATGCAAAAATTCAGAGGGAGTTGCAGTATGGATGCAATGTTGACAGTGGTAAGGTTAGCAGCAATACAGATGCAGCATTTGCGTAGTGGTTGGTGGACAGCATGTTAGACATCAGCAGCGCAAAGGGAGATGTTACAGAACAGAGCGATGCTTCAGCAGGTTGCATTGCTAGAGCACATTCCTCGCCAAGAGAGGGTGTTGATTTCTGGTAGCATGAGATGTGCTCTAAGTCTCAAATTTTGCAGGGAGGCTTGGGCACATGCATTCCAAAGAACCCAAAAAGCGTTTTGGGAAATTCCACCCATAAATAGTTTTATTAAAATAATTAATTATTTTTAAAGGAACCCTACGTCTAAACTTAGGAAAATTAAATAATTAAAGGGTATTAATATAAATTGTGGGTGTAACTTCTAGAAGAAGACGAGGATTAAGCAAAAGTGATCTTAGCCATTAATTATCTTCTAATCTGGGTCGTTGAATGTCAACGAGGACTTTATTTAAGGAAGCTTGAGGGTCACTTGGAAGACACACAAAGAGAGTTCAAAAGTTAGATTTTCTGAAGTAGAGCAGCTACTGGGAGAATATCGATAGTGAACTTTTGCAATGAGGGGCAGGGATAGTTGGGTTGGAGTATCTTCTCTAGAAAGGATATGCATTAAAGAGGCAAAGAGACACCAGGAGGAAGCAGCGCAGACCCAGGAGGGGTTGACGCTGGACCAGAAGGGCCCACGCAGTGCTTGACGCGGAACCAGAAGGGATCACACAGAGGCAGCGCAGTCTTCCAGGAATAGTTTGAGATTTGACGGGGAATTGACGTCTGAGCCGGTAGGGTTGACGTCAAAGCTTCAGGAGGTTAAGGAGACTCAACGCAGAGCTAACGCAGAGCCTTTGAGGCTAACGCAGGGACAACGCAGAGATAGCCGGGGACAATTGGTTCAGCTGTCGGATCAGCCGGGACTTTCCAAGTAGAGTGAGGTAATCTCACTAAGTTTTTTTTCTAGTCTATTTATCTGTAACTAGATTGCCAGAAGGGCATCGAGAGTTGTATTCAGAAACTACCGCTTAATAATATAAAACCCTCAGATCTGCTACACCAATTTTCCCGCATTGGGTTTTTCCAAGGAAATTTGTCTAAAAAACATTGTGTCACTTGTGTGTGTCTTTCTCTATTGTTTTGTTCTTATTTTGGGCATATTATTTAATTGTTGTAGGCAGCAGTGTATTAGCTTCGATATTTGTTGTAGGAAGCAGTAAATAATTTGTTTCAGTAATTAACAAATAGGAGAAGTTTAATCAGTTGCTACAATAGTTGATTCAAGTGGGATTCTCGAATTTTCACACCTCTAACACTGCCAAACTTCAATCTAGAAGTCTTACCTCTTTGTCGACTCACTCAAAGAGAGCCCTTCCACGAAAATCTAACCCTCCTGGCTTGAACTACGCAAACCCTCTGGAGATTCGATTTGCTGCCTACGCAGCTCTTCGTTCTCCCTCTCTCCGTCAGTGTTGCGTCTTTTGGCTCTGCTCTTCTTGCTTCACCTGCAGCTCTGATACCATGTGAAAATTTGGATGCCCAAATTTCTACTACAACAACTGATTATGTTTTTTCTATTTGTTAATTATTGAACAAAATTATTTAATGTTAGTCTGTTTCCTACAGTGAACACCAAAACTAATACACTACAGCCTTCACCATTTAAATAAAATGCGGAAACAAGAAGTTGAACAGGAAAGAGATACAACACACACACATCTACACAGTTATATTTAGACAAACATCCCCGAAAAAACCCAATGCGGGAAAACTGGTTTAGCATCTGATGGTTTTATTATTATGCAGTAGTAATTCTGAGTACAATTCGTTAGATGCCCAACTGGCTATCCTATATAGAGAAAAATCGGTCAAAACAAGTAGTGAGATGCTCGCACCCTGTCATTGGAAGAATCTGACCCTGATCTCGCTAGAAAGAGGCTTTGCATCCCTTCTGCGTCAACTCCTGCGCAGAACTACGGCAACCTTACGCAGTCTCTGCATCACCTCTGTTGGGGACTTCGCTGCTCCTCCTTCGGATCCTTTGTTGCCTAGAAACTTCGATATCCAGCCCCCGGTCTCACACCCCGGCTCCCGACTTCTGAAACTTGATTTCCTCAACAAGAAATTCGATCTCCCTCTAGGCTCCACGCTTCCACTGCATGAGTCAGCGTTAGCCTCTCTCTGGACATCGTTCTATCCTCTATGCCTTGTACCCTCTAGCCTAGGAAAAGACTCCTCACCAGATAATATCTCTGACCCTCTCTGCCAAAGATCACCTTGAAATTCTTTCTGGCAACTGCTTTGCTTCATAAAATCGATCTTCTGATCTTCACTCGATGTGTGTTCTCCAAGTGCCCCTCAAGCCTCTTCTTATATATTTCTATTGGACAACCAATGGCCCAGATTAACTTCTAATCAATGGTTTAGATCATTTTGACTTGATCCTCGTCTTCTTCTAGAAGTTTCACCAATAGTTTAGATTAATACCCATTAACTATTTTAATTTCCTAAGTTTAGACTTAAGGTCCCATTAAAAATAATTAACTCTTTTAATAAAACTGTTTCCAGGTGGAATTTCCCAAAACGATTTCTAGGTATTGGAGAATGCATGTGTCTAAGCCTCCCTGCAAATTTTGAGACTTGAGCACTGTTGTCACGCAGATTGACACGACAACGCTCAGACCGGGGGCTGTCACTCTGATCCCCGATCTCAAGGTTTAAGCCTGTCTCCCGCGGCTAAGGGGGGTAGACCCTTTGAGGTGATAAAGACCAACTGTCGACCAGTTGGGCTGGGAGACACGAAGAAACAAGCACTAAAATGATTTGATTAATTTAGCAGACCAGTGCCTTAAGAGATTGTTGTTAAAACGATTACTTGTTAGATGATATAGAAATATAAACCGTGAACAGCAATCATTTGTCATCACAAGATATCAGCTAAACTCACAATGCTCTTAGAATGACCAAAACGATATCCAGCAACTGAGAATTTTGAAAAGATGAATGCTTTAAACCACCACGAGAATCATAAATCATTAACCAGATATCATATTCGTATCTAGACTTGAAAATTTCAATCTCAGCATAAAAGATATAACATGATAATTCCGTGAGTAAAACAACTGAAACTGGCAAAAATATCCACGATGCTTTTATGCTTTTCAAAAATTTTTTTTTTTTTAATTATCAAAATGAACTAAATCAAAAATTAAATTCCTAAACTTAAATTTTTGAAATTTTTTTTTTTTTTAATCTAAAACTTAATTAAAATCTAAATAAAATAAAACCTAAGAAAATTCTGAACTAAAACATGAAAACCTAAGTCTAACACAAAAAAAAATCTAAATTAATATAATCTAAAACTTTAATGTAACAAGCCTAACAATTAACTATACAAACATATAAACCTAAATCTAAAAAAAAAAAAACCAAACATTTAAAATCAAATTTCTAAAGAAATTAAAACCAAATAATCATGAGCTAACGTATGTGAACCAAAATAAAACTAAACCCAAAAAAATAAAACTTTATTCTAATCTAAAACAAAACTTTTACAAATGAAAACTAATTAAAAAAATTCTAAACTTAAACCTAACGAAAACTTATAATAAAACTACAACTAACATTTTTATTTTTTAAAACTACAACTAACATTTTTATTTTTTATTATATTTGAATGACAAAGTTAAAATAAAGCCAAACTAAATTTTAAACAAAAATAAAACTTCATACATCCTAAATTGTTAAACCAAAACAAAAAAAAATATCTAAATCTAAAATCAAAACGAATACGCGGGCAAAAAAAAAAAGAATTCGTATGACAGTTGACCAAACGCGATGACTGCAAATAAGAAAATGATTTACCTGGCGTGAAGGCCTGCGTAACCCTACCAGCACATTGACGGTGGACGAGTGAAGCTCACAAAGGCTTTCGATAGCCAGAAGGGGCATGCTTTCTTACCTGCGCTATGAAAATGAATCGACTGCTACTCACCATACCACATATCAGATGGATTTCAAGCTCAGAGATACTCGTAATTTCAGTGGAGATCGAAAGTCTAAGACCGTCCTAAAGATTGCGGATGACCCTTCCAGATAACTCGCATACAACCAAGGGAAAACGCTGGGCAAATCGGAAATGCTACACGCTACAGCACTGAGCCACGGACTTTCAAAAAATAATGATGAATGCTACAGTCCTGATAAAATTTCGTGCTACTGTTTGAAAGAATGCAGCCTTCGGTGACCAAAGGGCGATTGAAAGAACGCGTGGGTAGCTTTGAGGCCAGCGCCTGGTGCTCGATGGCGGATGAAGGTCGTTTGAGAGCAGTGTATTTTGCAAGAGACGGCAGATCTTTTCCCTTTTATGCACAGGTCGAAGCAGTTGACGTGATGAAAATCAACTGGCCTGCGTGGCAACGATTTCTTTTTAGACGGCAGACAGCGAAATTTCCTGAGTGTTCGCAAAGAGTGGCGTGATCTCTTGCAAGAGACTGAAACCACGCAGATTTGCCTGAAGTGATGAACGGATCTGCTGATTCAGATTTGTTATTCAACGCAAAAACTTGAGACAAGCCTATGTGAGAAAGAGACATGCTCTTGCTATCGACAGCCCAAAAAAATTTGAAATTTCATGAAGTGCAGGTCGATGAGGAAAACCCCAAAAATTTCTAGACCGACCACATGTACCTGTTATTGCAAAGAGACAAAACCCTAATGAAAATTGCATAAAGCAAAAATATTTGAAACCCTAGATCAGCTTAATTAATTTACAGATTTTGGCCCCTTAACAGCCAGATTCAGCGATAAGCACAGAAATAATTTAAAGAATAAAAAACTTCACGTTTTCACTGTGAAGAACTTCAAAAAATCTCTCATGCAAATTAGAAAAATAAACTGAATGATAGACCCAGGATCAAATCCAACTGGGCTCAGCAAAAAATGCTTGCAGGAGTTGGCTGGTTCAGCCGAGAACTTCCCCTAACGCCCGGCAATCTTCTTCAGTAAGAGTTTTCCTGCACAGCTCACTTCAACCATCAGTAAAGAGGGCAAAAATGCTGCTAGATCTCAAAAAGTAATGGAGATACCTGCCATTACTTCAGAAACCCTAACAACACTCAAACCCTAGCAAGTGAACAAGATACCTGTGCTCACAACACTCTACAATAAGCTATTATTAATGGCTGAAAATAAAATATGCATAAACTAAATTAGCTCACAGCACTTCCAGAGAGTAACACCAGCAAGATTTGGACCCCAAAGTCTTCTTTTATTAACTAGAAACAGATTTACAAGAGAGCTTCTTCAGTACCAGACTCACAGATCCAATGATCTAAAATGACCCCTAGCACCCTATTTAAAGGAAATGATCCCAACGGCTAGTTCGAGTGATCCATGTCGAAATGATCTCGACCGTCGATGAGGATCAAGACATCTCTTAATCTCATCCGTCGACATTGTTAACTTATTATTAAAAATAATATTTTGCATGCATTCACTCAAAATATTATTATTTTATTATTTAGGGTTTTTGCTTTATTTTATAATTTTTTATTATCTTTTATTTATTTCATTTTTTTTAATTTTTTTTAATTTTTTTTAATTAATTAATTTTTTATTATTTTATTATTTTATTATTTTATTAAATGGATCATCGAACTAAGCCTTTGGAAACATCACCTAGGACCTAGGACTTAGGACTCACGAGGGGATTTAAAACATTTTCCAACCCTCAAGACACATTACATCATGACTTTTACAATTTATATCTTAAAGGGGAAAACCCCTTTATCATAGACCCTCATAAAACACCCAGTTTCTGCGACACAACTATAATCTAGCAGATTAACACACTAGGATTCTCCTAAAATTCTAATAACAAAATGCATCCCGGCTTTGGGGTCAGGTTGAAGGAAAACTCTGCCGATCGTAGATCGGTGAGACGAAAAACCTTCCGGGACATAGATTATCATTAGAAAGTTAGGTCCACCTAAGCAATTTTACATAAAGGACTCATATCTGCTAAGATTATTTACAATTCATACATGCAGACTGGGTTTACAATTAAAATGATCAAGCTATTGATGACTGCACGTTGGCACGGACACGTCGTTCAGGGGCTACCCCTTTCTGCCAAGAAAAGAGGGGGTGCACTGCATGGGTAGTTGACCGGTAGTGGTCAACAAGCACATCTGATGCTACCAGAAATCAACACATGTCAGATATCAAACACCCATATCCACATGCCCATGTCGTGTGAATTATAGATACAAAGTTCAAACTCTATGTATACGGAGAAGCACAAGGATAACCAGAACATTCTTAAAATTAAAAATTCAGAACAAAAACACCCATGCAAATGGTACTGAAAATGACATATTTAGCCACTATACTCTTCACAAAATCACTGGTAAATATGCTGAGCTTTTGAAAAATATAAAAATGGCCCTGGAACAGAATTTTCAATAGATGGCACTTTACTAAAACCTCACAAATACTGATTCCCAGAAAAAAAATCTTCAAATTTTGAGATTATATATGCAAGAAGAAATAAGGATTTTAATGTGGACTATCAACTTTAAATAAAGTTGTGATCATAAAGGCATTTGATCTCTTTTCTTTACTCAGCCTCCCTATTACTTTCAATGTCCCATAGTTCCAGGCCCATTACCACTGTGAAAAGAATATTGTGAATTGACAAATCTGATGCTTAAATTGCTTAGCCCTCTTAACAGATCTTATCCCAATGAAGTAGTGTCTGTGGCTAATTCATTATTTTAGATTCTAATATAAGAAATGTACATAGATATACATAGATACATCTATTTAAATATAAAATATAACAAGATACAAAGACAGAAAACTAAAGAAATATGATATGAGGTCATCTAAGTTAACAATAAACAATGGCAACTACAGTTGTTCAATTACCTGATACAACATCTTCCTTTTCTCACCATCCCATGTCAGACAGTAACCATCGTTGTCTCCAGTAGTGAAAGTACCATAGCTACAGACAGACCAATAATCAGAATTTATTTTGATTTCCTAACTCAAGTATTGCCTTTACAGATAATATAGCTAAAAAATTTAAGTGCCTTACATGGGATGGTACTCAATAGCATTCACTGCAGCAGGTAGGCAACAAATCGCATTCCTTGATTTTGGAAGGCACCGGAAAGCATAACTGGCATTACAAACATGCATACTCAATTATTTTCCGATTTTCAGTGACTTCTAGTTGTGATAAATTCCATCTTCAATAATGTAAACACAGTTTGTCCAGGAAGGTCAATTACATTACCTTCAACTTAAGTTACAAAAAAATTTAACACTTTTAAGTCTTCAGAAATAATGCACTGCACAGCAATTATTTTACAGAAAATGAACTTACAATGTTGCCAGAATATGCTATAAACCTGGTAAAAGTATGGCTGGAATCTAAGTGTATAGACAAAAAAGGAAAAATAAGCATCTAGCATAGAATTCTACCATTAGGCTTGTTACACCTCATATTGTAGGAGCTTCCATATTGTGAATTTCATCCAATTGATGGAAATTCTGCTGGTTCCATTGAGATACTGCACCGACTTGGGGAATTCATCTTCATGGAGCACCTTATCTTCATGGCATTATATCATTTGATGGAGATCTTTGGTTGGGGTACTCTAACTTCTCTTTGGATGGATGACTCTGCTTGCCGATTGGTGGTCTTCTCACATGTGCTTGCCTTGTTGATCACCACTTGGTTGCACATTTGATGGTTGTGGAGCATGTTATCCCATTATCGAATGGTTGATATGCACATCTTGGATATGGATGACAGTTCTAGCCACCAAAGGGGTTGAATGCCAATGGTGCTCAGAGATATATGACATGTTTCAAGATTGTTGGGATTTCCTAGTGACTTTGGCGATGATGTGCTATTATTTGGTGTCACTGGGATGGGTGTTCTATATGGTCCTTGTTACTGACCCATGTAGGTAATCCCTAGAAGGAATTTTTTTCTCCTATTGTTCAACTTGCCATCTAACAGCTCTATGATGATCCACAGATAACTACCTCAAGTACCTCTCAACCATGTTCCAATCAGTGCTTTCTTTACATCTATCTTGATCATCTGATGGTGGGTCATCAAATGTGAGGTACATTAACCATTTTTGTATTCAAGTGCTTTCATTTAACGTTCAAAGGCCATTCTAAAATGGATCACAGGTTGAATTGGATGATAGACTGTTTTTGGTTGTACTTTTGTTCCCATGCTTCACCTTGGTGGTTATCACTTGCCTCTAGTCAAGTGTGACTTTCCTTGAGGCCTCTCTTTCACTGTCTAGGAGGGGCACAAATAGGAGGGCGTGATTGATGTTGTGTTTCCATGCTAATCCATGCTTAACATTTTACATTTCTCCCTTGTATCCACATCCCATCTTCAGGTTGATTGTTATTTATCACCCATATTGGTTCCCTGTTTTCCTCATCCTTGAGTAGGGCACTCGAAATGTCGCCCTAAGAGGTTGATGCAAAAAAAAGAACAGAAAAATCATGTGCCATAATGTTAAAATGCAAAAGATTGGTAGGGATAAATGAAAGTGTGTGGACAAAAGCCTAGCTTGAGCTCTGCCCCCTCATTATCCCTCACCCAATTCCTAGCTAATGCATAAGCTATCTAAATGAAAGGAACTTTGAATATCTCATGCCCCAATGAGCAACGAAGCACTTCATCTTTAAGGGGTCAATGATGAATCAATGAAAGCTTTGTCAGCCACGATAAATCTACAAAAGAAAAAGAGAATCAATGAAGTAAAAGGCACACGAGTGGAGGTCAAAATATGCCAAGGAAAGGGATAACTCTGGCCCCACTATTGGTCCATCTTTACATCATAATGTTCAAGGATGTTGAAATTCCATAACTACTAAAAAGACTCTAGCATCCTCCATGAAGCAAACCCCTACCATGTCACTGACCATTTGCATCTACCGATTGATGAGTCAGCCTAAGAATTGTTCCTCCCCTTAGGGTTGGAAGCACTTACTAGGGCCTTGTGATAATTCTCCCATATCTAAGCATTGTAACTTGATTACAAACAATAGGCTAGAAATACATTTGAAGATGATACTTGTGTGAAGTGATTTGATGCATTTCAAATAAAATATGGACCACTCTAATACTCTTATGGTTCTTGCACTTATGATGTTCATCTCACTTAATCCATGAGTATGTTTTAAATGCTTACTTCTAGGTACAATTGCCACCCTTGAGGGATTGTATGATGCTTCTCCAGCACTTAAGAGCGGACATCCATCTGCATTTAATGATAATGACTTCACTAAGCACCAAAGCTAGGGCAATGACCACCTTTTGAGGACCGTTCACCTTGGGATGTAACCAGCACAATTGATGACACTTTCCTCTCCCTCTAGGAATTGAAACGTTGCACATCTAAGCCCTGACATTTCCTAGAGAGCTAATGTACCCCTGAGATGATAAGACACCCCTAAGTTAGCATTGTCCTATTTTTGAGATGGTTTGATGACGATGATGACTTGAGACCTCTCTACAAGGGATGCTACACTACATAACGAAGTCATGCCATAGCTCCATGACATCCCCTTCATGTGGCCTGGATTGATGACATGGACAAATTTTGATGATGATGTCTTGTTGATGGAGCCTTTGCTTGATAATTGAACACCTTTTCATGAGATGTGGCCTTTGGAGTGAGGAGCACCTTTTTGGGTCATCCATGGCATTTTTTGATAAGAAAGATGTCTTTGGAGGATGGTATCACCTTTGGAGGCCTTGTAGCTCACACTTATGGGTTAAAAGAGGCTTGTTTTTATGTTTTATCATTGAGTTAGCTATCTTTGGTGGTCAAGTTTGTCACCTATCCAATTTGTAATCACATTTTATATTATTTTTATTGGTTTTAATCTAATTTAACATAAAATTGACTTGATTGCCCTCTTATAAATAGAGGGAATCTGATTTACCTCAAGATCGTTGTCACACTCACACCTTAAGAGTAGTGCACACTAGTTTGTCTATTTTCTCTTGGTCACTATGGAGCATTAAATGAGCAAATTCTCTTGGGGAATCAAATTTATCAAGGAGGTATCTTGGTACGAGATGCCCTTACAAGATGTTCAGGGGAAGGAGGCTTCTAGGAACCAGGCCAAGCACAATAAGACTTCAAGCATGTTTCCAGACCAAATGGCAAGAAGGCTTCTAGTTCAGAGGGAGCATCCAAGGCAGTGGATGGAGTTCTAGGATCAAAATCAATTTCGGATGGCAGAAGTACCTCCCTCACTAAGAGTAAGTGTTGATGTTTGTAACTCAGGCAGGTACTTTTGCACAAGCCTAAGTGTCTAGACATGCAAAAGTCGCCCAAAGTCTCCTTAAACACTTACTCTAGTGTGAGCAAGTTGTGTTTGTAACTTTGCCTAATTTAGACTTATGAAAAGCACATAATTATTATGTTGACCTATTGAGCTAAAGTAAACTTAGGAAAAGTAAAATAAATTAATTTAGTGGTTATGTTTTAATCTCAACCCTTGATCAAGTGAAGTGAGATCTAATCACAGTCGTCAATCACTTTGGATATTAAGGTTAGGGATTTAGCTCAATGTAAAGTTATGATGTTATAAATGAATCTATTGTGTCATTTTTCGTGATTGAGATTGATAAATTTTGCTTCCGCTAATTTTTTGTGTAAATGAACCTAGTTATGCATTTAATGAGTAGATAGTTAATCTATTAGGAATTAAGTGTTGGTGTTAGGTTTGCAGGAATTCTAACAAAATGTAATTTGAACAAGTGTAAAAAATTTGCAAGCCCTGTGTAGACATTAATAAAATTATCTTATCTTATGTGTGTTGGCATATGGCACAACTATGAGCATGACTTCACACAAGATCGTGTGACAAACATTCTAGATAATAATTAATAAAAAACTAGACCTGATATGAGCCCACAGCTAAAGGATCAAGAGGCATCTTCCTCAAGACAGATACAGCCCTCCCATACTAGGTTTGGTTCCAGCAACATCTTTATATACATGTTTGTTAAAGCTAACTTGCCAATTTTATTATTGTTCATTGATTTCTAACTCGAGCATTGTGGCACATTTTGACTATTTTTTCATGCCCTACATGGCATGTTTTCATAGGGCTAGGTGTCTCAATTCTAAGTCCTTGTAATTTTTGTCATTGTATAGGTGCTCTTTCAGAAAAATCACATTGATTTTTGAATTGATAATTCAAACAAGGCCAATATAGTCCATCATGGTAAATTGTCAAAACATTGATTTATTAGTTTTTATTAATATGAATTTATGACCAAATGTTTGAAAATTTATTTTATTTTTAATAAAGGTCAGCTCTTCTTAGTTATAAGGTTATATTTTCATTAAGATTGCGTCTTGTTATTATAATTGATTTGCACATATATTTTGACTTAAATTTAGTTATTAACTTGATGGTGGACCACAATGGCTTAGTTTGAAATATTGATGCAAAAATGAATATGATTATTCCAAAAGAACCCACATACAACTTCCTCATCTATTCGAACTTCAATCAGTGGATTGCTAAGGCTTGCTCCAATTCATTCCTCTCCCGTGAGATCTTTGTATAGGATACGCTTGTAACATGTTCCAAACCTTGTTGAAAAGTGGAAAACTATGAAGACTTGTAGCATATATCTTCATAGAGAAAGCACCAGCTTGATCACTCCCATCCCTTGCGCAATAATTTGTCCCAAGATGATATATTGTTGTTCAAGGCCAACGAAATGAAGGTATCTATTTCTAGTTGTGCTCTCATCTTCCATCTTTGCTTTTATAATGTCATCTTATTTGCACCTACCTATCCTTCACACATTGATAGTTAACTCAGCTTGCTGACTAAGACATTGTCTATGGATTGGCAGTCCATTTCAATGGATCTTCCTCACCATGGAATTTTACCCCTAACTTTATCAACCACCCTTTGTAGCATAGCCACTTCTCTAGAAAAACATTACATAGCACCAAGTCTATATTGATGAGAGTAGCTCAGGCATGTAATTCTACATAGGTCCAAGTGTCTAGACACATGGAAGTCGCCCAATTCATCCTTAACCTTAGAAATTACTTTAATTATTAAAATAATTGACTTTTATAAGATAAAGTGAGTTAATCTAATGAAATGCAAAGGTTATTTGCATTAATGAATTAGATGAATCTTGATCATTGATCTCAAGAGATCTAATCTCAATCATCAATCACTTTAGAAGTTGTGAACTCAGACAAAATCTCAAGCTTAAAAAACGAAAGTTAGGCTAAGGGAGAAGACACATCTTAGAGCACAAGACATAGTGAGATAGTGAGATCTCGTTGATTGGGTGGAGAAGGACTTTCAGACAAGCGTGCAGGGTTCAAGGAAGAGTGCAAGGGGAGTCATGGGAAAAGGATCTAGATTAGCACCAAGATCGAAAGACAGCTCTGCAGAGTGTTTGACTAGCTGGATCATTTCCAAGTTTTTGTTGTAATTGTGTTTTCCCTCAGAGGGTCATTATACTAGGAAGGAAGCCCTTGTATGCTATAAATTACTATTATGAAATAGCATATTTTGAAGGGTACGAATTATGTGTGCATGTGTTTGAGATTGGTCTATTAATTTGCTTCCATTGTTATCTATTTTTTATAAGTTAGAATCTCAAGTGTCTTTTATCCAATAAATCTATGTAATAATATGCTAGGAAATAATAAGCTAGGTTGTTGAGGTTAGAGAATTTAACACGGTATCACAACCCAGCTTCTAAGAAATCAATCTCTAAAGAATTACACATAGGATTGCACGTGTAGAAGACTACAGAGTTGTTCGAGGACAATCGTATGCAGTCACATGTAGCAAATGTTGATTTGTGGTAGCATCGAATGTGCTCTAGCCATGAAAATTGGTGGAGAGGCTAAGGCACATAAAATCTCCAAAAACCAGAAATTGTTTTGGGAAATTCCATCTGGTTGGAGAGATATTAAAATAATTAATATTTTTAATGGAGTTCCTAAGTCTAAACTTAGGAAAATTAAAATATTAATGGGTATTAATATAAAATTGGGTGAGAAGGTTCTAAATGACGAGGATCAAGCCAAATCTAATCTTAGCCATTGATTAGGGACTTAATCTCGGCCATTGAAGACTCAACAAGAAAAGTATAAGAGGAGGCTTGAGGGTCAGTTGGAGACACACCAGCAGATACTTAGTATCTCAAGGAAAATCGATTCTCAAAGAGAAGGAGATCGATTTCAGAGGGAGAGTTGCAGGGTGGAGGAAGAGGGGGGATTAGCAGCAGTCAGGGAGCTCAGAAGAAGTGACGCAGGGACTCTGAGAGACAGCGCAGAGGGAGACGCAAATCAAAGAGACACAGGGATGACGCAGAGAGGGACCAGAGCTGCGCAGAGCCACGCAGAATGACGCAGGGCTGACGCAGTAGAGAAAGGAAGCTCTCCAGGGTGTCAGAAAGTCTCAGAGAAAAGTCTCAGGTGTTTTCTCCCAGTGTCTATGTAAATTTTTCTATAAAAGTGATTGTTGTTGAAGATTAATAAAACCCTCCTCTGCTGCACCAGTTTTCCCGCATTGGGTTTTTCCGAGGACAATTGTCCAAAAATAATTGTGTTGATGTGATTGATTCTTGTGCATATATTTGTTTCTGTATAATGGTGTGATATCTGCAATAGAATTTATTTTAATATTTACTGAAGGGATTTCATAAATAACTTATTGGGAATAATAAGTAGGTGAAATAAATTAGTCGTTGCAGTAATAGAATTTCTGTTTAGAAATTTTCCAATGTTCCACCAAGGTTCCGGGATGAGGTGGCGAGGGAGCGAGGGAGCGAGGGGGCGCGGGAGCGGCCTATGCAAAAGCTCCCTACCATTTTTTAGGAAACGTGGGGGAGCGTTAGGGTCTTAAAAATTTATAAATATAAAATATAATTTATTAATTGAGTCCAGTATGATAATTTGGTTTGAATTGAAAAGCTGCAAAGCATGATCATTGATATGAATATCATTTGACATTATCCAAATTTATAATATCATATAAAATAATAAATTTAAAATTCTAATTCAGCTTGGTCAAATTCTAATTTAGACTTTGGTCAGACAGAGGGAGAGCTTCAGCTTGATAAGGTAGCCAATGAATTCTGTGAAAAGGTAAATGAACAGATCAGGAACACTGCATTGGCAGTAGAAGGGGCAACTACAATGGGTTGTCCAGCTGTATTGGATTGAACAGCTAGAAAGTTTGTTATATTATATATAATATAGACAGTACACCATATGTTGAAAGAAGAGTTTTAGTTCCAGGAGACATGAGAAGATCACATGAAAGAGTTTCTGACAGTTTACTATCAAATGACATTGACTGCAGGATGACCATCTGCGAACCAACTTGGGTGACCAACGATGGCAAGGATAATTTGTCTACCTTATTAGAGCAATGCCATGCAGTTAAAACTTCAAACTAGCAGTGTATTTCAGGGGTGAAAATAATTTTCAGACCTGAGAATTCAAGCTAACCAACTGTGCTCTGTGTAAATTTTGTAACTGTATAAATTCATATATAACGACAGTTCCTGAGATTTCTTGCTGCCCATAGTATTTTGTCATGCTTGCAGTAAACGCATGTTAGTCTATAGTCCACCCAATTATTTCCCACATGACATAGGTGTTGCTTCCATAGTTTGTATGTCAAATGTCATGCAAATTAAAAACACAAACTGAATGTCTCATATTCTTTGCCTGTCACTCCAGTTATCTCCCCACTGTAATCCAGCCATCACTTGAGAAAAAAAGGAGAAGTTTTAAAAGGGAAAATTCATGTACGTGCTATATGGTCCAGCAAATTTCCATGATACTGACCCTCTAAAATAACGCTTGTTGAAACCAAAAGACAGCACAAGACGTTATCCCCATACAGAACATGAGTAGCTTTGTACCACTTTAGGTCTATTAAATCATAAACTATAAGCAAGGCCATTTTTTGGGAGCGTGGGGAAACGTCCCCTCAGGGAGGGGAAATGTTTCCCTGACACGTCCCCCTGAGTTTCCTCCATTTTGGGAGCGTGGGGAAACGTCCCCTACTCGTCCCCAAGTCCCCAGAGCGCAGGGGAGCGAGGAAACTAGACCCCTAGGGGGGGGGGGGGGCGAGTCCCCGTGGAACACTGAAATTTTCACATGGTATCAGAGCAAAGATTTGGCGACAGGAAGGGAAAATCAATTATGGGTCAAGAGCATGATGCAGAAGCATCCACTCAAGGAGACTCGTGCAGATTTTCAGAAGAATGCACAAGAGACAGAAATTACGATTATTCTATGTTGGCTTCCAGATTGGAAGAAGAAGTTGCTTGCGTAGCAAGCTCTGCCTCCTCAGAGGTTTGGTATATAGATAGTGGAGCTTCCTGGCATATGACAGGAATCCGAGAATGTTTTTCAGATTATCAGGAAGAAAGAATGAATTTTCAGATCACCATGGGGAATAAGGCAAAGTGTACTCCAGTAGGGAAAGGTACTATAGTTTTTCAAACAGAAACAGGAGAGCGGTTCCGAGCTACCAATGTGTTGCATGTGCCAGGACTAGGGATGAACTTACTTTCCGTATCTTAACCTCAAAACAAGGGCTATGCCATTTTCTTCATTAAGGAGAAAGTATACGTCAAACACCGGAGTTGGAAAAAGAAGGTCCAGATCGGAATTAGAAGTAACAGGTTGTACAGGTTGCAGCGAGAATCACCAATGGCACTGATAGGCAGTAACGGAGACAAGGATTTGAATGAACTATGATACGGAAGGATGGGGCATTTGCACCATGGGGCTTTGAGAATTCTCAGAAAAAACTGTAACAGGAGTTCCAGATCTTAGTATTGAACGAGATAATGTATGCAGAGGGTGTGCTCTGTGGGCAAGTATGCCAAATCAGCGTTTCCAAGAAGTAACAATAGGGCCAAGAGTGTACTAGGATTGATACACTCAGACATCTGCGGACCAATGTCCACAAAATCTCTTAGAGGTGCCGAATACTTCGTCACCTTCATTGATGACCATTCTAGGAAGACTTGGATCTACTTTCTGAAAACCAAAGATGAGGTTTTCAATCGATTCAAAGAGTTCAAGGCTCTAGTGGAGAATCTGACAGGAAAGAATATAAAAGTGTTGTGCTCAGACAATGGTGAAGAGTATGTTGACAAGGACTTCACCGATTTTTGCACTAGGGAGGGCATCAGAAGAGAGTGGATAGCTCCCTACAATCCGGAGCAAAATGGAGTAGCAGAAAGGAAGAACAGGACTATTGTGGAAGCAGCTAGGGAAATGATGTATGATCAAGATATGCCAAAATTCCTGTGGGCAAAAGCATGCAGCACGACAGTCTATGTCCAGAATAGAACTCCTCATAGGGCATTGGGCAAGATTACTCCAAAGAAGGTCTTCACTAAGAAGACACCTGAAATTAGTCATTTCAGGATATTTGGGAGTTTAGCATATTGTCGTATACCCCAGGGAGAGGAAGAAATTAGATCAAACTACAGAGAAAGGATATCTTATAGGATATAGCGAGAATGCTAAGGCATATAGAGTCTATCTTCCAGGGAGAAGGAAGGTAGTAATTCGGTGAGATGTAAAGTTCATGGAGGATAAAGCTTTCAGAAAATCTCAAGAAATGCCTTTTGAGGAGCAGTCAAAAGGTGAGTCGTTGGTCAAACCACTTCAACCAGCGGAAGCTAGTACTAGAAACTATCCTTCAGAATAAGAGGAATCACAGAAAGAGGAAGAGCTGACAAATGTGCGTACTACTAGAGGAAGAACGAGCCCGAAACTCCGACAGATTCTACGGAATGCAGAAGAATTCATTGGTGCACCCTAGAACAGTAAAAGGCAACAAAGACAGCCAGACAGATACCAGGCCTTAGTAGCTCAGGTTGGGGAACCCTCCAGTTTTCAGGAGGTCGTTCAGCATCAAGTATGGGTGGATGTGATGGTGGATGAATACAACTCTATAATGGTGAATGATGTCTGGGAAGTGGTGCCTAGGCCTCAAGACAGATCAATGGTAGGTTCGAGGTGGATCTACAAGATCAAATATGCTACAGACAGCAGTGTGGAGAAATACAAAGCCAGGTTTGTGGCGAAGGGGTATTGTCAGAAGGAAGGAATAGACTACGAAGAGACCTTCACCCCAATAGCCAGGTATACATCTATTAGAACCGTTATATCTCTTGCAGCACAGATGGGGGGGGAGATTCATCAGATGGATGTCAAGACGACATTCTTGAACGGGGTAATAGAAGAGGAAGTATACATTGAACAGTCAAAAGGCTTTGAGACGCATGAGAAGAAATCTCATGTATGCATATTAAAGAAAGCCTTGTATGGGCTTAAACAGTGACCTAGAGCATGGTATGGTCGAATTGATGGCTACTTGCAGAAGATGGGGTTCGTCAAGAGTGATGCAGATCCCAATTTCTACTATCTGGTTGTAGAGAATGAGCCTCTAGTCCTAGTATTATATGTGGATGATCTCTTCCTAACAGGATCATCCAGCCTCATCAAGGACTGCAAGAAGAATCTAGCCACAGAATACGACATGAAGGATTTGGGACAAATGCGTTATTTCCTGGGGTTGGAAGTTTGGCAGCAGAAGGGTGAGATCTTCCTTAGACAAGGGAGATATGCTACAGAAATCCTGAAGAGATTCAAGATGCAGAACTGTAGGCCTATGGCTACTCCAATGACCACCAACTGGAAGAAAATTGATGCATCAGAAGATAAAGATGTTGATCCCACCTTGTACAGGCATCTCATAGGATCTCTGATGTATCTAGTCAATATCAGGCCAGACATTTGTTACGCTGTCAACACCCTCAGTCAGTTCGTGGTGGAACCTAAGAGGGCGCATTGGGCAGCAACCAAACATGTCCTCAGGTATATACAAGGAACAGTGGAGCATGGACTATTGTACATCAGAGGCAATGACATCAGGCTGAGTGGGTTCACTGATGCAGATTGGGTTAGAAGTTCAGTGGATCAGAAAAGTACCACTGCGTATTGTTTCAACACTGGATTGGGGATGACTTCCTGGTGCGGTAGGAAACAAAAATTCGTAGCTCTGAGCTCAGCTGAAGCAGAATATATGGTTGCTAGTGTTAGAGTCGGTCTAGTAGCCCTCCATCAGCGATCAAAGCTCTTTGCATTTCATTAGTAGGTGTCTCATCAGTGTCATCTTATTGCATTCCATTAGGCATGCCATAACCCTGATGGAGGAGCTTGTGTCTTTATGTTCCCCTCTTGGCACTGCTGGTTCAAGTTGTTTCAGTCAATAAAATTCTTTATAGGGTCATTGGTCTTGTTTTTAAGTCAAGGTCCTAGGTCTAGGGTTTAGGTCCAATTTGTCTTTGAGGTCATGTCTTTAAAGGTCAATAAATGTCCAGCAGACCAGAGGGATGTCTATCTAAGCATCACTTCAAAGGATTTCATATTGTACAGCTATTTTTTCTACCTTGAGTTCAAAAACCCTGTTTTTGAAGGCAAGGTCATTTTCTCATGTTTTGTAAAAATTTGTAAAAATTCAAACTCTCCAGAAGTTGGCATGCAACCCTGGTCTCCTTTGCCAAGACTCTTCAGAAGCTACCTCTGCAAAAAATTTCAAGAAAAAGCATCATTTCAACCAATTTCAGGACAAAAAGGAAACCATAAGTCAGCAGCATTTAAATTTTGAAAAGTGTCATTTTATAAACATTAGAAAGTGGGTTTGAGGGGAAATTAATTCAAATCAAGTTTATAAAAGCTCCCCTCCCTTCATTTTATCTTTATTTGCTTCCAAGACTCCAAAAGCAAGAGCAAAAGGCGATTTAGTGTGAAAACTGTGCAAGTTGGTGGACAGAGCCCGCGCGCTACGCATCAGGACCTGCGCGCTACGCGTTGGGCAGGCGCTACGCGTCGTGGCAGTCAGCACAGTGGGAAAAAGACACGGGCGCTACGCGTTGGGCGCGCGCTACGCATCAGTACCCGCGCGCTACGCGTTGGGGTATAACACACAAAACAATTGCCTACAAGCTTCAAACGACCCCAAATTTCTTCAAGGTTGCAGGTAGGCCTCTGATCATCAAAGTATTTTGCTTGATAAAGAAAAATGAGCATGGGAAATGTGTTTGAATGCCATCAATTTGAAATGAGAAGTTCATGTGTATTTGCTTAAAAATGTCAAAGTGCAAGTAAAGCTAGGGTTTTGTTTTGCTGCTCTCAAGGTCATCTCTTTCACTCCCATTTTTTCCCCACATCCCAGCCACCTCCCTTATCATTTTTACCTAATCTCCCTACCAAAAATATCAAAGGCCCAAAACCCTACCCCTATCCCTAAAATTCAATAACATAACCCTAAACCCTACTTCCCATAAAACCCTGGCAAATTATAATTGTATCATGTTGTATATGTCATGATTCCTTCCCTTAATTCCCTTTTTCATATATTTTCCCTAATTCCCCTTAACAGTCTCCCTTCCCTAACATCTCCCTTGTGTTATTTGTCCCCTTGAAGCAGCATTTTAACAGTAAAAACAGCAGGTCATTTGAGCAGAAGCAGCAGTACATTTCAGCCACTTTGCTCTTGAAACCATGTCAGAAACCGAAACCGACTATGAGCAAAGTGATGACCGTGAGTCAACACCAGAGGTTGAGGTACAAAGGAGACCTCACAGGGGTGGTAAGGGTGGTCACCATGTGAGAGAGGAGCCCACCTCTTTGACCTATTTGCAGGCTTGTCCACTTGCAGTCACATGTTTCCGCCATCAATCATGTTATGAATTTTGCAAGAGGATTTCTCAAATTCAGCACCATAGGGAATTAGTCCGCTTGTTTGTTTTGCATTTGCATGACGGGCATGTAAATCTTGCAGGGGTGGATTTTATATTGTCACTTGAGATTGTTGCTCAAGCAACAGGGATACCCAATGTTGGAGAAGAGTGGAACAAGCGCAAACTATTGGACAGATTTCAGTATGAGCCCTACATTAAACCTGTGTACATGAGGTACATGACTGGTGTATTTCCTTTCAGATTTTTGAGGGATGAGTATGCTCCCTTGATGAGGCTCATCATTCGCTATTTCACCTGTGAGGGCAGATTTTCACGTTTGTATTCGTACCATATCTGCTTGTTGATGCATTTCACACGGGTACGGATGATGAACATACCATTTTTCATGTGCCGGAATATTGAGAGGATGGTGCCCTTGGTGCAGAGAAAGAGCCCAGCACAGCAACACCGGAGCATCTTTCATTATGGTTTGATCAAGCTTGTGGTCATGCATTAGTTGGCTCAGCAGGGTATCCCATGGGAGGATTTTATCTCTCGAGATTTTTTCACAGCACCACCACCTCCTGAGGTTGTTCATGAGGAGGGAGGACCTTCACAACAGCATGATATCCCCGAGGCCAGACATGTCAGCTCCCCTCCATTGGTCACATATCAGAAAGGCCACAGGGCCTTATTTGCATCAGCTCGGCGAGTATTTTCTCCACATCAGGTGGAAGGGGTCTCGCCTTCTTCATCAGCACCGCGAGTGTTATCTCCACACCAGGTGGAAGGGGCCTCGTTTTCGACAGCAGCACAGGTACAAGAGAGAGGCAAGCAGCCCAAAATTGATGAGGGGCCATCAGGTGATCCAGGCATAGATGTTGTTGACCTCGATATCAGTTCTCCTAGCTTAGAGCCAAAGGAGATCATCCAGCAACTGAGGGCTGAAAATGACTCATTGCAACAAAGGTTGGAAATGGCAAATTGGACAATCACCTACTTAGAGCAGCGCAACAAGCAATTGGAAGATGAGCACACTCTTGATGAGTTGCGGAGGATCCATGAAGACCGCAACTTGGCGCGCAAGAGACCCAGTGATTTGGTACCCGTTGAGCGAGAGGCTATGCTCCTCCAGGTCAATGCTCATTTGGAGACGCTGTTGGCCAAGGCCAACAAAGATAAGGACCTGCTCCGGAACATGAAGAACCACTATTGGGCCCGAATGCACGTATGCAAGGCAAGAATGAAGGTGCTCAAAAGACGGTTGGCCAAGGCACTAAAGCGAAGAAAAGGGCCCGATCCCTCCACATCTTGGCTGAGGCTTCCTTGAAGGAGTATGGTGCTAAATGACTCAACTCCAGCACAAATTTCAAAAAAATTTGAGCATTTTTTGTCACTTGTGAATTTTTGGGCTAAAAACAGGTTTTCTTCACCAACGCGTAGCGCGCCGCGCGCGACCCTTTAGATGGGCAATTCCATTTCAAGAAAACTCAGCATTTTTGGATTTGTCATGCAAAAATACACCTGCTCAGCAATTACCAAGAGATTTCATCAAGTTTTGAGCCTCCAGAAGGTCAAAAAACAAGCAAAAAATGACTTTCTGCCACTTTTTTGACACACAGGAAGCAGTCTTGGGAGATTGCAATTTTGGAGGGGCAAATGGACACCAAATTCAGAAATTCCACTTGGGCTGGAAAGTAGACATCCAGACCTTTCCAACAAGCCCACTTTTGCCTCATTTGGACACCTGGAAGTGCCTCAAAAGTTGCTCCAAAGGCGCGCTACGCGTTCAGAATCAGGGCGCTACGCGTTGGGCAATTTTCACAGAAATGCACCTACAGCTCAGCAAAACGCAGTTTTGACTGGATTTGACTTTTTGGAGTGGATTTTGATCCTCCTTGTTGTAAATGATGTAATTTTATGATATTTTGACACTCATTTATCTCTTCTAGAAGATTCATTCATGAGATAGGTAAAAATTTAATGAATGAATTGGTTTCCTAGCTTATAGAGGCAAGTTGTTTTGACTGCCTAGTTTTCAGTGCTCAGTTTAGAATTGGTTGAAACAGCTCCTAAGATAGTGAGCTCGACCCCTAGAGGCAAGGAAAGATGTTAGATTGCCTATATTATGTACTTTCTTGGTCATTTTCATGGTTGGACTCTTGAGGGAGAAGCTTCTATTGTATTACTCATTGTATCTCTGCAATTTTGGCAAAGGAAGAAAGACCAGGGTTTTGCAGTCCTTTTTGGGATTACTGTGGTTACATGTATTGATGGTGTGTCTCTCTTTGTACTTGTAAGTTTGTTATGTGAATCATCTTCTTACTTTTCCTTCTGCAAATTAGGCAAATGAAGTGTTAAAGTAGAATTCATGATTGTCATGTTCTGCTTTTAAGTTTGCTTAATATCAATGTTTTCATCTGTTTAAGGAGAACTCAAGGTGTTTACTTGCTCTCCTTAGCTCCTCACCAGTCATTCTTTCCCATTTGACTCTTTCAAAGGCATCAATACAGTCTCCTACCTTGCCCCAAAGAACCCCCTACAAAAACTGTGTCCAATCCCCGCACCCAAAATTGCCTTTCCCCGATTTTCCACCAAAATCATAAAAATCTCAAATCAAACCTTTTATCAGTTTACTAGCCTAAAATCAGTGTTCTTTATTGGTTATCTCCGCCCTTTGAAGATCTTTGCCGAGATATACCGGAGAGAGCCCTCTCCTGCCCCGTAGGGCTAGCTACGAGGCTAAGTGGTTTGATGTTGCCTTGGAGTTTGCCTTTCTCAGCCTGAGGTGAAATTTCAAGCGCTAACAGCTAGCATAGCTTCATGTGAAGCCATATGTCTTAGAAAATTGCTTGTGAACCTATTCAGTAGAAGCATGGATGCGACCAAGATCATGTGTGATAATCAAAGTTGCATCAACCTCTCTGAGAATCCAGTATTTCATGACTGGTCGAAGCACATTGATATCAGGTGTCACTTTGTCAGAGGCTGTGTCCAACGAGGAGCAGTACAGTTGAGCTACATTCCTACAGGAGAACAGGTGGCGGACATCCTCACCAAGGCCCTAGGAAGAACAAAGTTCATTTATTTCAGGGAGAAGATGGGGATGGTAATGAATCCATTTCAGTAGCAGAAATGGATAAATGTCAGGTGTTGCAGTGCAGCAGTTAGTAGTGTTATGGGCAGCATGGGCAACATATGGAGAGGGAGTTGCAGCATAGATGTAGCAGTGGCAATGGCAGTGTCATGAGAAAAAATACAGAAAGCAACAGTGCATATGGTGTGAGGCATCAGGCCAAGCATCAGCACAGGTACCGGTGCGGAAGGATCAGTGTGATGTTTCAGCGATGGAGCATTTCTAGAGCACATTCCTCGCTAAGAGGGAGTGTTGATTTGTGGTAGCATCGGATGTGCTCTGAAAATTAGTGGAGAGGCTAAGGCACATAAGATCTCCAAAACCCATAAATCCTTTTGTGAAATTCCATCTAGTTGGAGAGATATTAAAATAATTAATATTTTTAATAGAATTCCTAAGTCTAAACTTAGGAAAATTAAAATATTAATGGGTATTAATATAAAACTGGGTGAGAAGGTTCTAAATGACGAGGATCAAGCCAAATCTAATCTTAGCCATTGATTAGGGACTTAATCTCGACTGTTGAAGACTCAACAAGAAAAGTATAAGAGGAGGCTTGAGGGTCAGTTGGAGACACACCAGCAGATACTCAGTATCTCAAGGAAAATCGATTCTCAAAGAGAAAGAGATCAATTTCAGATGGAGAGTTGCAACGTGGAGGAAGAGGGGGGATTAGCAACAGTCATGGAGCTCATAAGAAGTGACGCAGGGAATCTGAGAGACAGCGTAAAGGGAGACGCAGATCAGAGAGACGCAGGAATGACACAGAGGGACCAAAGCTGCGCAGAGCCACGCAGAATGACGCAGTAGATAAAGGAAGCTCTCCAAGGTGTCAGAAAGTCTCGGAGAAAAGTCTCAAGTGTTTTCTCCCGGTGTCTATGTAAATTTCTTTGTAAAAGCGATTGTTGCTGAAGATTAATAAAACTCTCCTTTGCTGCACCGGTTTTCCCGCATTGGGTTTTTCCGGGGACAATTGTCCAAAAATAACCGTGTTGATGTGATTGATTCTTGTGCATATATTTGTTTCTGTATAATGGTGTGATATCTGCAATAGAATTTATTTTAATATCTAATGAAGGGATTCCATAAAAAACTTATTGAGAATAATAAGTAGGTGAAATAAATCAGTTGTTGCAGTAATAGAATTTCTGTTTAGAAATTTTCACAGCAAAAAAGAGTGACACTAGCAAATATGTACAAGACCATAAAATGCATAGGGAACGATCGTACTAAGTTGTGAACGTACGCCAACCACCAGAAGTCACGCACACGAAAATGGAATAGAAGCAGGAAAAGATCCAAAAATCGATCATACAATAGTTGAAGATGAAAAGCTAAAAAGAAAATGGAATGGCATATGATAGTTAGTGGGAAATAGCAAAAGTTTAAATAAAAGAAAAAGCGTATATAAAGAGTGTGACAGTTGACAAGAGACACCAAGCCAATCGCAACCATCATATAGCGTGAAGCCAAAGCCATCAAGGAAATGATATGTCGCCAAGGAAGCCACTTCACACTCGAGGTTGAGTCACAATCTCTGTGTAGACATGGAAGTCACGAGACAATAAAGGAGGTACAGAACCATAAAAGAACAGCAATCAGGGCACACAAGTAGCAATCTGTAACACGAGACAAGCAAGGAATCGTACAACAGTAGCCACCAAAAGCCAAGTTAATTCAAGTGGTTGTTCGAGTACAGAAGCTACCAATTAAGTTGTACAATTGAGTTGTACAGGCTACATAATGAATGGGTATAGCCAATGTAGCAACATCGTGACAACAAGCATGAAGAATAGTGCCAGCAAAGTCAATAGATTTTCTAGCAATGATTAATGGGAATCATCCTTCAAAGGGGGAAAGGGAGACCATACTAGTCAAGGATTTGGTATAAAATATCTTTTTGTGGGTGTTTGAAAGGACCAAAACAAAATTTCACATAAGATCTTCGCAAATCTATAAACCAACAGCATTTATTTTGTGGGTGCTACAATGACCTAACACAAGGCAAAAAAAATATCAAATCTAGAGATGTGTTGACAGTGGTGTTGGAAATTCGTCAACCAAGGGGGTCTCCCCGATGTGAAGTCCCAATTAAACCTCACATCGCTTGGAGTAGGAACGCCAACCGAAAATACTGTCAATTTCCATTGTCCATAGGGATTTGCCTTGGTTGCCATTATTAACATAAGAGGTTATACAAACATTCTTTGAAACAAGCAAGTTGACATTGTGAGGCATACAATTGCGATGTATATAAGGTACTTTCATGGCAAGGAGAAAGAGAGTGAGCCTCTAGAAGAAAAGTAATAGTACTATCCTAAAAGAGACACACAAGAGCATAAGAGGATTGTTAGTTAACCTGCAAAGTAGTTCACAAGACAACCACAATCATAAAACCAAATACAACACACCTTCAACAAGATAAGTACCAAAGCCACCGAAATAGTTCAATTTCCTTAGTACATATGAACCAAACATATACTGCAAATATCTAAAGAATAGGTGTACGACATTCGTGTTAGTTTTTGTAGCATCGGATGTGTTCTAGCAACGAAATTTTGTGGAGAGGCTAGAATACATGAGACCTCCAAAACCCAGAAATTGTTTCTGGAAATTCCACCTAGAAATGACTTAATTAGATTATTAACCAAATTTTAAATATTTCCTAAGTCTAAACTTAGGAAATACGATTAATTAATTAGTATTGATTAAGTCAAGTCGACAATCATCTAGAAACTCACAGATCAATCTAGAGATGATCCTAGTCATCGATTATGTTTGAATCTTGGCCATTGGTGCTCCAACAGAGGATTATAAGAAGAGGTCGATGTGGTGATGGAGAAGACACTTGAGTAGTTCGATTTCTTAGCAGATCAATTTCCAGAGTAGCAACAGTCAGTTGCCGAAGAGAGAGATAGAGATCGAAGCAGTGAGAGAGGGGCAGAGACAGTGAGGTTGGAGGAGCCATTTCATATCCAGCGAGTACATTTGCAGAGAGGCAGAAGATCCATAGAGAGGTTGACGCTGGGACAGCGCAACAACCTCTAGAGGCAAAGTCGAATTGCTAAGAGGGATTGACGTTTTCAGTTCCAAAGGCTGGGAAGGAGTCCCAGAGTGTCGAAGAAGCATCTTTCCAATAAGCAGAAGGCAAAATGACTTCATCAAAGACCAATCTAAGGCTAGATGTCCAGCAGCCAACGCAAACTAGTGCAGAGGCTGACGCAGAGGGTCATAGGGCCGAATTTCTAAAGGCAAGTCGTGTTGGGAGTTTGCCTGTGGGGTAAGGAAAATTCCTCACTAGATTTTTGCCAGTATTTTTCTTTGTAGGATTGCCAAATTTCAGCGTCCAGTTGTGCTCAGATTTTCTCACTACTGCTTAATAATAAAACCCTTAGTTGTTGCACCGGTTTTCCCAATTTAGGTTTTTCTGGGGACTTTTGTCCAAAAATAATTGTGTTAATTTTATGTGTGCGCTAGCATTTCTTCTAGCGTTTTATTCTTCTGCAGTTTTATTTGTGTAAATTGTAGTGAGGTTTATTCAAAATTTGTGTAGAAAACTTCAAATAAATTGTTAAATAAAATTAATAATTAGGAGAATAATTTCCAGTTGCTGCAATAGGATTCTAGTTTGGAATTTTCACATGGTATCAAAGCACAGTTGATCAGCTAGAGAGCTCAGAAAAATGAAGGAAAGGAATTTTGCTGCTCAGCAAGGGCAATAGGTCAAAATTCCCAAGGGCAGCTCAATATTTTGCCAAGAGGTCGAGTTGCTTGAGGAAAGATCAATTTTCCTAAGAGAGGCAGAAAATTCAATCCTTCGAGATCAAGTGATTCCAAAGGCAGAGGGAGCAGCTTAATACTTTCGTTGTGCATATCTCTAGCTAGACACAGTGGTTTTTGTAGCAATTGGCTAGAAAATCGCCAACGTCGTGGTGGAAGAGAGAAGAGCGCACACAGAGGGAAAATTTTCCTTAGGGAACTTCTAGTCTCAAGAAGTTCGATTTTCTTTGCAGATCGGTAGTAGTTGTGAGTAGATATTCTCACTCCAAAAAGGAGTGTGAATAGAAGAGTAACAGTTGAGCGGAAGGAAAGAGGAAGTTTTCGACAGATCATTGAGATGGTCGTTGTTGGGCTTCGTGATCAAGACAGGTTGGATGGAGCTTCCAACTACGTCATCTGGAAGGAAAGGATGTCCTTCCTTCTCGATGAATATGGCCTGAAATCCTATATTGATGGGGTGGTAGCAGTTCCCACGGATGTAGATCAGCGGAAAGAGTACAGAAAGGAGATGGCACAGGCAAAGCAATTGATCCTAGATGAAGTTCGGGATCATATTGTCTCACATATACGAGCCAAGCGAACGGCCAAAGAGATGTGGGAGACTCTCTCCACTCTATACCAAGGTACTTTCGACTAGCAGAAGATGTACTTAGAGGAGAAGTTGGGATGCATCAGGATGTAAAAGGGGGAAGGCATAGATCCCTTCCTCACCAGGATTCAGGAGGTCTGAGACCAGTTGTCACTTGTTAGGGTAGCACCTCAAGCCACAGAGTTAGTGCGATTGGCACTCAACAATGTCTCAGAGGAGTGGCAGGTATTCGTCCAAAGTATCTCGGGCAGAGATACCTTGCCAAGGTGGGACAGGAAGTGGGCCGATTTGCAACAGTAAGAGTTGAGACGAGCTCTATTAAAAATCTCCATCAGTGGCAGCAGTAGCAGATCGAAGCAAGTGAAGGAGGAGAATGTGACCCTCGCACCTAAGGGACTCAGTCAAGGACAGGGGGAGTAGAGGAAGAAGAAGAAGGACCTGTTGAAGGTCAAGTGCTTCAGATGTAGTGAGCTTTGTCACTACAGTACCCAGTGTCCTCTCAGGAAAAAGGACAAGGAGGAGAAGCAGGACCAACAGGCAGCTTCAACAGAGATCGATAGGCTATCCTCCAGGCTGGAGGAAGACTTCACCATGTTTGCTAATATACCTCCAGGAGTGAGGTGGGGTGACTTGGTGTTGTAGCCCCAGAGCGCTACAGATGGGCAGGATCCTTGAGGAGTCCACCTCATGGATCAATACCTTGCCACGGGGACCCACAATATTCAATAGCAGGATGGATCAGTGATAGTTGGTGCAGTCAAATGCCAAAGAGATAGTTACAGAGACTAGTAGCAATTAGATGCTAGGGAGAGCAGTGCTGAGTTGGAAACAGTGCAGTTAGCACAGTGCAGATTCAACAACAGCGCAGATTCTTCAGTGACAGTGTAGATACTAGCAACAATCAGAGACTCAAGTGACAGATGCATTATACTTATCATAGTTTATTCAGTATTTTGGATGCTTTTTAGTTGCAGATGCTGCAGTTGCAACAGCAACAGATGAGAGGGAGTTGCAGTGCAGATGCAGTGTTGGCAATACTTCAGCGGGGTCAGCAACATCACAGATACAGCATATATCAGAGTTGTGCAGTGGTTGGTGGGCAATATGGCCAAACATCAGCAGCGTGACAGAAGATGATGCAGAGATAGGGTGTTGCTATAGGGGATGCAGTAGCACTAGAACACATTCCTCGCTAAGAGGGAGTGTTAGTTTTTGTAGTATTAGAGGTGTTCCAATCACGAAATTTTGTTGAGAGGCTAGAAAACGTGAGATCTCCAAAACCAAGAAATCATTTCTAGAAATTCTGCCTAAAAATGACTTAATTATATTATTAACCAATTTTTAAATATTTCCTAAGTCTAAACTTAGTGAATATAGTTAATTAAACAATATTAATTAAGTCAAGGCGAGAATCATCTAGAAACTCACATAGATTGATCCAGAGATGATCCTAGCCATCGATTATGTTTTAATCTTGGTCGTGAGGAGGTCGATGTGGTGATGGAGAAGACACTTGAGTAGTTCGATTTATGAGCAGATCAATTTCCAGAGTAGCAGCAGTCAATTGTTGGAGAGAGCGCTAGAGATCGAAGCAGTGAGAGAGGGGCAGAGACAGTGAGGCTGGAGGAGGCATTCTAGATCCAACGAGTACATTTGCAGAGAGGAAGAAGAGCCACAGAGAGGCTAACATTGGGGCAGCATAGCAGCCTCCAGAGGCAAAGTCAAATTGCTAAGAGAGATTGACGTTTTCAGTTCCAGAGGCCGGGAAGGAGTCCCAGAGTGCCGAAGAAGTTCTTTCCAATCAACAAAAGGCAGGTCGACTTCATCAAAGACCAATCTGAGGCTAGCCGTCCAGCAGCCAGCGTAGAGGCTGATGCAGAGGGTGAGAGGGTTGAATTTCTGAAGGCAAGTCGTGCCAGGGGTTTTCCTGTGGGATGAGGAAAATTCCTTACTGTATTTTTGCCAATATTTTTCTCTGTAGGATTGCCATATTTCGGCATCCAATTGTACTCAAATTTTCTCACTACTACTTAATAATAAAACCCTCAGTTGTTGCACTTCAATTGTTGCACCGGTTTTCCCAAGTTGGGTTTTTTCAGGGACTTTTGTCCAAAAATAATTGTGTTAATTTTATGTGTGCTAGCATTTCTTCCAGCGTTTTAGTCTTCTGCAATTTTATTTGTGTAGATTGTAGTGAGATCTATTTAGTATTTGTCATAGCAAACTGCAAATAAATTGTTAAATAAAATTAACAAGTAGGATAATAATTTCCAATTGCTACAATAAGATTCTAGTTTGGAATTTTCACAATTCACAATGCATGCATGAAAATGTGTTGGCTCATCGAGCTTCATATATTAAGTGGAAATGCAAAGATATACAAGTACAATGTTGCCACACTAGCCCCAATATTGGAACATTAAGTCAACACTTGCTCCTCAAAAGAAGGATCTTCTCTCCTATGCCAATGCTAGAGAAGCCAAGGTGGGAAGTTCAAGTCCCAAAAGTCCCTTTGCTTGAGATATGAGGGTGTATTTATAACAAATGAGGTGACGCTCCACCTCCCATGTGATTCTTGACCTCCCTCATGACTCTAAAGCTTCTACAATGACTTTTTGAATTCTTACATGAACTTTGAGCTTCTACATGACTTTAGAACTCAATACTAACTCTTCATATTCCATGTGGCAGTGGTCTTCCACATATTTTACATTTTCTCGTTTTGGGAAATTATACAATTACATTCCACAAATGACGTGGCAAGGAATTATGACACATGTGACTCTTGAGATGACTCCTGACAATGATGACATGGAACTTCATGATGATGTGGCATTGCCAAGTTGTTCCTTTGCTGCTTTCTTTTCATCTTCATGATGGATCTTGAATGTGTTTCATCTTCATCCTCCAAGGGGATGATTGGTATGGAGTCTTCATACGATCTAGATCTTTGGTCTTCTGTGGTAAGCTAGTGTTCGTTCATGTTCTTACTCGACGACTTCTTTATGGTTCCATCTTCACAATTGTCTTCTATCATAGTCTCCTTCTCTTCCTCTCCAAGCATCATTCTGTCATGTTAAGATATAATACCTGCAAGTGAAAATCACTCATGACAAAACGACATCACTCTGAAATCTCCTAGCCTAGCTTGTTGCATGAAAATGATTGATTGAGTTGGGACTCAGCACTGGACACGGAGGAATACTTAGCACTTGCGCAGTGCACGATTCTAGAGGCCGGGAGTGAGGTACTAATGTTGTGACTGCACAATGCGCAACACTGGAAGCCTGGGAAGCAAGACTACGCATATGAGGGTCTTAGGGAGGCAAATTCGAGCCTTGGTATTGTGCAATGCACAGATCTAGAGGGAGACTAGTCGTGCAGCTCAAGGACTCGAGGAGACAACTTGACGAATAAGACCACACAATGTGCAACAAGAGACTGGCTGGGAGGAAAGATTGCGCAATTTCTGAGGGCAAGGAAGCAATCCTTGAGCACTATGACTATGCAATGCGCAGTCCTTAGAGGCAATGATTGCACATTGTGCATTTCTAGGAGGCAGGACAGGCTTCTTGTGGCCTAAGACTGCGTAATGCACAGTTTAGGGAGGTAGTTTGGGAGGAGGTTGACTAGAGAAGGATCTGTTGCAGAAAATAACTAAGTGTGGGATCGAAGAGCAAAGAGATGGGACCAAATCATAACATGAACATCCTCACACTCTTATAGACGATCAACCACATGACAAGGAAGTATTTTCCATACAAAATCAACATGTCCTCATCGAAACGACGACAGAACAACACTTACCTCCAAGTGCAACACTTAGGATAGACTTTGCAACGACAGTGACAACACTAGTCCGACAATGCACAACACCTTGGGAATAAGTCTAATAAATGTCCATATGATAAATAGGACCGATTGGTACCAAAGTTACCTCTTGAAATGAATCATAGCTCCGCTTTTACAATGTGCGACACTTATGATACATTTTGCGACACAGGTGACACTAGTGAAACAATGCTCAAGACTTTGGGAATGTGTCCAATGCATGTCTTTATGATAGATAGAACATAGTAGTGTAGAAGAATGCATCAGAATTGCCCTTCAAGAATGTACAATGGACTCCCTTTGACCAGATGCGACACTTTTCTAACCAAAAGATGACACTTGCAACAATAAGAAAAAATATGAAAGTGACACTCGCAAAAGCTAAAGAAAGTGAAAGCAACACATGTTATAACAAAGAAGATACAAAAGCGCCACTTGTAGAAATGAAAGCAAGCAAAAGCAACCATCCAAAAGTTAAGGCAACACTAACGAAAATCAAAGTGCACAGAAGACACAATTGAGAAAACTCACCCAATATATGATACAATCGCAACCAACGGTGAGGGAGTTGTCAGTCTTGAGATTGTGCATTGCCTGTCAACAAGGACTGCGCAATCCCTATTTCCAAGGATTGGGAAATCACTGTCCTCGAAGACTACGCAAGAACAACATCTTGGGACTACGCAGTCATCAACCACAGAGAACTGCACAATGATTGTTTCCTGCCTTTGCATAATCACAATCAGCTAGGATTGTGCAGGGTTTGACTCTCTAAAATACACATAAACTACTAGGCTTGCTTGTGGGAAAAGCGCTTTTGAGTGCATCGACAGTTAGGCATGTCTAAGAAAGTGACTCTGACAGTTAAGAAACATCAACAGACCATGAAGTGACTACGAACAAATGAGGAACGACAGATCCTAGGATTACTCCAAAATTCAAGTGTAAGCAAAATTTTGGAGGGTGTTTGTCGCAACGACAACAAAATGGAAAAAACCAATTTCAGATTTGGGGATAGGTTGGCTAGAGTACCTAGCTTCCAACCCTAGAAGGAAAAGGTTACCTTGCTACTGAAGGATAATGACCTTTGGGAGATTGTTGATAAGTAGATTTTGTTGAAATTCTACGATTAGTGTAGTAGAATATAATTTTATGATCTAAAAATTATTGCCTAATGATTTTTAAACAATTTTCTCAAACCACTGATATCATTAAGAAATTACACATAGAAAATCTTAACAGTAAATGCAATGGAAACAGCAAAGATAATAGAAAGATAACCATGCACAATAGAGACAATGATTTTACCCTAGGAAACCCAACCTTGGGAGAAAACCAGCAAGGTTTACAAATCAGCAATTTGTCTAGAAATTTGTGCCAATATCCAAGTCAAAATACCAATCAAACCTAGTCAAATCTAGTATTTGGTCAACACTAGTCAAAACCAGTCAAAAGTCAACTTTGATCAAAACTTCAACCTACGAGTCGTGGTCAACTACAGTCAATGGTCTACAACCTGCAGTTAAATTTGATCAAATCTATGCAATCATGTTCGATCAACTTGAGTCAAATTTGTTGCAGTCAGAATTGGTTGATTTCTCACATGTGTGGCCTCAAGAATGCTAGTCAAACTCAATGATAAAGAAAGAGAAAGACTTGCCCTTTGTTGGTCTCCAAATGAGGCGTCTTCACATCTTATTTATATTTTTCCAGGGGGTGTGACAACCCAAGGGACATATCCCTTCATTGGTTGGCCAACTTGACTTTTCCAAAATAATAATTTGCATAATGCATCTAGGGATGACTTGAAGATCCTTTGGCCATGTGCAAATACCTCCCAATGCTAGACAAAAATCAACACTCCCTCTTAGCGAGGGAGGTATTCTCCTTAGTTGAAAATAAAATTTTCCTTAGCTGAAATTTCTCCTCCACTAGAAAAGTTCATGAGCTTGCTATATTGATGTAGTGTCTCCTCACATGCACATTTATAGATATAGATTACTCCATCTCGAAGTAGGAAATATGTGTATCCTGGGCCATTTACCCCTAACCAAATCAACATGGCTCCATGGGTAAATGTATCAATCTCCCCTGGTCAAATCAAAATGGCTTCTTAGGAGAAGGTTTGCCCCTAGATCGTTCACCCCTGGCTAAATCAACATGGCTGAGCCAAATCAGCATGGCTTCTTAGGTGAATGTATCATTCTTCCCTGGTCAAACAGCATGACCCCATGGATGCCAAATCCCATGGCTCCAATGGAAGAATGTTTGCCCTATGTTGTATTTTCCCTAGGCCATTCACCCCTGGCCAAAGCATGGCTCCATGGGTGAATGTATCATTCTCCCCTAGTCAAATGACCTAGTGGGAGAATGTCTTCCCTATCCTACAAGCATCAATACTCAAATCCATTCACCCCTAGCCAAATCAACATGGCTCAATGGATGAATGTATCATTCTCCTCTAGTCAAATCAGCGTGACCTTATGGGAGAATGCCTGCCCTATTCTGCAAGTTTGCAAAAACATCAACACTTTCTCTCAATGAGGGAGACAAAAATCAACACTCCCTCTTAGCGAGGGAGGTATTCTCCTTAGTTGAAAATAAATTTTTCCTTAGCTGAAATTTCTCCTCCACTAGAAAAGTTCATGAGCTTTCTATATTGATGTAGTGTCTCCTCACATGCACATTTATAGATATAGATTACTCCATCCCGAAGCAGGAAATATGAGTATCCTGGGCCATTTACCCCTAACCAAATCAACATGGCTCCATGGGTAAATGTATTAATCTCCCCTGGTCAAATCAACATGGCTTCTTAGGAGAAGGTTTGCCCCTAGGTCGTTCACCCCTAGCTAAATCAACATGGTTGAGCCAAATCAGCATGGCTTCTTAGGTGAATGTATCATTCTTCCCTGGTCAAATCAGCATGACCCTATGGATGCCAAATCAACATGGCTCCAATGGAAGAATGTTTGCCCTATGTTGTAGTTTCCCTAGGCCATTCACCCCTGGCCAAATCAGCATGGCTCCATGGGTGAATGTATCATTCTCCCCTAATCAAATGACCTCGTGGGAGAATGTCTTCCCTATCCTACAAGCATCAATATTTGAAGCCATTCACCCCTAGCCAAATCAACATGGCTCAATGGATGAATGTATCATTCTCCCCTAGTCAAATCAACATGACCTTATGGGAGAATGCCTGCCCTATTCTGCAAGTTTGCAAAAACATCAACACTTTCCCTCAATGAGGGAGACATTCTGCATCACGCCTAGCTTGTCTTTGAAGTATACAAACTTCACTCTAGACAAAGGCTTCCTAAGAATGTCCGCAATCTGTTCATTTGTGGATATGTACTAGAGCTTCACTACTCCCTTCTACACCATGTCTCGGATGAAGTGATATTTGATCTCAATGTGCTTCGACCTATTATGAAAAACTAGATTCCCCAAAAGCTTGACACAACTTTGATTATCACAATATATCAAAGTAATCTCTAGTTCTTGATCAAAGAGCCTTACAAGTAGTGTTTGGAGCCACACTACTCCCTGTCTTGCAGCACTAGCTATGATATACTTTACCTCTACTATACTGAGTGCGACAAAAGTTTGCTTCCTGCTAAACTAGGATATCAGGGTTGATCCCAAATTGAAGCAACACACTGAGATGCTCTTTCTGTCCTTTGCACTCCCAACCCAATACAAATCAGTATATCCCTGTAGCCTTCCTTCACCACTTGAAACATATTTCAAACCATATCCAATTGGACCACACAGGTACCTCAACACATGCTTTTCCGCATGCCTCGAATCAGCCATAAATTGGTCAGATTCCTTCACTCAATTCATCACCACAGTTGCTTTCTCGCCACCTTGACTAGGTGCTCCCTCTGATACTGACGAAGATCTTTTTGTGGCCATCCTAGTTACCCCCTTTGTCACGAAAGCAAATCCTCCTATCATTGTTGCTCCCTTTGTCACTGAAGCATACCCCACTATCTAGCATGGTTCCCTCATAGAAGGAATACTACTCCTAGAGACCTTCGGTCTCTGAGCATCTAGTCTAACAATCTCAACCCATGTCATCCTCTTGTAAGGTTGCTCCTTCCACTCTACCTGACTGTCTGCTCCCTCTGAATTGGTATCTCTACCGGTCACCCAACACGATCCTGGATGTCCTAACAATATGTACAATTCTCCCTTTCAAACACCAATCACTCCTCTTGACTCTATGCTCAAGCCCATAGGCCATACAAGAACCTAACCATCTGGCAACTAGAGCAAAAATCTCCTCTTAGTCCACTCCCTCTTTCTGGGAGAACCCTCTTGTTGCAAACCTTGCTTTGTACTTCTCAATGTAGCCATCTGCTGCATGAATCATCGCCTTGGTAACCTCTGCAATTGACCTATTCTTCCTTTCCACAAAGCCCATTCAAGAGGTCAAGGAAAAGGAAAAAATCATAACCAAGCAATCATTTTCTTTTATCTAAAGCATACAAAAGGACAAGAGGCTAACCAAAAAATCAAAAGAGAAAATATGATTGGAAGTACTTATATCGTGATTAAGGAAGAAATAGTTGAGGGTTGTAGACAACTGTCAACTCCATCTTGATCCTTGTATCCTTGCAGAAAATCGTTAAAGTCCCTGGAAGTATACTCTCCTCCATTCTCTGTCAAGTTCTCCACCTAAACCCTGAACTCTTGGATCCTGCTGAAGACCTCATCCTTCGCCTTCTTCGGAAAAAATCATTAATGAATGTCAAAAGAAGTATTTTTTTCGAAGTCCATCTGCAATCTCATCAACTTTAGATTCCTTTTTCTTTTGAGGTTGATGTTCATCATCATCAACAACATCGACAGTTGATGCATGTTGTTTTTCCTTTTTTTCTTCTGAGGACATTGGGAGGCATAGTTTCCAAAAGCACGACAATTAAAGCACCTGATCTTTGACATATCCTTCTTCTTCTAATCCTGAACAAGTGTTGGACTTCTTCCTATATCTTTCTTTTCAAACTTTCCAAAAAAACTTCTTCCTTTTCCCTTCCTTGCAAGAGTTGTAAGAGCTTGAGTTTCTTCATCGTGAGGTCTTTGCAAGTTGTCCTTGGACAACAATCTGGCCTCCTCTTGGACAGAATCAATCCATAGCTTATCAAACTTGGGCATCTTTTCTTGTGCACAATTTCTCTAAACAAATGGATCCTGTGAGGAAGGAAATCCATTGAGAGTCACTGTAACAAGCTTTACATCATCAATGGTATCTCAAATGGCTCCAAGTTTATCTCTCGATTGAGAGACTCTCATAAGATAAGAGACAACAAAATCTGATCTATGTCATCATGACACTGTGAATTTAATGCCTCAAGGCTAGTTTCCTGCTAGTGTTGTCAATTTGGAACAATCCCACCAAAGCATCATACACTCCTTTGGCAATCTTCAACTCAACAATATGTGGAATCAAGTGATCCTTTATAGAATCTATTAGGATTCTCTTAGCCTTGGCTTCATTCTTCTTATGCTTGACTTTCTCCTTAGCTCCCTTTGGCTCTGGAATGACTTCCTTCACATTATCCTTGTTGTCGCCTGAATCCACACCTAGGATTATCGTGGAGAAAATCTTTAACTCCACTTGGTGTAGCCTTGGGGGCAAGTCTCGAGTTGAGTTTTTGTCACTAAAATCTCAACTCGTCCATCTAGGTTAACTCCTAGCGAAGCCAAGGGGGATGGACCCTATGAAAATAACTAAGGCTCAACTAATCTAAAGCTAGATAAGTCAAGTTCTAGGAGTTAAAATTAAATGATCAAAGATACATCCAAATTAAATCAATATATAAATTGCAGCAAATAAATTCAAAGCATAATAATAACAATGCCATCTACAAGGAGAGATATTGCAATAATATACAAGATGGATCAAGGTAGACCAATGTCAAATATTAAGCTACATGCAAAAGTAAATATTCCAAGTAAGATGTCTTGAAAATTATGCTTGGAAAATAAATACTTAATAAATAAATGCCTCAAAGCTAATGCATGGAAAGTAAATGTGGCAATAAAGATAGGAAAGTACAATAACATCAAATTTAAAATATTTAGAAAAGTGAATGCTTAGAACAATATGCTTTGTAATAACGACAATTGCTTCAAAGAGATAGATAAACTTTCTGAACTTAGGAAGCAAAATGAAATGAAACTCCAAGTACCAATGCTACAAGCTAAATGTATTGTAATGTATTCTTGGTTTATTTTAAATTAAGTTAGATTGCAAATTGGTTAGTGTGAACTGAAAAAAGTTTCAACTGAAATTCTTCCCCAAACCTTATCCTCATCGGGGCCCCGATCTCAGTCAGAATAAGGAGTCAATAGGGTATAAAAGTTCCCTAAATTACTACTTCAACCAGCAAAGTTGGAGGTAAATTTGATTAGTGCAAAGACAAACTTAAAAGATTTAAATTGATTGTACAAAATTGTTTAAGTGTAAAGTAAATGACTAAACAAGATAACAATTGCAAGACACAAGTAAATTGCAAGTGAGAGTAGATTGTATGAGGTAAAAATGTAACCCAACTACTCCAATGATGATTATGTTACACTATTTAGTTCAGCCAACAAATAAAACCAATCAAGCACCACAAGAAAGACTTCCCCAAATGGGGAAGGGGTGGGATGCCTAGGGGGAAAATCCCCAAACTCCAAAAAAAAGTTCTTTATTAAACCCCCTTATAGGAAAAAGAATTTGAAGAGATGTTTTGGGAAGAGTTTACAATGGGATCCCTCAAAGGGATCAAGTACTCTTCTCCAAAGCTTTGTCACAAGTTAAAAACAATATAAATTACAAATGGCCTTTATGGCAAATTGAGAAAAAAACCTCTTTGCAAAATTACAATGGATTACAAGAGGTTCTTTTGGCAGTCCCAAAAGAGAGTACTTTCTACAGATTTCAAAAGGTTTCTTTGGAATCATCTTTGGGTGGAAGAAGTCCTTTAAAGGGGTTTTACAAAGTGCAAAAGGAAGCATTCAATCAATTGTCCAAAGGTGACCCTTTTTTGAGTGTTTTGTTCTTCCACAAGCACTCTTTTTGAGCTGTCAAAAGTTTGCCCAAAAAAATCAGCAAGCAAATTAGTTAGAAAAGCACTCAAAGAAAGATGATCTAAGACTAAAAATTGCTATCTTATAAAAGGAAAAAATCTAAATCTAAAAGATCAGATTTTTATGGTGTTTTTCTAATGAATGACCAAGTAAACTTGGTCCTTCTTGGCAAAACAAATTGATGTTAGAACAACAATCCAAATTTAAGCCTATGAGTCTGATTTTTAATGAAAATTTAAGGAAAAGATCAAGAAGTTTAGGGTTTGCAAGTAAAGGATAGAAGAGTGAGTCTTAATGGCTTTGATCTTCAAAGCTTGGTTTAATCAACCAAGGCTACTCCTCTTGGAATTTATGGTCTGCAAAATAAACCAACAAACAATCTGTTGGGCAAATTGACCCAATTGTAGAATTTGTTGCTAAATGCTCCAAAATTCCCTACAATCGCTGTTAGAAGGCTCCCCAAGCCATCCCTCCAAGTTTCCACCTCAAACTCCACTCACTCCTCAACGTCTCGGAGCGTCTCTACCCAAGATTGCGCAGTCCCTGTGTTGTTGTAGCTTCCTCTCTAATGTAGTACGACCTCACAGCTGCTGGTATGATTTGGGACTAAGTAGAACTCCCTCCTTGGGATGACACTCGAAGTCCACCGAAGCAAGGGTAGGGATCTCCACTCTGAAGCACCCGTGTGTTGAACAGCACATGCAAACTTGGCTCACTGCTCAAGTGTACGATGTCAAGAAACAAACTCTGAAATGATAGATGAATCAGCCAAATGCGAGTCCCTCCTTTTTGTCAAGTTGCCTCCAAGATTGCCCATGTGGGCCTACATCGAATTCCCCTTGTGGTGGCCCCTATGCTCCACCAAGGCCGCAATATTTCATCTAACTCTAATGTTGGAGTGCCTCCTATGCCAAAAATCAAATGTAGGTCCTCTAAGCCCCCTTCTCCTAAGTGTAACCATGTACTAAACCAAAATTGAGCAAAATTGATATTTACTTAATAAAATACTAAGTAAGAATATCACATTATGTTAATATGCCTAATATGCTATGCAAGTAAGAATACTAATGCTTGTAAAAGGAAATGTCTCAAGTAAATGGAAATATGCTCAATGAGACAACTTAGATAAATGCTCAAAATTGTACAAGATACAAGAACATAAGCTTCATTAGCACATAAGATTGTAATTTGTTCAAAATAAATGCTTTAACAAATGATATACCAATGATCAACCAACTAAAACAATGAAATTAGATGAAGCTTCAAAGTATGATATGCTTGAAAAATGAGAAAATTGTTGATTTTTGTGTAGCTTGGGAGGTACTTCAAGCCCTAGTGTTCGAGGGTTTGAAGTCAAAGCACCACAAGTAGGTTTGTGGGCTTAGAACCCAAGCTTGGGGTTTTGCACCCATTGGGATTTGGGCCAAAACCATGATGAATTTGAGCTTGAGAAAATTTGAGGTGATAGAGCTTGGTAAGCCAAACCCAACGCTTTGAAGATCACTCAAATCAGAGCTCTAGAACTTAAGTTATGAATTTTTGAAGTTGTCATTAGTATTTGGACAGTCAAGTCATGTAGGCTTGAGGAGGATTTGTCCAATAGACATGACCCTTCATGAATTCGTTGGAGCCCTCCATTATGTATATATAGGAGGTGAGAGGAGGTTATTTCCTCATCGATTTGGAGAACACAAGAAGAAGGAGAACTCACATTTTTGGAGAGGCTACTTCTGTGATGGTCGCAGACCTTGGAGCTTGAGCGAAGGTGGGAGAAGGAGAGAGTATGGGTCTATTTTTCTCTAGACAGCCAAGCAAATTCAAGGAGGATGTAGAGGCTTAGTTGTGTGGAAGATCTGGAGTTGTTTTAGCATCCAAAGTGCAACATTCATTGTGAAAATTACACCTATGGAAGTCGCAGCTCAAGAAGAGGAGGTCAAGGAGCATAAAGGACAGTTTGGAGACCTTTTTGTGTGGACCGAGGAGCAGTAAAGGAGTCCGAGCTATTTTGGGAAGCTTTGGTGTTGGTTTGAGGATGGTATATCCCTGTTTGGGTGAGTCGCAGGCCCTGTGGTCACATTAGAGCCACCGCAGGCTTGTTCTGGGCAAGTTAGAAGGGTCGTAAGGCCTATTCCAAGGTGTTGGAGCAGAGGAACAAGAAGCATAGGCCAAGGGCTCAAGGAGGAAGGGAATATGTAGCAAATAAAGGTACAGATGTGTGGTTTTGTGAGGGTTGTTAGGGTCTGCAAGAAAGCCTAACCAAAACGCTATACAACAATAATTGCACCAGCCCAAAGGTACAGGTATACTGACATTTTCTATGTTCAATTGTTGCTAGATGGAAGGTTGTCCTAATGCTTGGAAAAAGTAGCTTGTGGAAGTCAAAGAGAGGGGGCAGATCTCATGGTTAGATGCCCTAAACTAGTGACAATTTCCACACTGATTGGGCAGCAGACTTGGAGTGAAAGTTTGATGTGTGTTGGGTCAAAGTTTGACCAAAGTGTGGATCAGTTGATGGGCAGCTTGAGGAGATCTAGGAGTTGTTTGGAGGAGCCCACGTGGATTGTTGGGAGGCCTACTAAGCAACCAAGGTGACAGTAGGCACATCAAGTTGGAAGGCAAGAGGATAGCAGCAAGGAGAGTTGCAAATGTTCCCTTGGTTGATGAGTTGATGGTGTCCTAAGTGAAGGACATATTGATGTGCCCAGATTTGTGCAATAACTTCTCTATTACAGAACAAAGGGAAAATCAATGGAGTCTGTGGACAACCATGTGTAAGGGTCTACTACGTATGGGGATGCCCTAACTAGGTGCATATGCTACAACGTGGACTTGGTCTCTCGTGGACTATTGGAGGGCAGCGTGAGAGAAGACCAAGTGTGGATGAGATTGGGCACATATGGTTTGTTGGAGGACAGCGTGATAGTGTCCAAGTTGGAGCCCGGTGAAAAACACCTTGATGGACAAAGGTAGTTGCGAGAGAGGCAGTTGTTGAGCTCAAGGGTTGGCAAACCAGAGAAGAGTTCGTGGAGCCTGAGACTTGTGTGTGGAGAAGCACTTCTACAGCAGATGATGAGCAGTCCTCCTAGCCCATGTTCATTATGGGAGATGACCATCTTGCAATGATAGGTGGTAGCCCTCTGTGCCCTATGTTGGTATTCATTGGTGCAACGTAGGAAAACCATAGTGGGTTGAAGTCCCTGAGTAGCTGCGGAGCAGTAGTGGGCATAGGAATCTCAATGTGTTGTGCCCTTGATGGACTAAGGCACAACTAGAGAGCAGATTCATAGCAGAGATTCAATGACCAGATGGACTTGGAGCATTGATAGAGGCAGGTGCTGCAGATCGGGAGCCGAAGGACCGGGCAGGCACCGGGTATGACCGAGAGGAGCTGAGAGAGCACGCTATAGCCAGATGGTCAGAGGATCTTGTTGAGGGCAGACTGGTCATTGATGTACTGACACCAAGCCCCAGTTTGTATTATTGTATCAGTGGATGTATGAGGGACATTATCCCTGGTACGGGAGCCCTAGACTGTTGTATTATATGTTGTTTAATATAACGAAGTTGGGTTGAAAAATGTAAAAAGTCGTCTATATTTTGAGCATGTGTGATTTACAGTTGTATATATTCCGCTATGCAAAGTAGTATCGTTGAGATTATTGGTTTGATAGCATCATAAATTTTAAGATTCTATCCTAGACTTAAGATCGTGGAAATTCAATACAAATAACTTTAAAATAAATGAACAAATAACCAATGAGACTATAGTGAGGCAAACATGAAGCAAATCATCAAATTAGCTAAATCAAACTTTGCCACATGAATTGAGATGCTTGCATATAGTGAAATAAGTTGCTCCAGAGTGAAATCTCAAGTTGTACTTAAAAACAAAACTTCAAACGCAAGGCATAAAATGGAAACCAATAGCAAAATCAACTTTAGAAAATTACATTGTGATGGTGAGATTGTGTTAATTCTTAAGGCATGCAAAATGAAAACTAAGAAAATAATGCAAGATCAATCCACCCACATGTTTCTCCTTCTAAATAAGGAGAAAATGATGCCTTGGGTGAAACCCAAGCTCCCACAAGAAAAACTAAGCATTTTTATTAGATTGTTACAAAGATGAGAAACCTTCCAAAAGATCTCAACTAAAACTTCAAGAGGAATCTTTTACAACATATGAGGCTTTTCAAGCACTAGATTTCCTTCTTGAAAGTCAAAATTAGAAACTAAGGTAAGTACAATAAGAATGCTCTCAAATTTGAAAATGTTAGATGTCTCTTGGTATCCCAAAGATTAGCCTCCAATGGTGGATGAAATCTTGCACAAGAAAAAGAGCTAGTCTTCTTTGTCCACGGCCTTGCCAAGTGAGAGATCCTCCTCAAATACCCACGGCCTAGCTAAATGGCAACCCTCTTCAAATGCCCGCAGCCTCCTAGAAGATGAATTTTGAAGGCTTGAGAGGTCCTACAAGAAAATAGTTAGAGTTTTCCTCAAGTTTCTTGCTATCAACACTCCAAATATGGGTTGCAAAACCAAGACACAATTAGTGTAGAGAGAACATGTAAAAGTACAAGAAACCAAATCAAGTGATGGGATCACATTCTTTAGTTTAGAAAATGCTCTCAAGTAACTAATATGAAATCAATGAAGCATTATTTGAATATATTTAAAATATGAAATGTTTACTTGTATACAAGCTATGTCCAAATGAATCTCTGCAAGAACACTTCTTCATAAGATGAACTATGAAAATCCAAATAACAAATAAGAGTTCTTTCGAAGATGCTTCAAGACTGGGCCAGTCTTCCAAATACAAAAGAATTCTACAATACTCGAATCACACATTAGTCCATATAGATTTAGAGAAACAAACAAGGAATTGAAACTTCTAGAAATTTATTTTAATTTAAACTAGAACATCCAACATCTAGAGCCTATTTCTAAATCAAATGTTAATGCAAGATAGCTTTCCACTAGCAAAGTCTACAAGAGTATATGGAAAATGAAATAACTCAAAGCATAAATAGAAGAGATTATACTAGTAGCTCCCAATGCACCATGCTCCAAAGGAAGAACACCCACGAATGGACCCCCAAAGACCTTTTATTGCAATTCTTGGAAAGTGTACAAAGTAGCAACGCTTCCACAAACACAATAGCTAGTAAACAATTGATACAAAATGAGAGCTCAAAGCTCTATTATATAGAAAAATGTGAGCAAATCCCAATGTAACATCCATATATCAAATGGCCATGGTGAAGATCTCAAGAAGAAAATCGAATTCCAAGTGGAGAGATGAAGTAGCCACCAATGAAAATCAAATTCCATATATGGCACCAAGATATCATCAAGCAAAATCGAATTCTCCAAGTATGAAGATGAGCGAATCCAAGTAACCATGTGATGACACCTCATGTAGATGCTTCCAATGAGCTCAGCGTAATCTCCTTGGGAATTGCATGGTCCCTCCTTGAGCCAAATTCGATGTAGAGATGATGTGCCAAGTGTGAAGAGGAGGGAACACAAGTGAAGACAAACTCCTAAGAAGATCTCCATCAATATCTTCCAAATATCTCACATGTGCATTAACTCCTCAAAAATACGGTTTTCCAAGTCACCAGTTGCTTCATTAATGCCATGTATTTATGATGCAAGGTGTCAAATCATCCTCCACTTGTCCTTTGACTCATTCCTTTGACTTTAGATAGTTTCCAAGTCTTTTCCATGTCATTTTGTCGCATGGAGCTATTTATTTCTCTCTATTAAATTTATTTCTGGTTTTATTTATTGCCAGATTTCCCACTAACCTTAGGAAAAATGGGTTTTAAGAGTTTAGAATAGATTTTTTACCCCTCAAAGTGTGTCATAGTAGATAGCTGAGGGTGAGAAGTGTAATTTTGAGCACTCATACCCCATACAACTTCTCTAGACATCACTTATTACACATTACATTCAAATTCTATTCAAATTTCCACCCTGTGGGAAATTAAAACAAACAAACAAAAACCCGTAGACCTAACCAAATTCCACTTAATTTTACAAGCGATCTAGTATGGTAATATACAATGACTCTAGACACTAGGACTCACCCAAGGCCTCACCTTCAAGTCGTAATTTGGCTTTGGGGTTATGCTTGGGAGAAAAAAACTCAATTAATTATTGTCCCCGTAAAGATATAATAATTAACCAAGTGAAAAAAACCTCCCAGAGTAAACTCACTTAATGACAAGGTCCCAAGTTACCTAGGCCTATTACATGACTCAAACTCATCATATTAGCATCACTTTACATCATCCCCGCAGGGCTCGTGAAATCTGGGTACAATAGAAGAAGATGAGAAGAAGAAGTAGAGTTGAAAAAGTTTGGTGATATGATGATCTCTAATGGTACAAGCAGCCTTTGATGCATCCTTGGGCATGGAATCCTCAAAAACCTTCAGATGTCGCTTCAGTGGTCAACACAGCGATCATTTTTTTATCGTAGAGGTTGCCCAAATCTAATACGGCGAGTATTTCGCCAGCTCAACCTGCCAGCGCACCCTATTATGTCGTTCTCACACGTTCCCTCCTCAACTGTCCACTACTCCATTCCGGGCCAAATTTTCCACCTTACCACATGTCTAAGTACCCTGCATTACCAGCAGATACTTTGTCAGTTGTAGTACAAAACAATTACTGTGCATTCTTCTGTCGAGCATCCATCTATCAAGCCCCTGCATGGTATGTCAAGCACAGATCTGTCAAGCCCCTGCGCAGTCTTCTACTTGCAGTATCTACTATTGAAGAAAAGTGTAACTAGGTTCGGTATTTGTAAATGTAATTTTGATCTTTGTACTTGTCAAGAAAAAGAAATATTATTTTTGTAAAATTATTCGAATGAGTTTCTTGCTCATTCCATAGGTCTAGGAAAGTCAAAAAATCAAAGTCATGTTGAAGAGCTCTTCTTGAGCATGAAAATGGGTCAACCTAGTGTCATGTAGCCCTCCAAGACAAGCATCGTCCTCCAATAAAGAAGTCTGCAAGCAAAGCGAGGTAAAAGACAATCATGTCGACCTAAAAGAATTAGATTCACTCATGTCGGCTCAAAGAAATAGACACAACTCTTCATGGATACACGTCGGCTTAATATGGAGGGCAAACCACTATATATACCCAGCTGGGGTATCCGCAAAAGACAAGGAAGAAACTCAGACTTGTCTGAGATTTTTAGAAGTCTACTACAGGATCTCGGATAGGCACATTAAGTACAGAATTTCGGACAAGCTCTACAACTTCGGATGAGGAGCAGTGACCTCGGATATCTCTGAAACCTCGGGTAATTGCAGTCACACAGAACTCGGATTCATCTAATGATTCTCGGAGGAAATTACAGTGGTTCAGGACCTCGGTCAAGAGCAGTGGTTCAGTACTTCAATGAGTACAGTAGTCCTATGGGTAAAGCCTCTCAATGATCACAGTCTTGGCATAGCAAACAGTCACATGAAGATCTCGGTGTAGTAAGGAAACACAGTAATGGTTTCAGTATATATATCTATCAAAGAACACTCTGTCTCGACATATCTCCAGAATTCAACTATGGTCTCAGTATAGCACATACTGTCTTGACATACTTCAAGATACAGTCACATGCATAGCTATCATCTCAATCTTGAAGGAGACATAGTCACAAGGAGAAGATCCCAGTGAAGGAAGCAGCAATGGCGCAGACCTCGATGAAGTGTTGATTTGTGGTAGCATCGGATGTTCTCTAGTCATGAAATTTGGTGGAGAGGTTGGGGCATGTTAGCTCTGCTACAAACTTCAGCATTTGGAGGACCAAATATCAACTCGGCGATGTGTTTATGCAGAAAAGGGAGGTCGCAGCAGTCTGTTTCCTTCTTCCCCTTCATTTTTCTTATACTCTCTTGACTCCCGTTGTCACTGTTTTCCTCCAAAATCCTTTGTAAACCTATATTCCCCATTTAAACCCTCCGAAACCCAACAAAACCCTCTTTAGCCCCTTTTCCTTTAGCCCCGGGCGCTTAACCTACGAACCCGCACCCATATAACCCTCCGCCTTAATCCCCATTGTTGATCGTGCATCCCAATTTAACGGTCTCTGTGCTTTTCCCGCTTGTTAACCTGTTAGCTCTTTCCACCGTCCGATCATCCACCAAAGCGATCCAACGGTGATCGCTCGTCTCGCGCCCACGACTTAACCACTTGATAACGCGCGGGGAAAGTGGTTTCCCGCCGGTCACATCCGCCACGTGTCGGGCACTGATTGTGATCGCGCCCCCGCGTGCGGGGAATACTGCTTACCGCCCACTCGTACGTTCCCCGCTCATTAACATTCGCACATCTCTGTCGCCTGATAATCGTTGGATCTACCCAATCGCGATCCGATGGCCCACGATTGTTCGATCATTTTGTATCCCGATAGCGCCTGCAAATCGATCCAACGGCTGAGCTTTGTCCCTGTCATAGCCATGCCTCCGCCATGCTGCCCATGTCCATAGCCTGTCCAATGTACCCGAAGGAGAAAGGAGGCCAGAATCCAGTACCCGGCGCATTATATCCTCAACAACTGTATTTAAGGAAGAGGATGGGCGAGAAGAAAAAGGACGGCCTCGAGCAGATAAACACATTAATCAGTTATGGAGCTTCTTTCAGTCAACACTCCACCTGCTCAGAGAAGGACCGCTGAACAGCAGAAAAGGTCATTTTGTTCATTAAAGCCAGCAGATCGTAGCAGAGACTCCATCAGATAGTTAAGGTGGTTGGTGGTCCATTATGACACCTCCACGTATAGCACAGCAGAATATCTTTGTAAACAAACTTTATATATGCCCAGAACTCAGATGTAATCAGGGTTGATGTTTGTTGTTTTGATGTAAGGTTCAACTTCTGGAGACTGTAACTACTGTGATACCTGCAGCGTCTGGTCTTCATTTTCAGCTAATACAAGCTTCTTTTGTTGTTACTTGCTCACTTTTCACTTCTATTCTGTTCCAGGCTATGCCTGTTATGTATTGTTCATGTGCTCTTGATATTTAGCATTAGAGGGGTTGTCATCCCACCTCTGTGTTGAAATCTAGTATGTATCATTGAATGTGCCATGCAGGTTTTTGTTTGCTTAATGCCAGAGAGTTGTCATACTGTCTGTGTATTAGGAAATAGATTTGCAGCCCTCTTTACTGATTGCAGCCAGCCATCACATGGTCTTGTGCATCTGCTGGTGTGGTCAGTATTCTCCATGTTCACCTAATCCTCAAACTGTGAGTAATTGGTGGTGTAAAGCCTTGTAGTCTGGGGGTGTTCACCCATGTCTGGGGTTAAGCATAGTAGAAGTGGTTATCTAGCTTGAATATGCATCATACCTTCCATTCATCCATTTCCAACATTTTTGTTGAGTTTGTAATGTTCCCGAGCATCTCTGAGATACAACCTAGGAGAGTTTCTTGGGGTGATAACATTAATTGGCGCCGTTTCCAGGGAGAGGAGATTGAAGCTCAGCTTCCCTGGGAGAACGACACAGTTTTAGGTTTTGATGATAGACAAGGCCTGGACACATTTCTGGTTGTAATCATCTATCTGGCGACTCCACTGGAGGAAGACCATCCTTTGGCGACTCCACATTGCAGTCTTGGCTCAGTTTGTGAGACAAGCTCGAAGAAATCCTCAGACATCACCAGCTGAACCAGTGCCTGACCCTGAGAAGATCGTTAAGCAGAAGAAAACATCAAAAAAGGAGCATCAGGATCAGGTAAGCCTTAAAGTCCCATGTATCTCTGCTAGTGAAGTATTCACCTTCAGAGATTCATTAAGCTCCTTAGTCATTCATTTCCCTTTCGGATTTCAGTCCAAAGAAAGCCTCCCATACAGTCCATCATATTCCTCTGTTTCTGTCATCCATTACATTGCTTCATACCACTCAGTCTACCAGTATCCTTTCATATACCCCAGTCATGGCAGGTCAGCAAGCTCTTACAAAGATAGAAAGAATTGTTGCTGCTAGGTATGGACCCTTGGTCTTGCCTGTCCCTTTAAATGCCATGCCTACAGGAGATTATCAGGAATATATGCCTAAGTTTACTAGTACAGAAGGAGTAACAGTTGAAGAGCATCTAGAGTCCTTTTATAGCTATGCTGATAATCTAGATATTAATGAAGAGGATGTGTGGATGAGGGTTTTTGTCCAAAGCCTAGATGGGGAGGCTAGAAAATGGTTTAGAAAATTACCCCCTAGGTCTATAGCAGACATTGAGGCCCTAGATGATGTGTTCCTAAAGCACTGGGGGGATAAGAAGGATCTGCTCTTTTATCATATTGAATTTGGGAACTTGCAGAGAGAAGATGGTGAGTTGCTGTCTGATTTCAACAAGAGATTCAACCATATATACAACAGAATACCATGTGAAGTAAAACCCACTCCTACTTCTGCTATGCTCACTTATGCCAATGCCTTCGATTCTCAGTTCTGCCTGTTGTTAAGAGAAAGAAGATGTACTTCTTTGGCTGATATGCAAGATGCAACCTTTGAAGTAGAATCAAACATCATAGCTGCAGAGAGGCTCGAAGATAATGTTGAAAGCAGAAGACAGGGGGATGAGCTCTCATCATCCTCTGATCCTGAGATCTATAAATTAGCCAAGATGATAGAGTTATTAACCTCTGAAGTTTCCAGATTAAGGGTGGAGCAGCATTCCGAGGAAGCAGGAGCTCATTGTTCCTTTTCTCTTCCAACTCCAAATCCATATAGAGGAGCAAATGAGCAGTTGCAGATTTTGCAAAGAAATAAAGATGCTAACGAAGACCAGAGGGAGAAGACCCTTTTTCAGAATATAGTCATGGAGAAAGAGTTGTTTGAAGAAGAGGAGGAGGTCCATGGTTTGGAAGATAAGGGCAGTGCCCCTTTCCTAACCAGAGCTGCCTATGAGAGGTCATTATCTATAGGCACTGCTCACCAGTTTGTTGTACCTGCAGAACAACAAGTTGATCAGCAGAAGCAGCTAGCAGCAGGTCCTACCATCCTCCAAGAATCCGAGCCTAAAGCTAGCTCATCTTCCAATGACTATGTAGATCTGCAACTTGACCAGCCTGCTTTTGTCCCATGCCCAGTGATCAATCAGGGAGAAGAAAGCTCCCCATTATCTTATGTTTCTTTGTCTGCTCAAAAGAGAATCCCTCACAGTTGCCCACTAGGCACTGAGGTAGGTCATAGCTCCATTCTCAAGGCTGATACTGATCACCTCAATCTTGATATTCTGAAACCTGCTCAGTTGGCCTCCACAGAGCTTGAAAGGGCAGCTTGCCAGATGACAGAGGAAGAAGGTGTACAGTTGTGGGACTCCTTGGATGGGGACTGTTCTAAGAAAGATGCAGGAGCAAGTGATGTCTATGTGTCCCCTGCACAAGAAATACATTGGTTCATCATTCATATTAATTGTGGAGACCACAAATGACATAGAGAAGTACACAACAACCATTGTTATTCAACAGGTGTACAAAAACTCGCATGAAGAACATCCAAGGAGGAGATCATACAGAAGGGGGATGAAATTTGATCCATATCTACCTATTAAGCTCAAATGTCCTAAACTGTTTGAGGTGGATGATCAAATAAATCCAATTTTGCAGCTCTTTGATAAACAGGCCGAGAGGAAGGGAAACAATTTTGATGGCCCATCAGTTGGCCAGTTTTGAATATTTATGTTGTTTAAAGTCCTCAAGCCTTAATGATTGTAAGCATTTTCTTTTACAGGTTTTAGTGTAGAATTAATTTGACTCCATGCCCAATGGATACTAAGCACTGTTTTTAAGCTTGTTTTGTATGAAGGCATTGGTCTGCAGTTCTTGAGACCTCACAGGAAGGATCTCATCCCTAGAAGGAGCCAATGTTAGCTCTGCTACAAACTTCAGCATTTGGAGGACTAAATATCAGCTCGGCCATGTGTTTATGCAAAAAAGGGAGCTCGTAACAGTCTGTTTCCTTCTTCCCCTTCATTTTTCTTATACTCTCTTGACTCCCGCTATCACTGTTTTCCTCCAAAATCCTTTGTAAGCCTATATTCCCCGTTTAAACCCTCCGAAACCCAACAAAACCCTCTTTGGCCCCTTTTCCGTTAGCCCCACGCGCTTAACCTACAAACCCGCGCCCATATAACCCTCCACCTTAATCCCCACCGTCGATCGCGTATCCCGATCTAACGGTCTCCGTGCTTTTCCCGCGCGTTAACCTGTTAGCTCTTTCCACCGTCCAATCATCCACCAAAGCGATCCAACGGTGATCGCTTGTCCCGCGCCCGCGACTTAACCACTTGATAACGCGCGGGGAAAGTGGTTTCCCGCCGGTCACATCCGCCACGTGTCGGGCGCTGATTGTGATCGCGCCCCCACGTACGAAAACCGCCGCAGTTCCAAAGGTGGTGCAAGGAATACCGCTTACCACCCACTCGTACGTTCCCCGCTCATTAACATTCGCACATCTCTGCCGCCCGATAACCGTCGGATCTGCACGATCGCGATCCGACGGCCCACGATTGTCCAATCATTTTGTCTCCCGATAGCGCCTGCAAATCGATCCAACGGCTGAGCTTTGTCCCCGTCATAGCCATGCCTCCGCCATGCTGCCCGTGTCCATAGCCTGTCCAGTGTACCCGAAGGAGGAAGGAGGCCAGAATCCAGTACCCGGCGCATTATATCCTCAACAATTGTATTTAAAGAAGAGGATGGCCGAGAAGAAAAAGGACGGCCTCGAGTAGATAAACACATTAATCAGTTATGGAGCTTCTTTCAGTCAATACTCCACCTGCTCAGAGAAGGACCGCTGAACAGCAGAAAATGTCATTTTGTTCATTAAAGCCAACAAATCATAGCAGAGACTCCATCAAAGAGTTAAGGTGGTTGGTGGTCCATTATGACACCTCCACGTATAGCACAGTAGAATATCTTTGTAAACAAACTCTATATATGCCCAGAACTCAGATGTAATCAGGGTTGATGGTTGTTGTTTTGATGTAAGGTTCAACTTCTGGAGACTGTAACTACTGTGATACCTGCAGCGTCTGGTCTTCATTTTCAACTAATACAAGCTTCTTTTGTTGTTAATTGTTCACTTTCCACTTCTATTTTGTTCCAGGTTGTGCCTGTTATGTATTGTTCATGTGCTCTTGATATTTAGCATTAGAGGGGCTGTCATCCCACCTCTGTATTGAAATCTAGTATGTATCATTGAATGTGCTATGCAGGTTTTTGTTTGCTTAATGCCAGAGAGTTGTCATCCTGTCTGTGTATTAGGAAATAGATTTGCAGCCCTCTTTACTGATTGCAGCCAGCCATCACATGGTCTTGTGCATCTGCTGGTGTGGTCAGTATTCTCCATGTTCACCTAATCCTCAAACTGTGAGTAATTGGTGGTCTAAAGCCTTGTAGTCTGGGGTTGTTCACCCATGTCTGGGGTTAAGCATAGTAGAAGTGGTTATATGGCTTGAATATACATCATACCTTCCATTCATCCATTTCCAACATTTTTGTTGAGTTTGTAATGTTCCCGAACATCTCTGAGATACAACCTAGGAGAGTTTGCTGGGGTGATAACAGGGCACATGAGATCTCCAATACCCAGAAAGGGTTTGGGCAAAGTCTAAACAGTTTAGGAGATATTAAAAGAATTAATATTTTTAATGGAGTCCATAAGTCTAAACTTAGGAAAATTAAAATATTAATGTGGATTAATATAAAATTGTGTTAGAATGGTCCAAAAGACATGGATCAAGCCAGATCTAATCTTAGTCGTCGATTAGGGACTTAATCTCGGTCGTTGATATGTCAACGAGAAAAGCATAAGAGGAGGCTTGAGGGTCACTTGGAGAATACACCAAAGTGATCAGTCATTCTATTCTCTACAGCGGGGTTTGCTAAGAAAGATAAAACTAGTGATCGGGAGATGCAGCTGAGGGGCATTTGAGTACAGAGAGACAGAGAGGCAGAGATAGTGTCGGGAGAGCAGCGCAGTAGTCGGGGAGAGTGACGTAGAGCCATCCAGGGCTAGCGCAGATGCAATCGGGAGTTGCGCAGAGCCTCAGAAAGGCCAGCGTTGCTGACGCAGAGGGCCAGAGGGATGACACAGGGCGTCCTAAGGCTGACGCAGACCCATCCGAGGTGACACAGGGCCAGCGCTGGACAGAGAGAGGCTGACGCTAGGGTTTCTGAGGCAAATTGGTGCTGAGTAGCTGTCGGAAGGATTATCCAGGGTTTCAGCCAGGAGATTTGTCAGAAACTGAGAGGTATTACTGCCAAGGAAATTCTCTGTTGGGTAGGCCAGATTCGGCACCTAGATTGTACTCTAATATTGCTTAATAAGAAAACCCTCAGATAGTTGCACCGGTTTTCCCACATTGAGTTTTTCCAGAGACATTAGTCCAAAAATAATGGTGTCATTTGGTGTGATTGTTTCTGCTTCCTTCAGTTGTTGATCTATAATATGTTGAGCATGCACTAGTGTTTATTTTCAGTATTTACATTGTAAATAACTTGTTAAGTAACGAAACAAGTAGGTAGGAATAAATCAAATAAAGTGCATGGAGGGTTTCTAAGTGGTAGACTTATAAACTTCAACATGGTATCAGAGCGTGGTTGCAGATCACAAGAGAACTACGGACATCAGCCGAGCGAAGCAATAGCAGCAGAAAACAGTTGTCCCTACTGACAGAAGTTGTTTCTAGCAGAGCAGCAACAAGGGAAGGGTGACGCAGTGCCTGCGTCATCAAGGGTTAGCCAGGAAGAGGCAGCGTAGAGGCTAAGGGAGGCAAAGGGAGTCTCACGCAGAGCCACGCAGAAGCTAGGAAGGCTGACGCAGTTGGCTGAGGAGGCTGGGTTGCTAGTGTCAGGATTGCGCAGAGCCTAGGAGCTCTCACCTTCAGGTTGCTAAGGTTTAGAAGGTTGTGGGAACATTGAAGAGTGGAGCTGGTGAGGTATTGTAGTCAGAACAGTACCTGACAGGGAAAGGCCAAGAGGAGGGAATTGCTACAGAGGGTTTCTAGCCGAGAAACCCAGATCGGTGGTGCGGTTGCACAGACAATCAGAATAGGGGGCATCTAGACATCGGCAAAAGGATTTCCATGAGGGAAATCGAGACTCAGAGGGAGTCAAATTGAGAACTTCCAGGAGGGAAGTAGAAGAGCATCATGGCACTACACGGAGTAAGAGACCAGGACAGGTTGGACAAAGCATCAAACTTCGCAGTTTGGAAGGCCAGAATCTTATCCGTACTTGACAGAAATCGTGTCAAGCACTTCGCCTTGAAGACGATAGCTATCCCTGTCGACCCAACTGATAACGACAAGTACAAGGAGGCAATGGCGAGGGCCAAGAGCATCATCCTTGATAGGATCAAGGACCATGTATTACCACACATTGCCGAGAAGGAAACAGCATATGAGATGTGGGAGGCCCTTAAGAAATTGTACTAGCATACTTTTGTGCAGTGAAGAATGTTACTAGAAAATTAGTTGAGGTCGTATCAGATGAAGAAGGGAGAACCGATTGACACCTTCCTCGAAGGACTGAATGAGATCTGAGATCAGTTGACTGCTATAGAAGCCACGTCGAATCAGGAATTAATGGTGAGGACAGTCCTGAATGTCGTCTCAGAAGATTGGGAGGTATTTGTCCAGAGTATGCTGGGCAGAGGGACACTTCCACCTTGGGATGAGATGTGGGCAGCTCTTCGCCAAGAAGAGATCAGACGGCACTCAAAGGCAGGAAGCAGCAGTAAGGGGATCAAAGTCAAGCAGGGGGATGAAGATGTTTCCCTAGCATCTGAGGGAAAGCAAGAAAAGCGGAAGAACAAGGATCTCTCCAAGATCAAGTGCTTCCACTGTGGGGAGTTGGGTCATTATGCGACCCAGTGTCCAAGGAAGAAGAGTAAGGGAGAGTTTTCCGAGACTAAGGCAGCGCCAGCAAGGGCAGAGAATGAACTGTTGACAGACGATGACTATGCCATGAGTGCACAGGCACCACTTGAGCGGATGTGGCGAGACATCGAGCTGTAGTCAGGCGGACTACAGGCGATGAGGGGCAGGATCCTCGAGGTACCCAGCCTCTTGGATTAGACCTTGCTACGGGAGGCCTGAAGAGGAGTAGTAGGACTAGCTAATGCGGGTAGAGACGGATGCAGATGAAGCGACAGAGAGAACTACAGTGCAGGAGTCCTGAGACAACGCGAGGCTAGCAGGCTGCAACAGCATGAGTGGCACAGGAGTGTTGCACCAGTGCAAGATGGCACAGAGAGGCGTGCAACAGTGCGAGATGCAGGGAGTTGTTGCAGCGATGCAGAGGTCAGAGAGGGAGCACTTGTCAGTGGCAGAGGGAGATTCAACATCAGGAGGGTCTCTAGCACAACAGAGAGGTCAGAGTTGGGAGATAAATTACTTACTTCTCAGTAACTGAGTTGCAGTGCAGCAGTGGGAAGCACAATGCAGCATGATAAGAGGAGATGCAGTAGTGGCAGTCGCAGAGCCATGGGTAGCAGCACGGATGCAAAGGGAGATGTTGTACAGATGCAGCAGTGGCAGTGGCAGAACCATGGGCAGCAGTACAAGATACATCAGTGCAGAGGATGGTGGGTAGTGTTAGCTCTGCTACATAATTCGGTATTTGCTGGGTCAAAGACACTGTGGCCATGTGTTTTTTGCAAAAAGGGGGCTCGCAGCAGTTTATTTTATCCTTCCACTTCATCTGCTTTATACCCTTCTAACTCCCGCTACCCTTGTTTTTCTCCGTTTTGCCTCCAAAACCCCATATAAATCCTTTTTCCCTCGGGTCCCGAGCGCAAAGTTTAACCCATGAGACCGCGGTCATATAACCGTGCGCATATGAAAAAGCGCTACCGGCGAGGCCCTCCCCTGTCACATCAATCAACAAACGTGTGCATTAATCCCCACCGTCCGATCGTCCATATCCAGATCTGACAGTAGTCGCTCCTCCCGACACCGCAACCTGCGCGCTCGTTAATCCGCGGGGAAAGTGGTTTTCCTCCGCCATGTGTGGCACAAAGACTGGATCGCGCCCCCCGCGTACGATTACCGCCTTTCTCCATAAGTGGTGCGAGGAAACCATTTACCGCCCGTCCCGCCTGTTCCCGCTCGCTATCGCTCACGCTTGTTAGCCGTCGAATCTGCCCGCCCGCGATCCGACGACCCTCGTTTATCCATCTGTGATTACTCTCGATAACCCCTGTAAGCCGATCGTAGTCGTTCATCAGCGAGATCCGACGGCTGATGTCGTCCTGGTCTTGCCTATGCCTCCGCCATGAAGTCTACGCCACCCTTGAATGCGCTGCACTGCCAAAGGATGAAGGCGATCATCTAACAGCTCTCTGCGCAGTTAAGCTTCAACCACTGCATTCAACACATTGTACACCCGAAGGACGAAAAGGACGGCCTCAAACAGATCAAAGCGTTAATCAGTTATGGAACCCCTTCAATATAGCACTCCACCAATTTGTGAAGTACAACAGAGTACCAGAAAGGGTCATTTTGTTCATTAAAACAGTCAGATTATATCAGAGACCCATATCAAGCAGTTATTGTGGGTGGTGGTCCATTATGACCCCTCCACGCATAGGATAGCAGATATTTTGTAATCAACCTCCATATATACCCATAAACAAGATGTCATGAGGGTTGATGGATATTGTTTTGATGTAAAGTTCAACTTCTGGAGACTGTAACTACTGTGATACCTGCAGCGTCTGGTCTTCATTTTCAGCTAATACAAGCTTCTTTTGTTGTTAATTGCTCACTTTCCACTTATTCTTTGTTCCAAGTTGTGCCTGTTATGCATTTTTCATGTGCTTTTGATGTTTAGCATTAGAGGGGCTGTCATCCCACCTCTATGTTAGAATCTAGCAAGTATTATTGAATGCGTATGCAGGTTTCTGTTGTTTTAATGCCAGAGAGCTTTCACCCTGTCTGTGCATTAGGAAATAGATTTACAGACCTTTTAACTGGTTGCAGCCGGCCATCACAGGGTCCTGTGCATCTGCTGGTGTGGTCAGTATTCTCCATGTTCACCTATTCCTTAAACTATGAGTAATTGGTGGTCTAAAGCCTTGTAGTCTAGGGGTGTTCACCCATGTCTAGGGTTAAGCATAGTAGAAGTGGTTATTTGGCTTGAATATGCATCATTCCTTCCATTCATCCACCATTTTCCAACATTCTTGTTGAGTTTGTAATGTTCCCAAGCATCTCTGATATACAACCTAGGAGAGTTTCTTGGGGTGATAACATGCAGCAGGCCTAGCATCAGCACAGGGACCGATGTCAGATGATCAGAGTAATACTCAGGGAGGAGGATTGCTAGAGCACAGTCCTCGCTAAGAGGGAGAGTTGATTTGTGGTAGCATCGGATGTGCTCTAGCAACGAAATTTGGTGGAGAGGTTGGGACACATGAGATCTCCAATACCCAAAAAGGGTTTGGGCAGATTCTAAACAGTTCAGGAGATCTTAAAATAATTAATATTTTTAATGGAGTCCCTAAGTCTAAACTTAGGGAAATTAAAATATTAATGTCGATTAATATAAATCTGTGTTAGAATGGTCCAAAAGACATGGATCAAGCCAAATCTAATCTTAGTCATCGATTAGGGACTTAATCTCAGCCGTTGATATGTCAACGTGAAAAGTATAAGAGGAGGCTTGAGGGTCACTTGGAGAATACACTAGAGTGATCAGTGATTCTATTCTCTAGAGCGAGGCTTGCTAAGAGAGATAAAATTAGTGATCGGGAGATGCAGCTGAGGGACATTTGAGTACAGAAAGACAGAGAGGCAGAGAGGCAGAGATAGTGCCGGGAGAGCAACGCAATAACCGGGGAGAGTGAGCAGAGCCATCCACGGCTCACGCAGGGCCACGCAGAGGCGGTCGGGAGCTGCGTAGAGCCTCAGAGAGGCCAGCGCTGCTGACGCACAGGGCCAGAGGGCTGATGCAGGGCCTCCTAAGGCTGACGCAGACCCATCCGGGGTGACACAGGGCCAGCGCTGGGCAGAGAGGGATTGACGCAGTCCAGAGAGAGGCTGACGCTGGGGTTTCTAGGGCAGATTGGTGCTGAGTAGCTGCCGGAAGGATTATCGAGCTTTCAGTGAGGAGATTTGTCAGAAACTGAGAGGTATTACTACCAAGGAAATTCTCTGTTGAGTAGGCCAGTTTCGGCACCCAGATTGTACTTTGATATTGCTTAATAAGAAAACCCTCAGACAGTTGCACCAGTTTTCCCACATTGGGTTTTTCCAAGGACATTAGTCCAAAAATAATGGTGTCATATGGTGTGATTGTTTATGTTTCCTTTAGTTGTTGATCTGTAATATGTTGAGCATGCACTAGTGTTTATTTTCAGTTTTTACGTTGTAAATAACTTGTTAAATAAAATAACAAGTAGGTAGGAATAAATCAGATAAAGTGCATGGAGGGTTTCTAAGTAAGTAAACTTTGAAACTTCAACATGAACGTGCAGCAATGGTGTTGCAGTTGTAATGAAGACTTCGGTGGTGTAGTAGTGATGGTCTCAATGAAGCAGCAATAATGATGATCTCAGCAGTGACAGAAAAGGATTGGTGTCATGTTCTTGGAGTGGCGTAGAAGGTCAAGTGTCATGGTCTTGATGTTCGTCAATTGGAATCTCTATAAGAAGAATTATGTGCGGGTTTTCCTCTCCAAGAGGGAGAGGTTTTGGCCCTGGAAAAATGCCAACATCTTGTGTTCTTGTCTCTTTCATTTTGGTAGCTATTTGATGAAATAAGAAACACACACTCTAATCATGTCAAAGAGAAGCTTGTGCTAATAAGAAAAATTAAAATGCCTCACAAATAGTTATCAAGTCGAGAAGAATCTTATTAATGCTAATTGCCCTAGATTCTTCAACATGGAATCAGAGTTAAGGTGTTGAAGTCAAAGGAAGGGCAGCAAAAAGAGACATCAAAGCAAGGTTGAAAGGTTTCGTCAAGATTAAAGGATCAAGTCTACAACAAGCAGTCTACAACAGCAAAGGCTTTTGTCTATATAATCAAGGATACAACCTTCAACAGTCTATACTACTCACAGTCTCGGTGCTATACTATTGAGATCTCGGTGCCACAATAGGATTAAGTAATCTCAGTCAAAGAATGAAATTTCGATCACAAGTACTCAGAACTCAGGTTCATGGCAGCAGTTTCGATGCCTCTCACAGTCTTAGTATATGTCATACCACAGGGATCTCAATATAGAATGAAGGTGTTCATTATACTATAAAATGATCATCATGGCAAGCAACTTCAAGACTCTATGGTTCTACACAATGCTACATACTACAAGGTTCCATAATCCACTTATGTGATAGCAAGACAATGCCATCGCAAGTTCATCAACAGTTTGTTAATCATAAGAATCAGATGTATAAGTCGAAGAAACTTAAAGGCAAGAAGGAAAGCTTCATACCATTAAATTAAGGATCTCATCTGGAGGAAGCATCAATGCATCTGCTTCAACCAACATCAAAGCAATTAAGGTGAAGGTTCCATCTTCACATGACAAGTATCTTTTCAATTTATAAATTTGGTTAAATGACTTCATGATTTCAAGGACGTCTATAGGTTGGACGAATCATCAAAATTCCTTACATGAAGGATGTTAATTTTAGGTATGTTCTATGCTTAGAGCAATTTATTTCAATTTTCACAATTAGCTAAATATCCTTACCTGATTAACAATCACATCAACATAATAGTAAATTGCAGATAGAACATAAACATAAATCGCAGAAGACAAGCCAAGACAAGAGGACACAAGATGTGGCGCTAGCCAGGGACAAACCCCAATGTGGGGAAACCCTGATCAATTCTTCTTATATGTTCTTCAATAGTTCAGCAAAGAGAGAGAGAGAGTAAATATACAACAGAAGTCAACACTTTGACTTATCTAAATAAGAGCATAGATCATCTCTAAGAAGAAGATACATGAGGTAGCTGAACTCAATTGAAGACATGTTGCTTCAACTGATTCTCCAAGGTGACTCCATCACCATAATGCACCTATCATTGTGTTGCACCTCAGCATCATGTCGTACCTCACTGTGTTGCACCCATCATCACTATGCTGCATCTCATCATGCTTCACTAATCATGACTGTACCCATCATTGTACTGCATCTCCTCATGTTGCACTATGTTGAGCTCTTCATTGCACCCAAATGCATGTTGCAATACCTCATCATCCTGCTGCTGCAATACATTCTTGTTGCTGCTATATGACGATCATTACCATGTTGTCCCATTGCTGCACCATACAGCACCATGTTGCCTTCATCATGCTGCCACCTATCACATCATTATACTATTGTAAATACTATGCACAAATCTGCCCTAAGTCTGTCCATGTTGCCTCTTGTTTTGAGGTGATAAGGCTTGCTGCCTATCACAGTATCGCTATCATCTACAGCTCACTCCAAAACCCCTTGATTGTAGTCCAAACAATCTTGATTGGGCTTGGCCCCAACAGCCCTACACACAGCTCCTTGATCTTTGAGACAGCCCTGTTCAGGACCTGTTTGCACCCTCAAACAACCCTCAAACTAATCCGCACTTCCACAACAACTTGGCCTCTGATCTAAGCTCTCCATGATGTCTTGAAGTGAAATTACCTTGTTGTCCCTTCTTGTTGCCGCTAGGGCATCCAATCATCATCTTTGCGGTTGCGTTTAGCTATGTATAGACTGCGGCTAAGTCTCCTTTTTGTTGCGTCTAAGGGTTGTCCTAAACCCTTCCAAAACAGCGTGGGATGACTGCGTTTAGGCCTTCCCTTGCTGCGTATAGATGATCTGCTAAACGGCTCCCTTCTTGTTGCAGCTAAGTAGCCTCTATTGACTGTTGTTAGGGAATCCTTTAGACAGCAAGTTAGGGCAAGCTAGGGCAGCATATAAGAGTAGGTTAGGGCAGCGTGTATGGGAGTCTCTTTATAGTGGTTAGGGTATCCATTTAGGCAGCGTATAGAAGCAAGGATCTCCTCTCTTGGACTGCGGTTAAACACCATCTTTAGGACTATGCCTAGGGTAGTATTGAACCTCTTCATGACAGTGGCCAGACTGTGGCTAGGGCTCCTTGTTTAGTCTCCTTTCCTCCTGCGTCTAGGGCTTCCTCCTCTTAGACTTCTCTTCCACTAAAACCCAAAAAAAAGTGGAGAGAAATCAAGAGTGAAGTGTGTGTTCAAATGACTACCAAGTCACCTCCTTTTATACTAAAACCTTGAGCATACGTGGGGGTTATTTGGTTGTTGGACGACCTTGACGAATTGTCCCATAACACAAATAAATTCATATCTCCATGAATACTTATCGGAATCGGATGATCTTTAGATCAATCCTACACCTCTCGATGAGAGGGGTCCAAGAAAAATATCAACTGCCATAAATAAGATGACCCACATGGAGTTTGGCCCTAGTTGCCAACTTTAACACTCCCTCCCAACTATGGAGAACTCCATCCGCTGATCCATCTGCCAGACTATACTATTTCAGCCATCTGTGCCCTGCACTGCTCTGCTCTGCTTTGTTGAACCATGAAGAGGAAGAATTGATCAAGAATGTCTCATACCATTCTCTACTGACCCAAAGTCAGTCCCATATGAAGAGTGTGTCATACCACTCTTACCGATCCCAGATCAATATCGGTCATCCTAGCATAGGGAGTACGGTAGATACACAATGCGTCCATCGGTACTACTATGGTCCCTAACCCCATTTCCCTACTCATTGGCCACATGAGAGGTACTTCCCATGATTCCCAGACTGCATGGGTAGGATGCCTCGACAGGAGAACCACTCATCCTGTCCATAAGTTGCCACGGGGTATCACAGGGGAAGGCTAAACCATTCACCCTGTACACAGCGCACCATTAGGGGAGCATGAGTCGCCCTATGGTCACTTGTCGCTCCAAGAAGTACCCCAAGCCCCCCAGAGCTCCCAAAGTTTAATGCATGCATCATACATGACCCTCATAAGAGGGTCTCTAAACGACTCCAAGTCGTTCTGGAAAGTCACAAATTTGACCTTTCCTCGGGGCTTCGACAGAATGTCTGGGATCTGCACATCAGTCCCGATCCGATGGAGCCTTCTTGCTCATCGATGTACCATATCCCAGATAAAGTGGTACTTGATGTCTATATGCTTAGAGTGATCATAACACACTAGATTCCTCAACAGTCGAATCCCCCTCTGGTTGTCACAGACGATCACGGTGGTATCCATCATGTGTCAAACAGCTCACTAAAGAGCTTCCTAAACTAGGTAGCATCACACGAGGTCATACTCGTAGCTATGTATTCAGTCCCAGCGGTGCTCGAAGCAACCGTCTTCTGCTTCCTGCTCATCCAGGATATCATAGCAGAACCCAAAGAGAACTAGCACTGAGAAGTGCTCTTGCAATCCTCCACACTACCTGCCCAGTCAGCATTCGAATAATCATGCAACTTCACATTTCCGGCAGTGTATCTCAATCCATAAGAGATTGTGCCTCGAAGATATCTCAGAAGATTCTAGGCACAATCCAGTGAAGCTCAACCATATATGAGCTCAACATGCTAACTGCAAAACATATATCCGGACGGAAGTTCACTAAGAACATCAATGCTAGAATGAGTTTATGAAACTCAGAGGCATTTCCCAAATCAGGTCCGGCATCCCTACCACATAACTTCTAAAAGTTAAGCTCCATCGAGGTAGTCACGGGCTTGCAGTTCACCATTCCAAATCCGGAATCCAACTCCCTCTTACTTTTGCAAATGAGAGGGTCTGCACTTGTCAGAAAGAGGTTGTCCTCAAAAGGTGCCAATATGAGAGGTCTATCATCCACAACCTTCAAGCAAAGGTTTGGATTGGCTTCACTCCTAGTGAATCTCAGCTTCATCAGACAGCTATCAATCCTCTCATATCAAGCCCGAGGTGTTAGCTTTAAATCGTAGAGAGCTTTCTTCAACTTGCATACATGAGATTCCTGATCATGAATCTCAAACCCCTCGATTTGATCCAAACCTGTGGACCTGCTACATGAGGGGAATGGTCCTTTATGCTCTCGGACATGAACCTTTATGCTCTTCTTGAATTCAGGCATCCTTGTCACCATCTGACTCACATCAGGTAGGACCCCATAAGCAGACCTCTGGTGAGATGTGTCAACTGACATGGTCCCCAATAGACTTTCTGCAACTTGATACAAATTGCCAATCTTGAACTCAAGGATAAAAACATCTTTGAAAATTCTAAAACACGTACCTTTTCATCGATGAATTCCACCTTGAAACCTTTGACTTCCATTGCCAAAATGGACACCAGGTTCTCCTTGCGATCGGGTACATAAAGAGCTTCTTTTAAATGAATCGAGTTACCCACATTCAATTGAGGGGTAACAATCCCTACACCCTTTCTGGGATAGGTGTCATTGACTCCAAGTATAATCCCACAATTGTTTCCATCTCTACCAAATTTGAGAGAGCACCCTTCTATCCGATGAAGTGCCTTGAAGCACTACAAATTCCCAAAGAGTCTGGAGGAGAGGGCCAATATAACAACATTTGATTCTTCATACCTGGGGTTCCTTGCTTTCTTTGAAGAGTCGGCCATTTCCTTGATGTCCTGCATTACCTGTCATTCCTCCAATCATTGAAGATGTCCTTGGAATGATTGTTATCATCAAGTGATGTGTCCCGACCATTCGGACACTCCTTCGCATAATGGTCGAACTTATTGTAAGCAAGGCATTTACCTTTCCTTCTACCCTTAGATTCGGACTTCCCATTGAAGTGATCTTTAGGTAGGCCATCAAAAGCTTCCGCTGCTCCATTCTGATAATATTCTCTGCTTCGACTTCACCCTTGGTGAATTTGAAGAGGGATAAGGAATCCATTGAGCCTTTTGTCCTTTCCCAACTGTCTTCGATGATTGCTCTTTCGCTCTTGCTTGGGCTTTGTCTTCACCTCAGCTCTGATACCATGTTAATTTTAGGTATGTTCTATGCTTAGAGCAATTTAGTTCAATTTTCACAGCTAGCTCAATATCTTTTCTTGATTAGCAATCACATCAGCATAATAGTAAATTGTTTGAAAATTATATCACTACAACAACTTATTTACTTTAGCTACTTATTTTCCGATAAGTTATTTATGAAATTCCTTCAATAAACATTAAAATAAATTGTGTTACAAATATCACACCATAATACAGAAACAAACACATGCAAAAGAATCAACACATCGACACAGATATTTTGGACAACAGTGCCCGGAAAAACCCAATGTGGGAAAACCGGTGCAGCAAGGGAGGATTTTATTATTCAACAATTCTTCAGTACAACAGGGTGCCAAACTAGCTTACCTAATAGAGAGAAAAATTCTCCAACACTTCTCCCAGTCTCAGTGTCAACCTAGCTGACCTCTGTGTAGCTCCCAGACACTTTGCGTCAGCCCCTGCCTCTCTGCGTAAGCACTGGGTCTCTCTGCGTCACCCACGCAGGCCGTCTAGTGACTGCGCAGTCTGTTGCTGCCTCTACATTTGCCTCTCCAACCTCTGTGTTGGTCTTCTGGTGCTGCTCCCGAATCTCTGTTCCATACTTGTTGCCTCCTGCTGCTCTCCAGACCACAAGTTCGAACTTCTCAGCTAACCCCGCTCCAGAAATCTAACTGACTGGTCTCCCTCAGTGTGTCCTCCCACTGACCCTCAAGCCTCTTCTTATACTTTTCTTGTTGGTCCATCAACGGCTGAGATTAAATCTCTAATCAACGGCTAAGATTAGATTTGGCTTGATCCATGACTTTTGGACCCTTCTAACCCAATTTTATATTAATACCCATTAATATTTTATTTTTCCTAAGTTTAGACTTAGGAACTCCATTAAAAATATTAATTATTTTAATATCTCCCAAACCGGTTAGAATCTGCCCAAACCATTTCTGGGTCTTGGAGATCTCATGTGCTTTATCCTCTCCACCAATTTTCATGGCTAGAGCACATCCGATGCTACCCAAATCAACACTCCCTCTTAGCGAGGATTGTGCTCTAGTAATACTCCTCACTGAGTATCACCCTGATCACTTAGCATCGGTCCCTATGCTGATGCTAGGCCTCCCTGCCCAACATCCTCTGTACTGCTGCATCCTGTACTGTTGCCCATGGTCCTGCCACTGCCACTGCCACTACTGCATCTATACGGCAGCACCCTCTGCATCCAGGCTGTTGCTAGTCGCTATCGCATTGTAACATCACCCCATTTCTGCTACTGAAATGGATTCTTTATCATCCCCATCTTTTCCTTGAAATAATCAAAGTTTGTTCTTCCAAGGGCCTTGGTGAGGATGTCTGCCACCTATTCTCCTATAGGAGTGTAGCTCAACTGTACAGGTCCTCGTTGGACACAGTCTCTGACAAAGTGACACCGAATATCAATATCCTTTGACCGATCATGAAACATTGGATTCTCAGAGAGCTTGATGCAACTCTGATTATCGCACATGATCCTGGTCGCCTCCATTTTTCTTCGAAATAGGTTCACAAGCAGTTTTCTGAGCCATATGGCCTCACATGAAGCTGTGATTGCTGCCATATATTCTGCCTCAGATGATCTCGGAGCCATGAACTTTTGTTTCCTACTGCACCAAGAGGTCATTCCTGATCCAATGTTGAAACAGTACCTAGAGGTACTTTTCCGATCCACTGAACTTCCTGCCCAATCTGCATCAGTAAATCCACTCAATCTGATATCCTTACTCCTGGTGTACAAGAGTCCATAAACAATTGTTCCCTGTAAATACCTGAGAACATGTTTGGTTGCTGCCTAGTGCGCCTTTTTCAGTTCCACCATGAATTGACTGAGCGTGTTGACAGCATAGCAAATGTCTGGCCTGGTATTGACCAAATACATCAGGGACCCTATGAGCTGCCTGTATAAGGTGGGATCAACATCCTTGTCTTCTGATGCATCAATCTTCTTCCAGTTGGTGATCATTGGAGTAGCCATGGGTCTACAGTCCTCCATCCTGAATCTCTTCAGGATTTCTATAGCATATCTCCCTTGCCCAAGGAAGATCTCTCCCTTTTGCTGCCAAACTTCCAACCCTAGGAAATAATGCATTCGTCCCAAATCCTTCATATCGAATTTTGTGGCTAGATTCTTCTTGCAGTCCCCGATGAACCTAGATGATCCTGTCAGAAAGAGATCATCCACATACAATACTAAGATTAGCGGCTCATTCTCTACAACCAGATAGTAGAGATTTGGATCTGTGTCACTCTTGACAAATCCCATCTTTTGCAAGTAGCCATCGATTCGACCATACCATGCTCTAGGTGCCTGTTTCAACCCATTCAAGGCTTTCTTCAACCCGCATACATGAGACTTCTTCTCATGTGTATCAAAGCCCTCTAGTTGTTCAATGTATACCTCTTCTTCTATCACCCCATTCAGAAATGTTGTTTTGACATCCATATCATGAATCTCACACCCCATCTGTGCTGCAAGAGATATCACGGTTCGAATAGATGTATACCTGGCTATCGGGGCGAAGGTCTCTTCATAGTCAATTCCTTCCTTTTGAGCATACCCCTTAGCCACAAACCTGGCTTTATATTTCTCTACATGGTTGTTTGCAAAGTATTTGATCTTGTAGATCCATCTCGAACCTACCACTGATCTGTCTTGAGGCCTTGGCACTACCTCCCAGACTTCATTCACCATTATGGAGTTGTACTCCTCTACCATCGCATCTAGCCAAACCTGATGTTGAGTTGCCTCCAAGAAATTGGCAGGCTCCCCATCCTGAGCTACTAATGCCTGATATCTATCTGGTTGTTTTCGCTCCCTCTTATTGTTTCTTGGCGCACCAATGAAGTCCTCTACATCTCGCAGAATCTGACGAAGTTCCCTGCTAGTTCTTCCTCTGCCAATGGGTGCTTCTGTTAGCTCCTCCTCATCCTAAGAATCTTCCTAACCCGAGGAAGAATTCTTTACTTTCGTTGGTTGAAGAGGTCTAACCAACAGCTCCTCTTTTGACCACTCCTCAAAAGGCATTTCACGAGATTTTATGAAAGCCCTGTCCTCCATGAACTTCACATCTCGTCGAACCACTACCTTCCTGCTCCCTAGAAGATAGATTCTGTATGCCTTAGCGTTCTCGCTATATCCCAATAGATACACTTTTTCCGCAGTTTGATCCAGCCTTTTCCTCTTTTCCTCGGGTACGCGACAATATGCTAAACTCCAAAATATCCTAAAATGACTGACTTCAGGCGTTTTCCTGGTGAAAAGTTTCTCTGGAATAATCTTTCCTAATGCCCGATGAAGAGCCCTGTTCTAAACATAGACTGTTGTGTTGCATGCTTCCGCCCACAGGAATTTTGGCATATCCTAATCATACATCATGGCCCTAGTTGCTTCTACAATAGTCTTATTCTTCCTTTCTGCTACTCCATTCTGCTCCGGATTGTAAGGAGTTGTCCACTCTCTTCTGATGCCCTCCTTAGCGCAAAAATCAGTGAAGTCCTTATCGACATACTCTCCACCATTATCTGAGCGCAAAACTTTTATTTTCTTCCCAGTCAGATTCTCCACCAGAGCCTTGAACTCTTTGAATCGACAGAAAACCTTGTCCTTGGTTTTCAGAAAATAAATCCAAGTTTTCCTTGAGTGGTCATCAATGAAGGTAAGGAAGTACTCAGCACCACTAAGAGCTTTAGTGGACATAGGTCCGCAGATATCTGAGTGTATCAATCCTAGTACACTCTTGGCCCTGTTTTTACTTCTAGGAAATGTTGCTTTGGCATACTTTCCTAGAGCACATCCTCTGCATACATCATCTCGTTCCGTACTAAGATCCGTAACTCCTGTTACAGTGCCCCTAAGAATTCTCAGGCCCCATGGTGCAAATGTCCCATTCTTCTGTGCCATAGCTCATTCAAATCTTTGTCTCTGTGACTTCCTATTAGTGCCATTGGTGATTCTAGTTGTAGTCTATACAACCTGCTACTTTTGATCCCGATCTGCACTTTCTTTTTCCAGCTCAGGTGTTTGATGTATACTTTCTCCTTGATGAAGAAGACGTCATAGCCTTTGCCTTGAAGTTGCAACACAGAAAGTAAGTTCATCCCCAATCCTGGTACATGCAGCGCATTGGTAGCACAGAACCGCTCTCCTGGTTCTGTTTGAAAAACTATGGTACCCCTCCCTACTGGAATACACTTTGCCTAGTTCCTCATGGTGATCTGAAAATTCATCTTCTCCTCCAGATAATCATAGAAACATTCCCGGATTCCCGTCATATGCCAAGAGGCTCCACTGTCTATATACCATACATCTGATGATGCAGAACTAGTCATACAAGCCACTTCTTCTTCTAACCTGGAACCCAACATAGAGAAATCGAAATCACTTTCTCTTATGCAATTTCCTGAAAATATGTGCGAGTCTCCAGACGTAGATGCCTCTGCATCATGGTCTCGACCCATAATTGATTTTCCCTTCCTTTCTCTGATTACTTGCTCTGATACCATGTGAAAATTCTATCACTACAACAACTGATTTACTTTACCTACTTATTTTTCAATAAGTTATTTATGAAATTCCTTCAATAAACATTAAAATAAATTATGTTGCAGATATCACACCATAATACAAAAACAAACACATGGACAAGAATCAACACATCGACACAGATATTTTGGACAACGTCCCTGGAAAAACCCAATGTGGGAAAACCGGTGCAACAAAGGAGGATTTTATTACTCAGCAATTCTTCAGTACAACAGGGTGCCAAACTGGCTTACCCAACAGAGAGAAAAATTCTCCAGCAATTCTCCCAGTCTCAGCGTCAGCCTGGCTGACCTTTGCGTAGCTCCCAGACACTCGCGTCAACCTCTGCCTCTCTGCATCATCACTGGGCCTCTCTGCGTCACCCACGCAGGCCCTCCAGTGAGTGCGCAGTCTGTTGTTGCCTCTGCGTCTGCCTTTGCAACCTTTGCGTTGGTCTTTTGGTGCTGCTCCCGACTCTCTGTACATACCTGCTACCTCCTGCTACTCTCCAGACCACTAGTTCGAATTTCTCAACTAACCCCGCTATAGAAATCAAACTGATTGGTCTCCCTCAGTGTGTCCTCCAACTGACCCTCAAGCCTCTTCTTATACTTTTCTCGTTGGTCCGTCAACGGCTGAGATTAAATCTCTAATCAACAAATAGGATTAGATTTGGCTTGATCCATGACTTTTGGACCCTTCTAACCCAGTTTTATATTAATACCCATTAATATTTTATTCTTCCTAAGTTTAGACTTAGGAACTCCATTAAAAATATTAATTATTTTAATATCTCCCTATCCGGTTAGAATCTGCCCAAACTATTTCTGGGTCTTGGAGATCTCGTGTGCTTTAGCCTCTCTCCACCAATGTTCATGGCTAGAGCACATCTAATGCTACCCCAAATCAACAAATTGCAAATAGGACATAAACATAAATCGCAAAAGACAAGCCAAGACGAGGACACAAGATGTGGCACTAGCCAGGGACAATCCCCAATGTGGGGAAACCCTTGATCAATTCTTCTTATATATTCTTCAATAGCTCAGCAAAGAGAGAGAGAAAGAGAGAGATAGTACATATACAACAGAAGTCAACACTTTGACTTATCTAAATAAGAGCATAGATCATCTCTAAGAAGATAATACATGAGGTAGCTAAACTCAGTTGAAGACATGCGCTTCAACTGATTCTCCAAGGTGACTCCATCACCATGCTACACCTCATCATCATGTCGTACCTCATTGTGTTGCACCATGCTGCACCCATCATCACTATGTTGCATCTCATCATGCTTCACTAATATGACGGTACCCATCACTGTACTGCCTCTCCTCATGCTACACTATGTTGAGCTCTTCATTGCACTATGCTGCACCCAAATGCATGCTGCAATACCTCATCATCCTACTGCTACAATACATTCTTGTTGCTGCTATATGACCATCATTACCATGTTGTCCCATTGTTGCACCTTACGGCACCATGTTGCCTTCATCATGCTGCCACCTATCACATCATTATACTACTGTACATATTGTGCACAGATCTGCCCCAAGCCTGTCCACGATGTCTCTTGTTTTGAGGTGATAAGGCCTGCTGCGTATCAAAGTATAGTTGTCATCTACAGCTCACTCCAAAACCCCTTGATTGCTATCCAAAACAATCTTGATTGGGCTTGGCCTCAACAACCCTACACACAGCTCCTTGATCTTTGAGATAGCCTTGTTCAGGACCTGTTTGCACCCTCAAACAGCCCTCCAACTAATCCGCACTTCCTCAGCAACTTGGCCTCTGATCTAAGCTCTCCATGTTGTCCTGAAGTGACATTACCTTGTTGTCTCTTCTTGCTGCGACTAGGGCATCCAATCATCATCTTTGTGGTTGCATTTAGCTATGTATAGACTGCAGCTAAGTCTCCTTTTTGTTGCGTCTAAGGGCTGTCCTAAACCCTTCCAAAACAGCGTGGGATGATTGCGTTTAGGCCTTACCTTCTTGTGTATAGATGATCCTCTAAACAACTCCCTTCTTGTTGCGGCTAAGTAGCCTATGTTGCCTGTTGTTAGGGCATCCTTTAGAGAGCGACTTAGGGCAGGCTAGGGCAGTGGATAGGAGTAGGTTAGGGCAACGTGTATAGGCCTTAGTTCTTGCGGCATTGCATCCTTTAGACAGCATGTATGGGAGTCTCTTTACAGCGGTTAGGGTATCCCTTTAGGCATCGTATAGGAGCAGGGATCTCCTCTCTTGGTCTGCGGCTAAACCACCCTCTTTAGGACTGCAGCTAGGGTAGTATTGAACCTCTTCATGACTGCGGCCAGACTGTGGCTAGGGCTCCTTGTGTAGTCTCCTTTCCTCTTGCGTCTAGGGCTTCCTCCTCTTAGACTTCTCTTCCACTAAAACCCAAAAACAAGTGGAGAGAAACAAGAGTGAAGTGTGTGTTCAAATGACTATCAAGTCACCTCCTTTTATACTAAAACGTTGAGCATACATGGGGGTTATTTGGTTGCTAGCCGACCTTGACGAATTGTCCCATAACACAAATAAATTCATATCTCCATGAATACTTATCGGAATCAGATGATCTTTAGATCAATCCTACACCTCTCAATGAGAGGGATCCTAAAAAAATATCAGCTGCCATAAATAAGATGACCCACATGGAGTTTGGCCCTAGTTGCCAATTTTAGCAAAGGAGGATAGGCATAGTCCTCTAAGTAGCTAAAATCATCAAAAGGCCTTCTCTAAATTCATTGAAAGGGATACTTATGAAAGATCCCCTCATAGAACAATATTGGAGACATCAAAGAAAAACTCACTCTTAGAAGGTGCAATTAAGAAGTTCACATGGAATTTGACCTTCATGAAAGTAAAAGGGTATCAAGGAATGTAGGATATCTTCATAAGATCCCATCTACAAAGATCTAGGAAGGAAGATAATCATCATCGTTCTAACTGATAGGCAAGGTAACAAATGTCCACAAACAAGAAGGTTACCTCATTCAACAACATGTGGTCTCTAGGTTAGATAGAGAAAGACAAGTTGATGACAAAATATTGAAGCTTAAAAGAACTCAACCATGTGCAGAAAGGAAAGGCAAGGTTGGTCCTCAAGCTAGATAGAATAAGTATAGCTAAGATTCAATGCTATAGAAAGATTTTGGAAGCTCATATCACTGAAAGATGGAGGAAGCTAAAGAAAAGGGCCAAGGAAAGAGGGAGTAACAAATCTCTCCAATGAGTAAGATAGTATCCCTCACAAACGGGTCCTATCATAAGCTCCTAAATCTTGTGTTATAAGATATGACAATGATAAGATGCATCATGACATCATGGAAGCATTAGAAACAAGAGCTCGTAACATCACCTTGGGAATCATAAAGGACAAAATCCATGGCAGACAAACATGTAGGACATATAGCTCTTGGGAACCTCAATGTACATTGAAGGAAAGAAAGGAGTCATCTAAGGCTCATCATACATCAAGTCAAAAAGGAAACATCTACCTGTTGGGGATATACAAGATCCTCAAACTCTCTAATAGAATCCTCATCGTAGGGTTCACTAATCTAGAGAGGAAGCAAGTGTCTCAACAAGAACTCCAACTTATGGAATCCATGAGATGATGATATGATGACATGAAGCAGATTAATGGATTGAAGATCTTTTCAATCAAGGAAGCCGCTGGAAGAAAACTCGATGACCTGAAGGTAAAATAAGGTATGTATGCTTGTGTTTAATATCATAATGTCATGTCATATGGTTGCAGGTAACATGAATCATTGCTTCTATCTTAAGAAGCATGATCAAGAGAAAAAGGATCTCCTCCTCTGAAAGGATGCAGGACGGCATAAGTCACACTAGATGAAATCAAAATAATATGTCCTCATATGAAGTATGAGGAGATTGACTACAATGAAGAAACTCTGATTGAAAGCTACTGGGAATGAAATGTGTGAGGAAGGAAGAGATCCTGAGATATGCAACCATGAAGAAGGCAATCAACATCAAAAAGATCAAGAAGACTTGACTAGAAAATCTCCCGTAAAGATATGAAGATTCTGATGGAAAGTTGTAGAACCTTTACAATGGATATCTTTGGGAGATGTGTCAACATAAATGCAAGATGTTGATACCTACAAAAAGATGTCATGATAAAGAGCCACCTACTAAGGTACGATTTGAATTAATGATATATTTTGATTTCTTGAATAATGTCTGGATAAGTTCATGCAGGGTTTCTTACAAGTACAACTAGCATTCATGCAATGAATGGAAGAAGCATGATGAGAATGAAATAGTCATATGATGAAGGTTCCAGATATGAAGAAGACCATCTTCCATGAAGAAAGAAATGACATGACGAACTAAGGAGGAAAGTGTTCGATTGTTGTTGCCCTACAAGAAAGAAGCTCAACTATTTTTCATGACATCAAGGAGAGAAGTTGATCAAGTAGCTGAAGGACCCACGAAGGAGTTCTTGATGTATAGAAGAGTCCCTAGCTAAGAGGGAGCTTGGATTAGATCACCCCTGATTAAAAAGAAGTGACAGTTGTGTTTTTCTATCTCATGTGTCATGCACTAGACCAGGACTAACAGTCGTAAGTCTAGGTGAAGGCTATGAATGGAAATATAGACACAACATTTTTGTCTTCACTTTGGAAGAAAGAATGGAGGGTTGGGAAATCATCTGGCATCCGATGCTCTTTGAGGATGTGTAGGGCATCCAAGATAAGAGTAGGCAAGAGACCAATATTCTTTGAGGGTTGGGAACCCAAAATAAGAATAGTCCTAGAAGGTCATACTCAGTGAACAACCGGGTGGGTATGTACCTTGAGAGACAATGATAAAGGTGTCTCTAAATCATTGGTCTCGCCAACATTGTGCTCCAATCTTATTAGAGATAGAGTTGTTAGTCAAGGCCTTGCTATAAACAATGTTGGTTACTATGATGTTATACAGATGGATTACCAATCCGATTCTTCTTATGAGAAATTCTTCAGATTGAGAAAGACCAAGTACCATTGTAAATACCTCCCTAGTTAAGTGTTAAAATTGGCAACTAGGGCCAAACTCCATGTGGGTAATCTTATTAATGGAAGTTGATATTTTTCTTGGATCCCTCTCATCGGGAGGTGTAGGATTGATCTAAAGATCATTCAATTCTGATAAGTATTCATGGAGATATGAATTTATTTGTGTTATGGGACAATTCGTCAAGGTCGGCCAGCGACCAAATAAACCCCACTTGTGCTCAACGTTTTAGTATAAATAGAGGTGGCCTTCAAGTCATTTCAACACACTTGGGATCTCTTCTTCTCTACTTGTCTTTGGGTTTTAGTAGGAGGAGAGATCCAAAGGGATAACGCTGCCCTAATCTAGAGGACAGAAGTCGGAACTGTCGTGAACAGCCGCGAAAGCTGATGCAAAGGGCAGAAGCCGGAACTGCCGGAAACAGCCGAAACTGTTAAAAATGTCGGAACAGCTAGAGCATCTGTCTCTGAAGGAGAGCAACATGCAAGGGATAACTGACTAAAATTGGAGCAGTTGTATGGTACTTAGCAGCAAATACACTAAGCATGCAATGTTACACCTAGCATGCAAGGGACAACTAGCATGCAACAACAAGCATGCTAGGGACAACAAGCAAGCAAGATGCAGCCAGTACATAGGTCAGTGTGGCAACATGGTGCAGCAATGCCATATAATGCAGTACAGTGATGGGTATAGTCATGATTAATGAAGCATGATGACATGCAGCATAGTGATGATGGGTGCAGCATGATGATGACAAAATGCAGCACAACGATAGGTGAAGGAGTCACCTCAGAGAATCAGTTGAAGCAGCATGTCTTCAACTAGTCTCATGTATCATCTTCTTAGAGAGAATCTATGTTCTTATCTAGATAAGTCAAAGTGTTGACTTCCGTTGTAAACATACTATATCTCTCTCTCTCTACTGAACTATTGAAGAACATATAAGAAGAATTGATCAAGGTTTCCCCACATTGGGGTTTGTCCCTGGCTAGCGCCACATCTTGTGTCCTCTTGTCTTGGCTTGTCTTCTGCAATTTATGTTTATGTTCTATCTGCAGTTTACTTTAATACTGATGTGATTGCTAATCCGGAAAAGATATTGAGCTAACTGTGAAAATTGAAATAAATTGTTCTAAGCATAGAAAATACCTAAAATTAACATGGTATCAGAGCTGAGGTGAAGACAATGCCCAAGCAAGAGTGAAAGAGCAATCACCGAAGACAGTTGGGAAAGGACAAAAGGATCATTGGATTCCTTATCCCTCTTCAAATTCACCAAGGGTGAAGTCGAAGCAGAGAATATTATCAAAATAGCGTAGCGGAAGTTTCTGATGGCCTGCTTAAAGATCACTTCATTGAGAAGTCCAGATCTAAGGGTGGAAGGAAAGGCAGATGCCTTGGTTGCAATAAGTTCGGCCATTATGCGAAGGAGTGTCCGAATGGCAGAGACACATCTCTTGATGAAGATAAGAATCATTCCAGGGACATCTTCAATGATCAAAGGAATGACAGGTAATGCAGGTCATCAAGGAGATGGCCGACTCTTCAAAGAAAGCAAGGAACCCCAACTATGAAGAATCAAATGTTGTTTCTGATAAGATAAAGAAGCGTTATCTTGTGTTGGCCCTCTCCTTCAGATTCTTTGGGAATCTAGCTTATTGATCGTAGTGCTTCAAGGCACCTCATCGGATAGAAGGTTGCTCTCTCGAATTTGGTAGAGACAGAAACAACCGTGGGATTTGTTAGAGTCGGTCTAGTAGCCTTCCACCGAGATCAAAGCTCTTTGCATTTCATGATTAGGTGTCCCATCAGTGTGATCATGTTGCATTCCGTTAGGCATGCCATAATCCTGGTGGAGGGAGTTTGTGTCTTTATTCCCCTCTTGTTTGGTACTGCTGGTTCAGGTTTGTTCAAGTAAATAAAATCCTCAAAGGGTCATTCATCTTGCTTTAAGTTTTAAGGTCTTAGGTCTAGGGTTGAGTCCATTTTTGTCTTGAGAGGTCATAAAGGACCAGCAAGCCAGAGGGATGTCCTACATTGAACATTTTTTCAAAAATTCTCATCATTGTACAGCTAAATTTTCACCTTGTTCTCAAAAACTCTGTTTTTGAAAACAAAGGTCATTATCTCATTTTTGTAAAGATTCTCAAAATCTCAAATTCTTCAAATGTCGAAGTGCAGCCTTGGTCTCCTTTGCCAAAGCATCCTAGAAGCTATCCCTGCAAAAATTTTCAGAAGAAATCATCATTTCAACCAATTTTTCAAAGAAAAGAAACCAAAAGTCAGAGCCAATTAATTCAAAAAGTGTCAACACTCAAAACATTACAAAGTGGGTTTTGGGCAAGTAAAAATCAAAAGGAAGCCTATAAAAGCACATCACTCTTCATTAGCAACTCATTTGCCTCTCACAAGCTAAGTGAAACCTTGCAAAGGCCATTTTAGGAGTTCTTGAGCAAAGTGAGCAGTTTCAGAGGTGTGCTACGCGTCAGGGAGCTATTCCCAGTGTTATTTTGCACGTGCGCTACACGTCAGAGGGGCGCTACGCGTTGGGCAGGGCACGCTACGCGTTGGGTTTTCTGCTCAACAAATTGCCAGCAAACCATCAAATCGATTTTTCTCTCAAACACATTACAAGTAGGCCTCTCCTCCATGCCTAGATTTGTTTTTGCAAGATGAAAGACAAACTTAATATGTTCAAATGCTATGAAATGATAAATCAAAACCCTATATTGTTGTGGAAAATGTAAAGTCTCAATGGTACTAGGGTTTCAAATTTCTCTTGTTGTCCAAGGTTGCCCATTTGTAAATCCCTTTTTCCCTCATTTTCATCACCTTTCTCCCTCAAATTTTCCCTTGAAATTTCATAATTCTCTTCTCTCAAATTCCTAAAACATACTTAACTTCCCAAACCCTACTTCACTTTAAAATCCCATAATTTTGTGATTTCCCATCCTTGCTTTCCCTAAATTCCTTCTTTATGTTTATTGTCCCTAATTCCCTCATGTTCCCCTTTTCCTAACAATCCCCTTGTATTTATGTCCCCTTGGTGACAGCATTTGAAAAAGTCAAACAGCAGTTGATTGGGTTCAAAGTCAGCAATACATTTCAGCCATCTTGCCTTCAAAACCATGTCAAAAACCGAATCAGATTATGAGCAGAGTTATGACAGTGATTCAACACCAGAGGTAGAAGTGCCAAGGAGGCATCACAAGGGTGGTAAGGGTGGTCGGCATGTCAGGGAAGAGCCCACTTCTTTGGCTCAATTGCAAGCCTGTCCACTTGCAATGTCATGTTTCCAGTATCAATCATGCTTTGGATATTGTGAGAGGATCTCACAAATTCAACACCATAGAGAATTGGTCCGCTTGTTTGTCCTACATTTGCACAATGGCCATGTGAACCTTGCAGGAGTGGACTTCACCCTATCACCTGAAATTGTTGCTCAAGCCACCGGGATACCAAATGTTGGGGAAGAGTGGACCAAGCGCAAGCTGCTAGACAAATTTCATTATCAACCATACATCAAACCCGGATGCATGAGGCACCTTACTGCTATTTTTCCTTTCAAATTCCTAAGGGATGAGTATGCACCATTGATGAGGCTCATTATGCGTTATTTCACTTGTGAAGGCAGATTTTCACGTTTATATTCGTACCATATCCGTTTGTTGATGCATTTCACCCGGGTACGAATGATGAACATTCCATTTTTCATGTGCCGAAATATAGAGAAGATGGTGCCCGTAGTGCAAAGAAAGAACCCCGCACAACAACTCAAAAGTATATATCATTATGCACTGATCGAGATCATAGTGATGCATCAGTTGGCACAGCAGGGTGTTGCTTGGGAGGATTTCATTTCTCGCGACTTCTTCATGGTGCCACAGCCACCTCCCGAGATTGTCCATGATGAGGGAGGGCCTTCACATCAGTTTGACATTCCTGAGCCAGAGCATGTCAGCACTCCTCCATATGTTACATATCAGAGAGGCCACAGGGCCTTATTTGCATCTGCACAGCGAGTATTATCTCCACATCAAGTGGAAGGGGTCTCGCCTTCTTCATCAACACAGCGAGTGTTATCTCCACATCAGGTGGAAGGGGCCTCGCTTTCGACAGCAGCACAGGTACAAGAGAGAGGCAAGCAGCCCAAGATTGATGAGGGGCCATCAGGTGATCCGGACATAGATATTGTTGACCTTGATATCAGTTCTCCTAGCTTAGAGCCAAAGGAGATCATCCAGCAACTAAGGGCTGAAAATGACTTGTTGCAGCAAAAGTTGGAAATGGCAAATTGGACAATCACATACTTAGAGCAGCACAACAAGCAATTAGAGGATGAACACACTCTTGATGAGTTGCGGAGGATCCGAGAAGACCGGAACTTGGCTCGCAAGAGACCCGGTGATTTGACACCTAAGGAGCAAAGCTCTATGCTCATTCAGGTGAACACTCATTTAGAGAGGTTGATAGCCAAGGCAAACAGGGACAAAGACATGCTCCGCCACATGAAGAACCATTATTGGGCCCGCATGCATGTGTGCAAAGAAAAAATGAAGGTACTCAAAGCACGCTTGTCCAAGGCACTAAAACGGAGGAAAAGGCCCGATCCGCTTCAAATTTTGGCTGAAGCCACCTTGAGGGAGCATGGTGCTCAATGATACACCTCCAGCTCAAAATTCAGGAAATTTGGAGCAATTTTGGTCAATTTTGAATTTTTTGTGCAAAAAACAGGTTTTTGCCCTCAACGCGTAGCGCGCCGCGCGCTACCCTTAAGTTGGGGAGGTCCATTTCACGAAAACTCAGCATTTTTGGATTTGTCATGACAAAATACACTTGCTCAGCCACTGCCAAGAAGTTTCATGGAGATTTGAGCCCCCAAAAGGTCAAAAAACAAGCAAAAAATGACCTTCTGCCACTTTTTGGACACACAGGAAGCAGTCTTGGGAGATTGCAATTTTGGAGGGGCAAATGGCCACCAAATTTAGAAATTCCACTTGGGCAGGAGAGTAGACATCCAGACCTTTCCAACAAGCCCACTTGTGCCTCATTTGGATGCCGGGAAGTGCCTCAAAAGTGGCCTGAAAGGCGCGCTACGCGTTGAGAAATGGCGCGCTACGCGTTGGGAAAATTTGCCAGTTTTGCACCTTCAGCTCAGGAAAACGCAGCGTTGACTAGTTTTGACTTTTTGGTGGGGTTTTTCATCCTCTTTGATGTAATTGATGTAATTTCATGTTGACATGACACTTTTTTACCTATTCTAGAAGATTCATTCATAAAATGGCAAAAAATTAATGAATGAATTGGTTTCCTAGCTTATAGAGGCAAGTTGTTTTGATTGCCTAGATTGTAGTGCTCAGTTTAGAATTGGTTGAAACAGCTCCTAGGATGATGAGCTCGACCCTTAGAGGCAAGGAAATGTGTTAGCTTGCCTATATTATGTGCTTTCTTAGTCATTTTCATGGTTGGACTCTTGAGGGATAAGCTTAGACTGTATTACTCTTTGTATCTCTGCAATTTTGGCAAAGGAAAGACCAGGGTTTTGCAGCACTATTTGGGATTCCTGTGGTGATTTGTGTTGATGGTGTGTTTCTCTCATGTACTTGTAAGTTTGTTATGTGTATCATTTTCCTACTCTTCTCTTCTACAAATTAAGTAAATGAAGTGTTAAGGTAGAATTCATGGTTTCTACGCTCTGCCTTTAAGTTTGCTTAATATCTATGTTTTCATCTGTTTAAGGAGAACTCTCGATGGTTTCTTGCTCTCCTTGACTCCTCACCGGTCATATCTATCCATTCACTTATTTCAAAGGCATCAAGACAATCTCCTACCTTGCCCCAAAAAGACCTCTGCAAAAACTGTGTCTCATCCCCGCACCCAAAATTGTCGTGCTCAGTTTTCCAACAAAACCCTAAAAATCTAAAATCAAACTTTCCCTATCAGTTTACTAGCCTAAAATCAGTGTTCTTTATTGGTCATCTCAGCCCTTTGAAGATCTTTTGCCGAGATAGACCCAGAGAGAGCCCTCTCCTGTCCCCGTAGGGCTAGCTACGAGGCTAAGTGGTTTGATGTTGCCTTGGATTTTGTCTTTTCAGCCTGAGGCCAAATTCAAGCGCTAACAGGATTATACTTGGAGTCGATGCCACGTATCCCGGAAAGGGTGTAGGGAATGTTACCCCTCAATTGAATGAGGGTAACTCTATTCATTTACAAGAATCTGTTTTATGTACCTAATCGCAAGAAGAACCTGGTGTCAATCTCGGAAATGGAAGTCAAAGGTTTCAGGGTGGCATTCATCGATGGAAAGGTACGTGTTGAAAAATAGAATTGTCAAAGATGCTTTTTCTCACGGGTTCAGGGTTGGCAATTTGTATCAAGTTGCAGGATGGTCCATTGGGGATCAGTCAATTGACATATCACATCTATAACACCGGAGGTCTACCTATGGGGCCCTACCCGATGTGAGTCAGATGGTGATAAGGATGCTTGAATTCAAGAAGAGCATGAAGGTACATGTCTAAGATGTACCGAAGGAAAATCTTATAAGGGGACCATTCCCCTCATGCAGCAGGTCCACAGGTTTGGAACAACCCGAGGAGTTTGAGATTCATGATCGGGAATCTCATGTATACAGATGGCAGAAAGCCCTCTAGGCTTGAAGAAAAACACCCCGGGCATAGTATGAGAGGATTGATAGCTGTCTGATGAAGTTGAAATTCACTAGGAGTGAAACCGATCCAAACCATTACCTGAAGGTTGTGGATGATAGACCTCTCATACCGACACCTTATGAGGATGACCTATTTCAAGCAGGTGCAGAGCCTCTCACTTGCAGAAGTAAGAGGGAGTTGGATTCCGGATGTGGAATGGTAAACTGCAAGCCCGTGACTACCTCGAGGATCTTAACTTTTAGAAGTTATATGGTGATGATGTCGGACCAGATTTGGGAAATGCCTCTGAGTTTCATAAACTCATTTGCATTGATGTTCTTGGTGAACTTCCGTCTGGACATATGTTTTGCAGTTAGCATGGTGAGCTCATATTTGGTTGAGCCTCACTGGATTGGTGCCAAGAATCTTCTGAGATATCTTCGGGGCACAATCTCTCATGGATTGAGATACACTGTCGGAAATATGAAGCTGCATGATTATTCGAATGTTGACTGGGCAGGCAGTGTGGAGGATCACTAGAGCACTTCTCAGCGCTGGTTCTCTTTGGGTTCTACTTCGATATCATGGATGAGTAGGAAGCAGAAGTCGGTTGCTATAAGCACCGTCGAGACCGAATACATAGCTACGAGTATGATCTCGTATGAAGCTGCCTAGTTGTGGAAGCTCTTCAGTGAGCTGTTTGTACACATGATGAATACCATTGTGATTCTCTGTGACAACCAGAGGGGGGATCCGATTATTGACGAATCCTGTATTCGATGATTGCTCCGGCAGATAGACATCAGATACTGCCTTATCTGGGATATGGTAAGTCGATGAGCGAGGAGGCTCCATCGCATTGAGATTGATGTACAGGTCACAGACATTTTGTCAAAGCCTCGTGAAAGTTCAAATCTGTGACTTTCCCAAACGACTTGGAGTCGTTGAGGGACCTTCTTATAAGGGTCCTACATGTTGCATGCATTGAGCTCTGGGAGCTCTGGGGGGCTTGGGGTACTTACTGGAGCAACATACAGCCACAGGGGGACTCACCCTCCCCTGGTGGTGCGCTATGTACAGGATGATAGGTTCAACCTTCCCTTGTGATACCCCATGGCGACTGTGGAACAGGATGATTAGTTCTCCTATGGGTCGGAATGATTAGTTCTCCCGTGGCAACTGTGGAACAGGATGATTAGTTCTCTTGTGGGTCGGGATGATTAGTTCTCCCGTGGAAATTGTGAAACAGAATGATTAGTTCTCTTGTGGGTCGGTATGATTAGTTCTCCCGTGGCAACTGTGGAACGGGATGATTAGTTCTCTTGTGGGCTAGGATGATTAGTTCTCTCGTGGCAACTGTGAAACAGGATGATTGGTTCTCCTGTGGGCCGGGATGATTAGTTCTCCCGTGGCAACTATGAAACAGGATGATTAGTTCTCCTGTGGGCGGGATGATTAGTTCTCCCGTGGCGACTGTGGGGCAGGATGATTCGTTCTCCTGTGGATAGGATGATTACTTCTCCTGTCGAGGCATCCTACCCATGCAGTCTGAGACTCATGGGAAGTACCTCTCATTTGATCAATGAGCAGGGAAATGGGGTTAGGGACCATAGTAGTACTATCGATGGACGCATCGATGTTCTACCGTACTCCCTATGCTAGGATGACCTCCAATGATCTGGGATCAATGAAACTGATCTGGGATTAGTATGAGTAGTTTGAGACACTCTCTTGATCTGGGATCAATAAAATTGACTTCGGGCCAATAAGAGTGATGTGACACACTCTCTTCAGATGAAACTGACTTCGGGTCAGTAGAGAATGGTATGAGACATTCTCAATCAATTCTTCTTCTTCATGGTTCAGTAGAGCAGAGCAAAGCAGAGCAGTGCAGGGCACTGATGGCAGAGATAGTACAGTCGAACATATGGATCAGCCGATGGAGTTCTCCCTAGTTGAGAGGGAGTGTTAAAATTGGCAACTAGGGCCAAACTCCATGTGGGTAATCTTATTAATGGAAGTGATATTTTTCTTGGATCCCTCTCATCGAGAGGTGTAGGATTGATCTAAAGATCATCCGATTCTGATAAGTATGCATGGAGATATGAATTTATTTGTGTTATGGGACAATTTGTCAAGGTCGGCCAGCAACCAAATAAACCCCACTTGTGCTCAACGTTTTAGTATAAATAGAGGTGGCCTTCAAGTCATTTCAACACACTTGGGATCTCTTCTTCTCTACTTGTCTTTGGGTTTAGTAGGAGGAGAGATCCTAAAGGATAACGCTGCCCTAATCCAGAGGGCAGAAGCCGGAACCGCCGTGAACAGTCGGAACTGTCGGGAATAGCCGGAACTACTGGAACTGCCAGGAATACCAGGAATTGTCGGAACTGCCGAGAACAGCCGAAATTGTCGAAAATGCCGGAACAGCTAGAGCATATGTCTCCGAAGGAGAGAAACATGCAAGGGACAACTAACTAACATTGGGGCAGTTGTATGGTACTTAGCAACAAATACATTAAGCGTGCAATGTTACACCTAGCATGCAAGGGACAACTAGCATGCAAAGGACAACAAGCATGCTAGGGACAACAAGCAAGCAAGATGCAGCCAGTACATAGGTCAGTATGGCAACATGGTGCAGCAATGGCACATAATGCAGTACAGTGATGGGTATAGTCATGATTAATGAAGCATGATTAGATGCAACATAGTGATGATGGGTGCAGCATGATGAGGAAATGCAGCGCAACGATAGGTGAAGGAGTCACCTTAGAGAATCAGTTGAAGCAGCATGTCTTCAACTGATCTCATGTATCATCTTCTTAGAGATGATCTATGCTCTTATCTAAATAAGTCAAAGTGTTGACTTCTATTGTAAATGTACTATATCTCTCTCCCTCTCTGCTAAACTATTGAAGAACATATAAGAAGAATTGATCAAGGGTTTCCCCACATTGGGGTTTGTCCCTGGCTAGCACCACATCTTGTGTCCTCTTGTCTTGGCTTGTATTCTGCGATTTATGTTTATGTTCTATCTGCAGTTTACTTTAATACTGATGTGATTGCTAATCCGGAAAAGATATTGAGCTAACTGTGAAAATTGAAATAAATTTCTCTAAACATAGAACATACCTAAAATTAACATTAAGAGGGGTGTTGAAGAAAAGTGTAACTAGGTTCGATATTTGTAAATGTAATTTTGATCTTTGTACTTGTCAATAAAAAGAAATATTATTTTTGTAAAATTATTCGAATGAGTTTCTTGCTCATTCCATAGTTCTAGGAAAGTCAAAGAATCAAAGTCATGTTAAAGAGCTCTTCTTGAGAACGAAAATGGGTCAACCTAGTGTCAAGTAGCCCTCCAAGACAAGCACCATCCTCCAATAAAGAAGTTTGCAAGCAAAGCGAGGTAAAAGACAGTGATGTCGGCCTAAAAGAATTAGATTCACTCATGTCAGCTCAAAGAAATAGACACAACTCTTCATGGATACACGTCGGCTTAATATGGAAGGCAAACCATTATATATACCTAATTGGGGTATCCGCAAAAGACAAGGAAGAAACTCGGACTTGTCTGAGATTTTCGAAAGTCTACTACAACATCTCGGATAGGCACATTAAGTACAGAATTTTGGACAAGCTCTGCAACTTCGGATGAGGAGCAGTGACCTTGAATATCACTGAAACCTCGGGTAATTGCAATCACACAAAACTCAGATTCATCTAATGATGCTCGGAGGAAATTACAGTGGTTCAGGACCTCGGTCAAGAGCAGTGGTTCAGTACTTCGATGAGTATAGTAATCCTATGGGTAAAGCCTCTCAATGATCACAGTCTTAGCATAGCAAACAATCACATGAAGATCTCAGTGTAGGAGTGAACATAGTAATGGTTTCAGTATATATATCTATCAAACAAACACTTTGTCTTGGCATATCTCCAGAATTCAACTATGATCTCAGTATAGCACATACTGCCTTGACATACTTCAAGATACAGTCACATGCATAGCTATGATCTCGATCTTGAAGGAGACATAGTCACAAGGAGAAGATCCCAGTGAAGGAAGCAGCAATGGTGCAGACCTCGATGAAGGTGCAACAATGGTGTTGCAGTAGTAATGAAGACTTCGGTGGTGCAGTAGTGATGGTCTCAATGAAGCAGCAATAATGATGATCTCAGCAGTGACAAAGAAGAGGATTGGTGTCTTGGTCTTGGAGTGGCGTAGAAGGTCAAGTGTCATGGTCTTGGTGTTCGTCAATTGGAATCTCTATAAGAAGAATTATGTGTGGGTTTTCCTCTCCAAGAGAGAGAGGTTTTGGCCCTGGCAGAATGCCAACATCTTGTGTTCTTGTCTCTTTGATTTTGGTAGCTATTTGATGAAATAAGAAACACACGCTCTAATAATGTCAAAGAGAAGAGTGTGCTAATAAGAAAATTTAAAATGCCTCACAAATAGTTATCAAGTCAAGAAGAATCTTATTAATGCTAACTGCCCTAGATTCTTCAACATCTACTCCTTCCCGTGCAGTTCTTCCATACCTAGGCAAAAATTCTTCCCTGCCCCTCCTTCGCCCAAATGTCTCCTTCGCCCTTTCTTCGCCCAAACAATGCCTCCAAAGAAATCTCCAAACTACATGACACTAATGACTAACATCATTGAAGAGGCAGAAAACTAGGAGGTTTGGAGGAAAGCCATGGTGAAGGTTGATGCATGGGATATTGTGCCAAGACCGAAGGGGAAGCCAATTTCATGTGGTTCTTTTAGAAGAATCTACCTCACTAAGAGGGATTGTTAATAAGAGTAGCTCAAGCAAGTACTTTTGCATAGGTCTAAGTGTCTAGATGTGCGGAAGTCGCCCATTTGACCACTAACCTTAGTAATTACTTCAATTTTTAAAGTAATTGACTTTTATAAGATAAAGTGAGTTGATCTAATGAAATGCAAAGGTTATTTGTATTAGTGAATTAGATGAATCTCAACCATTATATTCAAGTGATGTTACGATCTAATCTCAATCGTCAATCAGTTCGAGATTAGGGTTGTGGATTCAATCAACCACTCCATCTTATAAAAGGCAGGCTAGGCTAATAGAGAAGACACATCTTTGAGCACAAGAGACAGTGAGATAATGAGATCTCAGTGATTGGGTGGAGAAGGACTTTCATCCAAATGTGCAGGGTTCGAGGAAGAGTGAAAAAGGCAGCAAGGGAGAAGGATCTAGATCAATTGGCAAGACTGAAGGATAGATCTGCAAAAGGTTTGATCAACTGAATCATTTCCAAGTTTTTGTTGTATTTGTATTTTTCATCAGAGGGCCATTATCCCAAAAAGGGAGCCCTGTATATTATAGATTATTGCTAATGAAGCAGCGGATTTTGATGAGCGGCAATTGTGTGTGCATGTGTTTAAGATTGGTGTATTAATTTTCTTCCGCTATTAACTATTTTGTGTTAAAATCTCAGCCATGTTTTTTTATTCAATAGATCTGCATAAAAATCTGCTAGGAAATAATTAGTCAGTTGTTTGGGTTAGAAAATTTAACAACCTATACTATTAATCCATATTCATAACAAACAAGAATGGGTCAATTGAATAACAACATCCACTGGGAGAGTCATCAATTCTTTGATTGAACTAGTGATATGTAAAGGATGAAGCGTAATGAAAATAATTATTTCTGAGTAAAAGAAATAAATAACACAGCCGTAAAGTGTGATGTGGGTGGCTATAGATCCTAGATTCGTTTTCCCTATGATTTCAAAAGTTATAGGACTATTTTAAGTGCATAATAAAAATAGTCCTAGTGGTTGAAGCATATAGGATAACAAGGCAAATATAGTTTTGCTTGCTCTCTTATCCTATAGGAAAAGGCCAATAATTTCTCAACTATGGAAATATCCTGGGATACGAAATGAAAGTTGATCATTATCAAAATAATTCACTCTCTCAATATCTTCATGGAGCTAATGCCATGTAGCAAAAGTGCCAATTATTTCTGCAACAAGTTACAATAGTAAAAGAGAACATCTGATCTTTCCAAATTTGGTTCATCCTACATCGGAAACTACTTGTTCTATATGAAATTACTCCAATCACGATACTTCTTCATTTCACTACAAAACAAAGCATTTGGCATCAAGTACACAGCTTACCTTTTACAATAGCATGATCAAAGAAAAGAAGGAACTTCTGTCTCATAAAGACATATTTTAACTATGGCATACTATGATACTACTATAAAAATCTAAAGATGGCATTTCAAAGCGATTGTTGTAATTAGTTTTCCAAACAAAGAAAGATGCCAAAGGCAACCGATTATGCACCATCTAGCATGCGTTTGCTAGTTTGAAGAGACAATAATGTAGTCAATATAAATGACAACAAAATCGAGGCCTCCAAGAAAAACCAAAAGAAGTACAACCATTGAATCATTCGAAAAGCCTCCCTACATTGAACATATCAACTATGTGCTAGGAAGATCATGTAAATTGGTTGAACACACTAACTTAATAAGAGAATAACATCTTCTAAGAAATATATCCCCTCTTATGTACTCGACAAAATTCTCATTATCATCAAGTGAAATGTGGTCTAGCAGTTAGATTCTAGTTTCAAGTGAAGATCCAAGTTCTAACCTCCAAATGGCACAAATTCATGGTAATGAAAACAAATGTTCCATGAAGTTGTTTGGACGAAGCTATATATCCAATCCAAATTAAAATGGATGTACCAGCAAAATAAATAAATAGAACAAAAGTATTGTTACCAACCAAAGAAAAGAAAACTATATCACCTTCATGAACAAAATACGCACCTATTGGCCTGGAATGACTCAGACAAGTCAAAGAACTCCAAGGCCACACGACCATCCACAGCACCAATAGCATATCCTATAATAAACATAATATCTTCTCAAGGTAAGGGTTTGTGTATATGCTTTGCAAAAAACGCATCAACAATGTCTACATGAACCTCAATAAGAACATACCATGGAAATACCCATTTAAGTAAGTTCAATATGCTCCTACAGATTTGACTGATTATTGTATTCTTCCTTCTACATATTGGATAAAAATTATCAGCTAAAATTTATTTTCTATAATTATGTAGCATTAGAGAAGCAAGGGACCACGTAAGAAAATGAGCATTTGTAACATTAACGATCATAAAATAAGGAATAGCAACCCTATTCTCAAAAAACTCCAACAATTGAACATTGAATGCATAATATAGTGCTTACTTTTAATGATAATTTTGGTATTATTCAATATCACATAAGACATTTCACACCAATGTATGTTGAAAATACTGAGAGGTGGGGGGGTGAACCAGTTTTTCTTTTCAATTGTTACTTTTACCAATTAAATCAATTTTATTTAGAACACAAAATGAACAATAGGAATAAATGCTTTTATTAATATAATCTTTACAATAAATCAAGTACAATATATATAGGGCTCCAACCTGTTTCCAAGCACCAACTTGATCTTTTGTGAGGCTCCAACCTCTAGGGATCTGACCCTATCTTGTCAGGGCACCAACCTTGGATTTAGGAGCACCAACTCCAAGGACACCAATCCTTCGAATTCTGAGGCACCAACCCCAAGGGCTCCGACCCTATCTTGTCAAGGCACCAACCTTGTTTGTTCGAGGCTCCAACCTTCAGGGCACCAACTCTCTGGGCTCCAACCCACTGCTATATTTTGCCTAGATATGTTTGATAGTAATTCTTTGGTCCCAAAATCTTCTTCACTGAATTCTATCATCTACAACTTCATTGTAGTCTCCATGCTATATAATCAATGACAGCCTTGTCTCATAGAAGGTGTCACCGTTGCTCTTCATTACACCCAAGCAAAATCTCCAAGTCACATCATGATGACTAACACATCATGGTCTTCAACAGTTTTTACACGACTTCAATGTATCTTCAATGAATTGTACTAATCTTTGCACACACACAACTTTCTGTTTCAATCCTCTATTCTAACCGTCACGGTAATTGTTTTAGGAGTACACTTCAGGAGTAACTGCTTCAGAAGAATGACTGTCGCAGCTTCAAGTTGCGCTCACAATTATAAAACAACCCTGTCTTGTGCAGTCTCTTTAACAGATCGCAAGTTGTGCTTCTACGAATTCATTATAAGTCCGGACTTTCAATGAATAACCCCGTCAACAGAATTGCTAGTCCTTCGGCTTCTTTCCTGTTGGACCTTCGGCTTTCTTCCTTTTCGCTCGATCTTTGGCTTCCTCTGTTCCTTCAAGTTCACGAGTTGTGAACTATTACTTCTTCTCTTTGTAATCAATGCCTGAATCCCCTGCCTCAAGTGAAGTGTTTCAACTTGTATATACATATGAGTTTTGCCAATAAACGAAATGACCCGTTCATTGGTGGTATATTAAAATCAATGTTCCACGGGGACTCGCCCCACCCCTAGGGGTCTAGTTTCCTAGCTCCCCCGCGCTCCGGGGACTTGGTGACGAGAAGGGGTCATTTCCCCACACTCCCAAAAAATAGGGTATGCAAGGGGACGTGCCAGGGCGTCGTTTCCTTGTGCTGAGGGGTCGTTTCCTAAAAGGGGGTCGTGAGGGGTCGTGGGGGGTCGACGGGGGTCGAGGGGCCCGATTTTTTTAAATAAACTTTTGTTTGTAATTAAAATTTAACATTAGTTTTAATACTTTAGGGTTTCAATTCGTTTTTTTATATAAAAAATTCATTATTCGCCCTAGCCCCTCACTCCATTCGCAAGACGTTCCTAGTTCCTCTACAGCAGAGAGGAATTGGTCCACATATAGCTTCATCCACTCTATCAAGAGGAACAAGCTTACCTCTAAAAGAGCAGAGAAGTTAGTCGCTGTGCACAGTGCCCTACATCTTGAGCATAGGAAGACACCTGAGTATTTGAAGGGACCAGCAACAGGATGGGATGTTGATCTAGAGGATGATGCACAGGTAGATATGGAGGAGAGACTTGATGAGAGATAGATGGGGTTGGTTGGTGTGCCACTTAGCATGTTTGAGAATGCTAGTGATTCAAATTCAGATGGTGATATGGTTGATCCTGATTTATTCATGCAACAGCTGGATGCAGAGACTAGCGGGGCATTACCTTGAGGCTTGAGCAAAATTATGCTCATTTATCTTTTGATATGTTGATGTTCTTATGTTATTCTGACTCTATAAAATTTTGACTCTTGATGTATGATGTATCAGACTTGACTTTTATAATTTTATGTCAATATTCATTGTTCAGTATTCAATGTTCATAGTAGGAAGTGGAACATCAATATGGTTTAAACTTTAATCATAATGTATGATGTATGATTATAAATTAGAATTTTAAATTTATATGATATTAGATAATGATATTCATATCAATGATCATGCTTTGCAGCTTTTCAATCCAAACCCAATTGTCATAGTGGACTCAATTTATAAATTATATTTTATATTTACAAGTTTTTAAGATCCTGAAGTCCCCCCACGTTTCCCAAAAATTGGTGGGGAGCTTTTGCATAGGCTGCTCCCGCATATCCTCGCTCCCTCGCCCCCTCGTTCCGGAACCTTGGTGGAACATTGATTAAAATATATCGGAGGGCTTTTTGTTAATATTCAATCAATTATAACTTAGCCTTTTTACAAAAATCACATTATAGGAGAGGCTATACCCATATTATAATAGAAGTCTGGCGGTCCCCATATGCCACGTCACCGCTAATTGCAATCGCAACTTTTCGGAAATCTCTTACTATGCAATATATCAAAGAGGCCCTTTTTAATATTCACAAGGCCCACATGGAGGTCCCACATGCCACGTTATTAATCACAATCACAATTATCCGAAATCCCACAATCGTAACTCTTAACATCACCAATGTAACATGTCCGATATTCATACTGCCGATGAAACGAACGCGATATAATATTAAACCATCGTCAATAGATCTGTCGGGTCCACAGCTAATATCGCAATCGGCGGTCGGGTTCACAAGTCTTATTGCAATTGGCGATCGGGTTCACAAGTCTTATCGCAATCGGCGGTCCGGCGGTGACAACCCTTATGATTTGCGTAACTTCCCCGATACTTGGACCCGATACTACATAAAGGTATATTCTAATAGAGCTATCAGGTCTGCGTATTATATCGCAAAAGATGTTTTAACATTCCTTCGAAACCTGTGATTACTATGGATGTGATATTTCATTAAGTCATGCTATAATGGTGCAGCGGGTCTGTAATGTTATCGCAATCGGAGGATTTGGATATACATCCCTTTATGACTTGCGATATGATCGTTCCGGTAGGCGGATGCGATATTACACTAGGATTGTTTTCATAATCGCAATTGGGGGTTTCAACATGACAAGGCTTTATAGAGACTTGCGATGTGGCGAATGCGATATCATAATAAGGCTTATGTAATGGAACTATCGGGTCCATATTACATATCGCAATCGGAGGTTTTGAGTGGTGGCATAAAATAGAATTGTCGATATGATTTCTATGATTTGTGTTTATATACTGCCGATATGATTTCTGTCGATATCATATATTGTCGAAAGGGTTCCCATGGTTTATTACTTCCTCCGATATGGCTCTTACTTTTGGCATATGCGATAGATCTGCATTGTCTTGGCTCGTCGCTCCTGTGGTTTCTATTTATTCCTATGACTTCCGATACTATTCCGATAGCTCTTCTTCCAATAGATCTTCTCTGCTCTGATAGATCTTCTTTGATGGTTTCTGATGAACTCTTCCTGCTCCTGTTGTTTCACGGATCTGCTCTGCTTGGCTTCACATCATTATTTACTATCCAAAATATTGCCATATTGACATCAATGACAATCTAGATCAACAATCTCCCCTTTTGTCATTGGTGCAATAATATTCTTCTTCTCTCCCTCTTTGAAATCAATGGCAAAGGAGTGCACAAGGAGTCCCCCTGTCGAACTTCTTTTGTTCTTTATGAACAGTGGATCTTTATGGGTATGTTACTCCCCCTATCGTGGTGCTCTTCTTTTTACTCAAGATAGAAGGATTGCTGCCTCATCATCAGCTAGCACATTATCCCCTCTTCATGTCTCAGAACTTCTTCATCATGGCTTCAACAATGCTTAAAGATGCTCCACTTCAATGCTTCAAAATAGACTCCAAATAGTCATACACCAAATGTCCAAGTCCAAGTTTTTACGCTTCTACACCGTATTCTGTTGTCTCCACAGTCAAAATTAAGAGGCCTTCACAGTCCGAATCAAGAGAAAATGCCATTGAAATTGTCATTCTCGCTATCTTTCTTCAAATCAAGATTCCTTTGTATCTCTGTGCTTCTCCTTAAGTTGTTGAGCTATATTCGACAGCACAACATTCTCCCCTTTAATTTGATATCCAATCTGTGACTGTCTTTTAAATTCTTTCTACTGGTTGGCAACTTTTTGCAATGCTTCAATTATATCAGATGCTGCCAACTTCTCTTGCTTCAAGCTCCATTCCCAGATGTGTCTGCTTGTTTGAAGGTTGCCTCTATTACTGTCCTTGATTTACCTGTTCTCATATCATATCCCTGAGTCGAGAAATTCAACTTCTATAATACCAGCGACATAGTTATTTGCCCTATTTCTCTAGCATTAGATGGCCTTCTCTGCTGCTCCAATTCTGCTTAGTGATCAAGTGGAAAACATCTTCAACAATAGTCCAAAGAATGGTTAAAAGATCATGTTCTTCAATGTAGTGATCCTGAGAAATGATCTTTACCAAAGAATGATTGTTAATATAACTCATCAAGGATTTCATAAGGACCCTTTCATGGATAGCTTCTGCAATAATGATCAAGAATCACAAGCTCCCCCTAACTGTATGCATGGTCTCTTTTTGCCAAAATCCCATCATCAAACACTCAAAATATCAAGGGTATCTTCATCAAGTCAACAACATGTGTTGTTGGCTGGAGAGTTCAGGAGATTTTTGGATTGTATTTTCTTTCTTCTCCATACTTGTGTAACTTTCTTTTCTGGCATGTTTCTAGCTTGTGTAGGAGCCCAAGTTAAGTTACAATCATGTGCCATATGACTAACATTATGACACTTGAAGCATTCTATGTTGTTATGAATAAGAATTCATGATTTCTTCCTGCAAAATTGCTTCTCGGAGATTGTCGGGGACCATAATGTCTATCTTTGTGATATGCCCTACAATCTTTTGCCATGTGTCCAAAGTTTGTACAAGAATAGCAATAACCAAGAAATATACTTTGGTACCTGGGAGAAGATGGTTTCCTTGTTGTACTTCTGAAGTCTTTCTGCCTTGAGATCCTTTCATTATAACTGTTGCTTCTTGCATCCTTGACATCATCTACATTTCTTCTTGGAATGGGACTTCCTTTATTGTTGCCTTGACTCTTATCCTTTCCTTTGCTAGAATTGGGAGCATCAATATTTCTTTCTGGCTTTCTCACATCCTTGTTGTTTGAAGCATTATCATTCTTGCTTGAGGATTCTCCTTCATAGCTAAGACCTGATTTATCAAATGGGGATCTTTGATGGCTGAGCATGTCATCCAAGGCTTGGGAGCTCTTCAAAAATTTGTCCATCCCTTCAACCTTTTTTTTTTAGGGAGACAATCTCTTCTTTCAATCTTTTGCAATCGTTATTCTTCTTAGCAAGTTGTTTCTCAATCTCTTCCTTGATACAAGTTGCTTCATTTGCTTCTATTTTAAGGGAGATGATATCTGATTTTATTTTGAAGATTTATTCATTTTCCTTAGCTAGACTACTCTCCATTTCTTCCATGATCCTTGTAGCTTTACATGCTTTGGCCTTGAGAAGGTTGAGGTTGGATTTTAGTTTGAATATTTCTTCATCCTTTGCTTTTAGTTGGCATATCATGGTGTTTTTCTCCTTTTCTACTTCATCAACTTGTCCTTCTATGATTACCAATGCTTCCATTGTCTTCTCAGTTCCTTGTGCTTGTTTCCTTGCTTCTTCTAATTGTGATCTAAGCGAGGAGACCTCTTCCTTGTATTGACCAATCTCTTCTTCAAGTTTGTTCAAGCTCATGCGCCTTTGTTCAAGGTGGCTTGACAAGTTATCTTCTCGTTTATTTGCTTTATCCAATTGATTTGTCATGGATATGACTTCTTCATGATACTTTCTTTTGCTTTGATGAAATTCCTTCTTAAGCTTGGCAAGCTCTTCATCCCTTTCTTGTACTTGAAGCTTGACAAGGTCAACTTTCTTCCTTGTTTGGTCTTGGTCACCAGCTAGTGTTTTCTTCTTAAGTTCTTCGTTTTCCTTTTTCAAACTGATAATTTCTTCCATGCCAGCCATAAGTTTAGTGAAGAGATCTTCTTTAAAATCTTTTTCATTCTCTTCATCTTCTGGATCTTCTTTGTCCTTGATGTCATCATTCTCATTTTCAGTTTCCATGATGGGTTCTAGATTTCCTTCTTGATTTCCATCATCTTCTTGACTAGTGGTCATGGTTAATGCTCCTCTTGAGTGAAGGTCATGAAGTTTGTCCCATATACCCTTTGTTGATGAACACTTTTCTAAATTGTTCTTTATAGAATCTGGTAGCCCATTCAAGATTGCCTTCCTTGCTTTTGTATTGTACTCCTTGGATTCTTCATCCATCATATTAATAGTAATCATAGATTTACGGACTTCTATGCCTTGAGTCTTTAAGAATTTCCTCATTCTTGCTTCCCATATATCAAAGTTTCCATTCAACCATGGAGCCTTTACAAATTGATTGATTTAACCTTCGATGGTTGAGGGAGACACATCTTAAGGAGGATTGGAAACTTTCTTTCCTAGCATTGCCATTTTTGTTCTAATTGATCAACCTTCAAGTTGTTAGGCTTTGAGTGAAGGTACTGGCTCCGATACCAATTGTTGGAAATACTGGGGGGGGGGGGGGGGTGAATCAGTGTTTCTTTTCAATTGTTACTTTTACTAGTTAAATCAATTTTATTTAGAACACAAAATGAACAATAGGAATAAATGATTTTATTAATATAATCTTTACAATAAATCAAGTACAATATACATAGGGCTCCAACCCGTTGCCAAGCACCAACTTGGTCTTTTGTGAGACTCCAACCTCTAGGGCTCCGACCCTATCTTGTCAAGGCACCAACCTTGGGTTTAGGAGCACCAACTCCAAGGACACCAATCCTTCCAATTCTGAGGCACCAACCCCAAGGGCTCCGACCCTATCTTGTCAAGGCATCAACCTTATTTGTTCGAGGCTCCAACCTTTAGGGCACCAACTCTCTAGGCTCCAACCCACTGTTATATTTTGTCTAGATATGTTTGATAGTAATTCTCTACTCCCAAAATCTTCTTCACTGAATTCTGTCAATCTACAGCTTCACTGTAGTCTCCATGCTATATAATCAATGACAACCTTGTCTCATAGAAGGTGTCACCGTTGCTCTTCATTACACCCAAGCAAGATCTCCAAGTCACATCATGATGACTAACACATCATGGTCTTCAATAGTTTTTACATGACTACAATGTATCTTCAATGAATTGTACTAAGCTCTGCACACACACAACTTTCTGTTTCAATCCTCTATTCTAATTGTCACAGTAATTGTTTTAGGAGTACACTTTAGGAGTAACTGCTTCAGAAGAATGATTATCGCGGCTTCAATTTGTGAGCAAAGTTATAAAACAACCCTGTCTTGTGCAGTCTCTTTAACAGATCACGGGATGTGCTTCTACGGATCAATTATAAGTCTGAACTTTCAATGATTAAACCAATCAACAAAATTCCTCATCCTTCAGCTTCTTTCTTGTTGGACCTTCGGCTTTCTTCCTCCTCGCTCGATCTTCGGCTTCCTCTGTGCCTTCAAGTTCACGAGTTGTGAACTGTTACTTCTTCTCTCTGTAATCGATGCCCGAATCCCCTGCCTCAAGTGAAGATTTTCAACTCGTATATATATATGAGTTTTGCCAATAAACGAAACAACCCGTTCACCGGTGGAGGGGCCGACTTGTGCATGAGGCGGTATATTAAAATATATCAGAGGGCCTTGTGTTAATATTCAATCAATTAACTTAGCCTTTTTACAGAAATCACACTATAGGAGAGGTTATATCCATATTATAATAGAAGTCTGGCGGTCCCCATATGCCACATCACCGCTAATCGCAATTGCAAACTTTCGAAGGTCTCTTACTACGCAATATATCGGAGAAACCCTTTTTAATATTCACAAGGCCCAGATGGAGGTCCCACATGCAACGTTATTAATCACAATCGCAATTATCCGAAATCCCACAATCGCAACTCTTAACATCACTAATGTAACATGTCTAATATTCACACTGCCGATGAAACGGACGTGATATAATATTAAACCATTGTCAATAGATCCATCGGGTCCACAGCTAATATTGCAATAGGCAATCGGGTTCACAAGTCTTATCGCAATAAGCGGGCGGGTTCACAAGTCTTATCGCAATCGACGGCCCGGCAATGACAGCCCTTATGATTTGCGTAACGTCCCCGATACTTGGACCCGATACTACATAAAGGTATATTCTAATAGAGTTATCAGGTCTGCGTATTATATCACAATCGGCGTTTTAACATTCCTTTGAAACTTGCAATTACTGCGGATGCGATATTTCATTTAGTCATGCTATAATGGTGCAGCGGGTCCGCAATGTTATCGCAATCGAAGGATTTGGATATACATCCCTTTATGACTTGCGATATGATCATTCCGATAAGCGGATGCGATATTACATTAGGATTGTTTTCATAAACAGATCGGGTCCGCAGCTCAAATCGCAATCGGGGGTTTCAACATGACAAGGCTTTAGAGAGACTTGCGATGTGGCGGATGTGATATCATATTAAGGTGTATGTAATGGAACTATTGGGGCCATATTACATGTCGCAATCAGAGGTTTTGAGTGGTGGCATAAAATAGAACTGTCGATATGATTTCTATGATTTGTTTTTATATACTACCGATATGATTTATGTCGATATTATATATTGTCGAAATGGTTCCCATGGTTTATTACTTCCTCCGATATGGCTCTTACTTTTAGCATATGCAATAGATCTGCATTGTCTTGGCTCGTCGCTCCTGTGGTTTCTCTTTATTCCTATGACTTCCAATACTGCTCCGATAGCTCTTCTTTGCTCTAATAGCTCTTCTTCCGATCGCTCTTCTTTGATGACTTTTGATGAACTCTCCCTGCTCCTATTGCTTCACAGATCTGCTCTACTTGGCTTCACATCATTATTTACTATCCAGAATATTGCCATATTGACATCAATGACAATCTATATCAATAATGTAAGCTGACAAAAAATTGAAACAAATGTCCATCGAGTTCTGATTAGAAACAATCCGAAGTGCTTGTAAACATAAGCTAGGTTTAAATACCTAATGGGTAGGCTCTCGGAAAAAAATCACATCCATGACCAACTAAAAGTCCCTAAAAGTTTGACAACCCAAAGATGTGGAGAAAGTCAAGAAAGTAACTCTATACGTTGGAACTAACATCAAATATTCCTCTAAAAAGATAATAGACAATTAAAGAAGGAATGCTAGAGAATTGTGTTGATACAATATGCTTTAAAAACTATCACTATATATCGATGCTCAATTCTTTTAATTCCCAAGATCATATGAAATAAGAGAAAGGATATTAAGAGGAAGCTTTTATGGCTTGCAACTAAACAACGGGAAATATGGGATTTCATATCCTAGGATAAACGTACCCTCCCAAAATGGGCAAGCATAGTATGCATTCATTAATTGGATACCTTCAATGAGGCCCTCCGAGCTCAAGTAATTTCAAGAATGATTTTGGATAAGGAAAGTTTATGGTGAAAGGTTGTCAAAGCAAAGATATTCTCAAAATGCCCACCTAACTAAATCTTCTTTCTGACATTCATCTAACTAAAAGCTCTAGATTTTGCAACTTTACCTTAAAAGGATGAAATCCATTTCACCACTCAACCTGGATTGTGGGGATGACTATTCTGCAAGATTATTGGTATTTATAATTTAACCCATATTTGAAATTCCCGAAGTGGGTAGTGTTGGATCCTTCATGACCTACCCAGCAACTTCATGATCAAGGACTATTGGGAACACAAGCCTATGGAAGGCTCAAAATAAGAATTTAGAGAAATGGGAAGCAAGAAAAATTCATCAATGACTCGTCACTAATACCCCCAAGAAAAACAAATTATGAACAAAACACTTTTGAGAATGTAGATTTCACAGGTGCTCATACTTAAGAAGGATTTTCCAGAATTAAACTGTGGATAAGTTCTCAAATTATTCCCAACATTTCGAGTGGACACTTCACCCACCATCAAGGGAATGTAAGCTTAGAATACTGGAGAAAAGTAACCAACTAATGAGTTTAAGATGGTGTTAAATGGAGGTAGCCATTAAACATAGAAATAAATGGTTGGATTAATGTTACTAAAAATAGGGAAGATCAATATTAATCCAACCATTCACTTTATTACGATGCAAATAAAAAGGATGGCAATAAAGTGAATGGTTAGATTAATATTAACCTTCCCTATTTTTAATAACTTTAATCCAGCCATATACTTCTATGGCAAACCATTTCCTCCCTTTAGCATCTTTTTAAACTCATCAATTTAATACTCTTCTCCATTATTTTAAGCTTATGATCCCTTCATGATGGGTGGAATGTCCATTTGAAATGTTGGAAAAGTTACAAAACACTAAGTTGTCGGATCCGGCATAGGAAGGGCCAGTATTGTCAAATCCGCAGATCCAGATCCGTCGAAATAAGTGTGAAATACGGCTGCCTACGGACCTTGATTTTTAGGAAACAGCTCATGCTCTGAGGAAACAGATCCCGAGACAAGTTGTCGGAACCGCTGAAATGGTTTGAAGTAAAATTACGAAAAGTTACAAACCCGATTTTCATTTTAGGTTTTTGTCTTTCTTAAAGTGTGGTCCCCCTTCCCTTTGTCGGCAGTCACGCCCAGGCAATGTTGAATATTCACCCGTAGGCCCCCTGCTTCACACAGCAACTTGTTGGAAGTTGGAACATGTGAGGAACATAGTCGCAGAGCAACATGTTGACCACTACGTGTCAACGACCCATAGCAGTACACCCCCTTTTTCGCAAAAGGGATAGCACCTGATCAATGTGTCCGCGTCATCCACCTATCATCATCAGCCTGATTGTCATGTTATAATGTGAACCCATTCTGCATGTATATGATGTGAATAATCTCAGCAGATTTGTGTCAAGTATGTAATTGCCTAAGTAAACCTATTTTTTTGGTAGTGATCTACATTCCGAGAGGTTTTTGTCTCGCCGATCCATTTTCAGATGGTTGGCAGAGTTTTCCTTCAGCCTTACCCCAAAGCCAGAATGAATTTTGTCATCTAGATCTTAAGCGAGTCCTAGTGTTATAGATCGAGTCTAAGTAAAAGTGATTTGGGAATAATCCTAACTATTTGATTAGGTTATTTTATTACAAATTGCTTAGTCTGTTGGATTATATATGTGTCGCAGAAATCGGTAGTCTGTGAGGTTCTATTTCAGATGGGTTTTCCCCCTTGTGATGTAAAAGATATGAAAAAAATGATGTAAAGTGTCTTGAAGGTTGGAAAAGTAATTTATCCCCTCATAGGTTAATTAATTAAATTTTCTAGCCAAAAGTAATTAAAATCCTAAGCCAGAAATTTAATTAATTATAGGTCCTAGGTAAATTTCAATTTTCCAAAGGCAAAATTCGTGTGTCCTTAAAATTCAAATTTTAAAAGGTCCAGGGACTAAGGTAAATTGATTATTTTGCTAAATTTTAAGCCTTTGATCCCTAGGGTTAAGTCAAAGTCAAAATTTTGAGGAAATTAATTCAAGGATTTAATTTTTGAATTAATTAAAATGCATTTAATTGAAAAATTCGAAATTTCCTCAATAATTAATATTTCGACGGATGAGATTAAAAGAAATTTTAATTCTCATCGACAGTTGAAATTACTTTGACAAGGATCACTCGAACTAGCCATTGGAAGATTTATCTTTAAATAGGAGGTCAGTTGTCAGTTGAGATCATTCGATCTTTGAGTCGTGTGCTAAGTGAAAGCTCTCTTGTAATCTTTTTTATGAGCAATAAAGAAAGACTTTGGGGTTAATTTCTGTTGGTGTTACTCTTCGTGGAAATGTTGTAAGATGTGTTATTTTCATGCATAGATTTCCTTTTAGCCATTGATGATAGCTTTTTGAAGAGTGATTTGAGCACAGGTATCTTGCTCAATCACTGGGGTTTAAATGGTAATTTAAGTTTTGAATATAATAACAGGTATCTCTATTAAATCTAAATTTTATTATCGTTTTCTCACTCTATGTTAATGGTTGAATTGAGTTATGCAGGAAATTCTTGATTTTTAAATCATCGGGCGTTCGGGGAAGTTTTCAGTTGGACCAGCCAACTCCCAATTAGTATTTGCTGAAGAGCCCAGCTTGATTTGATCCTGGGCTTATCATGAGAAATCTTATTGGTGGTGCATGAAGGGTTTTGGGCGAAGCACCTCCTTTTAAGTTTAAAATTTCAAAAAAATTCTGTGCTAAATTGATAAATCTGGCTTTTAAGAGCATTAGATTATCAGATCTAGGAACTGAGTTGAACTCACACTCGCCAAATCTGGTAGATCTGCTATTCCTGTGCATAGATCTATATTTTTTTTTTTAGGTTTTTCTGACTTGGGTTTCTAGGGTTGCATTTATTTTTTTTATATCCGAGTTCTAGGTGTTTGTGTCTTCAGGAACAGGTTGCAGATCTGAAAGTGAAGTTTGATTTTGAAGCCAGATCTAAGCCCTAGGGGGTAAGATCTGACCTCAAAACCAGCTATTGCAGGGGCATTGATTTTGCAGTCCAAGGGTTTTAAATTATTTTAAGTCTAGAAACAGTCCTACGAGGGTTTCACTGATAAATTTGAAGCAAGCGTGGAATTCGTTTTTTTGGGGTTTGTCTTGAGTTTGGGCTGCCTTCTTGAGGCTTTTGAAAAAAAGTTATACCTGGGGTTTTCAGAAAATCTCGGATTTGTGTTATTGCCTTGGGTTTATTCTCTGCGTTTTTCTGTTCTCTTGAAAGTTTCGAAATTTTTCCCGCTGTCATAGCTTCCCATCCATGCAAAAAACCTTTCTTACGCATTCTCTGCTCCATATGCTGCCCATCAAATCCGCAACCTTCTAACCTCGAGCTCATTTTGCTACTCTTTAAACGTTGTCCTGCGCACCATACTTTTCCCTGCGATTTTCTCTAAACCCTTTCACTACACCCTCAACCATCTTTGTCCAGCTCCACGCAGTCTCCTCCAGCTATGCTTCCACGCCACCTGCAAGCACACACAAACAAATATCCAGACCTTTCTCCCTTCGATCTTTCTCATCGTCCATTTCCAAAGGCTCCCTCATTCTGCCAGCGTCAAACTGCGGATCCCTCCCTTCCTCTCCACGCAGCTTGCTAACCCCTCCTCGCTGCTATATCTATGTTGCTCCTCCTATCTCTGCGCGTCCCTCTTCCTTAAAACCCCGAGCCAGAGTTTCTCCCTTGCATTCGCTGCCTGCGTTCGAGCTGTCTCTCCACACTATCCATCAAGTTTCAAGCCTAGCCCGAGCCTCCTCGTCCTCGCTCAACTTCCTCTGTCACTCCCTGCAGATTCCCTCACTTGCAAACAACCCTCCTCCCTATCCGTCGAGCTCTAACTCTGCATCTGCCCTCCTTGTTGTCGAGTCCACGCTGTCGCCAGACCTGCAAGCACACTTCGATTTTAATTCTTTTTTTTCTTTTGTTTGTATGCTCATGGTTTGGCTTAGATAGGTAGGGTTGAAGTTTGGCATTTAGATTAGGTTTAATATTTATTTTGAATTTATGAATTTAGTTGTGTCATTTTAATTTGATTTAAGAAAATCTAATTAATAAAAAAATAAAAAAAATTAAAGGCCTGATTTTGATTTTATGTTTTTTTTTTTACTTTGTTTTGACTTTGATTTAATTTTGTTTGTTTCATTTTGATTTAAAATTCAAAAAAAATCTAATTAAAAAATCCTAAAATGTAAAAAAAAAAAATCCTAAAAATAAAAAAAAAAAAAAGGAAGGGGCCTCATTTTCATTTTTAATGTGACTTTGAGATATCCTAAAGTTTTAAATCGAGAAAAATTTCACATTTAAAGTTTTTTTGTGGCCTCTGGCCCATTAAAAAAATTTAAAAATTATTAAATCTTTTTCGATTTACTTCGGTTACATTTAGTCTTGCTTAGCATATCAAGAAATTCACCTAAGGAATACTTTAGTTGTCAATTTAAAATTTCTTCTTGGTGTCTTTGTTGTGCTAAGGCTAAGATCTAAAAGAAAAAACTTGTGTGGTATCAAATTTTTCCTTAGTTAAATGCAATGTTTTAAAACTCCGACTCCGACTCGGAAACGGCCGAGGGTCGACTCCGACTCCGACTCCAACTCGGTATCAACTCGGCCAGTTTGATTTCAATGACTTGGTCATTGTAAAAAATACATTCATATTTATTTTTTTTATAAAAACAAAGTTTTAAAGATTTTCATTCACGTTTCCAAACACAAAGCTATAGAATATAGAGAGAAGACAACATATGATCAAAGTAGGCTCATGAATATATCCATTATATCAAAATGGCACACAGTGCACTGTCCAATACAAAGTTCATACTTAGCCACCAATGCCAGGATTCTTTTCTACCTCAGCCTAAGGACAATCACTAGACTACAACAATAATAATACCAATTCTCTGCCCCTAATGAAGTCTCAAAACCCTTGATTTAATTCTGGTCAAGCTCCAGAACAATCAGAGGTAAATATGTATTTATTATTCCATTGCCAAAACGTTTTCCTTTTGAAAAACATTGTATGGCTCAATGCATTGTTTTAGTTTTCTAATTCATGCCACTAGGAATAGGATAACCATACTTTGGCCTTGTAATTTTCAAAACTTTCTCACAGTGATAGATTACTTTAGGGCTATAAATATGCAATAAATAACAACCCAACCATTGATATGTAGGAGGCGGAACAACTTTTGACAAATGTGCTTCAGGATTTTTGTCAAAGAGCCTAGTTGGCCGAGTTGTTACCGAGCCGGCCGAGTCATTACCGAGTCGGTCGAGTTGTTACCGAGTCGACCGAGTTGTTACCGAGTTGACCGAGTCAATGATTGGCTTGGTAATATCTCGGCCAGCCGTTCCGTTTTGGCCACCGAGTCGACCCAGCCAGGCATTGGCTCGGTCTAACTCGGCCGAATCGGAGTCGACTCGGCCGTTTTTTAAAACAATGGTTAAATGTGCTTAAATTTTTTATATCCTAAGTTTAACTATAGGAAGGTGGTTAATTTCCTAGAACTGGGCCACTAAGCATAAATCTTTAGATTCTAGGATCTAAATTGGTTCGCATTTAAATTTTGTGGTTGTTTAAAGTATTTGAATCTCTAAAAATTTAATTGCTAAGACATAGTGCATCTATTGAATATCTTGCATCTATCTATCATCATTGCTTGGATTATTCAATGCTCATTACATGCTAGACATTTTGCAAATGTTTTCAAGTGATTGTTAAAGAACCTTGTTGTGGAATTATATCTCTCTTTCCTAAGCTAAGCATACTTTTGAGCATTTGTTGACATTGATATCGAATTGCAAAGTAGTTTTTGTTCTCTTTGAGCTAAATTGTATCAAGAAGATTTAAAATAAGCTGGTGTTTTAATTGTAATATCCTCAAGAGTTTATCATTTAAGTCTTCATCTAATAAAGTGAACATCTCATTTGGATAATTGAAGGCTTTAGCAACACAAGTGTTTCCCCATCCTCGAGTCTAACTCCATCTCATCTTCCGGTGCATTTGTGTTAGGTTTAGGTATGTTCTATGCTAGAGCAATTTATTTCAATTTTTCACAGTTAGCTCAATATCTTTTCCAGATTAGTAATCACATCAGCATTAAAGTAAACTGCAAATAGAACATAATTATAAATCGCAGAAGACAAGCCAAGACAAGAGGACACAAGATGTGTCATTAGCCAGGGACAAACCCCAATGTGGGGAAACCCTTGATCACTTCTTCTTATATGTCTTCAATAGTTCATCAAAGAGAGAGAGAAAGAGAGATAGTACATTTACAACAAAAGTCAACACTTAGACTTTCTAGATAAGAGAATAGATCATCTCTACATGAGATCAGTTGAAGACATGCTACTTCAATTGATTCACCAAGGTTACTCCTTCACCTATCATTGTGTTGCATCTCGTCATCATGCTGCACCTCACCATGCTACACCATGTTGCACTCATCATCACATTGTTGGACCTCATGCTGCCACTACTGTCCCATGTACCATATTGTTGTCCCACTGTTAGTGATATTGCCATTCCATGGTTGCCATACTATTGTCCCGTTTGCTTGCTCCATCAAGCTTCATTGTTGTCCCAAGGCTGCACCATACAGCACCATATGCCTTCATCATGCCGCCACCTATCACATCATTATGCTACTATATATATCGTGCACAGATCTGCCCCAAGCCTATCCACATTGTCTCTTGTTTGAGGTGATAAGGCCTGCTGCCTATCACAGTGTAGCTGACATCTACAGCTCACTACAAAACCCCTTGATTGTTGTCCAAACTATCTTGATTTGGGCTTGGTCTTAACAGCCCTACACACAACTCCTTGATCCTTGAGATAGCCCTGTTCAGGACCTGTTTGCACCCTCAAACAGCCCTCAAACTAATCCGCACTTCCACAGCAACTTGTCCTCTGAACTAAGCTTTCCATGTTGTCCTAAAGTGACATTACCTTGCTGTCTCTTCTTGTTGTGGCTAGGGCATCCAGTCATCATCTTTGGACTGCATTTGGCTATGTATAGACTGCGACTAAGTCTCCTTGTTGCTGCATCTAAGGGTTGTCCTAAGCCCTTCCAAAAACAGTGTTAAGGTCTTACCTTGCTGCGTATAGATGATCCTCTAAACAGCTCCCTTCTTGTTGCGGCTAAGTAGCCTTTGTAGACTACTGTTAGGGCATTCTTTTAGACAACGAGTTAGGGCAGGCTAGGGCTGCGTATAGGAGCAGGTTAGGGCAGCGTATAGGGCAGGTTTCTCCTCTCTTGGACTGCGGCTTAAACCACCCTCTTTAGGACTGCGGCTAGGGTAGTATTGAACCTCCCATTAGGACTGAGTATAGGTCAGCATTAGCCCTTCCTTGACAACTGAATAGGGCATGCTTGCATAGCAACTTGAGCTCCTAGATTGGACTGCGGCTAAGGCATTTTATCTCCACTAAGACAGTGTATAGAACTCTTCTTTAATGCGTAGAGGTGTCTCCTCCTAAGACTGCGTAGAGGCTGATTTAGGGCTTCTCCATTAGGGCAACGTAATCCCTTAGAATCTCTCCTCCCACTAAAACCCAAAGACAAGTAGAGAGGAAAAGATCACAAGTGTGTGTACAAATGACTTTCAATGCATCTCTATTTATACTAAAACATTGAGCACATGTGAGGTTTATTTGGTTGTTGGCCGACCTTGACAAATTGTCCCATAACACAAATAAATTCATATCTCCATGAATACTTATCGGAATCGGATGATCTTTAGATCAATCCTACACCTCTCGATGACAGGGATCCAAGAAAAATATCAGTTGCCATTAATAAGATGACTCACATGGAGTTTGGCCCTAGTTGCCAATTTTAACAATTTGCATATAAGGTAGCTTTGCATAGATAAAATTTACTTCCAAGCATAAGCTTGGTCGATAGACAGATAGATTTACATCCGTCTTTTCTTGAGAATCTTGTTTTAATAGTACTTAAAACAATGACCTTGCAGTCGTCAGAGCCACAGCTCTCTGCAGCGCCGGAGGCATTGGGTATGTTAGAAGTTCAGGTGAGGTATCGTTAATCACACCTTAGAGTGCTTCTCCTAACCTTCTCTCTGCCAATTACTACGAAATCAGGCTCAACACAGAAAGGATTGAAGGATTCACAATCTAAGTTGCAATTTAACTAAAATCAACCAAGATTCCTACATCTCACATTAGTTCTAGGATCTGCATTTCATATAAGATAGTCGTTCATCTAAGCAGCAGTCGCTAATCGATTACTTGGTCTTCATTTCCCTAGCAAGATTGTTGACTCCATAAGGCACTAGTATTAAGCGTTTAAAATCTAATCAAATTCTAAGTCTTGATAAATCTTAATCAAGTACTTGATCACCTCGCTATGTCTCCCGAACTGATTGGTTCCCAACTAGTTCTTCTTCATTCCATTTTTTCCATAGGTTCTAGCCCCCTTAGCCTGCTGAAGGGAGACAACTTAAACGGAGAGATTGGGGATCAGGGTGACAGCCCTCGATCTGAGCGTTGTCGCAGTGCCTAGACATTCTATGCGACAACACAACCGTTTGTCACAAGGAACCCGTCGTTGGTCGAAACTTGAAAGGAAGTTCGTCCTTGGAACACGCAGAAGGTTGTCTACTTGTCGCCGGTCAGAACTTGAAAGGAACACGCAAAACATAAGGTTGTCATTGCCAAGAACTTGAAAGGAAAGAATACTCAGAAAGTGACAAAGGTAATCGTTATACCCACCTTAGTTCTCTTTTGATGTCATTTCTATGTTTTACTGGGGACATCGACATCAGTGTCCGCAATTTCTTTTCTTCCTTTTTTGTGTTCCAAATTCACTTTATAAGTTTATTCTGCTTCTGTTTAGTATTTAATGTCGGTTTGTTAAACTAGGTCGAGTGCTTAGATTGCGTAAACGGTAAAGCCTTTGATTTTAAATATAAGTGATCTAACTGGTAAAAATAACAATTGAAAAGAAATACTGATTCACCCCCTTCTCAGTATTTCCAACAATACATTTTGATTTTGATGACTTAATGGAAAACCTGCATTTTATGGCTTTAATATCTAAGTTCTTCTAAATTTCTAGTTGGTAGTTTCTTATGTGCTTGTAGCCTTGTACAATTGTGCTTCTTTTTTTTTAAATGTAGGATAATCGGTAACTGGTGAGAGTTATCCTGAATAGACCCATGATCAAATCTAACTGGCTGCCACTATAAACCTAGGCTACGTGCAACAACCTGCAAGCCACACAATAGCAGGAAACTTATGCGTCAACAAGAGCCGAGACGTCCGCTATGGGGTCGCCTACTCTTCTAGCCAAGACACAACAGGTCATATATATACTCAATGAGATTTGAACCCTCATCTCGTGGATTTCACCCAGCGAAACTTACCGTTAAACCCCATATCACTGTATTAGCCTTGTACAATTGTTAATAAGTTTATAACATGAAGATTTAAGAATGAACATTGAACTGTGAACAATGAACCATTGGACATCATTGATGTAGTAAATTAATAAATTAATACTATATTTCAATAACTCAATATGGATCAAGAACTATATTTCAATATCTTATATATATATATATATATATATATAGATAGATAGATATAGATAGATAAAACTTGTCCCTCGTGCCTTGTTTCCAGGGTCAATGTGTCTCATGTCAAATACTCGTATTTACATGTCCTCCATGTCTCGTGTCCTCATGTCATGTGACTTAGCATATCAACAATAAAATACACAATCAATGAGGCTCTAAATGGCCTTTAGAGTCCAAAAAGAAAAATGCTACAAGATATGGGGCCACTAGCCTACTACAAGTCTACACATCAGTGATCAACATGATCACTACTCATCATGATCAAGCTCATCACCACTACTAGGCATGGGATCATCAACATGATGTTGAAGAATCTAGGGCATGTTATTATTAGTGAGATTCTTCTTTACATGATAACAATTTGTGAAGTTCTTTTACAATTTTATCTTAGCTTGATCTTCATATTATTATTAATGTGTGATTGCTTCATCAAATTGCTATCAAAAACAAAAGAGACAAGAACACAAAGTATTTGACTTTCTGCTAGGGCCAAAAACCTCTCCTTCTTGGAGAGGATAACCCACACGATCATCATGATTGCTGCACCATTGAAGCCATCACTGCTGCATCACTGAGATCTTCACTGCTGCTTCTTCACCATGTCAATGAGGTTTATTGAGATCTTCATTGTGATCCTTATTCTATGCTTTCATTGATGCATCAAGAACTACCTTATGACAATCACCATGATGATTGTTTCATCATACCTCCATTACTGTATTCTAGCTGAGATCATCATCACATTAACTGTGAGCATGCCGAGAGTATATTTCTAGACTGTGATTACAACAGTGAGATCTTATTCCGAGACAGTGAGACTATATAAATACAGTGAGGGTTCTGAGCCCTTCTTCATCATATGTATACATTGATTGTTATGAAACAGGTCCACCGAGATTGTGATACTGAGATCCTTACCTTCTAGTTAGGCCGAGACTATAGTAGTTACTGTTGCTTCTAATTGTGTCGAGACTGTGATCTTAATTCATTGTCATAATTTTGACACTGATCATCTTTGTCACTGTTGTTTCTGTGTCTCTTCATCGAGATTATGATTCTCTTCTTGCATTGATGTCATGATACCTTCAAGTATGCTGGGATATACCGAGATCCTTATCATTTTATTTGTGTTGAGACTGCAACCTTCAAGGTATGCCGAGAATGTAACTAACACAGAACTCCTTGCGTCCTCTTGTCATGCATTCCTTAGGTCCTTGTGATCATGCGTGTTGTCATGTGATAGAGTGAGACTAGCCCGGGTTTCTCTTCTGCTCCTTATACCCATCCGAGGTAGCAGTCAAACCCAAGTTCTGTCCCTCCCTTGATGTGGATCTCTGCTCCCATATTCACCCGAAATTTCAGAGAGAAATGTGAGTTCTTCTTGTTTCTTTTGCGCTGACCCTAGACGGGTATTTATAGTGGTTCATGCTCCTATTTTGAGCTGACTTGAACTTGTGAACCGACATGTCTATTGCCCAAGCCGACATGTCATTTAGTTATGTATTTAATTCATTTTTGGAGCCGACATGAAGAATTCTTTATCGATTTGCTTGCAAACTTCTTGAGCTTGCCAATGGAGGATTGATCTTGGTCTTGGAGGGCTACTTTGACTTGAATACATTTTACATAGGCTCTTAAAGAGCTCCTTCATACATGACTTGACTCTTTGACTTCATTAATAAATTCTAAAGACATCAAGAAGAAGTCTTTGACCTAATGACACTTCTTGCTCATGAACCTATGTAGCAAGATATACAAAAATAATTTATTACATCATTTACAAATATCATGTCATTATGAAGACCGAACCTAGTTATACTTTCTTCAACACATGAGCTATATAAACATCATTTGGCTCAGAGTTTGAGGACTCCTTAGACTCCTCTACAACCTCAGTAGAAGTAGTAGTATTAGCAGCAAAACTAGATATCAAAACTATAAGTCATTGATCAACATGATCACTCATAAAACTCATCATTGATTCAGCGCCATTAGAAATGGGATCATCAACAAAAGCTACATAAACATCATTTAGCTCAAAGTCTTCAAACTTGGATTGCTCCACCTTATAATATGGTAGAAATTGAAAAAGTTTAACCAATGATTTTGGTTTGAGTGAATGGTTCATCTCCTCAACCTTATAATATGGTAGAAAAAACTTAGCATGCCTCACCAATTATTTTCCTTCTAGTGAAGAGTGCATTTTTGTTGAAGCCATGGTAGAGGAGTTCAACAATCAGTACCACCGACATCAACAAATTTCAACAATCAATGCCACCAACATCAAGGTGCTTAAAGGGCTTTATGCTCTTGATCAAATGCCAATCTAATACCCTAACGCATGACAAAATCAAATGGAAACATTGCAATCTCCTAAATCTTGAAATCCTGACAATTATTAAGTCTGCTAGAATTTGAGTGAGATCTAATATTCTAGTTTCTCCATATGAAATCCAATGAGGTCGAAACACTCTCAAACATCTTGAGTCATTTCGTTGTAATGTTAAAAATTTAAGTAAATGGGTGAAAATGAAAGATAAAGGAAATGTCACTTTTACTTTAAGAATTTAACATTACCATTGATTGCCAGCATTGCTAGGGTTGAGATGTGTGAGGCAAATGAGAGGGAAGGCATGCATTTAAAGGCTTGGAGGGGTTTTTTTGGAGGGAAACAACCCCTAGTTTCCCTCAAAACAACATCAAGAAGCACAAAACCACTTCTCGTGAGTTCTGCGACTGGCTTGGCAATAAACCGGTCGGTTTATGAAGGAATCGGCCAGTTTATGGGTAAACCAGCTAGTTTATGAACAGTTTGGCATAGAAACCCTTTCCTGCAAGGTTCAAAACGAGTTTTCCTAATAGTTGGATGGCTCGGCCTAATGAACCAACTGGTTTGACGAGTTTATGATTCGAACCGACCAGTTTTGGATACTATGGTCCTACCTTCACTCCACCTAGCCCACTTCCACAAACCCCAAAACCAAGTCTTGTCCTATGAACCATTAGTGTGACAAAGAATGAAAATCTTTCCATTGTCAACTTCATTCTGCACTTACCCATGTTCATGCATCTTACCCCAACATCAAAACCAACTATCATCATCTTCTATGTTGCAAGAAATGCCTCTTTGTCTCCCAGAGGAGATAGGACTTATGTACCTCCTTTATTCACTCCCCTAAATCTATCTTTCATTTTCAATTTTGTTGACCAAGAGACATGCTTGTGAAAGCGAGACGTGATCTCACCACATGGATAACTTGGTATTTTATTTCATGCATTGTCAATTTTTAGAACACTAGGAGTCAAAGCTAGGGAATCTTAATCAAGGGCCCCTCATAATTCGTCTACCTTGTATAAATTGAGTGAAATCTTGTTTCGAATTGGTTCATTGAATATTCTCAAATAGTTTAGGCCAGATAGGAATACAACACTGCTTGGGTAAGCTCAACTAAACTCCCTCGAGAGGGGTCTTGAGTCTCTTTCTTTGTGCAACTATCCTTATTCCATCTAGACAACTTTTAGAGCTGAAGAGTGCTAGTAACGAGAAAGCGTTAACCCCTCCTACTCTAAACTACATGGGGCACTCATAGTTCTAACCAAGTGTTGGACGCAATGTTGCACAAAGCGGGGACGTGGAAGCGCCATTTTCCAAAAATCTAAGAAGCGAAGCGTCTAACATATATATATATATATATATATATATATATATATATATTTATATTCAAAACAAACATCCCAAATACCAAATTAGTTGTAGAAGACATGAAAACATGCATATTTTTACATAAATCCAGATAGATATGGCATCCATGATTCCATTGTACATCAATGATTAATTATTCATCATTGTACAATATCATGCATCAAAAGGTTGAATGTGTGAACCAGGCACCCAGACCAAAAGATCTGTGGATGAGTACGCTCAATAACTTTTCCTGTTGCCTTACAATTTGCTACATTATATGTGATCACTTGAACCACATTATTCTGACCAACATCTTTAATTGATTGCAATAGGAGATCTGCAATGTTTTGGGAAGATGCAATGATGGAGGAGGAGTCATGACATGTAATAAATATTGCACCACTAGCAGAAACACCAAGAACATTTATGAAATGTTCATTTCTAATATTTGTCCACCCATCTGATACAATGAATACCCCAAAATCTACACACTCATTTGTAAAACATGTCAAAGCTCTTTGAACCTCTGCTTTTTCTCTTTCTAACAACATTGTTCTAGCTTTCTCATAGTTGGAGGACTTGTATCCTTTTGGGGCTTCATTGATGGCCTTTACCATTTCATGCCAATAGGGAGAGCGAAGCACATTGAATGGTACACTTCAAGCACAAAGAAATCGGACTATCTTTCCATCCACATCATCCCTCCCAGCAACATTCAAGAAATCCCCTATTGTTCTTTTACCTCCATAACTTGCAGAATTACCATGAGGAGATGAGCTACCAAATCTAGAGGTTACAATTGATTTAGAATGAGTTTTTTATTTCTTGCTTTTTTGTTGTGCAACCTCCTCTATTTGGATGTATTATCTTCTTTGTTCCACTGAAATGTTTGGGCAAATTTGTATCCCCACAGCACCCTTTTTATCATCACTATCCATCACCCCACAAAGATGCCTCCTCACACGGGTATATGAACCACTAAACGGTTTTCCTCCATGACAACCATGAGGGCACAAAAATTTGTAGCTTCCACCACCCTTTCCCCCTTCAAGTTTGGTCACATAGTTCCACAAAGGTGTTAATGCAGCTTTCCCCTCTAGTGTTTCAGTGTTCCCTTCAGGTTCAACTTCATCCCCTTCCTCTTCAAACCCTTCCTCCTCATCATACATTGGATCACTCATATTGGGACCACTATCCTCTTCTTCTTCCCTTCTATTCCTACTCCCCCTTGCCATCATTAAAACCAAAAGTGGAATGATACATAGAAGCCAAAAGAACACCATCTTAGAATATGGATATAGGTGGTGGACAACTTGCAATTAAATGAACAAGTAGAAAGAATGGGAAAGAGTAGGAGAGGGAGGAGAAAAATACAAAAAACAATGTCAAAAAAATGAGGGAGTTTGCGGTTTGCACTTATCTCTTTAGCCCTTGTAGATGGAAGTCTTCCAAGCTCCTCCTCCTTCACTCCTCCAAGCTCTCCTCTCTATCTCCTCTCTTCTCTTCTCCTCTCTTCTCCAAGCTCTCATAAAATAAAAGTGATCAAATGAGAGATGAAAGGGTCTTTAATCCCTTCACTCCTCACCCTAACCCAAGGTGGACCCACCCCCGACAAAGAAAAACAATAAAAAAGGGGCAAAAAAATTTTAAAAATCGCTACTTTATGGCCCGCGCAGTGAAAACAGTCGCTTGTCCGGCAAAGGGGTCACAATCGGTACGGATCCAACCCGAAACGTCACGGATCGTATGGCCGATCTGCTGTACGAAACGCGGATCGGGTCGTATGGTTCTGAAATGGCAGGAACCATATTTTTCAGCGCGATCCGTGTTTCGATTTTCTGAAACACGTATAGGGCGGATCACCCACGGATCTGTTCGGATCACGTTTCGGGCTTTTGATCCACGAGGGGGGCGGGGACATTTCCTGCAACATTGGTTGGACGTCAACTCACTAAGTTTATGCTATGCAGAATAGTTACGAGCTAAAAAGTGTCTGCATACTCAGGAGAACCTTCATATCGAGTGGTAGCCTTGCTTAATTGATTTACCAAATAAAATTATTAAAGAAATACATGGCTTAAACCCCAAACCTTTCATCGGTCCACCCAATAGCCTGGTAACCTCTTTTTGGCAATCAAGTACTCTTTTGCATAGCTGTAACAACTTATCTAGAGGTTGGAATTGAGTTTCCAGACCCTTTTTAATATACGCAGCTCTTTTGAAGTCACCCAGATCATTGTTCCGAGAAATTTTGGGTATTTTCAAACTTGTTTGCAAGCATTTGAGGCTTAAACAGCTTGTTGTTCACAATCTCCAGCCGTATTAAAAGACAGGGCTATAGCTTTTCTAAGACAATTTGACTCCCAAATCTAATCCTTTTGCACAATCCATTCATTAGTTAGTTTATTTAAACCCAGGTTGACCCTGAGAACAATTTGGACCATCTTTCCAAGAAGTGCGCAAAATAGCTTGTTTTTCACATCTTTTAGTCTCCTGATCTGAAAATCAGCGAGCTGATTTTGACAACCCCTGCCCCACAAAAACACTTTTTGGCCTTTTCGGCCAACCAGGGAACTCAGCGAGGACAATACCCAAGTTGGGTGGTCCTAAGAGAGCTTGCACACAAGTCACTTACCTGTCCTTCCCGCTTTTCATCACCATGGACACAAGACCACTTGAGGTGAGAGTAGCACCTGCCTTGTGCTGAGCTACCAAAATGGTTGTAACCAACTTCACTGATGGATAGGTAGAATCCATCTCAACAGACAAATTTTTCTTATAACATGTACCATTATACGGCGAGGCGTGGTTTCTGGCCTTTTCGGCCAACTAGGGAGCTCAAGGAGGACAATACCCAAGTTGGGTGGTCCTAAGAGAACTTGCACACAAGTCACTCACCTGTCCTTCCCGCTTTTCATCACCATGGACGCAAGACCATTTGAGGTGAGAGTAGCACCTACCTTGTGTTGAGCTACCAAAATGATTGTAACCAACTTCACTGTTGGATAGGTAGGATCCATCTCGACAGATAGATTTTTCTTATAACATGTACCATTATACAGCTAGGTGTGGAGGTTATTCTCAGCTAGTTCTTACAATCACTGTTTGAGTTAACTCAACTACTTTCTCTTTATTGTTGATTTGGGGTAGCATCGGATGTGCTCTAGCCATGAAAATTGGTGGAGAGGCTAAAGCACATGAGATCTCCAAGACCCAGAAATGGTTTGGGCAAATTCTACCCGGTTAAGGAGATATTAAAATAATTAATATTTTTAATGGAGTTCCTAAGTCTAAACTTAGGAAAAATAAAATATTAATGGGTATTAATATAAAACTGGGTTAGAAGGTTCTAAATGACATGGATCAAGCCAAATCTAATCTTAGCCATTGATTAGAGATGTAATCTCAGTCGTTGAAGGACCAACAGGAAAAGTATAAGAGGAGGCTTGAGGGTCAGTTGGAGAACACACCAGAGTGATCAGTCATTCGATTTTCTAGAGCGGGGTTTGCTAAGAGAAATCGAATCAGTGATCAGAGTTGCAACGAGGGGCAGTGAGTACGAGGTAGAGAGGCAAAGATAGTGTCGGAAGTCCAGTGCAGAGGCAGAGAGGCAGATGCTGAGCCAGAGGGAGCCACGCAGAGGCAGAAGAGGCTGCGCAAAGGCCAGAAGGGCCTGCGCCATCCATGCAGAGGCTGCAAGAGTGACGCAGAGGGCCGTAGAGGCTGCACAGTGCCTTAGAGGGCTGACGCAGAGGCCAGGAGGGCTGATGCTGAGCTTCATATTGTGCTGGAGAGGGTTTCATGGGGCAGACTTTCCGAATATCTGCTTCCGAATAGAGGTATTACTGTCGGATTATATTCTCTGTGAGGTGAGCCAGTTTGGCACCCAGATGTACTCAGAAAGACTGCGTAATAATATAACCCTCATAATTGTTGCATCGATTTTCCCAAGTTGGGTTTTCCCGGGGACGATTGTCCAAAAATAACGGTGTCACTTGTGCGTTTGTTCATTCTTTCAGTTGTTGATCTATAGATGGTTGAGACTGTATTGTGTTTATTTCAGTATTTATATGGTTAAATAACTTGTTAGTAATTAAACAAGTAGGCGAAATAAACCAGAGAATACAAATAAAATTTCTAACATGTAATACTTAGAAATTTCAACATGGTATCAGAGCGTTGCAGATCACAAGAGAGTTGAAGGCACCAGCTGAATCTAAGCATTTGCAACAGAAATAGTTATCTCAAGTGACAGAAGTTGTTCCTAGCGGAAAGCAGCAGAGAAGGGTTGACGCAAAGGAACTGTGTCATCAGTTCAGGCCAGAGAGAGGCCAGCGCAGAGGCTGAGGAGGGAAGAAGGGGCTCACGAAGAGCCACGAAGAGACCAAGAGGGTTGACACAGTTGGCTAGTGGAGCAATTCAACCAATGTTGGGATTGCGCAGAGCCTAGAGGCTCAATCCTTCTATTGTTGGGGCATAGGAAGCTGTGGGCAGATTGCGAGGAGTGAAGCTGGTGGGGTGTTGTTGCTACCGAGACAAAACAGTGCCTAACGAGGCAAAACTAAGGTAGAGGGAGTCGCTACCTAGGCGGCTTTCTAGCCATGAAATCTAGATCAATGTTGCAGGTGCATAGGAAATCAGAGAGGTGTGATTCAACGGTTGGCAGGCGGATTTCCAGGAGGGAAATTGAGACTCAAAGGGAGTCTACCAGAGAACTTCCAGGCGGGAAGTAGAGACTCAGAGGGAGTCGAAGAGAGAACTTCCAAAGGGAAGTCGAGACTCAAAGGAGTCGAAAGGTAGAGCAAAGAGATGGCAATGAATGGACTGAGGGATCAGGACAGGTTGGATAAGGCATCCAACTTTGTCCTCTAGAAGGTCAGGATCTTGTCCATTCTAGATAGACACCGCATCAAGGCCTTCGCCTTGAGAACGTGGCTATCCCAATTGACCCAGTTGACAATGAAAAGTATGAGGAAGAGATGGCCAAGGCAAAATGCATAATCCTTGATGGGGTCAAGGATCATGTGGTCCAGCATAATGCCGAGAATGAGATGGCAAAGAAAATGTGGGACACCTTGAAGACATTGTATCAGTACATTTTCGTGCAGAGGAAGATGCTACTTGAGAATTAGTTGCGGTCATACCAGATGCAGAAGGGGGAACAGATAGATCACTTCCTCCACAGGTTGAAGGAGATCCAGGACCAACTGACTTCCATAGGGGCCACGCCGGATCAGGAGTTGATGGTGAGGACCGCTCTAAACGCAATCTCCGAGGAGTGGGAGACATTCGTCCAAAGTATTTTGGGAAGAGCAAATCTTCCAGATTGGGGAGAATTGTGGGTGGCTCTTCGCCAAGAAGAGATCAGACAACTGACCAAGACAGGAAGTAGCAGCAAAGGAGTCTGGGTTAAGAAAGAAGAGGAAGAGGATGTAGCTCTGGCATCTGTGGGGAAGCAGGAGAAGAGGAAGAAAAAGGACCTCTCCAAGATTAAGTGCTTCAATTGTGGGGAACTGAGACATTATGCGAACCAGTGTCTGAGGAAGAAGAATAAGGGAGAGGTGTCTGACTCCAAGGCAGTGCCAACGAGGGCGGAAAAGGAGGTAGAGGAGGATGACGATTGTGCCATGAGTGCTCATGTACCTCTAGAGAAGAGGTGGGGAGACTGTTGATTTGGGGTAGCATCGGATGTGCTCTAAACACAAAATTTGGTGGAGAGGTTGGGGCACATGAGAGCTCCAATACCCAGAAAGGGTTTGGCCAGATTCTAAACAGATCAGGAGATATTAAAATAATTAATATTTTTAATGGAGTCCCTAAGTCTAAACTTAGAGAAAATAAAATATTAATGTGTATTAATATGAATCTGTGTTAGAATGATCCAAAAGAGATGGATCAAGCGAGATCTAATCTTAACCGTTGATTAGGGACTTAATCTCGGTCGTTGATATGTCAACAGGAAAAGTATAAGAGGAGGCTTGAGGGTCACTTGGAGAGTATACCAGAGTGATCAGTCATTCTATTCTCTATAGCGGTGTTTGCTAAGAGAGATAGAATTAGTGATCGGAAGATGCAGCTGAGGGGCATTTGAGTACATAGAGACAGAGAGGCAGAGATAGTGTCAGGAGAGCAACGCGATAGCCAAAGAGAGTGACGCAGAGCCGACCAGGGCTCATGCAGGGCCACGCAGAGGTAGCCGAGAGTTGCGCAGAGCCTGAGAGATGCCAGCGTTGCTAACACAAAGGGCCAAAGGGCTAACGCAGACCCATCCGAGGTGACGCAGGGCCAACGTGAGGCAGAGAGGGGCTAACGCAGTCCAGAGAGAGGCTGACGCTAGGGTTTCTGGGGCAGATTTGTGCTGAGTAGCTGTCGGAAGGATTATCAGGGGTTTTAGCCAGACGATTTGTCAGAAACTGAGAGGTATTACTGCCAAGGAAATTCTCTGTTGGGTAGGCCAGTTTAGGCCCCCAGATTGTACTCTGATATTGCTTAATAAGAAAACCCTCGGATAGTTGCACCGGTTTTCCCACATTGATTTTTTCCTGGGACATTAATCAAAAAATAATGGTGTCATATGGTGTGTTCTTGTTTCTTTTAGTTGCTGATCTGTAATATGTTGAGCATGCACTAGTGTTTATTTTTCAGTGTTTATATTGTAAATAACTTTTTAAGGAAAATAACAAGTAGGTAGGAATAAATCAGATAAAGTGCATGGAGGGTTTCTAACTAAGTAAACTTAGAAACTTCAACAGAGACATCAAGTTGTAGTCAGGAGGATTACAGGCGATGAGGGGCAGGACCCTTGAGGTACCCAAACTCTTGGATCATATCTAGCTACGGGAGCCCCGAGAGATAGTAGCAAGATGAAGAATGTCGGTAAAAGCAAGATGCGGATGAAGCGGCAGAACAGTGCTAGAGTGCAGGGATCTGTAGCAACGCAATGAGGGTTGCAACAGTGCGAGAGGCACAGAGATGGTTGCAGCAGTGCAAGAAGGCACAGAGGTGTTTGCAGCAGTGCAAGAGGCACAGAGTTGTTGTAGCGGCACAGAGTTGTTGCAGCAGCGCAGAGGCAGTAGAGGGAGCACAGCATAGCAGTAGTGCGAGCTTTAGCATTAGGAGGGCTTCTAGCCTGACAAGGATGTCAGTAGTTGGGTGGATCAGTTACTTACTTCTCAGTAACTGAGTTGCAGTGCAATAGCAGTTAGCAGTAGCACAATGCAAAATGATGAGAGGAGGTTACAGTGCAGATGCAGTGTTGGGAGAAAGGACCAACAATAGCACAGATGTAGAGGGAGTTGCGGTACGGATGCAGTAGTGGCAGTGGCAGAGCCATGGGCAACAGTACAAGATGCAGTAGTGCAGAGGATGTTGGGTGGGGAGGCCTAGCATCAGCACAAGTACCGGTGTCATACAATCAGGGTGATGCTCAGTGTGGAGTATTACTAGAGCACAATTCTCGCTAAGAGGAAGTATTGATTTGGGGTAGCATCGGATGTGCTCTAACCATGAAAATTGGTGGAGAGGCTAAAGCGCATGAGATCACCAAGACCCAGAAATCATTTGGGCAGATTCTACCCAGTTAAGGAAATATTAAAATTAATATTTTTAATGGAGTTCCTAAGTCTAAACTTAGGAAAAAAATATTAATGGGTATTAATATAAAATTGGGTTAGAAGGTTCTAAATGACATGGATCAAGCAAAATCTAATCTTAGCCATTGAATAGAGATGTAATCTCGGTCGTTGAAGGACCAACAAGAAAAGTATAAGAGGCTTGAGGGTCAGTTGGAGAACACACCAGAGTGATCAATCATTCGATTTTCTAAAGCAGGGATTGCTAAGAGAAATCGAATAAGTGATCAGAGTTGCAGCTAGGGGCAGTGAGTACGAGGTAGAGAGGCAGAGATAGTGTCGGAAGTCCAGCGCAGAGGCACAGAGGCAGACGATGAACCAGAGGGAGCCACGTAGAGGCAGAAGAGACTGCGCAGAGGCCAAAAGGGCTTGCGTCATCCACGGAGACGCCAAAAGGGCCTCATCATCCACGCAGAGGCTGCCACAATGACGTAGAGGGTCGTAGGGGTTGCGCAGTGCCTCAGAGGGCTGACCCAAAGGGTTTCGAGCTGACGCAGAGGCCAGGACGGTTGACGCTAAGCTTCAAATTGTGATGGAGAGGGTTTCGTGGGGCAAACTTTCCGAATATGTGCTTCCAAATAGAGTGGTATTACTGCCGGATTATTTTCTATGTCGGGTGAGCTAGTTTGGCACCCAATTGTACTTAGAAAGTGTTAAAATTGGCAACTAGGGCCAAACTCCATGTGGGTCATCTTATTAATGACAGCTGATATTTTTCTTGGACTCCTCTCATCGAGAGGTGTAGGATTGATCTAAAGATCATCTGATTCCAATAAGTATTCATGGAGATATGATTTTATTTGTGTTATGGGACAATTCGTCAAGGTCGGCCAGCAACTAATCTGCCCCCTCTTGTGCTCCACGTTTTACTATAAAAGGAGGAGGTCTTCAAGTCATTTACACACTCACTTCTCCTAAGATCTCTCTCCACTCGTTTGGGTTTAGTGGCTAGAGAGGTCAAGAGGGAGAAGCCCTAGACGCAGTTGAAGAACGCAGCCCTAGCCACAGTCAAAGGGAGCTCCAATACGCAGCCAAAAGGAGCCCTAACAGCTGTCTAAAGGAGGCCCTAATCCGCAGCAAAGAGGGAGCCCTATACACAGCCAAGTGGAGGCCCTAATCCACAGATCTAAGGAGCCCTATACCCAGCCAAGTGGAGGCCCTAATCCGCAGCTAAAGGGAGCCCTAATCAGCAACAAAGGGAAGGCCCTCATCCGCAACTAGAGGAAGCCCTACATTGCCCTACCTAAGGGTGGTATGGATATACCCTAGCAGCAGCAACCTAGAAGAGAACAGGAGGAGTTCTGGAGTCTAGACAGCGTGGGAAAACAGGAATCTGAAGTCTGCTACAGGAGGCCGAGTGGCTGAGGTAAGTGTAGATAGTCGTAGGGCTGGAACAGTGATGTAAACTTGGTCCGAGTTTGCTGTGAAGAGGGCCGAGAAGGCTGACTGTTAGGCCGAGTTCCTAAGGGCCAAATAGGTTGCTGTTTGAAAGTTATTTGGGCACATTTTCAGAGGGTTGTTGCTACAGCAATTAGTTGTGCTAGGCTGCACACCATAGCACACAACTAGAGGCTGTGTGAGAGCTGTCAAGGGTGGACAGTACCCTAAGCAAGCAGCGTGGGTGAGGAGGAGACCTATGAGGGTATGCCGCAGCCCTTAAAGGGTTTGTTTGTTGACTGTGGGATGAAACTAGGGCTACTGCAAGTGCCCTAACTAGAGTGCAGCAAACAGCTGTGCAAACAAATGACAGCATGGCCTAATTGGACTATTTGGGCATGTTGGTGTTGCTGGACATATTATGGGACAGCGGCTAGTACAGCATAGTGCTGTCAACAGACAGTGATGGTTAGCAATGCAACAAAATGTAAAAAGGTTGCTGCATGATATGATGCATAGTACAGCACTATGTATGATGCAGCTACATGATTGGATGTAGTGATGATGAGTGTAGCAGTGGCACAACGGGACAGCCATGACATAGTGCAGCAATGGCACAACGGGACAGCAAGCATGTGCAACATGGTGCAGCACGATGAGGTGCAGTATGATGACGAGATGCCGCACTATGATAGGTGAAGAAGTCACCTTGGAGAATCAATTGAAGCAGCTTGTCTTCAACTGATCTCATGTATCATCTTCTTAGAGATGATCTATCTAGATAAGTCAAAGTGTTGACTTCTGTTGTAAATGTACTATCTCTCTCTCTCTGTGTCGTGTTGAGATTGCAACAAGATGATGGAGCTTAGTGAAAAGAGTCGCCTTCACTAAGTGGGCCCGCAGGCAAATTATGGCGCAAGTTCTATTTTTTATCACAGTGTGGGTGATCACAGTGTGAGTGATCACAATGTGGGTGACCAAAGTGTGGGTGATCACAGTGTGAGTGATCACAATGTGGGTGACCAAAGTGTGGGTGACCACAGTGTGGGTGATCAAAGTCTATTTTTAGACTGGCTGTCAAAAATAGAAAAGTCAAATATTATTGTCTCATAATAATATTTGGACTATAAACTTGATCTTATTCTCTTGGAGCACTTCAGTTTGAGCTACAGATGTGGCCCATGCAGCTGTCAGAAGGAAGTACGCTTTTCTTATGAGTCAGTTGAGTTGTTGCATGCATGACTTCAGTTAGAACTCAATCAGTTGAGTTTGGTGGAGTTGATTGTGGAGTTGATGGAGTTGTGTTCAGTTTGACTTGGTTAAACTAGTTGTAGTTAGTCTAACTGCAAATAGACTAATGATGAGTTGTTAAACTAATTATTAACTCATAATACAACTATAGAATACATCAGTTAACTCAGTTGCATGTCAGTGCATGTTCAGTTCAGCAGGGACAGGTGTTAGAGAATCAGATTGCTATCAGTTGTGACTATAGTTGTGCATCAGATCTTGCATAATCAAGGGATTGAGTATGCCAATGAGTTTGCTCATGTATTTGCCCAGTTTGTAGCTTCTGCTCACGTCTTACACATTGTGAGTGATTCTTTGGAGGTGAAATACGAGTTTGGTAGACCATTCTCATTCATTCTTGAACAGGTATTGAGCAGTGGAGGCAGGCAAGCAGTGGAATAGATTTGGAGATCAGATCTTAGCTGTATTGTATGTAACAGGTGGAGCTGGTACTGGATTGCTTGTGATAAGCATTGTACTTTGTAATGTTACATGGTCTCAATCATTAATGTACAGATAGTGTGGGGTTTTTAGCAAGATGCTTTCCCCGAGTTACATACTGTGTTAATGTGTGAATGCTCTTGATGTTTTATTGTTATTGATGCTGCTATATTGATGATCAACGTAGAGGAGCTTATGTATTGTGTATGTATTCCGCAATAGTACATGATCAGGATAATCTCTGTTGAATATGTGTTAAATTATTCAAAATTTCTACATGCTGAACTATTGAAGAACATATAGGAAGAATTGATCAAGGGTTTCCCCACATTAGAGTTTGTCCCTGGCTAGCGCCACATCTTGTGTCCTCTTGTCTTGACTTGTATTCTGCGATTTATGTTTATGTTCTATCTGCAGTCTATTCTAATATTGATGTGATTGCTAATTTAGAAAGATATGTGAAAATTGAAATAAATTGCTCTAAGCATAGAACATACCTAAAATTTAACAGAAAGACTGCATAATAATATAACCCTCAAAATTGTTGCACTGGTTTTTCCAGGGACGATTGTCCAAAAATAACAATGTCACTCGTGTGTTTTTTCATTCTTTCAATGGTTGATCTATAGATGGTTGAGACTGTATTTTGTTTATTTCAGTGTTTATATGGTTAAATAACTTGTTAGTAATTTTACAAGTAGGTGAAATAAACCAGAGAATACAAATAAAATTTATAACGGGTAATACTTAAAAATTTCAACATTTATAGATTGGCAGCATGAGGGTAGTCTTGTAGTGTGTTATTCTCATCTCTTTCTTCATTCTATTCAGGGCAATTGTCTATTGTACACTCCCATACTCATCCATAAGAAACAGAAAACATATGAAACACAGTTTGATGTTCAGAGATTCATTGTCATTTTGCTTAATTCTCTTCAATCTTACATTAGTATTTTCAGCTAGAGAACCGTTGCATCTTTTGGGTGAGATATTGGAGGTTGCTTCCTTGACGAAGCTCTAATCGTATTGTGGTTCTCTATGGCAGTAAAGCAGCTGGGAGGATTCAATCCCCTTTAGTTTCTTTGCTTATGTAGGTTATATATCTGGAAATTATCTTTTGTATTTCTGGAAATAAAGGTGAAAAACTGCTGGTAGATAATTTATCATTGTAGATGTATTAGCTTGTTTGTTCTAGTGTTTTTGTAAGTTGTGAACCTAAATTTAACGTATGCTTCAGCAATTGTCTTCTCTTACTGTTATGGGTTTTCTTGAATGTATTTAATCTAAAATCCTAAGGTTTTGTGGCATGTAAGTGCTGATTTTACTTTTACTGGTCTACTCTAAAAGATATCAACAGAACTTATTTTACGTTTACAGCAGTAGTACTTGCAGGTCTGTAGGTTAATCTTGCAGATTTGAAGGTACAAATCACAGATTTGCATACAAGATGAACATTGAAAACGGTAATATGTGTGCAAATCTGTACTTCTAGCTTCTTGTTTGCTTATCTAATATGCAGAAATTTTGTTTACAGGAAGCTCTTTTGCAGATCTGAGATTTTTCCTAGCAGGATCTTACAGATTGGAAGGTACATATCACAGATTTGCAGGAAAAATGAGGTTTAAAAAGGCTATGTATGTGTAAATCTGTATTTTAGCTTCTTGTTCACTTATTTAATATGCAGGAATTAAATTTACAGCAAGCTGATAGGCATATCTGAGACTGATTTGTACATGTCAGATCATCAAGGATGTCACTCCTGTGACTAGTGCATGCTAGCCCGAAGCATGGAGGATCCAAATCATGATGAAAATGATCTGATTCCTAGTTACTTTGTTACCGGATGGTTTCAAACTTTAATGGGTTGGCTGGTGCTCCATTACAATATAGCATTAAAACAAGACTGAAATAATCATCTCCAATACATTTTGCATTTGATGTTAAAAAGAAGAATCAGTGGGGCACGTCCTTTGTAAGTGTCCTATTGTGAGGACCTTTTGGGCATGGTTACAAGCATAACTCAGTTCCCTATTTGCAACCCCCTACCTTGACAAGGATCCATTTAGGCTATCCTTGGATACTCAATGATTGTTGTAAATATCTATAGCACACTATATGTAATATGATTGTTTATATATGATCGTTTGCATTTGCCTTCATTTTGAAAAGAAGGTACGTAGACTAGAATAAATAGAAGGGGCTATAATTGATGTAATTTTCTAAAGTTTCCATGGTTTATCGAGTAGTTTTTTTGTTAAATAAAGATGTACAGCAGTATACCTTCCAGAATCATAGGCATAGGCTTTGGGAAGGGTGAATAAACCAAATTCTAGAAGACAATTTTGCCTTTTTGGGATACTTGACCAGTAATTTGCAGCCAGACTGTACATTATTATGATTATGCTAACTGGCTCAGCCGCAACCTATTTTTAATGCAAATATTAACCATTACCATAAAAAATACATATGTCCAAGTGCTATCAAACTAAATGCTAAAGAAAAATGAGCTACAGTTTAAAACGTAATAACTATTTGATATCTCTAACAAACAAGCTTACACATGTGTATATGACTGTTGATGTTTGTAGCTCAGACACATACTTTCACACGGGTCCAAGTGTCTAGACGTGTGAAAATCGTCTAATTGACTCTTAACCTTAGCAACTATTTTAATTATTAAAGTAATTTATTTTTATGAGAAAACTGAGTTTTAATCTAATGAAATGTAAAAGTTATTTGCATTAGTGAATTAGAAAAATCTCAACCATTGATCTCGAGGGATGTTGATATCTAATCTCAACCATCAATTACTTTGGAGATTAGGGTTGTGAATTTAATCATAACTCAAACTTATAAAAAGAAGGTTAGGCTAAGGGAGAAGACACGTTAATGAGCAAAAGACATGATGAGGGAATGAAATCTCAGAGATTGGGTAAAGGACTTTCATCCAAGTGTGCAAGGTCCAGGGGAAGAGTACAGGAATGATTTCCAACAGCAAGATTATTTCCCAGCAGAGGCCAAGCATCACAAGAGATTCACAGCAGTAGTAGCCACCTGTGTGAGTCTGTGCAGCCGATTTGGATAGTCACACATGCCACGCAAGGGCAGGAAACAGCTGCACAAGTAGGCAGACAGCCACATGTGCTGTGCGAGGTTTTGCTGACAGCCACATGTGCCGCAGATTGCCATACAGGGTTCGCATGTGCATGGACAGCAGTACAGCAGTCACACATGCCACGAGCAGAGGTGCAGGTTCACACGTGCAGGACAACAGCAGATCGCTGGGGATGATCAAGAGGTTTTTCTAAGGGTGGTACAGGCCATACAGGTGCCCAGTTTTTTCAGGAACATTTTGCTGTGATTTGTATCTTTCAGTTGGGCCATTTTTCCAGCAAGGGAGCCCTTGTATGCTTTGAGATTAATTAATGAAAAATAGATTTTGGAGGGCAGAAAATTTCTGTGTATTTGTGGAAATTGGTTTAATTTTTTGCTTCCAATGAAATTTATTTATTTGCTTCCAATGAAATTTATTTAGTTAAAATCCCAGTGTTACTTTTTATTCAGTAAAGCTGAAATTGAATTTAAGATCAGCAAGAAAAGTTACTAGGAAATAATTAGTCATTTACTGGGGCTAGAAAATTAGCAATGACTATATTAAATATTCCCTCTATTTTGCAACAATAAAACCAATAAGTGTTTGCCACAATCAGATATAAAACTCAAACATATGTCAAGGATTGTTCATTTTGAAAGAATATCTTATAAAAAAAGGGCAATTGTAACAAATAGCAAAAACATGAAATCCAATTAGGTAGTGAAAGGTACCCTGACGATTTGGATAGCAGCAAATAGACACAGTTTTATATTTCAAAGGGGATCGTCTTTCTTGCATAGGCCTCGACACATTACGAAGGTCATAAACATTAACTGTTGTAATACCACTAGCCACAACTAGATAGTAGCCAACGAGTGACATACATTCCACAATAGCCGATTGTTCACATTTGTGAACTGCAGTTCCTTCATTACCATCTGCAACACGAGCATCCCAAAATCTTAAATTCTTATCCCAGCTTCCTGTTATTATTTGACCTACACCACAAAAACATTTTAGTTCACTGTAGATGCTTTAATGTATACATGAATTTATAGCAACTAACATAATTAACTTCAAATTCAAACACCTCAAGAATTCAGGAAAGCGAACCATAGAAATATTATCCTAGGAATGTCAATAGGGAAAAGAGGTACTTGTTGAAAGTACACTCACCTTTGGCTATAACATATACAATGTTTAAATTTTCAATGACTCCATGGGGTTCAAATTAAAACCAATGGATTGTAGCCGTTAATAAAATATTTCATGTCAGTAATCTTCATCCCGAATTAAAAAATAAAAATCAAAGTTATTTGCATACCTGTAACCTCTGAAAATTCAACACAATTTACTAAAGCCTCGTGCTTCCCCAATACTTCTTCCTTTTCAGTACTGAAATCATACCTGATAGGTTCAAACATATTTTAGACATTATAATAAAAACAATCTATATGAATACTTGTGCTGGAAAAAAAAAATTAATACAGTAACAAACAATCCCTCAAAATGGATTTCCCGAATCAAAAGAAAATTGCAAATCCCAAATATTTGCCATAATTTATGGTCTACTACACAAGAGCTTTGACAATGTTAAATACCATGAGCAGGATCCAATTAGATGAAGAGAATGTAATGAGCTTGTTGCCCTTCAGGCAATTCGCATAGAGACACACTTGGCGTGATTTATTGCTACTTGGACAAGATTTTCTTATCAACCTAGACTTGCTATTCTCCACAGTTGAGTTACACTCTTGTGCTCATCAGTCATTCACATTGGTGTATCATTTCCCAATGCCCCTGATCTCAAATGTGCTAGATGATACGTAATGCTGCTTTGACTAGTGATTGGTATGGTTTTATTGCTTAAACTGCTCATCTGCAAAAGATGCTGAGGTTTCATCTTTGTTATATAGATGTCAGCATTAGATGGATTCTTTATCACTTTTAACTTAGTAATGTTAGAAAATCAGAAAGGCAGAAAGATTTTCTCTTAATGATAATTACTTGTGATTTCTTTGAATTATTATTATCTTTCTTATAGCAATTACCAAAACCAAAACACGAAGATCAAGGACACTAGATGTAGGTGCACAGCCAAGGCAAAACCCCTATGTAGGGAAAACCCAATCAAAAACTCTTCCTTTAGTAATTCAAATGAGATAGACCAAGACCCTAAACCAACAGACCTTCCTCCTCCACCAAGTCAGCTTTCCAATATGTTTTAGCACACTTCAGTAGTCTCTTCTTGTCTAGCAGCTTCAACCCAGCATCAACCCAGAAATTTTGACCCCCAGCTTCACCAGCAGCTGCAGAATTTCGGCCTCCTAGCAACTGCAGAATTTTCGGCCCCTCCAGCAACTTCACACGTGTGGGAAAAAAAAAGAGAATTTTCAACTTCTTATGCTTGTGAAAGACCCTCTTCTCCTTCGCTATCCTTTTCCTTCTTCTTCGTTGGAATTTGCACTTTTTCTGGCCCCAAAAGTTGCAAATCGAACTTGTTGTGAGTGAGTTGTTGATTTGGGGTAGCATCAAATGTGCTCTAGCCACGAAATTTGGTGGAGAGGTTGGGGCACATGAGATCTCCAATACCCAAAAAGGGTTTGGGCAAATTCTAAACAGATCAAGAGATATTAAAATAATTAATATTTTTAATGGAGTCCCTAAGTTTAAATTTAGGGAAAATAAAATATTAATGTGTATTAATATGAATCTATGTTAGAGTGGTCCAAAAGACATGGATCAAGCTAGATCTAATCTTAGCCATTGATTAGGGACTTAATCTCGGTCGTTGAATCGTCAACGAGAAAAGTATAAGAGGAGGCTTGAGGGTCACTTGGAGATCACACCAGATGATCAGTCATTCTATTCTCTAGAGCGGGGTTTGCTAAGAGAGATAGAATTAGTGATCGGGAGAGCCGTTGAGGGGCATTGGGTACAGAGAAGGCAGAGAGTGTGCCGGGAGAGAAGCGCAGCAGCCAAGGAAAGTAACGCAGAGCCAGCAAGGGCTCACGCAGGGCCACGCAGAGGTAGCCAAGTGCTGCACAGAGCACCAAAGTGTGAAAATTCTATCGCTGCAGCAACTGATTTACTTTTCCTACTTATTTCATCATAAGTTATTCATGAAATTACTTCAACAAACATTAAAATAAATACTGCTGCAGATATCACATCGTAATACAAAAACAAAAATATGCACATATCAACACAGTGATTTTGGACTAATGTCCCGGGAAAAACCCAATGTGGGAAAATCGGTGCAGCAAGGGAGGATTTTATTATTCAGCAATTTTCTTGTTCAACAAGGTGCCAAACTGGCTTACCCACAGATAGACAAACTTTCAACACTTTCCTAAACCCAGCGTAGGCCCTACTGACCTATGCTACACGCTGAAACCCTCTACGTCAACCTGAAACCCTCTGTGTCAGCCTACTGAGGCTCTGCACAGCCTCTCTGGGCTTCTGCGTCACTCCTATAGCCTCTGCGTGGATGACGCAGGCCCTTCTGGCTCTGCGCAGTCTCTGTTGCCTCTGCGTGGCTTCCTCTGGCTCTACGTCTGCCTCTTCTGCGCTAATCTCCCGTCTCTCTGTTCCGTACTTGCTGCCTCCTGACTGCTCTCCAGACCACTAGTTCAATTTCTCAGCAAACCCCGCTCTAGAAATTGAACTGACTAGTCTCCCTCAGTGTGTTCTCCAAGTGCCCCTCAAGCCTCCTCTTATACTTTTTCTGTTGACATCTCAACAGCCGAGATTAAGTCCCTAATCAACGGCTAAGATTAGATCTGGCTTGATCCATGTATTTTGGACCATTCTAACACAAATTCATATTAATGCACATTAATATTTTATTTTCCCTACGTTTAGACTTAGGGACTCCATTAAAAATATTAATTATTTTAATATCTCCTGATCTGTTTAGAATCTACCCAAACCCTTTTTGGGTATTGGAGATCTCATGTGCCCCAACCTCTCCACCAAATTTCATGGCTAGAGCACATTCGATGCTACCCTAAATCAATACTCCCTCTTAGCGAGGACTGTGCTCTAGCAATATTCCTCACTGAGTATTACTCTGATCATCCGGCATAGGTACATGTGTTGATGCTATGCCTCTCTACCTAACATCCTTTGCACTGTTGCATCTGTACAACAGCTCCCTCTGCATCCGTGCTGATGTTGGTCCTTTCTCCCAGCACTGCATCCGCACTGCACCTTCCTCAGCATCTGTGTTGTTGTTGGTCCTTTCTCCCAACATTGCATCTGCACTGCAACTCCCTATGCATCTATGTTGTTGTTGGTCCTTTCTCCCAACACTGCATCTGCACTGCAACTCCCTCTTCATTCGTGCTGCTAACACTCTACTTCTAAAAGGGGTTCTTTACCATCCCCATCTTTTCCTTGAAGTAGTCAAATTTTGACTTTCCAAGGGCCTTGGTGAGGATATCTACCACTTGTTCCCCTGTAGGAGTGTAGCCCAACTATACAGCTCCATGTTGGACACAATCTCTGACAAAGTGACACCGAATATCAATATGCTTTGACCTATCATGAAATACTGGATTCTCAGAGAGTTTGATGCAACTCTGATTATCACACATGATCCTAGTCACCTCCATATTTCTTCTTAATAGGTTTACCAGCAATTTTCTAAGCCATATGGCCTCACACGAAGCTGTGCTTGCTGCCATATATTCTGCCTCAGACGAGCTCAGAGCCACAGACTTCTGTTTCCTACTGCACTAGGAGGTTATTCCTGATCCAATGTTGAAACAATACCCAGAGGTACTTTTCCGATCCACTGAACTTCCTGCCCAATCTGCATCAGTAAATCCACTCAACCTGATATCCTTCCCCTTGTTGTACAAGAGCCCATAATCAACTATTCCCTGTAAATACCTGAGAACATGCTTGGTTATTGCCCAGTGAGCCCTCTTTGGTTCCACCATGAACTGACTGAGGATGTTGACAGCGTAGCAAATATCTGGCCTGGTATTGACTAGATACATCAGGGACCCTATGAGCTGTCGGCATAGGGAGGGATCGACATCCTTGTTTTTTGATGCATCAATCTTCTTCCAATTGGTGATCATTGGCGTAGCCATAGGTCTATAGTCTCCCATCCCGAACCTTTTCAGAATTTTTTTAGCATACCTTCCTTGCCCAAGGAAGATTTCTCCTTTCAGTTGCCAAACTTCCAACCCTAGAAAATAGTGCATTCGTCCCAGATCCTTCATATCGAACTCTATGGCTAGATTCTTCTTGCAGTCTTCAATGAGTCTGGACGATCCTGTTAGGAAGAGATCATCCACATATAATACTAAGATAAGTGGCTCGCTCTCTACGACCAGATAGTAGAGATTCAGATCCACATCACTCTTGACAAACCCCATCTTTTGCAAGTAGCCATCTATTCGACCATACCACGCTCTTGGTGCCTGCTTCAGCCCATACAAGACTTTCTTTAGTCTACATACATGAGACTTCTTCTCATGAGTTTCAAAGCCCTCTGGTTGTTGAATGTATACTTCTTCTTCTATTACTCCGTTCAGAAATGTTGTTTTGACATCCATCTGATGGATCTCCCATCCCATCTAGGCTACAAGAGATATCACGGTCTTAATAGATGTATACCTGGCTATCGGGGCGAAGGTTTCCTCATAGTCAATCCCTTCCTTTTGAGCATACCCCTTAGCCACAAACCTGGCCTTGTATTTTTCAATACTGTCGTCCGCAGCATATTTGATCTTGTAGATCCATCTTGAACCTACCATAGATCTGTCTTGAGGCCTTGACACCACCTCCCAGACATCGTTTACCATTATGGAGTTATACTCCTCCACCATCGCATCTAGCCAGACCTGATGCTGAGTTGCCTCCTTGAAGCTGGCAGGCTCTCCATCCTGAGCTACTAATGCCTGATACCTATCTGGTTGTTTTCGCTCCCTTTTACTGTTCCTTGGCTCTCCGATGAAGTTCTTTGCATCACGCAGAATCTGACGAAGTTCCCTGCTGGTTCTTCCTCTGCCAACAGGTGCTTCTGTTTGCTCCTCTTCCTCATCCTGAGAATCTTCCTGATTTGAGGAAGGATTCTTCACTTCCATTGGTTGAAGAGGCATGACCAACGGATCCTCTTTCGACTGCTCTTTGGAAAGCATTTTGCAAGATCTTCTGAAAGCTCTGTCCTCCATGAACTTTATATCTCGTCGTACAACTACCTTCCTACTCCCTGGAAGATAGATCCTGTATGCCTTAGCGTTCTCGCTATATCCTGCCAAATACCCCTTTTCTGCAGTCTGATCCAACTTCTTCCTCTTTTCTTCGTGTATGCAACAATATGCCAAACTCCCAAATATCCTGAAATGACTGACTTCAGGTGTCTTCCCAGTGAAGACTTTCTCTGGAGTAATCTTGCCCAATGCCCGATGAGGAGTCCTGTTCTGAATGTAGACAACTGTGTTGCATGCTTCTACCCACAGGAATTTTGGCATATCCTGATCATACAACATGGCCCTAGTTGCTTCTACAATAGTCCTGTTTTTCCTTTCTGCCACCCCATTCTGCTCTGGATTGTAGGGAGTTGTCCACTCTCTTCTGATGCCCTCCTTAGCACAAAAATCAGTGAAGTCCTTATCGACATATTCTCCACCATTATTTGAGTGCAAGACTTTTATTTTCTTACCTGTCAGATTCTCCACTAGAGCCTTGAACTCCTTGAATCGACAGAAAACCTCATCCTTGGTTTTCAAAAAAAAGATCCAAGTTTTCCTCAAGTGGTCATCAATGAAAGTAAGGAAATACTTGACACTGCTGAGAGCTTTGACAGACATAGGTCCGCAGATATCTGAGTGTATCAATCCTAGTACACTCTTCACCCTGTGGTTGCTCCTAGGAAACGTCACCTTGGCATACTTTCCTAGAGTGCATTCCCTACATACATCATCTCGTTCCGTACTCAGATCCGGAAGTCCTGTTACAGTGCTCCTGAGAATTCTCAGAGCTCCATGGTGCAAGTGACCCATCCTTCTGTGCCATAGTTCGTTCAAGTCTTTGTCCCCATGACTACCTATTAGTGCCATTGGAGATTCTAGTTGTAATCTGTACAACCGATTACTTTTGATCTCGATCTGCACTTCTTTTCCAGCTCGGGTGTTTGACGTATACCTTTTCCTTGATGAAGTAAACGTCATAGCCCTTGCCTTGTAGTTGTGACACAGAAAGTAAGTTCATCCCCAATCCTAGCACATGCAGCACATTTGTGGCACGGAACCGCTCTCCCGATTCTGTCTGAAAAACTATGGTACCCTTTCCTACTGGAGTACACTTTGCCTTGTTCCCCATGGTGATCTGAAAGTTCATCTTCTCTTCTCGATATTCTGAGAAACACTCCCTGATTCCCGTCATATGCCACGAGGCTCCACTATCTATATACCATACTTCTGATGATGCAGCACTAGTCATGCACGCCACTTCTTCTTCCAACCTAGAAGCCAACATAGAGAAATCGAAATCTCTATCTTGTGCAATCTTCTGAAAATCATGTCAGTCCCTGAGGTGGATGCCTCTGCATTGTGGTCTCGACCCATAACTGATTTTCCCTTTCTGTCTCTGATTACTTGCTCTGATACCATGTGAAAATTCTATCACTGCAGCAACTGATTTACTTTTCCTACTTATTTCATCATAAGTTATTCATGAAATTACTTCAACAAACATTAAAATAAATATTGCTGCAGATATCACATCGTAATACAGAAACAAAAATATGCACACATCGACACATTTATTTTGGACTAATGTCCCCGAAAAAACCCAATGTGGGAAAACTGGTGTAGCGAGGGAGGATTTTATTATTCAGCAATTTTCTTGTACAACACGGTGCCAGACTGGCTTACCCATAGATAGACAAACTTTCAACACTTTCCTAAACCCAGCGTAGGCCCTACTGACCTAAGCTACAACCTAGAACCCTCTGCGTCAGCCTAGTGAGGCTCTTTGCAGCCTCTCTAGACTTCTGCGTCACGCCTACAGCCTCTGCGTGGATGCGGGCCCTTTTGGCTCTGCGCAGTCTTTGCTACCTCTGCGTGGCTTCCTCTGGCTCTGCGTCTACCTCTTCTCCGCTGATCTTTCGTCTCTTTGTTCCGTACTTGCTGCCTCCTGACTGCTCTCCAGACCACTGGTTCAATTTCTCAACAAAACCTGCTCCAAAAATTGAACTGACTAGTCTCCCTCAGTGTGTTCTCCAAGTGCCCCTCAAGCCTCCTCTTATACTTTTTCTGTTGACATCTCAACAGCCAATATTAAGTCCCTAATCAACAGCTAAGATTAGATCTGGCTTGATCCATGACTTTTGGACAATTCTAACACAGAGTCATATTAATACACATTAATATTTTATTTCCCTAAGTTTAGACTTAGGGACTCCATTAAAAATATTAATTATTTTAATATCTCCTGATCTGTTTAGAATCTGCCCAAACCCTTTCTGGGTATTGGAGATCTCATGTGCCTCAACCTCTCCACCAAATTTCATGGCTAGAGCACATCCGATGCTACCCCAAATCAACACAGAGGGGCCAGCACAGCTGACGCAGAGATTCCCAAAGCTGACGCAGGGCCTCCTGGGGCTAACGCAGGCCAAGATAGGCCGACGCAGGGCCAGCGTGACACAGAAAGGGGCTGACACAGTCCAGTTTGGGCAAACGCTGGGGTTGCAAAGCAGTTTTGTGCTGAAGAGCTGCCAAAAGGATTTTCTAGGGTTTCAGCCAAGAGATTTCTCTCAAACAGTGAGGTATAGATGCTAAGGAAATTCTCTGTTGGGTAGGCCAGTTTTGGCACCCAAATTTTATTCTGATATTGCTTAATAAGAAAACCCTCAGATAGTTGCATCGTTTTCCCACATTGGGTTTTTCCGGGGACATTGGGCCAAAAATAATGGTGTCATGTGGTGTGTTTGTTCTTGTTTCTTTTAGTTGTTGATCTGTAATATGTTGAGCATGCACTGGTGTTTATTTTCAGTATTTACTTTGTAAATAACTTGTTAAAGAAAAATAACAAGTAGGTAGGAATAAATCAGAAAAAGTGCATGAAGAGTTTCTAAACTAAGTAAACTTAGAAACTTCAACATGAGTGACAAATGAAGTCGAGTTGTTGCCTTTATATAGTGATTTTGCCCCCCAATTTAGGCCGACTTGTCCAATTTGAGGCCGACTTGGTGGAGAAGGCCTAATTGACTTATTTTATAACAAAATAAATTTCTTCTTTGACAAATAAATCCCAAGAAGGGTCTTTTACAATGTGACATGGACAAGGACACTTGACATAAACCCTATAAGTCTTCAATGGAGACTTTGACCTAAAAAGCAATTGACCCAAGCATGAAACTCATGCTTTAATAAGTAAATAATCTAACAATAAAATTTATTTTTCTTTCTTTTGATAAATATAATACATCATGACTCAAATACAATTATGAAGACTGACACTGGTTACATTCTTCAACAAGTAAGGATATTACCATGTTACTACTTCTAACAACTACGACATAATTACTTTTGGATAAGTGTGTCATTAAGCTAGACCACTAGGTACTACTAGGGAATCAAGTTGGATAGCGTGAACATGTTTTTTTCATACTTAACACTTTCCATTAAGCACTTTTCACTTTCATCCCATCCATAAGAAACAAAATTCCCTTAACCTATAAATAACCTACCAAAGATCATCCCAAAGAAGGTCATCAAGAAAGATTAAAAAAAAAGAAAAAGAAAAAATGCAAGCCTCAAAAAGTCAAATCAAGCAAAGTAAAAGGCTAAAGAGGTGAAGAGCAAAATAAACTCAAGAAAAGATAATGCTTCATCATCCCCCCTTCTAAATCCTAAGAGCAGAACGTCTATCCAAAAAAAGAGGACTTAGAAAAAAGCCAATAAAAATAAAAAATAAAGGGGAAGTGTGTGTTGAAATTCTATATCATGTGTAGTAGATACAATTTTTTGATCTAATAATTACTTCCTAATGATTTTCAAACTATTTTTCTCATGTTATTGATATCATTGAATAATTACACATCGAAAATCTCAATTGTAAATGCAGCGAAAACAATAAAGATCATAGAAACACAGCCATGCACAATAGACACAATATTTTTACATGGAGAACCCAACATTGGCAGAAAACCCAGAAATCTTTGCTTGAGGAGAAATTGTCTTTGCTGCAAGGTTTACAAATCAAAAATTTGTATAGAAATTTGAGCTAATTTTACAAGTCAAAACACCAATCAAACTTGGTCAAAACAACTACTAGTCAACACTAGTCAAACCAGTCAAAAAATAAAAAGTCAACATTGGTCAACTCAGCCCTACAGTCTAATCGCACATGTAGATTTGTACGAACTGTGGTCAAATTTAGTCAAACAGCCACGGTTAAACTCAACCTAGTCAACAGTCTGGTTAAACTCAAACTAGTTAACGATCTAGTCAAACTTGGCCTTCTTCCTCACATGTGCAACCTCCAGAAAGAATGATAGAATGATGAACAGAGATAAAAGTGTGAAAATTCCTCAACCGGAATTCCTACTGCAGCAACTGATGATATTACTCCTATTCTTTTAAACAAATTACTTGCAGTTTCCTACGGCAAATATCATAATACATACACTGCAACCTTCACTTAATTAAATATTATGCAAAAACAAGAGACTGTGCAAGAAAGAAAATACAACACAATTGACACAGTTATTTTTGGACAAATGTCCCCGGAAAAACCCAATGCGGGAAAACCGATGCAGCAGATCTGATGGTTTTATTATTATGCAGGAGAAAATCAGAAAAATGTCCAATGCAGCAATGTGTCCCCAAGTAGAGCCAGATGTTGACCACTACGTGTCAACGACCCATAGCAGTACACCCCATTTTTTTGCAAAAGGGATAGCGCCTGATCAATGTGTCTGTGTCGTTCAGTTACCATCATCGACCTGATTATCATGTTATAATGTAAACCCATTCTGCATGTATATTATGTAAATAACCTCAGCAGATCCGTGTCATGTATGTAATTGCCTAGGTAAACCTACTTTTCTAGTGACGATCTATATTCCGAAAGGTTTTTTTGTCTCACCGATCCATTCTCGAATGGTCAGTAGAGTTTTCCTTCAGTCTTACCCCAAAGCCGGAATGGATTTTGTCATTGGGATCTTAGGTGAATCCTAGTGTTTTAGATCGAGTCTATGTAAAAGTGATTTGGGAATAATCCAAAATATTTGGTTAGGTTATTACAAATTGTTTGGTCTGCTGGATTATATTTGTGTCGCAGAAATGGGTAGTCTGTGAGAGTCTATTATAAATGGGTTTTCCCCCTTGTGATGTAAAAAAAAAAATACGAAAATCATGATGTAAAATGTCTTAAGGGTTGGAAAAATCATTTATCCCCTCATAGGTTAATTAATTAAATTTTCTAGCCAAAAAATTAATTAAAATCCTAAGCCAGAAATTTAATTAATTCCAAATCCTACGTAAATTTAAATTCTCAAAAGCCAAAATTTGTCGGTCCTTAAAAAATAAATTTTAAGAGACCCAGGGACTAAGGTAAATTAATTATTTTGATAAATTTTAAACTTTTGATCCCTAGAGTTAAGTCAAAGTGAAAATTTTGGGGAAATTAACTCAAAATTTTAATTTTTGAATTAATTAAAATGCATTTAATTGAAAATTTCGAATTTCCCCCACGGGGTTTTGGATTGACGGTGAATGGGTGCACTGTTAAAAGCACTCCTTGCGATAGGTCACCGGTTCAAATCCCCGTGGGTGCGTAGGTTAGTCTTAACAAGAAAAAAAAAAAAAAAAAAATCGAATTTCCCCAAATATTTAAATATTTCGACGGATGAGATTAAAAGGAATTTTAATCTTCATCAACAGTCGAGATTCCTTTGACGAGGATCACTCGAACTAACTGTTGCAGGATTTATCTTTAAATAGGAAGTCATTCGTTAGTCAATTCATCCGACCTTTGAGTCGTGTGCTTAGCAAAAAGTTCTTGTGTAATCCTTTTCCTCGATAATAAAGAAAGACTTTGGGGTTAAGTTTTGTTGGTGTTACTCTTCATGAGAATACTGTAAGAGGTGTTGTTTTCATGCATATTTTTTTTTCTAAAGCCATTGATAATAGCTTCTAAAGAGTGATTTGAGTACAGGTATCTTGCTCATTTGTTGGGGTTTAAATAATAATCTAAATTTTGAACGTAATAGCAAGTATCTCTATTTGTCTGATTTTATTATTTTTTTATCGCTCTATTTTTAATGGTTGGATTGAATTTTGCAGGAAAATCTTGATTTTAGATCCTCGGGCATTAGGGGAAGTTTTCAGTTGGACCAGCCAACTCCCAATCCGTGTTTTCTGAGGAGCCTAGTAAAATTAATCCCAGGCTTATCATAAGATTTTTTGTTGATGATGCACGAAGAGTTTTGAGCTAGCACCTCCTTAAAATTTAAAAATTTAATTTTATGTGTGAGAAATGGACAAATCTAGTTGTTGAGAAACTTAGATTATCAGATCTAACAACGGAGTTGGACTCATACTCCTCAGATCTGATAGATCTACCATTCTTGCGCAATTTGTAAATTCTGTAATTTTTTTTCTAACATGGGTTTCTCTGGGTTTTAGTTTTTATCATTATATATATCGTTTGGGTTGTTTCTTGTTGTCGTGTAGCTACTGACTTGAGGAGAAAATTTGTGTAGAGTCCAGATCTCGGCCCTCGAGGGTAAGATCTGGATCTCTGGGGTTTATCAATATAATTTTCCAGGGATATTATTCAAAAATTTTGCAGTCCGGGGTTTCAAAAAGTTTTAAATCTGGAAAATTTTATAAGGGTTTCAAATAAATCTGAAACAAAAGGATTTAACATTTTAATCAAAATTTCTAGGGTTTTCTAGCTACCATTTGTCTGAGTTTTTCGATCTGTTGGTTGGGTTTTCGTTTCGCTGCAAATTTTCGAAATTTTTTTAGGAAACCCTTTTCTTCTCACTGTTGTTGCCCTCTACGTGCTACCAAGCCATCCCTCGACCTGCAAACCCGCATTTCCTCCTTGCTCAAACGTGATCCCTCGTTGTTGCGTATCCCTTCCTCCTCGACCCTCATCTGCGCCATTCTCAGTGCTGCCAACGTCCCATCCTTTGTTGCACCTGCAAAGAACTGCACTATCCTTTTAACTCCCAAACATGTGTCCCTACAAAAAGCCCTTCATTGCCATCTGTCGTTGTCCAAACGCTGCCATCGTATCCCTTCCTGCATCTCCTTTCCCTTCCTGTGTGCTAGCCAGATCCTACCCTCGAAATTCCTCCATCGAGCTCCATTTTCCCTGGTATTGCCTCCCCCATAGAAATGTTACCGCCTCTCTCTCGACCTACACAATTCCCAACAAAACAAATCTGAGTTCTCCCTTTTGTTTCATTATTTCACTTTGATATGCGTTAGGTTTAGGTTTTGTTATTTTTTATTTTTAACAAGTTCGATTTTTCTTTAATTTGTATTATGTATGCATCAGGGTCAAGGTTAGGCTTATAATTTTCTTAGGTTTTTGATTAATTCAATTATATTTTCTTTACTTTTCAAATTGTTTTAGTTTGATTTTAATTTTTTTTCTATTGTTTGCGTTAGTTAGGTTTTATTAGTTTACTTTCTTTCTTTCTTTTTATTATGCCTTTGTGTTTTGGATTTTTTATTTTTCATTATCTTGATTTCATTAAAAATTAAAACATTAAAAAAATTAAATTAAATTTTAAAAATCTAAAATATTGAAAAAATCTTCATTTTTGTGACTTGAGATTACTAAAGAATTAAATTAAAAGAGGATTTACGTTAATACATTAAAAAACTTAATGTGGCCCATGGCCCATTAAAATTTCGATTTATTAACCCTTTTAATTTATTTTTGTCACATTAAAAATTTAATCTCTTCATTTACCATAGTAAATTAATTTCCTAAGAAACAATTAAAATTCTAATCTAAAGTTCCTTGGTGTCTTTTGTGTTAAATGTAAGATTTTAAATTTTGTGGTAATATTTCTCTATTGTCAAGTGCAATTAATGTTTTAAAAATTATTGGCAATAGGAGAAAGATAATTAATTCTAGATCTGGGTCATTGAAGAAAATCATTTTTAATCTAAAATCATTGTTTAGCATTTAATTTTCATAAGTTTTCATGGGATTTAATTACTAGATATATTGCAGTTTGGAGCATTCATACTTAATTGTTCATGATCGTCGCTCTGCCACATATATAAATTACTTGGGATATCTTGTTTATGTTTAGTCTATGGTTAATCGAATATTAAGGCACTGGTCTATAATCATTTCTATCATGTGGTTGTGTCTTGTGACCAAGATTTGTTCTAAATTCATCAGGTTGTCCAACTTCAAGTCTCCTAGAGCTTGTGTTTCATAGGCTATTCTCATTCACTCACCTTAGGGACTACCCCCCTTGACTTGTCTAGGAGAGAGTCTAAACGGAATGACTAAAGATTAGAGTGACAGCCCTTACTCTGAGCGTTGTCGCGGTGCCTAGACACTTTGTGAGACAACAGATCCCATTAAAAATAATTAATGATTTTAATCAAACTGTCTCCAAGTGGAATTTCCCAAAACGATTTTTCGTTATTGGAGAATGCATGTGTCTAAGCCTCCCTGCAAAATTTGAGACTTAGAGCACATCCGATGCTACCAGAAATCAACAAAAAGACGATCTCCAACAACAGATTTCTCCTTGGCCGAATTTCTCCTTCACTAGAAAAGATTCAATGAGCTTGCTATGTTGATGATTTGTCCAATCACATGCTTGACATTTATATAGAGCTCTAATGTTGAGTGGAGACCCATAAAGAGGCACCTCATCACCAAAAAACCCCTCACTTATGAAGCCTACATTACAACTCAACATTAGACTAAAATTTTTTTTCCACTAATGGATAAAAACCACATTAGATAAACAAATCAAACCCGCTATATGAAAAATAGATCACTCCATCTCAGAGTAAGCAATGTGAGCATCGTGGGCCAATCTCCACTGGCCAAATCAGCATGGCCCCATGGGAGAAAGGTTGCCCCTAGGCCATTTACACCTAGCCAAATCAGCATAGCCTCATGGATGAATGTATTATTCCCCCACTAGTCAAATCACCATGACCCCGTGGGAGAATGCCTGCCTGATGCTGCAAAAACATCAACAGTGTGTGTAGGTCGAAGTACCAAAAGCTCCCTCTCACAAGGCTTTACAAATAAAGAAGACTCCTAGCCACATTTTAATCAACTAGTTGGACCAAAATTATACCCTCAACACTATCTATGGCTTTGGAAGTTAATCCATATATTATCTTTATGTCCCCTTCATGAAAAATAATAATGTCATCCGCCTAATTAGATGACTTGGGAAATATTTTGCGGTTTAGCCCAAAGGCACCACACATCGAACCCGCAGCCCAATTCATTGTGGAATCAAGCCACCCAATTGCATAAACACGCAGGCTCCTCTGAGACATCACGCCTGAGCCCGTGTGGCCAACCCGAAACCACTCCACCTCCGCCTTTTAGCCAGCCTCTCCACAGCCATACACTCCAGCCCTCCACATCGACCCACTTTTTTTCTTTTTGTGGCCCATCCATACTGTAGCACCAAGCCACAGATAAGCCGCGACCAGGGCGAGACCCCACCAACCCAGCCCACAGTCGATTAGCCCCTTTTGCGTTGACTGATACAGTGCAGCCATCCCCTGAATTTGCCTGAACCCCAAGTGTGAATAAAGAAGCCATGTCTGACCATGGCTCTGAAATAAAATAAATAAAAACTTTTCAAGCCAAAATCAACCTAGCACTGGTTAAAGTGAATACCGATCTCATCCGGTCGGGCACATCATTCAATGCAAGTAATCTATTTACAAGGGCTGGCAAACTATTTCAGCTCAAATAATATTTCTTGCTCTCACATAGATTTCGTCAGCCATATAAACCATTGACTTAGTATCCTGTCGAATTAGAAAGGCAGTAAAGTGCAAGATTCTGTAGGTGCATTGCCTAGCATATTGAGTTTAAAGTTAGCTGATAGGGCAGACATCTACATTGCATTTTCTCAGAAACATATAAATTAATTAATTAATTAACAAAAAAAAAACCTAAATTTGTTACTAGTCCAAGGGTGTCATAGCAAGAAAGGTTTTCAAAGGACTTTTTGCACAAGTAACACTTACTTGCCCCTGAACACAATTTTAAAATCGGATTGGTAAATTTAGTGTTATTTGGATAAACTTGTTAAATCTGCATATTACTTAATGGCAGTGCCATGATTTGAAACATTTCTCAAGTACTTGCACCTTGATCTTAGTCTTTCAATGTCATGGTTACATGGTTCATATGTTAATCAATTTGCTTTAATATTGATAATCCGCAAGATGGTTGACATATATATTGACATAAGTACATTCAATGCATTCCATGGTATAGTATAGCTTTATCATCATCATATGGCAATGAAATAATCTTGTGGTACCTGTTAATAGCAATGTTGCAGTAATCGTTATCGGGATATTATCAGCGAGGAGAAAAATCGGAAAAAATCGGAAAAAAAAATAAATAAATAAATAAAAAATCAGTAAAAATTGGGAAAAAATCGTGACATACAAAAATATTCATTTTTTCCAATTTTTTTAATATCTAAAGCATCTACAACATAAAATAAATACATTGACATATAAATATGATAAAAGAACTAATATATAAGATGTGTAATATCATTTCTAGTGCTACCTCACACATAACAGTGAATCATGTCCTGAACAGTAAGTCCTGACTCCCGAGTCCCAACTCAGCCTCAAAATATCAACAAAAAATATAATAATGTATCTCATATCATGAGTCATAATGTTATATACAATGAAATGAACCAAATAACTAAAGTCTAATACTATTGATTTCCTCTGCCCCTCTAGATGTGGATGCCGGTGGAGTTGGCAATGGACTCTGTGGTGCTCTAAAAGCTGAAGAACTAGGAGTTACAGGAGGTAGACCACGTCCTCTACTAGTGACAGGGGTAGCCTGGGTAGGTTGTGTCACCTCCTCCTCCTGTTTCTCCTCCTCCTCATCAAAAAATCGGGGAAAAAAATTATTTATTTTTTTTATTTTTTTTATTTTTATTTTTTCCCAAAAAATCGTGATTTTTTCAAGTTATCACGATTTTTTGTGAAAAAAAGCATAAAAATCGGGCGATAATATCGTCAAACTCAAAAAATCGTGATTTTCGCAACAATGGTTAATAGTGCTAAACCAAATCACCCTTTGAGAGGAAAACCAGCAAAAAATTCTTTTTATAGAGATTCCAATTGACGAATACCAAGACCATGACCCTTGACCTATTAGGCCACTCCAAGACCAAGACACCAATCCTCTTCTTTGTCATTGCTGAGTTCATCATCATCACTGCTGCTTCACCGAGGTCATCATTATTGCACCACAGAGGTCATTACAGTTGCACCATTGTTGTACCTTCACCTAGATCATTGTTGCACTCTCACTGAGATCATCACCATGTCAACGAGGTCTCTATACTGACCTTGTCTTCATCAAGATCTTCATCATGACCTTGATTCCATGTCTTCATCGATGCACTGAGATCTTCATCATGACCTTGTCTTCATTAAGATTATGACCGAGACCATGGTTGCCATTATGCCGAGACCATGGTTGCCATTATGCCGAGATCATGACTGTGTCTAGTATGCCGAGAGTGTATTACTGTGGGATCACAATTATGCCGAGACAGTGATCAGTGTCTAGAGAGTATGCCGAGAGTGTATCACCTCAATCTTCTTCATCACAAATATGTCGAGACAATGATCAGCACTGAGATCTTTATCGAGATAGTGATTGTGTTCTTTCCTTGCACCGAGATCATCATTATGGATATGTCGAGACTGTCACCACTGAGGAGATTGAGACTGTAATTACCACCGAAGATTTTAGAGACATCCGAGATCCTGAACTGTACTCATACGAAAATTACAAAGATGTTGGTCTATACCATCCAAAGTATTGTACCCCTGTACTCATCCGAAATTCTGTACTTCCTGTACCCATCCGAAAATCACAGATAATCTAAGTTTTGTTCTGTACTTTTGCGCAGACCCTAGCTGGGTATTTATAGTGGTTTCGTCTCCATAATAAGCCGACTTGTATTCATGAAGAGATGTGTCATTTCAAGTGAGCCGACATGAGTGTATTTAATTCATTTGTAGGCCGACTTCTTCAAGAGGGATTGTGCTTGTCTTTGGAGGGCTTCTACATATTTCTATAGACTTGAATACATTAAACATAGGCTCAAGAAGAGCTTCTTCATACATGACATTGACTCTTTGACTTAAAATAAATCCTAAGGCTCTCAATGGGAGCCACTAACAAATAAACCTCTTGCTCATGAAACCCATGCAGCAAGGCATACAAAAATAATTTTATTTCTTTTATTTTATCATTTACAAATATCATGTCATTATGAAAACCGAACTTAGTTACACTTTCTTCAACACCCTCCCCTTCTCCACACTTTGGGCCAGGCCTGGAACGATGCCCCGAAGGTTGATGCAGCTATAAAGAAAGTTAAAAGCATAATTTGAACACTTACAACAGGAAATGTACCATTAAATGCAAAAGATGGCCGGAACATAAAAACTTAGCACATGGGAAAAAGTCTAAACATGACCTCTACCCCTTTATCATCAATGATAATGGCCATCACCCTGGTTCCTAGGGCCCCTTATGTGATCTCCCTGCATCATTAAAGAACCCATGACTGTCCCAACCCCTGGTGGGCAATGAATTGCCCAACCATTAAGGGGGTATTCACTGTTATATCATTCACATCATGCTCTCAATCCTTGGAGCCCCAAGCAGTTATTAAGAGGAAAAAATTAATAAAAGGCAAAAGGCATATGAAGAAGGGTGGAAAAACAAAGGTCAGGGTAGCTCATGTACCATGATTGCTCCCGCCTACATCTATACACCCATGGGTTGGCTTTCCCCATTATGGCTACCCTTGTACCATGGCATGTGGCTTAGAGCCTTCTTTGTTGCCCCACACCGCTCCATCACTATTTCACATGAGACCTGCCATTTGAAGGATGTACCATGGACCTGTCACTCCCTTAGAGGTTGAAACCACCTAATATAATCCTTGATTAACCTCCCTCTTGAACTTGCAGACACTTGTACATTCTAAAGCCCATTATGGAAGGGCATGTCGCTATGAAGCTCCACTTGGTTCCCTGATTTATAAGCTCATTTACTCAATTGCACTAATGATTTGTTGTCCTAGAAGGTGAGGGGACACATTAGATCTTATACAGGATTGCAAGTGGGTCTTCATCTTAGGTTTAGCCTCCCTATACGGGATCCAGGCCCTCCAAAGGCTCATGATGGCACTTGTAGGGTGAGCATTGAGAGCCATGGGCCTCCTCCACAATAGAACATTGATTGCCACATCATGGGATCCTTTAGCACCACATTTGGCTTGCTCGTGCCCCACTCATGCAAGGATGATGATGCACTTGGACCACATTGCCCAGCGGGCCACTGTTGAAGAAGGTAACTAGGTTCAGTCTTCATAAAATGTATTTATCAAAAGAATGAAAAAGAAAATTTATTATTATGACTTATTAAAGCATGGGTTTCATGCTTGGGTCATCATGTTTTAGGTCAAAGTCCCCATTGAGGACCTATAGGATTTATTCTGAGTCATTAGAGTCATTGTCCATTTAAAGAGACCCTTCTTGGGCTTTTGAATCATGTAAAAAGAATTAATATTGAGTAAAATATGTTATTTTTCCCCTCCACACCAAGTCAGCCTCAAGGAGATCAAGTCGTCTTCAAGAAGGGCAATTCGACCTCACTAGAAGGCTATATATACAGAACAGTTCGGATTCACTTGGAGCATTCATTCTCTCACACACAAGTTCGATATCCAGAAGAAAGAGTTGGAAAAGTGTGAAGTAAAAAAGGAAGGCAAAAGGAGTACGAATTTGGAGAACGAAGAAGAAAAGGAGAAAATCGAAATTTTGGGCTATCTATCTCTCTCTCGTGTGGATTCCTCTAAGAGATTGAAGTCTCTTTTGATAAGTCAAAATTGTTGTTGTTGTTGCTACCAGTTGTTGGGTCGAAGTTGTTGCTGCTAGGTCAAAGATATTGTTGAAGGGTTATCATTTGCAAGAAGGAAGCAAGGGTTGACTTGGTGTGGAGGAAGTTTGTGTCTAGGTCAAGAGTCTTCGATTATCTTTGGAAGTTATTAAGGAAGAGTTGTTGACTGAGTTTTCCCCTAGATAGGGGCTTTTCCCCTTGTTGTCCGCCTATATCTGGTGTCTATGATCTTTGTGCTCTTGTTTTGGTAATTGCTTGATGAACTAAAGGATAAAAGAAAAACATAAAGATAAAAGAATCACAAGAAACTATCTATATAAAGAAAATCTTTCTGCCTTTCTGATTTTCTAACATGGTATCAGAGCTAAGGTGAAGAAAGAAAAAGGCAATTTGAGGATCTACTAAAAAGGAGTCTAAAAAACCTCAAAAGGATTAACCAAGGGATCATATAAGGAGATCTTATAAGGAAAGAAGCTTACTACCTTCAAGGACAATGCCTGACACAATAAAGGGGGAGAACAAACTAGAAGAAGCATCAAATTACAGGTCATGGAAGAAAAGAATTGATCTCATTCTTGAAAAGAACAAAGTTTTGGATTTGGTCAGAGAAAAAGGTGAAGAAACCTACCGAAGGATCTAGTGATGCAGATAAATTGAAATTTAGAGAGTCAAAAAATTGGCTATGACACTAATGGTAGAAAGTATAAAGGATAATCTTGTCCCATACATTTCCAACATAGACCATGCTCAAGAAATGTATGAAGCCTTATCAAAATTGTTCACTATCAAGAACATCAGTGAACTAGCAGGTCTTAAGAATGAACTACAGACCACAAAAATGACAAAATATGACACTGTCGCTTCCTTCTTTGTAAGGATAGCTAGAATTAGATATGACCTTCTAGCCATTGATGAGATTGTACCAGAAAAAGAGCTAGTGATTACTGCATTATTGGAATTGCCACCTACATGGAGTGCTTTTGCTTCAGGACTCAACAGCTGGAAAGAAACTCCATTATTTGAATAATTATGGAATCCTTGCAACCAAGGAGAGATGAAAATCTCTTTAACCAACAATGAAGAAGAGAGTTTCAAATGCATACTCCACTTATCACAAGAAAGGAAACTTCAAGAAGTCAAAAGGGCCAAAAAGGAAGGTAGACATGTCCAAAATAGAATGCTACCAATGTCATAAAATGGTCTTTCATCCTCACATTTCATAGGGACTGTTGATTTATGGTAGCATCAGACGTGCTCTAGCCTCAAGATTTTGTAGGGAGGCTAGGACACATGCATTTCATAATACCCAAAAATCATTTTGGGAAATTCCACCCGAAGGAGGTTTAATTAAAATTATTAATTATTTTTAATGGATGCCTAAGTCTAAACTTAGGAAATTAAAATAATTAAAGTATATTAATTAAAATGGGTGTGAATCTTCTAGAGAAAGACGAGGATCAAGTCAAGATGATCTGAGCCATTGATTAGAATCTAATCTGGGTCATTGATTGATCAACGAGAAGATTATAAGAGGAGGCTTGATGGGCATTTGGAAAGACACATCGAGTAAGATCAAGAGATCGATTTCTCAAGAGAGCAGTGCAACAATTGCAAGAGAAGTCATCAAGAAGATTTCTTGTAATGAGGGGCAGGGATAGTTTTCCTATTGGAGAGTTTCCTGATCCAGGGATACATTTCAAAGGAGGCAGAGAGAGATCCATAAGAGGTAGCGTAGAGCCACGCTAGGCAACATAAAGCCACATTGAGGCAGCGCAGAAGCCTTGAGGGGATTCGCAAATTTGTTGAGGAGCAGATCAGATCTAGTGCCAGGAATCGGGTGTGAGATCGAAGGGCCAGAGGATCGAGCATCCAGCCAGTAGATCGATCAACCAGAGGGAGTGACGCAGTCCCTATCAGTTATGATGCAAAGCAGTGCAGTGACTGCGCATAGACTACATAAAGGCAGCTTGGGGCTAGCCATTCAGTCGTTGGATCAGTGTCGAATCACCAGTGATCGTGTGAGGTATTTCTCACTAATTCTCTGCCAATCAGATTCTCCGTATCAGATAGCCAGTAAGGTATCCAAGGATTGTATTCAGAAACTACTGCATAATAAATAAAACCCTCAGCTGCTACGCCAGTTTTCCCACATTGGGTTTTTCCGGGGACATTGTCCAAAAACAATGGTGTCAATTGTGTGTGTGTTATTTCCTTCTCGCTCAGTACTTGTTTCCGCAGTATTTTATGTTGTGAACGCTGCAATAGATTTTATTTCGATGTTTATTGTGTAACACTGTAAATAACTTTATTCAAAAATTAACAAGTAGGAGAAATCTAATCAGTTGTTGCAGTAGGGAATCGGGTAACCGATTTTTCACAAGGACTACCCCCCGTAGCCTGATATAGGGAGATAGCTAGAATAGAGAGGGTGGGGATCAGAGTGACAGCCACCGTCCTGAGCGTTGTCGCATCTTTCCTGTACAATTTGGGCGACAACAGATCCTTTCAAACTTCAAGTTGATCATAGCTTCCTTATGAAAGTGATCTCCTTGTTGTTATACGAAATTGACCTTCAGGTTATCTTCTCGCACTGCTACCTTTTAATCCCAGGATGAACACATCTTGTCTTCATAGCTGCCAAATATGTTGAGCTTGTCTCAACATTATTTATATATTCCTCATCATGATGACCTTCTCATCAAAGCATCAACATCCTTATGATCCATCTCCACACAAATCTTCCTTCATGCATCAGAGTGCCCAAGGATCGAGCTTGATTACCAAGTTGTAATATCTTCCTTGGAGTTGTCAAGGTTAACTTCTTTTATTCTGGAGACTATACTTGATGTTGATCATCATTGTTATATTCATGCAATCAAGCACAATCATAATCAATTCTTCCTTCATGATTCAATTCTCTCCTTCCATAATGCTCATCTTTTTCAAGCAATCAACAAGCGCGAGTTTTGATTTGATCTTTCATCCTTCTCATCTTGCTTCCTTTATTATGTACCTGCAATATTCATCGACAAGTCCAACCAAGCAAAATATACAAAGACAAGAGCATGATGTTGATTTTATCAATCTAGGGTTATCATTACTTCAAAAAATGTGCATCTAGGGTTTTGGTTACAAACCTTAGATATCTCATGACCTAACCCTTATTAGGGTTTTTATCACATACCCTAGATTCTATCTACAAAACCTAGAAATTAAGAGCTAGGGCTTCAAGAGGGAACAAATAATAAGGGTTATAGTTTTCACTATTCTAGGGTTTTCTAATTCAAGTCCCATCTAGGTTTTACGAACCCTAGATACCAAAAACCTTCAAAAATGTAAAGTCTACAAACCCTAGATTCTAATCATGCAAAATATGTCATCTTCAAACCCTAACACTTTCATTGTCTTTTAGACCTATCATAAAGAAACTACAAAACCCTAACATACCTCACATGCAAAGACTATGCATTATTAACTAAATAATCGTACCTCCTTTTGATTTTTACTTTAAGATTGAACTACTCCCTCTGAATCAAAGCTTCTTTTGAATTCAAAGTTCTTCCAAGATTTAAATCTCCCTTCGAGGCTCCCTTTGAATCTAGCCACAAACTTTTGACTTCTTTCACAAACAGTCTTTAGAATATACCTGCAATCCTTTTCAAGGAGATCATAAAAAAAAAAGATATAATCAAGCAATGTATATAAAAACAAAGGACTAAGTTAAAGAAAATAATAGTATAAGAAGAGAGATAGAGCACTTATCTTTCAATAATTCCCTTTGTAGTTAGCAGTATTTCAAGAGACTATATTAGATGTTGATCATTATCTTTAGGTTCAACTATCATGTCTTCCATTCGAAAGAGTTCCAAACTTTATCCAAAACTTATCCACACCATGTTCATGTTCAAGTTATCAAGCATATTCTTCTTCTTTCAAACAACCATCTAGTCTACTTTTGAACGAACTGCCTCTTTTCTTGAAGATGAGACTTCCTTCATGCTATAACTATACCTGCAAACTTCTTATACTCTTACCATGTCATAATGATTCTTTCATATATTGAAAAGTCTTTTCATGATTCTATTCTTGTAGAGGATCCTTGTGATCCTTATGATGCCAAAGTGTTGTTGTGTCCAAACCCTTATATTCTTGCTAGATGATTACTTCCAGTGCAACTGTCTGTTCCAACTATTTTAATGTCATATACTTCATGAGACTTCAATAAAAGAGATCCTTGGGATCTACAATCTTTAGCTTCTTTTTAGGTTCTTTTCTATCTATAGCTATATGAGCTCCATCCCTTTCTTGTTTCTTATTGTTTATTCTATTTTGAGAATTCTTAGGACAATTATTTCATTTTGGACATATCTTGTCTTCCTCGAAATTAATTCTTTTGATGAGGTTCAAACTTTACAAACCTCCCTTTCTTCTACTTCTTTCCTTTAGTAGCAAAGGCTTGAGACTTTTTATATGTGACTTTATACTTCTTCATAACTAGAACTAGATGATTCTTGATGGATTCAATGAGAATCCTTTTAATCCTAACTTCACTTTACAGTGATTTGTCCATTCCTTAGTCTTATTCTTGCTTGGTTCTGCAACTATGCTTGTCAATAGATACTTGAAGATGACATTCTTTGATGCCTTCAAGAGGTATTCTTCTTGCTTTGATGATAGTCCCAAGGTACTTGTCATTTTAATGATGCTCCAAAGGTACTTGATATTTCTTCAAACTTACTTCAATGATGGTCCCAAGATTCTTGTTTTCTTCAAAGACTTTCTAGAAGATCTTTCAAGAGAGAGAGATCCTTCTTCAAGATAATGACCTACAATCAAGAGCTTCCAATTAAAGAGAGAGAAACTTTCTTCCTTCTACCTTGCAAATGATGTCTTCCAAAGTCCTCAAAAGATCTTCCAAGATGTTTCACGTTGTCTTCAAAAGTATTTTCTCAAGATGCTCTCTTGTAAACAAGAGCCTCTTAGTCTAGTAGCCTTCCTTCAAGATGAATGATGAGCCTTCTTTCCTTAGAGCTTCTCCTTGCATCCTTCTTTATGTTCTTCCTTGTGACTCTCTTGTGTCCTTTCTTATGTCCTTCCAAGATGATTAGAACACATGTCCTCTTCTTATATCCTCAAGAGTGATCTCCAAGTTGCCTCTTCCTTCTTCACCTTAGCTCTAATACCATGTTGAGAAATCTATATGGCAGCACTTAGGGTGATTTCTCTTACTTGATAATTGCTTGTGATATTATATTAACTTCTTCTTCTTATTCTTATTATGTTCTCTTTCATCAAACAATTACCAAAACCATAAAACAATGAACACAAGATGTAGGCTCTCAGCCAGGGAAAAACCCCTCTTAGGGGAAAACCCAGTCAAAATTCTTCTCTTCTTATAGAAATAACTTCAAATGAGAAATCCAAGACCAAAAACCCTAGACCAAGACCTCCTCCAAGCACCAAGTCAGCCCTCCAACAAAAGCCCTTCCAACTAGTCAAAGTCAAACCAAGTCAACAAGGGTCAAACCCTTCCAAAATTGTTGCAAACTCAGAATTTCAGCCCCCAACATCTAAATTTCGGACCTGCAATAGGTCTGCAACTTCGGCCCCCTGCAACATCTCAGAATTTCGCACGTGTGAGAGAAAATAGTCCAGAAACTAGGTCAAAACTTTGATTTTCCTTCCTCCTTGCTTCAGCTTCTCTCTCCTTTGACTTTCTTGGCTTCTTCCTTGAATTCTACACTCTTTTATTGCAGATCGAACTTCTTGTGATTGTTGAGAAATCTAGGGCATTAGGATTAGGAGATTTCTCTTTGATGATAACTGCGTGTGAATGCTTTTTACTTCTTCGGATTAGGATCCTCTCTTTAGTTAGATTATTATAGTGTTCTTCTTCATCAAATAGCTACCAAAGCATAAACAATAAAGAAACAAGAGACATGGAATATAGGCAACCAGCCAGGGTCAAAACCTCTCCAGCTTGAGAGGAAAACCCAAAACAAATTCTTCTTCTTATAGCGGCTTCAATTGACGAATACCAAGACCATGAACAAGACCCTTGACACAACAACCTTTCCAAGACCAAGTCACAAGCCTTCTTAGTTTAACCTCTTCTTCCTGGAGTCAATGATGGTCAAACTGCTTGCTTCTCCCTCCTTCTAGAATATCCTTCAAATCTCGTCTTCTTAGATCAGACCTGCAACCCTCGGCAGCTTCAAAAACCCTAGTTACAGCACGTGTGATGGATGTTGACCAACTTTTGCACCTTGTTACTACTTCGCTTGAAATGGGGAGACTTTCTTCTTCAACTTGGCTTAATGAAAGACTTATTCTTCTTCCTTGATTTGGTCCTTTAGAACAGCTGTAACAACACGGCTTCCTGAAGCAGCAAATAGTACTTTTCTTCTTCGCACGTGTGGGAGGAATCAACCAAAACAAACCCAAATCAAATCAATATACTTCGACTCCTTGACTTCCTTCTCTTCGCTTGATGTGAGGCTTCTTCTCCTATGTTTCTTGCACCTTTTCTTCTATTTCATATCCTTGATCAAATGTGTCTACAAATGGAGGCCGAGCCGCCCTATATATAGTGATATGCCTATCAAATAAGCTGACTTCTCCTAGCACATAGGCCAACATGCTTGTCTAGAGACATATTCATCTTCTTGGAAGGCCGACATGAATACTAGCTTGTGACAAGGTCTTGGAGGGTGACTAACATAATCAAAATTACCTTTTACAATATGTAACTTGTCTTCAATACATGACATTGGCTTCCTAGACTTCTATGACTTGATGACCAACCCTAAAGGTTCACAATGGTGTTAAAATTATGCAATTGCGGTCAAATTCCACTTTGTACAACTCATATGATGAAGATAATAATTGCAATAGATTTCCCTTTTCGAAAGGACCAAATCGACCTAAAGATCGCCTTATTTGGACAAGAAGAAGTTGTTTTTTGAATTTATTTATTTACTCATGTATATTGGACTAGGTTGGCCCTAAGCACATGTACAATTGGACAGGTCGACCTCAAAATCAAGAGGACCTCCATGAAAGCCTATAAATAAAAGAGACCTCAAGCTCATTTCGACATAACCTTCAAGCACTCCCTTCTCTCTTCTATTGTTTGGTTCGCACAGGTTTGTGTTAGGATATTCCGACACATAGGAAATAGTTAAGTATAACTTGGTCTAGTGTAGAGTTAGGTAAAGTGTGTTTCTTTACTATGTACTTTTGTAACTTACAATCCAACGGTCACGATATGTAGTGATCCGACGGTTCATTCTCTCCTTGGTATTACCGACACTTGATCTGTGGCTTAACACCCAATTGGTCCATGATCTCTATTTAAAGAGCATGGAGGGTCATTTGTAGGGTAACCATTCATGAGAGAAGCTTATGTAAATTTTCATTCCTTTATTAATAAATTGCTTGAAGTGGCCGCATTGGCTCAGGCCATGGACTGTTTCCCTCTTTGAGGGTTTTAACCACGTCAACAATACTGGTGTATTGATCTGTGATCTGGTTGTGAGCGGTGTCTTTTGGTGTTCTGTCTAAGGAACTTACCCTGTAAATTCCTACATGGTATCAAAGCTATTTGAGGGCCGCATCCGTTGGTGATCCAAATCTGAAGCCGGTAGATCTGCATCTGACTGTCGTTTCCTAGATCTATTGTTTCTGACTGCTTTTCGGGCCGAGAGGACTACTATATTGTGTTAGGAGCATCTATTCCGGTGAGGAACCCCTTTCGTTTCACGCGAAAAGGTTTCTGGTAGCCCTAGCTACGTCATTTTTAAGATCTGGAGATATACAGTGTTTATTTGCAGTTTCTAGTTATTTTCTCTCTGTTTATTTCGATTTATTTAGCTCTTTGTTTTTTTATTACCGGATCTATACCTTTCATTTCTGCGTATGCTCTTTGCCCCGCGATTCTATGCGATCTGGGCAAATCAGAAACAGAGAGAAAGGATTTTTCTCATGCGTATTCTCTTTTCCACCACGCCTTAGTGTGATCTCAGAAAATTAGAAACGTTGAGGAAAATATATAGTTTCCGGCTAAAGCTAACTTCAAGCCGTAAGGTTTGTTTTTTTTTCTTGTATGTCCGTGTTGGGTTTTGTATTTTTTGTTTTGTAGGGAAAAAAGAGCTTTCTCAAGTAAGCATGCAGCCCAAAGCTTCAGTGACTAAAAAAAAAACTCCCCTTCCTCTTTTCCAAAAATTACTAACCTTTTAATCTAGCTCACTTGGTCCAAAGCTACTTTATGAGAATAGAGATCTTGAGTTCAAGTCTTTCTTGGTCCAAAGCTACTTTATTAGATTAAGTTTGGAAAGGGGGCGATTTTTTTTTAATATAACCTTATCATTCATTTCCACACATTCCCGCACTTCGTCAACATCTTCAACAACTTTTCTTCAAAAAACCATATCTTCTTCATCCAAAAGCCGTTTTCCGAGCCGTTTTTTTTAATCAGTTTATTTTTTCGAGATCTTTCCATTGGAACACTTATTTTCAGCATATACAGCTTCAGTTTCTATTTAAAATGGAAAGTCCATGCCAAGTTATTCTTGACAGCACCAACTACTTCCAATGTTAGTCCTACATTGTGGATTTACTTAGAAGTAAAGGTCTTTACCGAATAGCCTCAGGCCAAGAAACCAAACCGAAAGATGAAGATAAGGTAGCCAAATGGGAAAATAGGCAAGATCAAGCACATGGGTTGATAGGGATGTCTATTTCTCCAGACCTTAGATTCCATATCGCAGAACTTGATACTCCAAATAAAGCAATGAAACAGATCACTAAAGTTTTTGGAATTAAAAATGAACTTAGAGCCCATCAACTCAAAAATGAGTTGCTTACATTGGACCCCAATAATTTTCCTTCCATTGAAGATTTTCTGTCCAAGTTCAAGACCCTTAGACTTCTCTTGGAAGGTGTTAAGGTTAAGAAAGAAGATGGTAACCTTATCTATTCCATTCTTGCTAAGTTGCGACCAGCCTACTCTGTGTTTGTTTCCACCTTCCATTCTACAAGAGAAGCCTTCATTTCTCAAGGACAAGCCTACAAGTCCCCTTCCTTTGATTCCTTTTGTGATTCTTTAATAAGAGAACAAGAAAAACTCTTACACCTTGGTCTTCTTAATCTTGGAAACTCTTCTAAGAAAGCCTTAGCCGCCCAGAAGCAACCAAATTCAAAGAATCCTAAGAAGTCGTATCCTAAAAAGAATGGTCCTAAACCAAACAAGGGTCCTAAGCAATTTCAGCCTCAAAATGAAAAATCATTTCAACAAAATGACAAGGCAAATAAAAACAAAGGGAAGAAGATTGATAGATATTACCACTTTTGTAATCGAGATGGCCACTTAGAATCCAAATGCTTTAAGAAGATGGAAGCCTTGGAAGCAGCAATGAAGAAGCATAACATCCATTTGGAGCACTCTTCAACTTCAACTTCATCTTCAGGAATAGCACTTTCTGCATGTGGTTGTCAAACATCTCGGTCTGGATATGCACTAAATGTATCTCCTTCTTCTAATTCTCATGAGTGGCTCATTGATTCTGGAGCTTCTTATCACATGGCCAAGAACAAAGCCATGTTTTCTTCTTTAAATGATTGTAACACCAAAAATATATATGTTGGTGATGATAGATCTCTTAGTGTTGTAGGAACTGGAACTTTTCATATAGACAATGGTCAATTTAATAATGTATTATATGTTCCAACCTTATCCTGCAACCTTCTATCTGTATATCAGATAACTCATTCAGGTGAAGGTAAAATCGTTGAATTTTCACCTCACGATGTTGTAATTAAGGACCTAAGAGATCTTAGACAGATTTTAGCCACTGGCATTGCTGATGATTCTACAAAGTTGTATAAGTTTAACAACTTTGGGTCATCAAATCTTCCCTCAGTATTTGTTGCTCATAGTGATGAAGTGAGCAAACTTTGGCATGAGCGATTTGGTCACTTAAACTATCGCTCCCTTCAGAATCTATGTAAAGAAAATATGGTGATAGGTCTTCCAATGGTATCTTGCAGAGATGGTGTTTGTTCCGGATGTGTACTCAGAAAACATCATCGAGATAGTTTTGAAAAACATGCCTCTTGGCACGCCTCAGCCCCTTTACAGCTTGTGCATAGTGATTTATGTGGTCCACTTCCAGTTGTTTCATTCTCTGGCTACAAGTATTTCTTAACTTCCATTGAAGATTTCTCCAGACGCACTTGGGTATACTTCTTAAAACTCAAGAGTGAAGTATTTAACATGTTTTTGGCCTTTAAGGCCTTTGTTGAAAAACAATCTGGACATCAAATTCTTAAGCTAAGATCTGATAATGGCGGAGAATATGTTAACAACAAATTCATCAACTTTTGCACTGAGAATGGAATTCAAATGCAACATATTGTTCCATATACTCCATAACAAAATGGTGTAGCTGAAAGGAAGAATCGCACCTTAAAGGAAATGGCTAATTGTATGCTTCAATCTAAAGGACTTAGTCTTAATTTTTGGGCAGAAGCAATTAACTGTGCAAATTACATAATAAATCGCACTCCTACTAAGGTTTTAAAGAATATCACTCCAGAAGAAGCATGGAGCTCAATTAAACCAGATGCAAGTTACTTTCGTGTTTTTGGAAGTGAAGCATGGGCCCATATTCCAAATGAGAAACATAAAGCTTTAAAACCTAAGAGTGAAAAATGTATTTTTGTTGGATATTCGGAAGATGTCAAAGGATATAGACTTATTCCACTTAAGTCCAAAAATGTTATCATTAGAAGAGATGTAAAGTATGCTAAAAATATATCGACCTACAAGCCTAGTTCGGCGGATGTGCCACCTCTCTCTATCTCTTCTACTTTTGAAAATATTTCTTCTTTAGATGATGAAAGTGAGGATGACAATCCTCCCCCACCTTCTCAGGATCCTTCTTCAGCTCCTCAACTTCCAAAATGGGTCCGTGCTACTCGGGATGCAGCAGGCGCTCTTGCTGGTGATCCTACAGATCAGCGACGTACACATTCTCAGTTCGATAGAGCCTCTTCTTTACTGGCTCAAGCTTCAACGAATTATGATCCTGACACCTTTGCAGAAGCTTCAGGCCATCCAGATTGGGACGCAGCTATGAATGAAGAATATCGTTCATTATTAGCAAATGATACATGGGATCTTGTTCCTCTACCAAAGGGACGAAAACTTTTTAGATGCAAATGGGTTTACAGAACCAAGTATGGACCAGATGGGAAAGTTGATAAACATAAAGCTCGTCTTGTTGCTAAGGGTTTTTCACAAGTTGAAGGCATTGACTATACTGAAACCTTCTCCCCTGTTGCCAAAATCAACTCTATCCGCCTTGTTCTTTATCTTGCTGCCTCTTTCAAATGGGAAGTCCATCAGATGGATGTTAAATCTGCCTTCTTGCATGGGGACTTGCATGAAGAAATCTATATGGAACAACCTACTAGCTTTATACAAACAAACTCTAGCCTTGTATGTCGGCTTAAGAAATCCCCTTATGGTCTCAAGCAATCTCCTCGGGCTTGGTATGCCAAAATGGATAGCTTTCTTTTAGAAACTGGCTTTTCTAGGTGTCATTCTGACAATACTGTCTACACCAAGAGAATGGGCAAGTCTCTTATCATTCTTGTTCTTTATGTTGATGATCTTATCCTCACTGGTAGTGATCCCAACCTTATAAACCATGTGAAGTCCAGCCTTGAAAAGAAGTTTGAAATGACAGACTTAGGACACTTGCATTATTTTCTTGGTCTTCAAGTCTTGCAATCCAAGGAAGGTATTTCCCTTTCCCAGTCCAAGTATGCATGTGATCTTCTATGCCATTTTCACATGGAAGACTGTAAGCCAGCCCCTTCTCCCTTTCAATCTGGAGCAAAACTTTCAGTCACTTGTACTTCCCCTGAAGTTGATGCTACCTTATACCGTCAACTTGTAGGAAAACTTTTGTATCTAACCCATCCTAGTCCTGACCTTTCCTTTGTTGTTGGCCTTATTGCTCGGTTTATGCAAAACCCACATGAAAGTCATTGGAAAGTAGCGAAAAGAATACTTCGTTATGTTCGAGGTACAATCCAATTTGGGATTCATTACAGTGCAGAAGCATCTCCTCTATTGGTTGGTTTCACTGATTCTGATTGGGTTGGTGACCCTGATGATCGAAAGTCTACTACAGGTTATGTGTTCACTCTTGGTTCAGGACCTATTACATGGGCTTGCAAGAAACAAAGTGCCATTTCTCTTTCTTCAGCAGAAGCAGAGTATCGTGGTGTTGTAGAAGCTAGTAAGGAAGCCCTGTGGCTTCGTCAGATCCTATCAAAGTTTGGCTTTCAGCAGCAGCATCCGACTACACTTTGGTGTGATAATCAAAGTGCCATTCAACTATGCAAAGATCCAGTCCAACATCAGCGTAGCAAACACATTGAACTGCACATGCACTTCATCGGAAAGCTCATTCACGACCATGTTCTTGAAGTACAATATTGTTCAACAGATGATCAAGTTGCAAACATCTTTACAAAGGCTCTCACAGAGGCGAAGTTTACTAAACTTCGATTTATGGTTGGAGTTCAGGAAGTTGTCACTAAGGGGGGATAAGCTCTAATGCCTCCTTCCTTCTCCTATTGTGTCATATTTGTACATCCTTCAATCCTATCCCAAGTTGTTCTTAAGGGGGGATGTTAGGATATTCCGACACATAGGAAATAGTTAAGTATAACTTGGTCTAGTGTAGAGTTAGGTAAAGTGTGTTTCTTTACTATGTACTTTTGTAACTTACAATCCGACGGTCACGATATGTAGTGATCCGACGGTTCATTCTCTCCTTGGTATTACCGACACTTGATCCGTGGCTTAACACCTGATTGGTCCATGATCTCTATTTAAAGAGCATGGAGGGTCATTTGTAGGGTAACCGTTCATGAGAGAAGCTTATGTAAATTTTCATTCTTTTATTAATAAATTGCCTGAAGTGGCCGCGTTGGCTCAGGCCGTGGATTATTTCCCTCTTTGAGGGTTTTAACCACGTCAACAATACTGGTGTATTGATCTATGATCTGGTTGTGAGCGGTGTCTTTGGTGTTCTGTCTGAGGAACTTACCCTATAAATTCCTACAGTTTGACGGAGGAAAGCTCACGCAAAGGGTCTGAAACAACAGGGTCAAAGCTCGCATGTGTCTAGGGTTTTTGAGTCACGGACGCTTGCACGTAACTAAAGTTTTTTGTCCCTAGACGTTGGCACAGTATGGTCCTGAGAGCGTCCGGGAAGTCTCAGACACTTGCTCACAGTGTCTAAGGGAGCGTCTAGGAGGCTAGGGCTTCCGCAATTCTATTTGGTCCCCAGACACTCGCATCCAGTTCTCCAGAGAGCGTCCAGATTAGTCTCGGATGCTCGCATAGGGTGTCTAAGAGAGTGTCCGGGAGGCTATGGTTTCTGCAGTGCAGTTGGACCTCGAACACCCGCTTGCAGTTCTCCTAGGAGCATTCAGATCAATCCTAGATGCACTCATCCAGTTCTCTAGAGAGTGTCCAGATCTGTCTTAGACGCTCACACACAGTATCTCTGCATGCGTCTAGGAGCAAAAGATGAGTTATCAGTATGTGGCAATGTTGAGTGCAGTGACAACCATATTCAGCAGTTGACTACAATCAATGAAAGTGCATTACAGTTCTCAAAATCAGGGTCTTTGAGTATAAGCATGTTTAAGGTCATATTATGGATGTTCTAGTTGTTTTGTTGCATAGATAAAGATATGGATCATTGTACTCTCTTTTGCTTAATCATTTGATGACGATCTAAGAAGAAGAATTTCCAAGGGTTTTCCCCATAGTGGGTTTTTCCCTGGTCTCCGACCAATCCTGGTGTCTCTATGTGTGAATGTTTTTCTTCTATTGTTCCTTTATATTCCGCTGCATTGATGATGATGATATTGTTCTTTCTACATAGTTGCATATGCTAATGAATAATAATGTAAATCTGAATAATGTTATAATGTTATGGGGTGAACTTAATGTGTTAATGAAGAAATGCAATTATCAAAGCAAAGGACAATGTAGCCCTATGAAAAAATAACAAATGGGAGCCTTAACTACAAAATTCCTTGATCATGAAACCCATGATTCAAGCATTACAAAAATAATTTTATTTTCTTCTTTACATCAATTACATAAAAATCATCTCTCATGGACAGACAGCAATATCAAAACAGACCAAGAGACAGTGTTTTACCTTTCGTCAATGAGGAATAAGAACATAGTAGAAAGTTTTAAAAAGGAGCACTTTAGGACCTATCAAAAAGTTAGCAAAGTCTACATTAGACCGGGAGCTACAGGGAGGAAAATCTTGGAGGAGATGTGCCACCAAGAAAAACATCAACGGGAAACAACAGGCTACCGAGAAGATCGACATAGGGATTCCAGGCAGGAGGCGACCCTTCCAGGCGCGTCTTCCTCGAGCAGTGTAGTGGGGGCAAGGGGAAAAGAAAACCGGAGTCCAGAACTGCTTGGGATAAACCACCCTCATCGGGCGCCCTATAACCCAGAAGCGGTTTTCTTGAAAGTCAGGCGATGCCACTCAGCGACCAACGCGTGGCAGGGGAAGGAGAGAGCTTATCGCTCTCATCACACGATATTCCTCGGGCTTCTATGCTACGCAACTTTGATTTTGGCCGTCGGATCAGAAGGGGGCAGATCTACGGCCACAGTTTGTCATGCAGGTTTGTGGGCCAGGATGGTCAAAACTGCTTATGATTTACCACTCTTATCGAGAGCCCTTGAACCCAAAAGCGGATTTTCGGAAAAGCTGGCGATGCCACTCAGCGAGCAACACGTGGCGGGGGAGGGTGAGGGAATACCGCCCTCATCGCGCGGTATTCCTCGAGCTTTTTAGGCTGTGCGATATGGATAGTAGCCGTCAGATCAGAAGGGGAAGATCGACGGCTATAGTTGGTCGAGCAGTTTAGTGGTTTTCTGCGGGCTACTGCTCCGCGTGTTACAAAGTTAGACCGTCAGATTATAAGGAGACAGATCAACGGCTGCGGACAAGCGTTCGGACTCGGGGGTCCACGCCTTTGCTTGTGGGTCCATGGCAGTTTAGACTTTGGTTTTTGTTTGCATAAGTGCGGCTTTTTGTTGTGGGCACTTTGGGTGTTTTCTTTGGGGGTTTTCCCCTCTTCCCTTTGTGGGGTTTAGCACCTCTGAGTGCTTGTTGTAAACTTTGTACATTATTTGCTTTCCTAAGTCAATAGAAGGTTCGTCTCTTGCTTCAGCAAAAAAAAAATTACATAAAAATCATAATTACATATGTCATTATGAAGACTGAACCTAGTTACACTTTTCAACAAAGATAAGGTGAGCTAATGAGGTCGAAATCATTTGTATTTATACCCTTTTCAAGGGATCTAAAAGCCTCTTCTAGGCTGACTAGGACTGGCAGGGCTGACTTGGTCTTGGATATCAATATTTACAATTTTGACTCAAAAATAATTCTTCTTTCTTGTTACAAATTGCCCAATAGGGTCTTATACATAGGAAAAAGACTCTCTTGACTCATGACACATCTCTTATTGACTTGAAAAACCCTAGGAGCATGAAATGCATGCTTGACCTAGATGAACACTTAAATGGAGAATGAAACCCATGCTTGAAAAATAATAATTTTCTTTCTTCTTTTCTTTCTTCTTTTCTTTCTTCTTTTGATAGATATATAAGATATACATAATGACATGATCACAATGACAATTATGAAGACTGAACATAGTTACATTTTCAACAAACAATTCCAGAAGAAAAATGGGAGAGCATTTCAATGGACTTCATAACTAGGCTACCCAAAGCGCAAGGCAAAGATTGTATCTATACCGTGGTGAACAAATTGATGAAATTCGCGCACTTCTTTGCAATCTTAGCTGACTATTCGACCAAACAAGTAGCAAAACTCTTCTTCAAAGAAGTCTTCAGACTCCACGAACTACCCGAAAATATAGTCAACGATCGAGACAATAGGTTTATGGGTGCATTCTGGCAGGAGCTCTTCAAGCTAGTGGGAACAAAATTAACCCCTAGTGCTAGTTATCACCCACAAACAGAGGGGTAGACAAAGATTGTGAATAAGTGGATTGAAGGGTATTTTCGTAACTACGTGACACGTTAGCAAAAAGCATGGGTCAAATGGTTGTACCTTGAGGAGCATTGCTACAATACCACCTACCATTTATCCATCGAGATGATGCCTTTAGAGTGCTATATGGAGATGATGCACCCTCCTTTATCGACAGGGTTTTTGGAGACAGCAGAGCACCCGTTGCTAAAGATTGGATACAAGAGAATCAAGATATCCTTAGAATACTCGAGGAAAACATGCAGACTGCTCAAAATCGACAAAAGATGTATGCAGACCAGCATTGAACAGAATACAGCTTTGAGATAAGAGACCTCATTTTCTTGAGATTGCAACCTTATAGATAGTCCAAGTTCAAGAAAAACGGTGCAGAAAAGTTGAAGCCCAGGTTTTATGGAGCCTATAAAGTTCTTCAAAGAATTGGCAAAGTAGCATATGAATTAGAACTACCGAAAGACAATAGAATCCATAATGTATTCCATATATCATGCCTCAAGAAGGTCGTGAGGAAGCAGGTTACCACTTCCATCGAATTGCCACTATTAGATGAAGAAGGACAGCTATAACTAATTCCAGAGGCGATCATGGTCATGCAAGAGAAGTTAAGAGGGAGAGTAATTCCAAAATACCTTATCAGATGGAAGAATCTACCAGAGGAGGACGCGACATGGGAAGTAGAATGAATTTTACAGCACCCGAATCTGCAATTGCTTGAGGGCAAGCAATTGCGGCAAGGGGGATTATAATGTCCTCTATGAATTGAGTATGAATGAAGGACTTATTATCTTATCAATCCCTATAGGCTATAGTCCTCCAGAAAGGGGAAAACCCCAAAATACCCATTGTTTGGGCAAGTTTTGGGGTAACTCGGCGAAGAAACCCAAAATTGGGGTTTGGAGTAAAGTTTACCCAATCATTCAAGAAGAAGAAACCCATGTAGGAAAACTATAAATAGAAGAAGGTTGAATTCATTTTGGAGCATCATTGTGGATCATATCATTTGTGTTTTGAGCATTAACTCTGGGGGTTTTTAAGACACCTAGTTGACATCCTCTTATTATTCCTCTCTGTTTTGGGCAAAGGTTCTATTTGAGGCAACGAAGTTATGTGGAGAAGGATGTTCTATTCTATCTAAGCAAGCAAATTTCTGTATGTTCTATTTGATGTCAGCAAAGTTTGTGGAATTAATCTAGGCAAGCGAAGTTCGATCTGTTCCATCTAATACCAACAAAGCTTGAGGCATTGATCAAGTGAAGTTGTGTCCCCTGCGTTGATGTTTTGTCTTATCTAAGGGAAGCGAAGCTCTGTGAAAATCAGTTGTCTGAAGCAAGCAAAATCCCATTCTATCTAAGGCAGAAGATTTCTGGTATTGGTCTCTCTTTCTGTTGATATTTGATTGGCACATGACATGAAGGGGAAACGAATGTCTGTTCACTCTTGCTTGCATAGAACGAAGCACTCCTAAAGTGAGCGGCCTCCTAGGGCTATCTGAAGTCTTAACCAAACCCTCGTCTCCTGAAGTTGAACTCATCTAGGAAGTTCGGCGAGTTAGGGAGTCACAACGCAGAGGCACTATAATCAATTCTTGGGCCAACGAGAAAATTGGAAGTGAGTTTGTACCTGAAGAAGTGTGAATTTTGTAAGGCAATTACGTTTGACCGAAAGAAGACCCCGAAGTTACCCAAATCCAATTTGTATAGGAGATACCTCTGCAATTTGAAGCTTAGGTCCGTGCAAAAACCAAGTTGAAGAAGGGAAGGAAGGCCGAAGTTACTTCAAATCTGAAAAGGTACATTAAGTAGGAATTAGTGTCTTAATTTTCTATAGACGATACGTGTTGGGGTCTGTTGAATCATAATCTGGTCAATCATTGTGGAATAAAGAGTATTTTGTTATGTGGCACCTTGTAATTGATTGGATATACAACATCTGGGATATGTATTGGACAATATTGTTCTGAATTCAATATTAGCAGCTTCCATTAAGTT